>CM022300.1:359694481-360294481 GCA_011799875.1 Thinopyrum elongatum | reverse complement strand
GATAACATTTAATTTCTTATCAACTCTTTGTCCTAGAACAGCACCAACAGCATAATCACTAGCATCACACATAATTTCAAAGGGTAGGTTCCAATCAGGTGGTTGAACAATAGGTGCTGAAATCAAGGCTTTCTTAAGTATTTCAAATGCTTCTACACAATCATCATCGAAAACAAATGGAACATCCTTTTGCAAGAGATTAGTAAGAGGCCTAGAAATTTTAGAGAAGTCTTTAATAAACCTCCTATAGAAACAAGCATGACCAAGGAAACTTCTTATACCTTTGATATCTTTAGGACACGACATCTTTTCAATAGCATCAACTTTAGCTTTATCAACTTCAATACCTCTTTCAAAAATTTTATGCCCCAAGACAATACCTTCATTAACCATAAAGTGGCACTTCTCCCAATTCAAGACAAGATTAGTTTCTTCACATCTCTGCAAAACTCGATCAAGGTTGCTTAAGCAATCATCAAAAGAAGTTCCGTAAACAGAAAAATCATCCATAAAAACCTCAACAACCTTTTCACAAAAATCAGAGAATATAGCAGTCATACATCTTTGAAAGGTAACAAGCGCATTGCATAAACCAAAAGGCATACGTCTATAAGCAAATGTACCGAAAGGGCAAGTAAAAGTAGTTTTTTCTTTATCCTCTTGTGACACGGGTATTTGGGAAAAAACAGAATAAGCATCTAGAAAGCAGAAGTGTGTATGTTTTGATAGTCTTTCTAGCATTTGATCAATAAAAGGTAGAGGATAATGATCTTTTCTAGTAGCTTTATTTAACTTTCTAAAATCAATAACCATTCTATAACCTGTGACAATTGTTTGCAGAATCAATTCATTTTTATCATTAGGAACAACGGTAATACCTCCCTTCTTAGAGACACAATGAACATGACATACCCATCTACTATCAGCAATAGGATAAATTATACCTGCTTCTAGAAGCTTTAGTATTTCATTTCTTACCACTTCCTTCATCTTAGGATTCAACCGTCGCTGGTGATCAACAACTGGTATAGCATCAGGTTCCATATTAATTTTGTGCTGACATAGAGTGGGACTAATGCCATTAAGATCATCCAGAGTATATCCAATAGTTGCATGGTGCTTCTTCAGAGTTTTCAATAATTTCTTTTCTTCATGCTTGATGTCTACTACGCAACCTTTCTTCTTGTAGACTCGTGTTGGGCCTCCAAGCGCAGAGTTTTGTAGGACAGTAGCAATTTTCCCTCAAGTGGATGACCTAAGGTTTATCAATCCGTGGGAGGCATAGGATGAAGATGGTCTCTCCCAAACAACCCTGCAACCAAATAACAAAGAGTCTCTTGTGTCCCCAACACACCCAATAAAATGGTAAATTGTATAGGTGCACTAGTTAGGCGAAGAGATGGTGATACAAGTGCAATATGGATGGTAGATATAGGTTTTTGTAATCTGAAAATATAAAAACAACATGGTAACTAGTAACAAAAGTGAGCAAAAATGGTATTGCAATGCTTGGAAACAAGGCCTGGGGTTCATACTTTCACTAGTGCAAATTCTCTCAACAACGATAACATAATTGGATCACATAACAATCCCTCAACGTGCAACAAAGAATCACTCCAAAGTTCCTATCGGAGAACGTAGGACGAAAACATGCATCAACCCCTATGCATAGATTACCCCAATGTGACCTCAGGAATCCGCGAGTTGAGTGCCAAAACATACATCAAGTGAATCAATAGAACATCCCATTGTCACCACAGATATCCCATCGCAAGACATACATCAAGTGTTCTCAAATCCAATACTCAATCCAACATAACAAAACCTCAAAGAGCAAGACTCAATTCATCACAAGAAGGTAGAGGGGGAGAAACACCATATGATCCAACTATAGTAACAAAGCTCGCAGTACATCAAGATCGTGCCAAATCAAGAACACGAGAGAGAGAGAGAGAGAGAGAGAGATCAAACACATAGCTACTGGTACATACCCTCAGCCCCGAGGGTGAACTACTCCCTTCTCGTCATGGAGACCGTCGGGATGATAAAGATGGCCTCCGGTGATGATTTCCCCCTCTGGCAGGGTGCCGGAACGGGCTCCCAATTGGTTTTTCATGGCTACAGAGGCTTACGGTGGCGGAACTTCCGATCTAGGGTTATTTTCGGAGGTTTCTGTATATATAAGAGTATTTAGCGTTGGAAACAAGTCAGGGGGACACCCGAGGGGCCCACAAGCCCTAGGGGCGCTCCCTGGGTGGGTGGGCGCGCCCCCTGGCTTGTGGCCTCCTCGGTCACCTCCTGGCACAGCTCTGTTGCTCCGTGGGTCTCTTCTGGTCCATAAGTGATCACCGTAAATTTTCAGCTCGTTTGGACTCCGTTTGATATTCCTTTTCTGTAAAACTCAAAAACAATGAAAAAAATAGAAACTGGCACTGGGCTCTAGGTTAATAGGTTAGTCCCAAAATAATATAAAATAGCATATTAATGCATATAAAACATCCAAAATAGATAATATAATAGCATGGAACAATCAAAAATTATAGATACGCTGGAGACGTATCAAGCATCCCCAAGCTTAATTCCTGCTTGTCCTCGAGTAGGTAAATGATAAAAACAGAATTTTTGATGTGGAATGCTACCTAACATATTTATCAATGTAATCTTCTTTATTGTGGCATGAATATTCAGATCCATAAGATTCAAAACAAAAGTTTAGTATTGACATAAAAACAATAATACTTCAAGCATACTAATAAAGCAATCATGTCTTCTCAAAATATCATGGCCAAAGAAAGTTATCCCTACAAAATCATATAGTCTGGCTATGCTCTATCTTCATCACACAAAATATTTCATCATGCACAACCCCGATGACAAGCCAAGCAATTGTTTCATACTTTTAATGTTCTCAAGCCTTTTCAACTTTCACGCAATACATGAGCGTGGGCCATGGATATAGCACTATAAGTGAAATAGAGTATGGTCGAGGTTGTGAGGAGAAGACAAAAAGGAGAAAGTCTCACATAAACTAGGCAAATTAATGGGCTATGGAGATGCCCATCAATTGATATTGATGCAAGTGAGTAGGGATTGCCATGCAACGGATGCACTAGAGCTATAAGTGTATGAAAGCTCAAAATGAAAACTAAGTGGGTGTGCATCCAACCTGCTTGCTCACGAAGACCTAGGGCAATTTGAGGAAGCCCATCATTGGAATATACAAGCCAAGTTCTATAATGAAAAATTCCCACTAGTATATGAAAGTGACAAAATAGGAGACTCTCTATCATGAAGAACATGGTGCTACTTTGAAGCACAAGTGTGGTAAAAGGATAGTAACATTGTCCCTTCTCTCTTTTTCTCTCATTTTTTTTATTTTTTTATTTTCTCTTTATTTTTATTTTTTTTGGTTTGGGCTCTTTGGCCTATTTTTTATTTGGGCTTCTTTGGCCTCTTTTATTTTTTTATAAGTTCGGAGTCTCATCCCAACTTGTGAGGGAATCATAGCTTCCATCATCCTTTCCTCACATGGGACAATGCTCTAATAATGATGATCATCACACTTTTATTTACTTACAACTCGATACTAGAACAAAATATGACTCTATATGTATGCCTCAGGCGGTATACCGGAATGTGCAATGATCAAGAGTGACATGTATAAATATGAACGGTGGCCAAGCCACAAATACTATGACAACTACATGATCATGCAAAGCAATATGACAATGATGGTACGTGTCATAATAAAACGGAACGGTGGAAGTTGCATGGCAATTTATCTCGGAATGGCTATGGAAATGTCATAATAGGTAGGTATGGTGGCTGTTTTGAGGAAAATACATGGTGGGTTTAATGCACCGGCGAAAGTTGCGCGATACTAGAAAGGCTAGCAATGGTGGAAGGGTGAGAGTGCGTATAATCCATGGACTCAACATTAGTCATAAAGAACTCACATACTTATTGCAAAAAATTATTAGCTATCGAAACAAAGTACTACACGCATGCTCCTAGGGGGATAGATTGGTAGGAAAAGATCATCACTCGTCCCCGACCCCCACTCATAAGGAAGACAATCAAAAAAATAAAATCATGCTCCGACTTCATCACATAACGGTTCACCATACGTGCATGCTACGGGAATCACAAACTTTAACACAAGTATTTCTACCAATCCACAATTACTCACTAGCATGACTCTAATATCACCATCTTCATATCTCAAAACAAATGCAAGGAATCAAACTTCTCATCTACTCAATGCTCTTTATATGAAAGTTTTTATTATATCCCTCTTGGATGCCCATCATATTAGGACTAAATTCATAACCTAAGCAAATTGCCATACTATTTATAAGACTCTCAAAATAATATAAGTGAAGCATGAGAGCTCATCAATTTCTTCAAAATAAAACCACCGCCGTGCTCTAAAAAGATATAAGTGAAGCACTAGAGCAATTGACAAACTACTCCAAAAAGATATAAGTGAAGATCAATGAGTAGTCAAATAATTATGTTGCTATGTGAAGACTCTCTCTCATTAAAAAAAATTAGATCTTAAATATTTTATTCAAACAGCAAGCAAAACAAAATATGACATTCCGAGGATAGCACATATCATGTGAAGAAGCAAAAACTTAGGCTCAACCGATACTAATCGATCATTGTTGAAGAAGAAAGGTGGGATGCCAACCGGTTAGATGCTTGAGACTTCTTGAAATATTAAATAGGGATGCCTTGGGCATCCCTAGGCTTGAGCTTTTGTGTCTCCTTAATTCCTTTTATATCACGGTTTCCCTAAATCTTAAAAACTTCATCCACGCGAAACTCAACAATAACTCGTGAGGTAAGTTAGTATAAATCAAGTGCAAAACCTTATCATTCTCTACTGTAGCAAATCACTAAAATTATTATTTAACATTGCATACTAAATGCCTCTGCATATTTAATACTCCTATCCTCAAATAGAATCATTAAACAAGCAAACATATGCAAACAATGCAAACATAACAGCAATCTGTCTAAACAGGACAGTCTGTAAAGAGTGTAATTATACTCATATTTTCCTAACTCCAAAAATTCTGAAAAATTACCAAACTATATAAAATTTGTTTTTACTCATTGTGAAAAAATTTCAAGATTTTATCACGTTCTGACTTTCCATAAGAATTCATACAATGATAGAAAACTTTCTGTTTTCAAAACAACAACATATAGACTTGCAAAATAAGCATGGCAAAGGCTGTACTTGACACTTTTATTGAAATAAAATATGCAAAACATTACTCTAAATAACAGAAAGCAAATCCAACTAAAAGAAAATAATGCTCCAAGCAAAACTCATATCATGTGACGAATAAAAATATAGCTCCAAGTGAGGTTACCGATAATGTTCAAGACGGAAGAGGGGATGCCTTCCGGGGCATCCCCAAGCTTAGTTGCTTGTATCTTCCTTGAATATTATCTTGGGGTGCCTTGGGCACCCCCAAACTTAGGGTCTTGTCACTCCTTATCCTCCTCATATCGACATCTCACCCAAAACTTGAAAACTTCAATCACACAAAACTTAACGAAACTTCGTGAGATGGGTTAGCATAGTAAAACAAATAAATCACTTGGGTACTGTCAAAGACAAGATTCATAATTATTTACACATAATTCCTACTGTACTATATAATTTCCATAATTTATATTAAGCAATATAAGTCATAGAAACTAGAAAACAAGCAAACTATGCATCGAAAAGAGAATCTGTCAAAAACAGAACAGTCTGTAAAGATCTGAATTGTGCTCATACTTATGTTACTCCAAAAATTCTAAAAAAATAGTAAAACGTAGAGAATTTGTATATAAATCTTGTTTAAAAAATTTAGAGTTTTTTCACGTACCAGTGAATTTTAAAAATTCTGTTACTGGACGCAAATGTTTCTGTTTTTTGCATAGAATCAAATCAACTATCAACCACACTATCCCAAAGGCTTTACTTGGCACTTTATTCAAACAAAAGCTATACAACATGATTACTACAGTAGCTTAATCATGTGAACACATAAAAACAGTAGGGGTAAATGTTGGGTTGTCTCCCAACAAGCGCTTTTCTTTAATGCCTTTTTAGCTAGGCATGATGATTTCAATGATGCTCACACAGGAGATAAGAATTGAAACACAAAGAGAGCATCATGAAGCATATGACTAGCACATTTAAGTCTAACCCACTTCCTATGCATAGGGATTTTGTGAGCAAACAATTTATGGGAACAAGAATCAACTAGCATAGGAAGGCAAAACAAGTGCAACTTCAACACTTTCAACACATAGAGAGGAAACTTGATATTATTGAGAAGCCTACAAGCATATGTTCCTCTCTCATAGTAATTTTTAGTAGCATCAAGAAGGAATTCAACAATATAACTATCACATAAAACATTCTTTTCATGATCCACAAGCATAGAATTTTTATTACTCTCCACATAAGCAAATTTATTCTCATGAATAGTAGTGGGAGCAAACTCAATAAAATAACTATCATGTGAGGCATAATCTAATTGAAAATTAAAATCATGATGACAAGTTTCATGGTTATCATTATTCTTTATATCATACATGTCATCACAATAATCATCATAGATAGCAACTTTGTTCTCATAATCAATTGGAACCTCTTCCAAAATAGTGGATTCATCACTAAATAAAGTCATGACCTCTCCAAATCCACTTTTATCAATATTGTGAAAAGATTCAACACCCTCCAAAATAGTGCGATCATTAACTAGAGTTGACACTCTTCCAAACCCACTTTCATCAACATAATCATCATAAATAGGAGGCATGCTATCATCATAATAAATTTTCACATCAAAACTTGGGGGACTAAAAATATCATATTCATCAAGCATAACATCCCCAAGCTTGTAGCTTTGCATATCATTAGCATCATGGATATTCAAAGAATTCATACCAACAACATTGCAATCATGCTCATCATTCAAATATTTAGTGCCAAACATTTTATTAACTTCTTCTCCTAACACTTGGGCACAATTTTCCTTTCCATCATTTTCACGAAAGAGATAAAAAAGATGAAGCATATGAGGCAACCTCAATTCCATTTTTTTGTAGTTTTCTTTTATAAGCCAAACTAGTGATAAAACAAGAAACTAAAAGATTCAATTGCAAGATCTAAAGATATACGTTCAAGCACTCACTTCCCCGGCAACAGCGCTAGAAAAGAGCTTAATGTCTACTACGCAACCTTTCTTCTTGTAGACTCGTGTTGGGCCTCCAAGCGCAGAGTTTTGTAGGACAGTAGCAATTTTCCCTCAAGTGGATGACCTAAGGTTTATCAATCCGTGGGAGGCGTAGGATGAAGATGGTCTCTGTCAAACAACCCTGCAACCAAATAACAAAGAGTCTCTTGTGTCCCCAACACACCCAATACAATGGTAAATTGTATAGATGCACTAGTTCGGCGAAGAGATGGTGATACAAGTGTAATATGGATGGTAGATATAGGTTTTTGTAATTTGAAAATATAAAAATAGCAAGGTAACTAGTAACAAAAGTGAGCAAAAACGGTATTGCAATGCTTGGAAACAAGGCCTAGGGTTCATACTTTCACTAGTGCAAATTCTCTCAACAATGATAACATAATTGGATCACATAACAATCCCTCAACATGCAACAAAGAATCACTCCAGAGTTCCTATCGGAGAACGTAGGACGAAAATGTGCATCAACCCCTATGCATAGATTACCCCAATGTCACCTCGGGAATCTGCGAGTTGAGTGCCAAAACATACATCAAGTGAATCAATAGAACATCCCATTGTCACCACAGATATCCCATCGCAAGACATACATCAAGTGTTCTCAAATCCAATACTCAATCCAACATAACAAAACCTCAAAGAGCAAGACTCAATTCATCACAAGAAGGTAGAGGGGGAGAAACACTATATGATCCAACTATAGTAACAAAGCTCACGGTACATCAAGACCGTGCCAAATCAAGAACACGAGAGAGAGAGAGAGAGAGAGAGAGATCAAACACATAGCTACTGGTACATACCCTCAGCCCCGAGGGTGAACTACTCCCTCCTCGTCATGGAGACTGCCGGGATGATAAAGATGGCCTCTGATGATGATTTCCCCCTCCGGCAGGGTGCTGGAACGGGCCCCCGATTGATTTTTTGTGGCTATAGAGGCTTACGGCGGCGAAACTTCCGATTTAGGGTTATTTTCGGAGGTTTCTGTATATATAAGAGCATTTGGCGTTGGAAACAAGTCAGGGGGACACCCAAGGGGCCCACAAGCCTTAGGGGCGTGCCCTGGGGGGGTGGGCGCGCCCCTTGGCTTGTGGCCTCCTCGGTCACCTCCTGGCACAGCTCCGATGCTCCGTGTGTCTCTTCTGGTCCATAAATGATCACCGTAAAGTTTCAGCTCGTTTGGACTCCGTTTGATATTCTTTTGCTGTAAAACTCAAAAACAAGGAAAAACAGAAACGGGCACTGGGCTCTAGGTTAATAGGTTAGTCCCAAAAATAATACAAAATAGCATATTAATGCATATAAAACATCCAAAACAGATAATATAATAGCATGGAACAATCAAAAATTATAGATACGTTGGAGACGTATCAATGCTCTATAAGGCTAGCACTAATGATAACAGGATATATCTTCTTTTCATCAAGATAAGCATATTTCAAAGTATCAGGTAGTTGTTTAAGATCGAATACAGGATCACTCTTGGGTGGTAGAGGATCTCCAAGAGTCTCAACAGGTAAATTGTGTTTCAAAACAGGCATTTGTTTAAAGAAAATCTCATCCAATTCCTTTCTTTCATTCATGAACATATCATTTTCATGGGCTAGCAAATATTGTTCTAAAGGATCAGTAGGAGGCACGACAATAGAAGCAAGACCAATAATTTCATCTTTACTAGGCAATTCTTTATCATGGGGCTGTCTACGAAATTTGGAGAAATTAAACTCATGAGACACATCCCCAAAACTCACACTAACAGTTTCTTTCTCACAGTCTATTTTAGCAATAACAATGTTCAAGAAAGGTCTAGCAAATATAATGGGTCAAAAATCATCTTGTGGGGAACCAAGAACTAGAAAATCAGTAGGGTATTTTATTTTCCCACACAAGACTTCAACATCTCTAACAATCCCAATTGGTGATATAGTGTCTCTATTGGCAAGCTTAGTAGTGACATCAATATCTTCTATTTCAGCAGGTGCAATATAATTCATAATTTCTTGATATAAAGTGAAGGGAATTGCACTCACACTAGCACCCAAATCACATAAGCCATGATAACAATGATCTCCTATTTTAACAGAAACAACAGGCATGCCAACAACAGATCTATGTTTATCTTTATTATCGGGTCTAGCAATTCTAGCAGTTTCATCACAGAAATAAATAACATGCCCATCAATATCGTCGACCAAGAGATCTTTAACCATAGCAATACTAGGTTCAACTTTAATTTGCTCAGGGGGTGTAGGTGTTCTAGTATAACTCTTACGAACTACAGCTGAAGCTTTAGCATGTTCTTTTATCCTAACAGGGAAAGATGGTTTCTCAATATAAGCAGTAGGAATAACATGATCAACATTGTAAGTAATAGTTTCCTCTTCAGCTTTCATAGGTTCTACTAGTTTTACTTCAATGGGAGGATGATATTTAAACCACTTCTCCTTAGGGAGATCAACATGAGTAGCAAATGATTCACAGAAAGAAGCTACTATCTCAGAGTCAAGTCCATATTTAGTGCTAAATTCATGAAAAGCATCGGTATCCATAAAAGATTTAACACAATCAAACTTAAGGTTTATACCTTACTCCTTACCTTCGCCGAGTTCCCAATCTTCAGAGTTGCGTTTAATTCTTTCCAAGAGATCCCATTTGAATTCAATAGTCTTCTTCATAAAAGAACCTGTACAAGAAGTATCGAGCATGGATTGATCATTACGAGAAAGCCGAGCATAAAAGTTGTGAATAATAATTTCTCTTGAGAGCTCATGATTGGGGCGTGAATATAACATTGACTTAAGCCTCCCTCAAGCTTGAGCGATACTTTCTCCTTCACGAGGCCAAAACTTATATATATAATTCTGATCATGATGAACCAGATGCATAGGATAAAACTTCTGATGAAATTCCAATTTCAATCGGTTGTAATTCCAAGTCCCAATATCATCGCAAAGCCTATATCATGTCAATGCCTTCTCCTTCAAAGATAAAGGAAAGACCTTCTTCTTGACTTCATCCTCGGGCAAACCTGCAAGCTTAAATAATCCACAAACTTCATCCACATAGATTAGATGCATATTAGGATGTAATGTTCCATCTCCTGCATAAGGATTAGCTAGCAGTTTCTCTACCATACCCGAAGGAATTTCATAAGAAATATTTTCAGTAGGTTCAGTAGGTTGAAGGGCAACTCTTTGCTCTTCCAGTCGGGGTGAAGATACCCCGAACAAACCCCTCAAAGGATGGTGTTCCATAGTAACAAGTGACAGCAAATTTCAGCACGTAATATAAATGTTTCCTTACCAAATTCCACTTACCAAAGGCGCTTCACTCCCCGGCAACGGCGCCAGAAAAGAGTCTTGATGACCCACAAGTATAGGGGATCTATCGTAGTCCTTTCGATAAGTAAGAGTGTCGAACCCAATGAGGAGCAGAAGGAAATGACAAGCGGTTTTCAGCAAGGTATTTTCTGCAAGCATTGAAATTATTGGTAACAGATAGTTTTGTGATAAGATAATTCGTAAAGGGTAACAAGTAACAAGTGTAACAAAGGTGCAGCAAGGTGGCCCAATCCTTTTTGTAGCAAAGGACAAGCCTGGACGAACTCTTATATAAAGCAAAGCGCTCCCGAGGACACATGGGAATTGTTGTCAAGTTAGTTTTCATCATGCTCATATGATTCACGTTCATTACGTTGATAATTTGATATGTGGGTGGACCGGTGCTTGGGTGTTGTCCTTACTTGGACAAGCCTCCCACTTATGATTAACCCCTCTCGCAAGCATCCACAACTACGAAAGAAGAATTAAGATAAATCTAACCATAGCATGAAATATGTGGATCCAAATCAGCCCCTTACGAAGCAACACATAAACTAGGGTTTAAGCTTCTGTCACTCTAGCAACCCATCATCTACTTATTACTTCCCAATGCCTTCCCCTAGGCCCAAATCATGGTGAAGTGTCATGTAGTCGGCGTTCACATAACACCACTAGAGGAAAGACAACATACATCTCATCAAAATATCAAACGAATACCAAATTCACATGATTACTTATAACAAGACTTCTCGCATGTCCTCAGGAACAAACGTAACTACTCACAAAGCATATTCATGTTCATAATCAGAGGGATAATAAACATCATTAAGGATCTGAACATATGATCTTCCACCGAATAAACCAACTAGCATCAACTACAAGGAGTAATCAACACTACTAGCAATCCACATGTACCAATCTGAGGTTTTGAGACAAAGATCGGATACAAGAGATAAAATAGGGTTTGAGAGGAGATGGTGCTGGTGAAGATGGTGATGGAGATTGACCCCCTCTCGATGAGAGGGTCGTTGGTGATGACGATGGCTTTGATTTCCCCCTCCCGGAGGGAAGTTTCCCCGGCAGAACAGCTCCACCGGAGCCCTAGATTGCTTCTACCCAAGTTCCGCCTCGAGACGGCGGCGCTTCGTCTCGAAAGCTTCCTTATAATTTTTCCAGGTCAAAACCCTCCATATAGCAGAAGATGGGCACCGGAGACCTGCCAGGGGGCCCACAAGCCCTAGGGGCGTGCCCAGGGGGGTAGGGCGTGCCCCCAGGCTTGTGGCCACCTGGTGGGTCCCCTATGGTATTTTCTTCGCCCAATATTTTTTATATATTCCAAAATAATTCTCCGTACATTTTCAGGACTTTTGGAGTTGTGCAGAATAGGTCTCTCAGATTTGCTCCTTTCCGGTCCAGAATTCCAGCTGCCGGCAATCTCCCTCTTTGTGTAAACCTTGTAAAATAAGAGAGAAAAGGCATAATTATTGTACCATAATGTGTAATAACATCCCATAATGCAATAAATATCAACATAAAAGCATGATGCAAAATGGACGTATCATGAACCTATTACAAAACATGATCATCTCATACATCAACATATATCACATCACGTTTTGGCCATACCACATCACAACATGCCCTGCAAAAACAAGTTAGACGTCCTCTACTTTGTTGTTGCAAATTTTATGTGGCTGCTATGGGAAACTAGCAAGAACCGTTCTTACCTACGCAAAGCCACAACGGTGATAATCAAGTTGCCTTTTAACCTTCTATAAGGACCACCTTCGTCAAATTAGATTCGACTAAAGTAGGAGAGACAGACACCCGCTAGCCGGCCACCTTATGCAAAAGAAGTTGCATGTTAGTCGGTGGAACCGGTCTCATGTGCGAGGACATGTAAGGTTGGTCCGAGCCGCTTCATCCCACAATACCGCCGAATCCAAATAAGACAAGAGAGGTAAGCAATTTGAGCATCAACACCCACAACTCTTTGTGTTCTAATCATGCATATACATCTACGCATAGACCTAGCTCATGATGCCACTGATGGGGAACGAAGCATGAAAATCAAAAAAATTCCTACGAACACCCAAGATCTATCTAGGAGAAGCATATCAACGAGAGGGGAGAGTGTGTCTACGTACCCTCATAGACCGAAAGTGGAAGCGTATATAACGCGGTTGATGTAGTTGTACTCTTCGCGATCCGATCACGATCCAACCGATCTAGTGCCGAACGGACGACACCTCCGAGTTTAGCACACGTGCGGCTCGTGCGGCTCGATGACGTCTCCTCCTCCTTGATCCAGCAAGAGAAGGCGGAGAAGTAGATGGGATCACAACCAGCACGACGGCGTGGTGGTGATGGTGGTGGTGGAGCTAGTTCAGCAGGGCTTCGCCAAGTGCTACTAGAACGAGGACGGAGGAGCTGCGGAGTAACGGGAGAGAGAGGGGCGCCAATGGCTTGGTGTGTCCTCGGGGGCGTGGGGAACATCCCCTCCAAGCCCTAGGGCGCAACCAAGGGGAAGAAGACTTGGACTCCAAGTCCAATCCTATTCCTACTATGACTCCCCTTTTTTCCCCTTCCCTAGCCACATGGGCTTTTGAGGACTTGGTGCGCCTAGCCCAATAAGGCCAGGGCGCCTCCCCTCAGCCCATGCCAGCCCTTGGGTAGTGGTGGACCCACTTGTGGACTTCCAGACTCCTTCGAAATCTTTCGGAAGCTTCTAGAAGCTTCACAGTACAATACCGAAAAAACTGCATCTTTTTCCAGAACCCAAAAATATGACTTCTCATATATAAATCTTTACCTCTCGACCATTTCCGAGACTCCTCGTGACGTCCGGGATCTCATCCGGGACTCCTAACAACATTCAATTACCAATCATCAAATATTCCAAATACTACTCTAGCGCCAACAAACGTTAAGCGTACGACCCTGCGGGTTCGGGAATCATGTAGTCATGACCGAGACACCTCTCTGGTCAATAACCAATAGCTAGACCTGGATGCCCATATTGATTCCTATATATTCCATGGAGATCTTTTATCGATTGAACCACGATGTCAAGGATTCAGTTAATCCCGTATGCAACTCCCTTTGTCCGACGATATGTTACTTGCCCGAGATTCGATCGTTGGTATCTCCATACCTAGTTCAATCTCGTTAACGACAAGTCACTTTACTCGTTCCGTAATATAAGATCCCGTGACTAACTCATTAGTCACATTGCTTGCAAGTTCTTTAAGATGTTGTATTACCGAGAGGGCCCAGAGATATCTCTTCATCATACGGAGTGACAAATCCCAGTCTTGATCCATGCCAACCCGACAGATACCTTCGGAGATACCTGTAGAGCACCTTTATGATCACCTAGTTATGAAGTGATGTTTGGATACACACTAAGTATTCCTCCGGTGTCAGGGAGTTACACGATCTCATGGTTTAAGGAACAGATACTTGACATGAAGAAAGCTAAGCAAATAAACTAAATGATCTGATGCTAAGCTTACGGTTGGGTCTTGTCCATCACATCATTCTCCTAATGATGTGATCCCGTTATCAAATGACAACTCATGTCTATGGTTAGGAAATCTTAACCATCTTTGATCAATGAGCTAGTCTAGTAGAGGCTCACTAGAGACACTGTGTTGTCTATGTATTCACACATGTATTTAAGTTTCCGGTCAATACAATTCTAGCATGAATAATAAAAATTTATCATGAACAAGAAAATATGATAATAACCAATTTATTATTGCCTCTAGGGCATATTTCCAACAGTATTCAACATCATGGATGGGTAAAACCGACAGAAGGATGCGTTAAATTAAATATGGACACCATGTTTGATTCAGACAGTGGATCAGGAGGATCCTAAGCAATTCTTCGCGACGCAAATGACACTTTCCTGGCTGCCTCATGCAGTCACATACCATTGGCCAGAGGACTTCGAGATGGCCACATTTTTGGCAGGTAACATCGGATGCCACAATCTTGTGGTTGAAGCTGACTGCATGGGAGTCATTGAGGTGATGCAGAGTGGCGAAAACGTCCTTTGTCTCGCAGCAACAATTTTTGAGGAGTACCATTTTTTGTCGTAATTTCAACTCGGTTAAGTTTAATCATTGTCCTAGGGAAGCCAATATGGCGGCAGATGTACCAGCTAGCAAAATGGAGGTCTGGCGAATCATTGCATGGAATTAAGAGCCTCCATGTTTTTTGGTTTATGCTTTATCAAATGATGTATGGATTCTTTCAGATGAAATATAACATTTCCCTCAAAAGAAAAAGTATCGGGTGAAAACAACAACTAATGCAAACATGGAATATGGGCCATTAGATCAACCAGGAACGACACCGATCAGACGCATGATCATAACCAGCCACTTAAACGCGATTTTGTATAATCCCCGCTCTTGAGGAAATTGCATTTGGTTGTATTCACTTTGGCACATGGAAGCATATGCTCCTCCATCGGAAAAAAACATTTCAAAATGTCAGAAAGTTCCAAACAAAAAATTGATGCGTATATCTCGATATTCTATGTGTGCATGCCAAGTTTTACAGAAAATCAATTATTTTTGTGGCTTGTGTAAAAGGACAAAAAATGTATCATGAAAGTTCTTTTTAAAACTGAATTTTGTCTTTTTCACATGCGACATAAAAATTACCGGTTTTTCGAGAAACGACTTTGTGAGCACGTAGAATGTCGAGATGTACGCATGAAATTTGTTGTCTTAATTTTGTGATATTTCCAAATACGTTTAAAACGCCCCTCTCCGAATACCTTTTTTTGAGGCAAAAAATAAATAAATAAAATAACTCACTGCATGCCATCGGACCAGCTACACGCTTCTGCGATATGGGCCAGCAAGCCGAGATAGAAAAAGAAAGTGAAGGCCCAGGAGGGCGCAAGGAAACCCTAAGCTACCGAGCTATAAAAGCCGCCCGCGCCGCCCCTCGCGCAAACCCTTGCACCCCCTGCGTCTCCACCACAGCCACACACCACAGGTAGGGGAGGGAGGAGAGAAGAGGAAGCCGAGAGGCAGCGGCGGAGATGGTTTCCCTGAAGCTGCAGAAGCGGCTCGCCTCGAGCGTGCTCAAGTGCGGCAAGGGCAAGGTCTGGCTCGACCCCAATGAGGTCAACGAGATCTCCATGGCCAACTCTCGTGAGAACCCCATTTCTTCCCCCTACCTCGTCTTATGTGGGTATCGTGTCCCAGGTTGCCATGTGATGCGTGGTACCTTCAGATCTGATGTTTTGGTGCTGATCTATGCGATGTGGCTGTTCGAAAATTATTCCCATGTCAATTCTACGGACAAGTTCTCTTGTTATGGTAGCATGACGAGTTTGCTGGCTTTTGATCGGTGGTTTAGTTCTGGTGATAATGGGTAGCATCGGGTTGGAGCCGTTTGGATTGTCTTCGATTAATTAGGCATCGAACCATGAATGCTTTTGCGGTGTGCAACATTAGGCCTATATATGAACACCTGGATTAGTTTTAATATTTTTTAGAATGGTGAAATCCGTAGTATGTAGCCTATACATGGTCTTGCCTCTCGTAGTGGAGATCCATACGCTATCGTGTTCGGTTTGCATCGTATTGGGGATTCTTGGTCGCCAGTACTCATGAATAAATGATAATTGTGAATTTAACGTCAAATTTGTTAGAAACAATGTTCATCTGCTCCATCAGGTAGTACTTCACTAAAAGCACTGTTCACCTTTTCTGTACAGGTTGAACTTTACTCAGACACACCCCTTGCGTAATTCTAACTAAGATGTTTGTTTGGTTGTTACCCTGAAGTGGGTATCATATGAATTTCAGTGTTTAAATAATTTGATTCGCCAAACTAATTGAGTACTTTTGATTCTATGGTTGTAAATATGTTCCTTGTCCTGAATAGTGTTGCTAAGCTGTTTTCTGTACGTGAGCAAGACACATGACAGTTATGTAATGTTGTATGCAGGCCAGAACATTCGTAAGTTGGTTAAGGACGGGTTCATCATCAAGAAGCCCCAAAAGATCCACTCAAGGTCCCGTGCACGCAGAGCCCATGAGGCAAAACAGAAGGGCCGTCATTCTGGATATGGTATATCAGTATAATGAACATCTTTTGTACTGTAGTACTCCCTCCGTCCCAAAGTAAGTGTCAACTTTACAAAGTTGAGACACTTATTTTGGGATTGAGGTAGTATATCATTGCTTATGATCAGTATAATGAACATCATTTGTACTGTAGTATATCATTGCTTATAATCTGCATATTTTTCTTTGTTATTTTTTAGGTAAGCGCAGGGGTACCAGGGAGGCTAGGCTTCCCACCAAGATTCTGTGGATGAGGAGGATGCGCGTGCTCAGGCGGCTGCTCCGCAAGTACCGTGAAGCAAAGAAGATCGACAAGCACATGTACCATGACATGTACTTGAAGGTCAAGGGTAACATGTTCAAGAACAAGCGTGTGCTTATGGAAAGCATTCACAAGTCAAAGGCTGAGAAGGCAAGAGAGAAGACGCTCTCTGACCAGTTTGAGGCTAAGCGTGCCAAGAGCAAGGCAAGCCGTGAAAGAAAGATTGCCAGGAGGGAGGAGAGGCTTGCTCAGGTCTGATGTCCAATGGTTCAAATTTTTTGTTTCTTTTTGTCAGTTGCTTGTCCATGGTCTTTCCGTGGTCTGTTGATGAAATTCTTCAGATTGTTTAACATTATGTTATATGTTTAAACAGGGCCCAAGGGACCACTCCGCACCCGCAGCAGCAGCAGCTCCTGCCCAACCTGCAGCGTAAGCATATCTTCTGTTTTGGCCCGTTTTTACCAAGGGAAATTTCCTGTTTAGCTCCCCTGATCTTTTGTTTATCCCTGATGTTGCAGGGCACCGAAGAAGGCAAAGAAGTGAAGATCTGACGTTTAAGCGTTCTGTTTACTGGGTGAAATCAGTTTGTTCTTAGCTAAATTTTGAAGTATGAACTGTTTTGTTGAGTCTTTAAGTATCTTTATCCCAGATACCCTGGATACAATGTTTCATGCTACTGGATGTAGTATTAGATGCTTATGCAAAGTACCTTACGAAATGTTGCTGCTTAATGCTCATCTCTCTTGCCTTGCGTTTATATCCAAGTGGTTTTGGTATGTGGTAGCTTGGTGTATCTTTTGCCACGAGAACGGAATTTGAGCCGACTGCGATGATCCTCGCCCATATGGATGTGTCCGGTTGCTATCTACTCCCTTTGTTCGGAATTACTTGTCTCGAAAATGGATGTATCTAGAACTAAAATACGTCTAGATACATCCATTTCTGCGACAAGTAATTCCGAACGGAGGGAGTACTGTAGTGATCTATAAATGATCTTATAATACTTTACTAAAGTAGTTCCAAAAACGTCCTACATTATGGGACAGAGGGAGTAGATCGCTTGCTATGATTCATTACTCCTATCTTTACAAAATATATGTTTAGATCATCAATGTCTAAATAGTTTGATATATGGTTCTGTTTTATAGATGCTGATTATTTTATATATTTGGTTGATCTTTAAACTTCAACTTAGATACAAAACGAATAGGACTTACCTAGATATAGAATGCTTGTAGACTGGACGTCGCAGTTAATTCAGAAACATTCCTATTCCTCTAGTTACCTTCTAATAAAGTGACTACATATTTGATCCCTTCAACAAAAATTGTAACATCGTTTGGTACTCTGCTTAGCTGGCTGGCAACCCTCCATGGTCCACCGGCAATTGCCTGAATCGTCTAAACCCTAGCCACTCACCGTAGCCACGCATTTCCTTTTCTGCTAGTTCTGCTGCCGCCCCATCGTTGATCGTTGGAGGTTGCCATATGGCTCACGGCTTCACCATTCCTGAGCGCAACGGCCTCGTCCGTCACAACGGCCCACCATTGCCATGGTGCAAGGTGGAGGATCAAGATGCAAGTGGAGGTGGGATTAAGTTTCCTTTTTTTAGACATTCACGCTAGGCTTTATTTAAATTGTCATAAGGTTTACAGGAAGGAAATTCAAATGCCCGGGTAAACCTAACCAAACATGGCGGCCGAACCCAAGCGAAAGTGCGTGCCTTGCGAGACTGTGAGCCTCGAAATTCGAGCTTCTAAACTCATGGATAATATTACAAGCAGTGAAAAAATGTGATCACTCTATAATTTCATGTATAATAGCTGCATGATCCCCAGCCGATCTCTGCTTGATATCATCCACAACTATCTTGCAATCCGACGCCACTTGGATCTTCTGAACATATAAATCCTCCGCGATTGCCAGCGCCTCTCTGACTGCCATAGCTTCCAATATAACAGGATCATGGATGTGCTGAAATGTGATAGCAGAAGCCCCGAGAAAAATTCCATCAGCATCCCTACAGACTACTCCAACAGCACCAAAGTTTCCATTAGAAACTGCAGCATCAACATTCATCTTCACATACCCCTGGGGCGGGGGTAGCCAATGACAAGGCCTAGCAGCCCGACCCATGTTATTCGGTAGTGCTGGTTTTGATAGTATATCAATATCCCTTAGAAACGCCTTGATAAAGTGATGGATCTGTAATTGACTGTCATAGATTTCTTCATGAGTTGCCCTTCGCCTTGACCTCCAGATTGCCCATAGAGTGACCACCATGTGCGTGAACTCTTCATGCGTCAATATTTCATGCATTGTGAATATCTAGTTTTTAGCATTTAAGTTCAGGTTGTCACACATCTTCTCCACCATCTCCTCAGATGACAAAGACCACACACACCTTGCGGAGTTGCAGTCGATTAAAGCGTGTTTCCAGCCATCTTCCGCCGAACAGAATGGGGCAGATTGAACTTGTGGCCATATGCCGATGATGAAGAATGTCCGATGTTGGTACCGAGTCCCTACATAATCTCCAGACAAAATTTTTCAGTTTTGAGGGGACATTGATGTTCCACAAGGACACCCACGCCTTCATCTCTTGACCTGAAGCCGACGACCCTCCTATACCAGCAAGTAAATTTTCCCTTTGACTCTTTAACGTGAAGAGCATCTTGTAAGTTGAGCTTACCGAAAACATTCCACGGCGATCTTCACCCCAAGCCCAGAAGTCATTGATCCTCTTAGTACACAGTGGGATAGATAGTATGACTGCAACGTCGATTGGAATAAAGATCCTTCTCAGCTCCTCCTCCCGCCATGCACTGGAAGAAGCATCTATGTGGTCCGATACATGTTGCGGTGGGCTGTTTACCAGTGAAGCGACCGGTCTCATCATGCCCGGCCTGGGCAACCAGTTTTGCGTCCATATGTTGGTGTTCTCACCTGTTCCAATCTTTCTGATAATGCCTTGTGCAATGACATCTCGCCCGTCCAGGATTGCCCTCCAAATCTGCGAGGGATGAGCCCCAAGCTCAGAATCTAAGAAAGAAACAGAGGGGTAGTACACCGCCTTCAATATCCTTGCACTCAGCGTCGAAGGCCCCTCAATCAAGCGCCATGCTTGTCTCGCCAAGAGCGACAGATTGAATAATTCGATGTCCTTAAAGCCTAGGCCTCCCAATGATTTTGGTGTAGTGCATACATCCCATGAGACCCAACACGGCTTCCTTTTGCCCCTCTTGCTTCCCCACCAGAATTGACGGATCATTGACGTCACATTATCACAAATACCACGTGGCAACCTGAAGCATGCCATAGAATAAAATGGGATTGCTTGGGCAACTCCTTTTATCAACACTTCCTTTCCTGCATACGATAATAACTTCTCCATCCACCCTTTGATCTTTTCCCAAACTCTATCTCTCAAATACTTAAAAGTTCCATTCCTTGAGTGACCCACATCAGTAGGCATGCCTAGGTACCTCTCGCTCAATTGTTCATTGTGCACATCGAGGGAAGTTTTTATGCTATCTCGAACAGCATGAGAGCATCCCTTGCTGAATTTTTTTGATGACTTTGCATTGTTGACCCTCTGACCAGAAGCATTACGATAGGTAGTCAACAGGTTTGACATAGTGGTCGCCCCCTCATTACTCGCTTTGAATAGCAGCAGGCTATCATCAGCAAAGAGAAGATGGTTAACAACCGGAGCTGTCGGAGCCACCTGTACTCCCACAAAATGCGATGATTGAGTTCCAGATTTCAAGAAGCACGAAAGGCCCTCCGCTGCAATAAAAAAGAGATAAGGGGAGATTGGATCTCCCTGTCGAATACCCCTGGTGGGTTTAAACTGGTCCAATTTCTCTCCATTGAATAAAACTGAAATGATACTGACTTTATCATGCCCATAATCACATCAATCCACGATTTAGAAAAGCCAAGCTTACTCATTATCGCCTCCAAATATGCCCATTCTAAGCTGTCATACACCTTCATCATGTCCAGCTTCAAAGCACAATGACTATTGGACTTGGCTTTGCTTCTCTTCATAAAGTGTAAGCATTCGTAGGCACATATGATGTTATCCGTGATCAATCTTCCAGGAACAAACGCAGATTGTTCTTCAGAAATGATGTTGGGCAAGATTTGCTTCAACCTATTCGCCACCACCTTTGATGCAATTTTGTACAGAACATTGCATAAACTAATGGGCCGAAATTGAGTAAGGAGGGTTGGGTTCATTACCTTCGGTATTAAGACCAAGAAAGTATCATTTATACACTCCGCACTTTCTTCCCCCTTAATGATTCGCAGCACGGCCCTGGTAATTTCTTCTCCACACACATCCCAATGCCTCTGATAAAAGTGTGCCGGAAAGCCGTCCGGGCCAGGAGATTTTGTGGGGAACATTTGAAATAGCGCCACTTTCACCTCATCACCAGAATAGGGAGCACAAAGAATATCATTCATCTCAGGCGTAACTTTACGAGGTACATGTTCAAGCACCGCCTCCATGTTTGTTACTCCCTCTGACGTGTACAGGTCTTTGTAAAAATTTGAAACAAGAATTTTCAGCTCAGCCGGGTCGTCCACCGTGATGCCCAAAGCGCTAGACAGAGATTTGATCATGTTTTTCTTCCTCCTCATGCTTGCCCTCATGTGGAAGAATTTTGTGTTCTTATCTCCCGCCGCTAGCCAATCAATCCTAGATCGTTGGCGCCAAAGAATTTCCTCTCTGTGATACATCTCCACAAGCCTCTCATGAATCTTTTGCTCGACATGGCTAGGGCCGGTGCGCAACGGGTTATCTCTCAGCCTCCCCAGCTCACTTTTTAACTTTTTTTTATCTCAGCTCGAACAGACCCAAAAGTGAATTTATCCCACCGCCTCAAACTTTGGGATAGCGCAAACAGTTTATGCTTAACGTCCTCCACCCGAAGGCTGGGTTGTCCTGCTGTCCAGGCTCCCTGGATTTCCTCCTTCAGACCTTCATGAGACTCCCAAGCAACTTCGTACCTGAAAATTTTACTTGGGGCTGTTGGTATATTGAGTGTGCCGTTGAGCTCAAGATATATCGGACAATGATCAGATGTAGCCGCCTCCAGATGTGTCAAACTTGCATTTGGAAAGAGGGAACTCCATTCCGCTGACGCAAGTGCACGATCCAGCCTCACTCGAGTGTATGTTCCACCTGTTACCTTCTTTTCGAAGGTCCAAAACCTTCCCTTGAAGCCCAAGTCCATCAACATGCACACATCAACCATGTCCCGAAAGCCTGAATCTGAGCATTGCTTCGCTGTCCAACTCCCTCGTGTTCATCCGGACGAAGAACATCATTGAAATCGCCGATACAAAGCCATGGAAGATTGCTTGAAACGCTTATATTCTTCAAAGTGTCCCACGTTTGGTGGCGCAAATGAGTTTGAGCCTCACCATATACTACTGTCATTCTCCATGGATCCAAACCCGGGTCAAGTACTTCCACATCAACATGGTAATCCGAGTATCCCAAGACATTTATTTTTATTGAATTGTTCCAAAAAAGGCCTATGCCTCCACTCCTACCAACGCTATTAATAGCATAAGCATTATCAAAACCTATTGAACTTGCTAAATTCTCTACCCTTGCCTTGTCAATCTGTGTTTCTAAGATAGAAAGCATAGCAGGGGCATAGTTCTTCGCTAAATCGCGAAGTTCACGAACTGTCGAGGCCTTGCCCGCACCCCGGCAGTTCTAGCAAATGTAACTCATTGTGCCCGGCGGCGCTCCCCATGAGATCCCGCTGATAATGCATTAGTTGTTTCAGTTGCACCACCCTCTCCTTCTGCTGCTTGCTGGCTCGAAACCTTCTTTGGCCTTTTAATATTCTTCCGTGGCGAGACATAAACTGGAGGTAGTGGTGGTACACCCGTAGGAGTCCTCTCTTCCAGGACAACCGCGCCCTTACTTCCTTCATCATCCACAGGGTTGGGGATAATCTCCCCCAGGATCACCACGTGCCCATTGTCCTCGGACATATGTTTATTGTTGGTCCTAGATTCTGGTTCCTTCGGACTTGATTCTAGCTCCATCCCCGCCGTGCAAGATTTCTCAGTAGCATCTGTATTTTCTGTAGATGATGCGGGTGCAGCATTCAGAGTCGATGCCCTTCCTTTTCCTCCATCTACCCTGCCATCATTGACCATCTCCTTTTCATGGGGATAAACCCCCGCGTTCCTGTTCCCCTCCGTGTGGGCGTCCCTCGCTGCTATTCCTGAGCGATCAGTAGCATCACCCCGTCCACGAGCTGGGGCAAAACCACGTCCTGATGTGCCTCCACGGCCTCTTGTTGGAAATATGCCCTAGAGGCAATAATAAATTAGTTATTATCATATTTCCCTGTTCATGATAATCGTTTATTATCCAGGCTAGAATTGTATTGATCGGAAACTCAAATACATGTGTGGATACATAGACAACAACATGTCCCTAGTAAGCCTCTACCGGACTAGCTCGTTGTTCAAAGATGGCTATGGTTTCCTAGCCATGGACATGAGTTGTCATTTGATAACGGGATCACATCATTAGGAGAATGATGTGATGGACAAGACCCAAACTATAAACGTAGCATGTGATCGTATCAAGTTTGTTGCTATCGTTTTCTGCATGTCAAGTATATGTTCCTATGACCATGAGATCATGCAACTCACTGACACCGGAGGAGTACCTTGTGTGTACCAAACGTTGCAACGTAACTGGGTGACTATAAAGGTGCTCTACAGGTATCTCCGAGGGTGTCTGTTGAGTTGGCATGGATCAAGACTGGGATTTGTCACTCCGTATGACGGAGAGGTATCTCAGGGCCCACTCGGTAATACAACATCACAAGAAGCTTACAAGCAATGTGACTAATGAGTTAGCCACGGGATCTTGTATTACGGAACGAGTAAAGAGACTTGCCATTAACGAGATTGAACTAGGTATGGAGGTACCGACGATCGAATCTCGGGCAAGTAACATACCGATAGACAAAGGGAACTGCATACGGGATTAGCTGAATCCTTGACATCGAGGTTCAACCGATAAGATCTTCGTAGAATATGTAGGAACCAATATGGGCATCCAGGTCCCGCTATTGGTTATTGACCATAGAGGTGTCTCGGTCATGTCTGCATAGTTCTCGAACCCGCAGGGTCTACACACTTAACATTTGGTGACGATACAAGTATAGTTGAGTCATTATGGTGGTTACCGAAGGTTGTTCGGAGTCCCGGATGAGATCCCGGACGTGACGAGGAACCCTGGAATGGTCCGGAGGTGAAGATTGATATATTGGACGAAGGGTATTGGAGTCCGGAATTGTTCCGGGGGTACCGGGTGATGACCAGCATGACCGAAAGGTGTTTCGGGGGGCCCCGACAAGTGTTGGGGGGCCTCATGGGCCAAGGGGAGGGGGCACACCAGCCCACTAAGGGGATGTGCGCCCCCCTCACCCCTTCCCATGTTGCCTGGGGAGGTGGGGCGCCTCTCTAGGGTTTCTTCCACTTGCCTTGGGGGCCAAGGCACCTAAGGGGAGGCACCCAAACCCATCTAGGGTTTCCCCCTTGGTGGCCGCCACCCCTAGATGGGATCTAGGGGCGCCCCTCCCTCCACCCTTCCCCCTATATATAGATGAGGGGAGAGAGGGCAGCCGCACCAATACACATCTATACGTGCCACGGCGCTGCTCCTCCTCTCCCTCATAGCTATCTTCTTCTCCGTAGTGCTTAGCGAAGCTCTGCTGAGATTTCTCCACCACCACCGCCACCACGCCGTCGTGCTGCCGGAGGACTCGAGCTACTACTTCACCATCGCTCGCTAGATCGAGGAGGTGAAGGCGTCATCAAGCCATACGTGTGTTGAACGCGGAGGTGGCGTCCGTTCGGCACTAGATCGGAGTTCGCGGGACGGATCGTGATTGGATCGCGAAGACGTTCGACTACATCAACCGCGTTTCTTAACGCTTCTACTTAGCGATCTACAAGGGTATGTAGATCCAATCTCTCCTCTCGTAGATGGTCATCTCCTAGATTGGATCTTGGGTGTTCGTAGGAATTTTTTTGTTCCCCATGCAACGTTCCCCAATAGTGGCATCATGAGCTAGGTCTATGCGTAGATGACATCACGAGTAGAACACAAAGGAGTTTGTGGGCGTTGATATTCAGATTGCTTCCTTCCTTGGTCTTTTCTTGATTCGGCGGTATTGTGGGATGAAGCGGCCTGGACCAACTTTACATGTCCACGCACATGAGACCGGTTCCATCGACACACATGTGACTTTGTTGCATAAAGATGTCTGGCGGGTGTCTGTCTCTCCCACCTTAGTTGAATCAGATTCGACAAAGGCGGTCCTTGTAGAAGGTTAAATAGCAACTTGCATATCACCGTTGTGGCTTCGCGTAGGTAAGAATCGTTCTTGCTAGATACCCATAGCAGCCATGTAAAACATGCAACAATAATTAGAGGACGTCTAACTTGTTTTTGCAGGGTATGTTGTGATATGATATGGCCAAAGACATGATGAAATATATTTGATGTATGAGATGATCATGTTTGTAATAGTTTATATCGACTTGCATGTCGATGCATACGGCAACCGGCAGGAGCCATAGGGTTGTCTTTAATTATTGTATGACCTGCGTGTCAATCATTAAGCGCTATGTAATGCTTTACTTTATCGCTAAGCGGTAGCAATAGTAGTAGAAGCATGGTTCGCGTGACAACCCTGATGGCGACACGATGATGGAGATCATGGTGTCATGCCGGTGACGATGGAGATCATGCCGGTGCTTTGGAGATGGAGATCAAAAGCACAAGTTGATGGCCATATCATGTCACTTATGATTTGCATGTGATGTTAATCCTTTTATGCATCTTATTTTGCTTAGGACGACGGTAGCATTATAAGGTGATCCCTCACTAAAATTTCAAGATAAAATTTTGTTCTCCCCAAGTGTGCACCGTTGCGAAAGTTCGTCGTTTCGAAGCACCACGTGATGATCGGGTGCGATAGACTCTACGTTCACATACAACGGGTGCAAGCCAGTGTTGCACACACGGAACACTTGGGTTAAACTTGACGAGCCTAGCATGTACAGACATGGCCTCGGAACACAAGAGACCGAAAGGTCGAACATGAGTCATATAGTAGATATGATCAACATGGAGATGTTCACCATCGAAACCACCTCATCTCACGTGATGATCGGACTTGGGTTGGTGAATTTGGATTGTGTTACACTCGGACAACCGGAGGGATGTTGATTTGAGTGGGAGTTCTTAGGTAATATGATTAATTGAACTCATTTATCATGAACATAGTATGAATTGTCTTTGCAAATTATGTTGTAGATCAATAGCTCGCGCTATAGCTCCCTGTTTTAATACGTTCCTAGAGAAAGACTAAGTTGAAAGATATTGTAAGCAATTATGCGGACTAGGTCCGTAGTCTGAGGATTGTCCTCACTGCTACACAGAAGGCTTATGTCCTTGATGCACCGCTCGGTGTACCAACCCCTCTAGCATCGTTTGTGGATGTTATGACATCTGGTAGACACGTTCTGATGACTACTTGATAGTTTAGTGCGCCATGCTTTATGGCTTAGAATCGGGGCTCCAAAGGCGTTTTGAACGCCATGGAACATACGAGATTTTCCAAGAGCTGAAATTGGTATTTCAGGCTCATGCCCGTGTTGAGAGGTATGATACCTCTGACAAGTTCTTTGCCTACAAGATGGAGAAGAATAGCTCAGCCAGTGAGCATCTGCTCAGAATGTCTGAGTGCTACAATCGCTTGAATCGAGTGGGAGTTAATCTTCTAGATAAGATAGTGATTGACAGAGTTCTCCAGTCACTATCACCAAGCTACTAGAGCTTCGTGATGAACTATAACATGCAAGGGATGGAGATGATCCTGGAGCTGTTCGCGGTGCTTAAGGCCGCGAAGGTAGATATCAAGAAGGAGCATCAAGTGTTGATGGTTAACAAGACCACTGGTTTCAAGAAGGGCAAGGGCAAGAAGGGAAACTTCATGAATGGCAAGCCAGTTGCCGCTTCAGTGAAGAAACCCAAGGTTGAACCCAAACCCGAGACTTAGTGCTTCTATTGTAAGGGGAACGATCACTGGTAGCGGAACTACCCCAATAGATAAGAAGGCTGGCAACTTCAACAATAGCATATTTGATATACATGTTATTGATGTGTACCTTACTAGTACTCCTGGTAGCATCTGGGTATTGGATACCGGTTCAGTTGCTAATATTGGTAACTCGAAACAAAAGCTACGGAATAAATGGAGACTAGCTAAGGGCGAGGTGACGATGTGTGTTGGAAGTGTTTCCAAGGTTGATGTGATCACCATCGCACGCTCCCTCTACCTTCGGGATTAGTGTTGAACCTAGATAAATGTTATTTGGTGTCTGCGTTGAGCATGGACATGATTAGATCATGTTTATTGCAATATGGTTATTCATTTAAGTCAGAGAATAATGGTTATTCTGTTTACATGAATAATACCTTCTATGGTCATGCACCCAATGTGAATGGTTTATTGAATCTCGATCGTAGTGAAACGCATGGTCATGGCATTGATGCCAAAATATGTAGAGTTGATAGTGATAGTACCACTTTCTTGTGGCACTGCCGCTTAGGTCATATTGGTGTAAAGCGCATGAAGAAACTCCATGCTGATGGACTTTTGAGTCACTTTATTTTGAATCACTTGACACATGCGAACCATGCCTCATTGGCAAGATGACTAAACCCCATTTTCCGGAACAATGGAACGGGCAAGTGACTTGTGGAAATCATACATGCTGATGTGTGCGGTCCGATGAGTGTTGATGCGCACGGTGGATATCGTTACTTTCTCACCTTCATCGCTGACTTGAGTAGATATGGGTATATTTACTTAATGAAGCATAAGTCTGAAACGTCTGAAAAGTTCAAGCAATTTTAGAGTGAAGTTGAGAATCATCGTAACAAGAAGATCAAATTCCTACGATATGATCGAAGGGGAGAGTATCTGAGTTATGAGTTTGGCAATCACTTAAGACAATGTGGAATAGTTTCACAACTGACGCCACCTAGAACACCACAACATAATGGTGTGTCCGAACGTCGTAATCGTACCTTATTGGATATGGTGCGTTCTATGATATCTCTTGCCGATATATCACTATCGTTTTGGGCTTATGCATTAGAGACAACTACATTCACTTTAAATAGGGCACCATCTAAATCCGTTGAGACGACACCGTATGAATTATGGTTTGGCAAGAAACCTAAGTTGTCGTTTCTTAAGGTTTGGGGCTGCGACGCTTATGTGAAAAGGCTTCAGCCTGATAAGCTCGAACCCAAAGCGGACAAATGGATCTTCATAGGATACCCAAAGGAGACGATTGGGCATACCTTCTATCTCAGATCCGAGGGCAAAGTGTTTGTCGCTAAGAACGGGTCCTTTCTCGAGAAAGAGTTTCTCTCGAAAGAAATGAGTGGGAGGAAGATAGAACTTGATAAGGTTGTTGAACCTTTACTTCAACCAGAGAGTAGCGCAGCACAAAAAGATGTTTCTGTGCACCTACGTCAGTTGAAGAGGAAGCTAATGATGATGATCATGAAGCTACAGATCAAGTTACTGTCGAACCTCGTAGGTCGACAAGGGTGCGTACAACTTCTGAGTGGTACGGAAACCCTGTCTTAAAGGTTATGTTGTTGGACACGATGAACCTACGAGCTATCGAGAAGCGATTGTGGGCCCGGATTCCAACAAATGGCTAGGAGCCATGAAATCTGAGATAGGATCCATGTATGAGAACAAAGTATGGACTTTGGTGGACTTGCCCGATGATCGGCAAGCCATTGAGAATAAATGGATCTTTAAGAAGAAGACAGACGCTGATGGTAATGTCACCATTTATGAAGCTCGACTTATCGCAAAGAAGTTTCCGACAAGTTCAAGGAGTTGACTATGATGAGACTTTCTCACTCATAGCGATGCTAAAGTCTGTTGGAATTATGTTAGCAGTTGCTGCATTTTCATTTACGAAATCTGGCAGATGGATGTCAAAACAAAGTTTCCTTGCCAGAAGGTTTTGTCGATCCTAAGGATGCTAAAAGGTATGCAAGCTCCAGCGATCCTTCTATGGATTGGAGCAAGCATCTCGGAGTTGGAACATACGCTTTGATGAGGTGATCAAAGTTTTTGGGTTTATACAAAGTTTGGAAGAAACTTGTATTTACAAGAAAGTGAGTGGGAGCTCAACAACATTTCTGATAAGTATATGTGGTTGACATATTGTTGTTCGAAAATGATGTAGAATTTCTAGAAAGCATAAAGGGTTGTTTGAAAGGAGTTTTTCAAAGGAAGACCCAAGTAAAGTTGCTTACATATTGGGCATCAAGATCTATAGAGATAGATCAAGACACCTGATAAGACTTTCACAGAGCACATACATTGCCATGTTTTTGAAGGAGTTCAAAATGGATCAGTCAAAGAAAGAGTTCTTGCCTGAGTTGTAAGGAGTGAAGTTGAGTAAGACTCAAAGCTCGACCACGGCAGAAGAAAAAGAAAGGACGAAGGTCGTCCCCTATGCCTTAGCCATAGGCTCTATACGATATGCCATGCTGTGTACCGCACATGATATGTGCCTTGCCACGTGTCTGGCAAGGGGGTACAAGAGTGATCCAGGAGTGGATCACTGGACAGCGGTCAAAATTATCCTTAGAGGAATAAGGAAATGTTTCTCGGTTATGGAGGTGATAAAGAGTTCCGCGTAAAGGGTTACGTCGATGCAAGCTTTAACACTAATCCGGATGACTCTGAGTAGAGTTTCTCGGTTATGGAGGTGATAAAGAGTTCGGCGTAAAGGGTTACGTCAACGCAAGCTTTAAACACCAATCCGGGTGACTCTGAGTAGCAAACCGGATGTGTATAGTGGAGCAGCCATTTGGAATAGCTCCAAGTGGAGCATGGTAGCAACATCTATAGTATGACATAAAAATTTGCGAAGTACACACGGATCTGAATGTTGCAGACCCATTGACTAAAACCTCTCTCACAAGCAAAACATGATCAAACCCCAGAACTAATTGGGTGTTAATCACATGGTGATGTGAACTAGATTATTGACTCTAGTGCAAGTGGGAGACTATTGGAAATATGCCCTAGAGGCAATAATAAATTAGTTATTATCATATTTCCCTATTCATGATAATCGTTTATTATCCATGCTAGAATTGTATTGATCGGAAACTCAAATACATGTGTGGATACATAGACAACAACATGTCCCTAGTAAGCCTCTATCGGACTAGCTCGTCGATCAAAGATGGCTATGGTTTCCTAGCCATGGACATGAGTTGTCATTTGATAACGGGATCACATCATTAGGAGAATGATGTGATGGACAAGACCCAAACTATAAACGTAGCATGTGATCGTATCAAGTTTGTTGCTGTCGTTTTCTGCATGTCAAGTATATGTTCCTATGACCATGAGATCATGCAACTCACTGACACCGGAGGAGTACCTTGTGTGTACCAAACATTGCAACGTAACTGGGTGACTATAAAGGTGCTCTGCAGGTATCTTCGAGGGTGTCTGTTGAGTTGGCATGGATCAAGACTGGGATTTGTCACTCCGTATGACGGAGAGGTATCTCAGGGCCCACTCGGTAATACAACATCACAAGAAGCTTGCAAGCAATGTGACTAATGAGTTAGCCACAGGATCTTGTATTATGGAACGAGTAAAGAGACTTGCCATTAACGAGATTGAACTAGGTATGGAGATACCGACGATCGAATGTCGGCAAGTAACATACCGATAGACAAAGGGAACTGCATACGGGATTAGCTGAATCCTTGACATCGAGGTTCGACCGATAAGATCTTCGTAGAATATGTAGGAACCAATATGGGCATCCAGGTCCCGCTATTAGTTATTGACCGTAGAGGTGTCTCATTCATGTCTGCATAGTTCTCGAACCCGCAGGGTCTACACACTTAACGTTTCGTGATGATATAAGTATAGTTGAGTTATTATGGTGGTTACCGAAGGTTGTTCGGACTCCTGGATGAGATCCCAGACATGATGAGGAACTCCGGAATGGTCCGGCGGTGAAGATTGATATATTGGACGAAGGGTATTGGAGTCCGGAATTGTTCTGGGGGTACCGGGTGATGACCAGCATGACCGAAAGGTGTTTAGGGGGGCCCCGGCAAGTGCTGGGGGGCCTCATGGGCCAAGGGGAGGAGGCACACCAGCCCACTAAGGGGATGTGCGCCCCCCTCACCCCTTCCCATGTTGCCTGAGGAGGTGGGGCGCCTCCCTAGGGTTTCCTCCACTTGCCTTGGGGGCCAAGGCACCTAAGGGGAGGCTCCCAAACCCATCTAGGGTTTCCCCCTTGGTGGCCGCCACCCCTAGATGGGATCTAGGGGCGCCCCTCCCTCCACCCTTCCCCCTATATATAGAGGAGGGGAGAGAGGGCAGCCGCACCGATACGCATCTATACGTGCCACGGCGCTCCTCCTCCTCTCCCTCATAGCTATCTTCTTCTCCGTAGTGCTTAGCGAAGCTCTGCTGAGATTTCTCCACCACCACCGCCACCACGCCGTCGTGCTGCCGGAGGACTCGAGCTACTACTTCACCATCGCTCGCTGGATCCAGGAGGTGAAGGCGTCATCAAGCCGTACGTGTGTTGAACGCGAAGGTGCCGTCCATTCGGCACTAGATCGGAGTTCGCGGGACGGATCGTGATTGGATCGCGAAGACGTTCGACTACATCAACCACGTTTCTTAATGCTTCCGCTTAGCGGTCTACAAGGGTATGTAGATCCAATCTCTCCTCTCGTAGATGGTCATCTCCTATATTGGATCTTGGGTGTTCGTAGGAATTTTTTGTTTCCCATGCAACGTTCCCCAACAGTGGCATCATGAGCTAGGTCTATGCGTAGATGACATCATGAGTAGAACACAAAGGAGTTTGTGGGCGTTGATATTCAGATTGCTTCCTTCCTTGGTCTTTTCTTGATTCAGCGGTATTGTGGGATGAAGCGGCCTGGACCAACTTTACATGTCCACGTACATGAGACCGGTTCCATCGATAGACATGTGATTTGTTGCATAAAGATGGCTGGCGGGTGTCTGTCTCTCCCACCTTAGTTGAATCGGATTCGACAAAGGCGGTCCTTGTAGAAGGTTAAATAGCAACTTGCATATCACCATTGTGGCTTTGCGTAGGTAAGAATCGTTCTTGCTAGATACCCATAGCAGCCATGTAAAACATGCAATAACAATTAGAGGACGTCTAACTTGTTTTTGCAGGGTATGTTGTGATATGATATGGCCAAAGACATGATGAAATATATTTGATGTATGAGATGATCATGTTTGTAATAGTTTATATCGACTTGCATGTCGATGCATACGGCAACCGGCAGGAGCCATAGGGTTGTCTTTAATTATTGCATGACCTACGTGTCAATCATTAAGCGCTATGTAATGCTTTACTTTATCGCTAAGCGGTAGCAATAGTAGTAGAAGCATGGTTCGTGTGACAACCCCGATGGCGACACGATGATGGAGATCATTGTGTCATGCCGGTGACGATGGAGATCATGCCGGTGCTTTGGAGATGGAGATCAAAAGCACAAGTTGATGGCCATATCATGTCACTTATGATTTGCATGTGATGTTAATCCTTTTATGCATCTTATTTTGCTTAGGACGATGGTAGCATTATAAGGTGATCCCTCACTAAAATTTCAAGATAAAATTGTGTTCTCCCCAAGTGTGCACCGTTGCGAAAGTTCGTCGTTTCGAAGCACCACGTGATGATTGGGTGCGATAGACTCTACGTTCACATACAACGGGTGCAAGCCAGTGTTGCACGTGCGGAACACTTGGTTTAAACTTGACGAGCCTAGCATGTACAGACATGGCCTCGGAACACAAGAGACCGAAAGGTCGAACACGAGTCATATAGTAGATATGATCAACATGGAGATGTTCACCATCGAAACCACCTCATCTCACGTGATGATCGGACTTGGGTTGGTGAATTTGGATCGTGTTACACTCGGACAACCAGAGGGATGTTGATTTGAGTGGGAGTTCTTAGGTAATATGATTAATTGAACTCATTTATCATGAACATAGTCTGAATTGTCTTTGCAAATTATGTTGTAGATCAATAGCTCGCGCTATAGCTCCCTGTTTTAATACGTTCCTAGAGAAAGACTAAGTTGAAAGATATTGTAAGAAATTATGCGGACTAGGTCCGTAGTCTGAGGATTGTCCACACTGCTACACAGAAGGCTTATGTCCTTGATGCACCGCTCGGTGTACCAACCCCTCCAGCGTCGTCTGTGGATGTTGTGAACATCTGGCAGACACGTTCTGATGACTACTTGATAGTTTAGTGCGCCATGCTTTACGGCTTAGAATCGGGGCTCCAAAGGCATTTTGAACGCCATCGAACATACGAGATTTTCCAAGAGCTGAAATTGGTATTTCAGGCTCATGCCCGTGTTGAGAGGTATGATACCTATGACAAGTTCTTTGCCTACAAGATGGAGAAGAATAGCTCAGCCAGTGAGCATGTGCTCAGAATGTCTGAGTGCTACAATTGCTTGAATCGAGTGGGAGTTAATCTTCCAGATAAGATAGTGATTGACAGAGTTCTCCAGTCACTATCACCAAGCTACTAGAGCTTCGTGATGAACTATAACATGCAAGGGATGGAGATGATCCCGGAGCTGTTAGCGGTGCTTAAGGCCGCGAAGGTAGAAATCAAGAAGGAGCATCAAGTGTTGATGGTTAACAAGACCACTGGTTTCAAGAAGGGCAAGAGCAAGAAGGAAAACTTCATGAATGGCAAGCCAGTTGCCGCTTCAGTGAAGAAACCCAAGGTTGAACCCAAACCCGAGACTTAGTGCTTCTATTGTAAGGGGAACGGTCACTGGTAGCGGAACTACCCCAATAGATAAGAAGGCTGGCAACTTCAACAATAGTATATTTGATATACATGTTAATGATGTGTACCTTACTAGTACTCCTGGTATCACCTGGCTATTGGATACCGGTTCAGTTGCTAATATTGGTAACTCGAAACAAAAGCTACGGAATAAATGGAGACTAGCTAAGGGCGAGGTGACGATGTGTGATGGAAGTGTTTCCAAGGTTGATGTGATCACCATCGCACGCTCCCTCTACTTTCGGGATTAGTGTTGAACCTAGATAAATGTTATTTGGTGTCTGCGTTGAGCATGAACATGATTAGATCATGTTTATTGCAATACGGTTATTCATTTAAGTTAGAGAATAATGGTTATTCTGTTTACATGAATAATACCTTCTATGGTCATGCACCCAATGTGATTGGTTTATTGAATCTCGATCGTAGTGAAACGCATGTTCATAACATTGATGCCAAAAGATGTAGAGTTGATAACGATAGTACCACTTTCTTGTGGCACTGCCGCTTAGGTCATATTGGTGTAAAGCGCATGAAGAAACTCCATGCTGATGGACTTTTGAGTCACTTGATTTTGAATCACTTGACACATGTGAACCATGCCTCATTGGCAAGATGACTAAACCCCGTTTTCCAGAACAATGGAACGGGCAAGTGACTTGTGGAAATCATACATGCTGATGTGTGCGGTCCGATGAGTGTTGATGCGCGCGGTGGATATCGTTACTTTCTCACCTTCATCGATGACTTGAGTAGATATGGGTATATTTACTTAATGAAGCATAAGTCTGAAACGTCTGAAAAGTTCAAGCAATTTCAGAGTGAAGTTGAGAATCATCGTAACAAGAAGATCAAATTCCTACGATATGATCGAAGGGGAGAGTATCTGAGCAATGAGTTTGGCAATCACTTAAGACAATGTGGAATAGTTTCACAACTGACGCCGCCTGGAACACCACAGCATAATGGTGTGTCCGAACGTCATAATCGTACCTTATTGGATATGGTGTGTTCTATGATGTCTCTTGCCGATATATCACTATCATTTTGTGCTTATGCATTAGAGACAACTACATTCACTTTAAATAGGGCACCATCTAACTCCGTTGAGACGACACCCTATGAATTATGGTTTGGCAATAAACCTAAGTTGTCGTTTCTTAAGGTTTGGGGCTGCGACGGTTATGTGAAAAGGCTTCAGCCTGATAAGCTCGAACCCAAAGCGGACAAATGGATCTTCATAGGATACCCAAAGGAGACGATTGGGCATACCTTCTATCTCAGATCCGAGGGCAAAGTGTTTGTCGCTAAGAACGGGTCCTTTCTCGAGAAAGAGTTTCTCTCGAAAGAAATGAGTGGGAGGAAGATAGAACTTGATAAGGTTATTGAACCTTTACTTCAACCAGAGAGTAGTGCTGCACAGAAAGATGTTTCTGTGCACCTACGTCAGTTGAAGAGGAAGCTAATGATGATGATCATGAAGCTTCAGATCAAGTTACTGTCGAACCTCGTAGGTCGACAAGGGTGTGTACAACTTCTGAGTGGTATGGTAACCCTGTCTTAAAGGTCATGTTGTTGGACAACGGTGAACCTACGAGCTATGGAGAAGCGATGGTGGGCCCGAATTCCAACAAATGGCTAGGAGCCATGAAATCCGAGATAGGATCCATGTATGAGAACAAAGTATGGACTTTGGTGGACTTGCCCGATGATCAGCAAGCCATTGAGAATAAATGGATCTTTAAGAAGAAGACAGACGCTGATGGTAATGTCACCATTTATGAAGCTCGACTTATCGCAAAGAAGTTTCCGACAAGTTCAAGGAGTTGACTATGATGAGACTTTCTCACTCATAGCGATGCTAAAGTCTGTTGGAATTATGTTAGCAGTTGCTGCATTTTCATTTACGAAATCTGGCAGATGGATGTCAAAACAAAGTTTCCTTGACGGTTTCTATGAGGAAAGGTTGTATGTGATACAACCAGAAGGTTTTGTCGATCCTAAGGATGCTAAAAGGTATGCAAGCTACAGCGATCCTTCTATGGACTGGAGCAAGCATCTCGGAGTTGGAACATACGCTTTGATGAGGTGATAAAAGTTTTTGGGTTTATACAAAGTTTGCAAGAAACTTGTATTTACAAGAAAGTGAGTGGGAGCTCAACAACATTTCTGATAAGTATATGTGGTTGACATATTGTTGATCAGAAATGATGTGGAATTTCTGGAAAGCATAAAGGGTTGTTTGAAAGGAGTTTTTCAAAGGAAGACCCGGGTAAAGTTGCTTACATATTGGGCATCATGATCTATAGAGATAGATCAAGACACCTGATAAGACTTTCACAGAGCACATACATTGACATGGTTTTGAAGGAGTTCAAAATGGATCAGTCAAAGAAGGAGTTCTTGCCTGAGTTGTAAGGTGTGAAGTTGAGTAAGACTCAAAGCTCGACCACGGCAAAAGAAAAAGAAAGGACGAAGGTTGTCCCCTATGCCTTAGCCATAGGCTCTATACGATATGCCATGCTGTGTACCGCACATGATATGTGCCTTGCCACATGTCTGGCAAGGGGGTACAAGAGCGATCCAGGAGTGGATCACTGGACAGCGGTCAAAATTATCCTTAGAGGAATAAGGAAATGTTTCTCGGTTATGGAGGTGATAAAGAGTTCGGCGTAAAGGGTTACGTCGATGCAAGCTTTAACACTAATCCGGATGACTCTGAGTAGAGTTTCTCGGTTATGGAGGTGATAAAGAGTTCGGCGTAAAGGGTTACGTCGATGCAAGCTTTAAACACCAATCCGGGTGACTCTGAGTAGCAAACCGGATGCGTATAGTGGAGAAGCCATTTGGAATAGCTCCAAGTGGAGCATGGTAGCAGCATCTAGAGTATGACATAAAAATTTGCGAAGTACACATGGATCTGAATGTTGCAGACCCGTTGACTAAAACCTCTCTCACAAGCAAAACATGATCAAACCCCAGAACTAATTGGGTGTTAATCACATGGTGATGTGAACTAGATTATTGACTCTAGTTCAAGTGGGAGACTGTTGGAAATATGCCCTAGAGGCAATAATAAATTAGTTATTATCATATTTCCCTGTTCATGATAATCGTTTATTATCCATGCTAGAATTGTATTGATCGGGAACTCAAATACATGTGTGGATACATAGACAACAACATGTCCCTAGTAAGCCGCTACCGGACTAGCTCGTTGGTCAAAGATGGCTATGGTTTCCTTGCCATGGACATGAGTTGTCATTTGATAACGGGATCACATCATTAGGAGAATGATGTGATGGACAAGACCCAAACTATAAACATAGCGTGTGATCGTATCAAGTTTGTTGCTATCATTTTCTACATGTCAAGTATATGTTCCTATGACCATGAGATCATGCAACTCACTGACACCGGAGGAGTACCTTGTGTGTACCAAACATTGCAACGTAACTGGGTGACTATAAAGGTGCTCTACAGGTATCTTCGAGGGTGTCTGTTGAGTTGGCATGGATCAAGACTGGGATTTGTCACTCCGTATGACGGAGAGGTATCTCAGGGCCCACTCGGTAATACAACATCACAAGAAGCTTGCAAGCAATGTGACTAATGAGTTAGCCACGGGATCTTGTATTACGGAATGAGTAAAGAGACTTGCCGTTAACGAGATTGAACTAGGTATGAAGATACCGACAATCGAATCTCGGGCAAGTAACATACCATTAGACAAAGGGAATTGCATACGGGATTAGCTGAATCCTTGACATCGAGGTTCGACCGATAAGATCTTCGTAGAATATGTAGGAACCAATATGGGCATCCAAGTCCCGCTATTGGTTATTGATCGTAGAGGTGTCTCGCTCATGTCTGCATAGTTCTCGAACCCGCAGGGTCTACGCACTTAATGTTTGGTGACGATATAAGTATAGTTGAGTCATTATGGTGGTTACCGAAGGTTGTTCGGAGTCCCGGATGAGATCCCGGACGAGACGAGGAACTCCGGAATGGTCTAGAGGTGAATATTGATATATTGGACGAAGGGTATTGGAGTCCGGAATTGTTCCGGGGGTACCGGGTGATGACTAGCATGACCGAAAGGTGTTTCGGGGGGCCCCGACAAGTGTTGGGGGGCCTCATGGGCCAAGGGGAGAGGGCACACCAGCCCACTAAGGGGATGTGCGCCCCCTCACCCCTTCCCATGTTGCCTGTGGAGGTGGGGCGCCTCCCTAGGGTTTCCTCCACTTGCCTTGGGGGCCAAGGCACCTAAGGGGAGGCGCCCAAACCCATCTAGGGTTTCCCCCTTGGTGGCCGCCACCCCTAGATGGGATCTAGGGGCACCCCTTCCTCCACCCTTCCCCTATATATAGAGGAGGGGAGAGAGGGCAGCCGCACCAATACGCATCTATACGTGCCACGGCGCTGCTCCTCCTCTCCCTCATAGCTATCTTCTTCTCCGTAGTGCTTACGAAGCTCTGCTGAGATTTCTCCACCACCACCGCCACCACGCCGTCGTGCTGCCGGAGGACTCGAGCTACTACTTCACCATCGCTAGCTGGATCGAGGAGGTGAAGGCGTCATCAAGCCGTACGTGTGTTGAACGCGGAGGTGCCGTCCGTTCGGCACTAGATCAGAGTTCGCGGGACGGATCGTAATTGGATCGCGAAGACGTTCGACTACATCAACCGCGTTTCTTAACGCTTTCGCTTAGCGATCTACAAGGGTATGTAGATCCAATCTCTCCACTCGTAGATGGTCATCTCCAAGATTATATCTTGGGTGTTCGTAGGAAATTTTTTGTTTCCCATGCAACATTCCCCAATAGTGGCATCATGAGCTAGGTCTATGTGTAAATGACATCACGAGTAGAACACAAAGGAGTTTGTGGGCGTTGATATTCAGATTGCTTCCTTCCTTGGTCTTTTCTTGATTCGTTGTATTGTGGGATGAAGCGGCTCGGACCAACTTTACATGTCCACGTATGTGAGACCGGTTCCATCGACAGACATGTGACTTTGTTGCATAAAGATGTCTGGCGGGTGTCTGTCTCTCCCACCTTAGTTGAATCGGATTCGACAAAGGCGGTCCTTGTAGAAGGTTAAATAGCAACTTGCATATCACCATTGTGGCTTTGCGTAGGTAAGAACCGTTCTTGCTAGATACCCATAGCAGCCACGTAAAACATGCAACAACAATTAGAGGACGTCTAACTTGTTTTTGCAGGGTATGTTGTGATATGATATGGCCAAAGACATGATGAAATATATTTGATGTATGAGATGATCATGTTTGTAATAGTTTATATCGACTTGCATGTCGATGCATACGGCAACCGGCAGGAGCCATAGGGTTGTCTTTAATTATTGTATGACCCGCGTGTCAATCATTAAGCGCTATGTAATGCTTTACTTTATCACTAAGCAGTAGCAATAGTAGTAGAAGCATGGTTCACGTGACAACCCCGATGGCGACACGATGATGGAGATCATGGTGTCATGCCGATGACGATGGAGATCATGCCGGTGCTTTGGAGATGGAGATCAAAAGCACAAGTTGATGGCCATATCATGTCACTTATGATTTGCATGTGATGTTAATCCTTTTATGCATCTTATTTTGCTTAGGACGACGGTATCATTATAAGGTGATCCCTCACTAAAATTTCAAGATAAAATTGTGTTCTTCCCAAGTGTGCACTGTTGCGAAAGTTCGTCGTTTCGAAGCACCACGTGATGATCGGGTGCGATAGACTCTACGTTCACATACAACGGGTGCAAGCCAGTGTTGCACACGTGGAACACTTGGGTTAAACTTGATGAGCCTAGCATGTACAGACATGGCCTCGGAACACAAGAGACCGAAAGGTCGAACACGAGTCATATAGTAGATATGATCAACATGGAGATGTTCACCATTGAAACCACCTCATCTCACGTGATGATCGGACTTGGGTTGGTGAATTTGGATCGTGTTACACTCGGACAACCAGAGGGATGTTGATTTGAGTGGGAGTTCTTAGGTAATATGATTAATTGAACTCATTTATCATGAACATAGTCTGAATTGTCTTTGCAAATTATGTTGTAGATCAATAGCTCGCGCTATAGCTCCCTGTTTTAATACGTTCCTAGAGAAAGACTAAGTTGAAAGATATTGTAAGCAATTATGCGGACTAGGTCCGTAGTCTGAGGATTGTCCTCACTGCTACACAGAAGGCTTATGTCCTTGATGCACCACTCGGTGTACCAACCCCTCTAGCGTTGTCTGTGGATGTTGTGAACATCTGGCAGACATGTTCTGATGACTACTTGATAGTTTAGTGCGCCATGCTTTACGGCTTAGAATCGGGGATCCAAAGGCGTTTTGAACGCCATGGAACATACGAGATTTTACAAGAGCTGAAATTGGTATTTCAGGATCATGCCCGTGTTGACTGTTGAGAGGTATGATACCTCTGACAAGTTCTTTGCCTACAAGATGGAGAAGAATAGCTCAGCCAGTGAGCATGTGCTCAGAATGTCTGTGTGCTACACTCGCTTGAATCGATTGGGAGTTAATCTTCCAGATAAGATAGTGATTGATAGAGTTGTCCAGTCACTATCACCAAGCTACTAGAGCTTCGTGATGAACTATAACATGCAAGGGATGGAGATGATCCCGGAGCTGTTCGCGGTGCTTAAGACCGCGAAGGTAGAAATCAAGAAGGAGCATCAAGTGTTGATGGTTAACAAGACCACTGGTTTCAAGAAGGGCAAGGGCAAGAAGGGAAACTTCATGAATGGCAAGCCAGTTGCCGCTTCAGTGAAGAAACCCAAGGTTGAACCCAAACCCGAGACTTAGTGCTTCTATTGTAAGGGGAACGGTCACTGGTAGCGGAACTACCCCAATAGATAAGAAGGCTGGCAACTTCAACAATAGTATATTTGATATACATGTTATTGGTGTGTACCTTACTAGTACTCCTGGTAGCACCTGGGTATTGGATACCTGTTCAGTTGCTAATATTGGTAACTCGAAACAAAAGCTACGGAATAAATGGAGACTAGCTAAGGGCGAGGTGACGATGTGTGTTGGAAGTGTTTCCAAGGTTGATGTGATCACCATCGCACGCTCCCTCTACCTTCGGGATTAGTGTTGAACCTAGATAAATGTTATTCGGTGTCTGCGTTGAGCATGAACATGATTAGATCGTGTTTATTGCAATATGGTTATTCATTTAAGTCAGAGAATAATGGTTATTCTGTTTACATGAATAATACCTTCTATGGTCATGCACCCAATATGAATGGTTTATTGAATCTCGATCGTAGTGAAACGCATGTTCATAACATTGATGCCAAAAGATGTAGAGTTGATAATGATAGTATCACTTTCTTGTGGCACTGCCGCTTAGGTCATATTGGTGTAAAGCGCAAGAAAAAACTCCATGCTGATGGACTTTTGAGTCACTTGATTTTGAATCCCTTGACACATGCGAACCATGCCTCATTGGCAAGATGACTAAACCCCGTTTTCCATAACAATGGCATGGGCAAGTGACTTGTGGAAATCATACATGCTGATGTGTGCGGTCCGATGAGTGTTGACGCGCGTGGTGGATATCGTTACTTTCTCACCTTCACCGATGACTTGAGTAGATATGGGTATATTTACTTAATGAAGCATAAGTTTGAAACGTCTGAAAAGTTCAAGCAATTTCAGAGTGAAGTTGAGAATCATCGTAACAAGAAGATCAAATTCCTACGATATGATCGAAGGGGAGAGTATCTAAGTTATGAGTTTGCCAATCACTTAAGACAATGTGGAATAGTTTCACAACTGACGCCGCCTGGAACACCACAGCATAATGGTGTGTCCGAACGTCGTAATCGTACCTTATTGGATATGGTGCGTTCTATGATGTCTCTTGCCGATATATCACTATCGTTTTGGGCTTATGCATTAGAGACAAGTACATTCACTTTAAATAGGGCACCATCTAAATCCGTTGAGACGACACCGTATGAATTATGGTTTGGCAAGAAACCTAAGTTGTCGTTTCTTAAGGTTTGGGGCTGCGACGCTTATGTGAAAAGGCTTCAGCCTGATAAGCTTGAACCCAAAACGGACAAATGGATCTTCATAGGATACCCAAAGGAGACGATTGGGCATACCTTCTATCTCAGATCTGAGGGCAAAGTGTTTGTCGCTAAGAACGGGTCCTTTCTCGAGAAAGAGTTTCTCTCGAAAGAAATGAGTGGGAGGAAGATAGAACTTGATAAGGTTGTTGAACCTTTACTTCAACCAGAGAGTAGCGCAGCACAGAAAGATGTTTCTGTGGCACCTACGTCAGTTGAAGAGGAAGCTAATGATGATGATTATGAAGCTTTAGATTTTGTTACTGTCGAACCTCGTAGGTCGACAAGGGTGCGTACAACTTCTGAGTGGTACGGTAACCCTGTCTTAAAGGTCATGTTGTTGGACAACGGTGAACCTATGAGCTATGGAGAAGCGATGGTGGGCTCGGATTCCAACAAATGGCTAGGAGCCATGAAATCCGAGATAGGATCCATGTATGAGAACAAAGTATGGACATTGGTGGACTTGCCCGATGATAGGCAAGCCATTGAGAATAAATGGATCTTTAAGAAGAAGACAGACGCTGATGGTAATGTCACCATTTATGAAGCTCGACTTATCGCAAAGAAGTTTCCGACAAGTTCAAGGAGTTGACTACGATGAGACTTTCTCACTCATAGCGATGCTAAAGTCTGTTGGAATTATGTTAGCATTTGCTGCATTTTCATTTACGAAATCTGGCAGATGGATGTCAAAACAAAGTTTCCTTGACGGTTTCTATGAGGAAAGGTTGTATGTGATACAACCAGAAGGTTTTGTCGATCCTAAGGATGCTAAAAGGTATGAAAGCTCCAGCGATCCTTCTATGGACTGGAGCAAGCATCTCAGAGTTGGAACATACGCTTTGATGAGGTGATCAAAGTTTTTGGGTTTATACAAAGTTTGCAAGAAACTTGTATTTATAATAAAGTGAGTGGGAGCTCAACAACATTTCTGCTAAGTATATGTGGTTGACATATTGTTGATCGAAAATGATGTAGAATTTCTAGAAAGCATAAAGGGTTGTTTGAAAGGAGTTTTTCAAAGGAAGACCCAGGTAAAGTTGCTTACATATTGGGCATCAAGATCTATAGAGATAGATCAAGACACCTAATAAGACTTTCACAGAGCACATACATTGCCATGTTTTTGAAGGAGTTCAAAATGGATCAGTCAAAGAAAGAGTTCTTGCCTGAGTTGTAAGGAGTGAAGTTGAGTAAGACTCAAAGCTCAACCACGGCAGAAGAAAAAGAAAGGACGAAGGTCGTCCCCTATGCCTTAGCCATAGGCTCTATACGATATGCCATGCTGTGTACCGCACATGATATGTGCCTTGCCACGTGTCTGGCAAGGGGGTACAAGAGTGATCCAGGAGTGGATCACTGGACAGCGGTCAAAATTATCCTTAGAGGAATAAGGAAATGTTTCTCGGTTATGGAGGTGATAAAGAGTTCCGCGTAAAGGGTTACGTCGATGCAAGCTTTAACACTAATCCGGATGACTCTGAGTAGAGTTTCTCGGTTATGGAGGTGATAAAGAGTTCGGCGTAAAGGGTTACGTCGATGCAAGCTTTAAACACCAATCCGGGTGACTCTGAGTAGCAAACCGGATGCGTATAGTGGAGCAGCCATTTGGAATAGCTCCAAGTGGAGCATGGTAGCAGCATCTACAGTATGACATAAAAATTTGCGAAGTACACACGGATCTGAATGTTGCAGACCCGTTGACTAAAACCTCTCTCACAAGCAAAACATGATCAAACCCCAGAACTAATTGGGTGTTAATCACATGGTGATGTGAATTAGATTATTGACTCTAGTGCAAGTGAGAGACTGTTGGAAATATGCCCTAGAGCAATAATAAATTAGTTATTATCATATTTCCCTGTTCATGATAATCGTTTATTATCCATGCTAGAATTGTATTGATCGAAAACTCAAATACATGTGTGGATACATAGACAACAACATGTCCCTAGTAACCCTCTACCGGACTAGCTCGTTGATCAAAGATGGCTATGGTTTCCTAGACATGGACATGAGTTGTCATTTGATAACGGGATCACATCATTAGGAGAATGATGTGATGGACAAGACCCAAACTATAAACGTAGCATGTGATCGTATCAAGTTTGTTGCTATCGTTTTCTACATGTCAAGTATATGTTCCTATGACCATGAGATCATGCAACTCACTGACACCGGAGGAGTACGTTGTGTATACCAAATGTTGCAACATAACTGGGTGACTATAAAGGTGCTCTACAGGTATCTCCGAGGGTGTTTGTTGAGTTGGTATGGATCAAGACTGGGATTTGTCACTCCGTATGACGGAGAGGTATCTCAGGGCCCACTCGGTAATACAACATCACAAGAAGCTTGCAAGCAATATGACTAATGAGTTAGCCACGGGATCTTATATTACGGAACGAGTAAAGAGACTTGTCGTTAACGAGATTGAACTAGGTATGGAGATACCGACGATCGAATCTCGGGCAAGTAACATACCGATAGACAAAGGGAACTGCATACGGGATTAGCTGAACCCTTGACATCGAGGTTCGACCGATAAGATCTTCGTAGAATATGTGGGAACCAATATGGGCATCTAGGTCCCGCTATTGGTTATTGACCGTAGAGGTGTCTTGGTCATGTCTTCATAGTTCTCGAACCCGCAGGGTCTACACACTTAATGTTTGGTGACGATATAAGTATAGTTGAATCATTATGGTGGTTACCGAAGGTTGTTCGGAGTCCCGGATGAGATCCCGGACATGACAAGGAACTCCGGAATGGTCTGGAGGTGAAGATTGATATATTGGACGAAGGGTATTGGAGTCTGGAATTGTTCCGGGGGTACCGGGTGATGACCAGCATGACCGAAAGGTGTTTCGGGGGGCCCCGGCAAGTGTTGGGGGGCCTCATGGGCCAAGGGGAGGGGGCACACCAGCCCACTAAGGGGATGTGCGCCCCCCTCACCCCTTCCCATGTTGCCTGAGGAGGTGGGGCGCCTCCCTAGGGTTTCCTCCACTTGCCTTGGGGGCCAAGGCACCTAAGGGGAGGCGCCCAAACCCATCTAGGGTTTCCCCCTTGGTGGCCGCCACCCCTGGATGGGATCTAGGGGCGCCCCTCCCTCCAGCCTTCTGTAACACCCCCGGTGATTAGCAACAGTAATCGCTTTTGATAATGACATGTCAGCAAGCTTAATAGTGCATAATCATCATTAGCATCATATTGCATTTCAACTCCTAAGTCAAATTCAAATTTAAATGAAAGTGGAATATAAAAGTTGTCCAACATAGAAACTAAAATGTCAGATAAATAACAAATATTCCAGAGGCTATTCTAAAATTGAAACCAACATCATTGGAATTGGATAAGTGACTCGAACAACCTCAAACAGTGGATAAAGATAATATTTAATAACCATTTATTAAATCTGAAATAAATATGGAATTATATTTTGTCCAAACTAATTTTAGGTGTTAGGGAATAATGCACTGGTATTTATGAACTAGGTCTCATGTTTTACAAAAACCATTTTGAGGCCTAGCTATTTACTAGATTGAGAAAGGAGAATAAAGAAAAGGGAAAAAGAAAATAATATAGAAAATAAAATAAAAGCAAAATAAAAATAAATAATTAATTAATTAGTTAATTAATTAGTTAATTAATCCTGATTAGGTTAATCTAATTAACTAATTAGTGTTAATTAAACAGTAATTAGTAATTAACTTAATTAACCGCTGACATCAGCATGAGGTCATGCTGATGTCATCATCAGCACTGTTTCGGATAATGTTGAATTAAATAATTAATTAAATTTCAGAAATTAATAAAAACTTTAGAAAATCATATTAAATAAACCGTAACTCCGATGAAAATATTTTATACATGAAACTTGCTCAGAACGACGATACGAACCCGAATATATCCTCCGTATTCCCGTCAGATGCCCGCAGCTATAAGAACGTTGAACTTTTAGACCGATTTCAGTAAATGAATAGTGCCCAACTTTAATTAAATAAATCCGAATAAATTCCTAAATTAACTAAATCATTTAGTTAGGCAGTAGAACACCCCGGCATATCATTTAGACATGTCATACATGTTGTTTGCATTATTGCCGTGAATTTATTGTTTCTCTCCCCCTCCTTCTTTCTCTCGATAGACGCTGAGACCGACGACGCTGCACCAGGTTACGACTACTCTACCGACGAGCAGCCCGTTGACGACCTCCCTCTCTTGCCAGAGCAACCAGGCAAGCCCCTCCCCCCCCTTGAGCATTCCAGATATCGCCCATTCTATTCTCCTGCTTGCATTAGAATTTCGCTACTGTTAATGTATGCTCCTATTCTGATGCATAGCCTGCTGTTGTAACCTGTTCATTGCTACCTTACCTGCCTATGATAAACTGTTTAGTATAGGTTGGTATGAACCATCTGTGACCCCACCACCTTACTTTGTCGCCCCTGCTTGTTCATCGACGACTCGATCAACGTGATCGTCGATCAGAGACAGACGCCTCACTTCACATCCCCCTTAGTTGTACGACTCTGCTTAGTTACTATCGAGTGCCGAGGGTGATACCTCGTAACGCACTCCTGATGAATACTCTGCAGCATAGCTGTTCGGTCGTGGTCATCGAGGGTGATTCCTCCTTCTCCATGTCCGATACGACTCTGTCGTGCAACCCCTCAGTGTGAACCTCGAGGGTGATACCTCATACGTTCACCCTGATGATTATGACCACACGGTTACTTGACCTTTGTCACAGGCGGGTCCACCCTGGTGGGTACCCGCTGGGGATCTATGTTGCCGACTGTGCCGGAAGGGCACTCGAGTGTGACATTGTGGCGGAGCATCAGAGACTCTGATTGTCTCCGCTTGATACTAATTGAGCCTATTGGATTTGGGTGTGTGATCTGAGTGGGTCGACGTGCCCTATACGCACTACCACCACGCGGGATTATGGTTATGGGGCCCTCTGCGATGTACGTTTCTCCGAAAGCTTATCAGACGTCACGATTCACCGTGCGGGCTGATCGTCGGGATTGGGCTGGATACTTCACTGACGAGTTCAGTGTCGCGCCTGCACCCCGGCCAGCCACGCAACGCGCAGGGTGCCCAGGGCGATGGCCCGAGACCCCTGGGTGCATAGGTTAGTCCGGCGTGCTGACCTCTCTGCTGAGCCTAGGTAGAGCGCTGCTTCGTGTTGATCTTCCGAGGACGGGCATTACCCAGCAAGTATGTCCGACCAGAGTTGATCGAGCGTGTTGGGTAACAGTAGTGCACCCCTGCAGGGATGAATCTTCTATCGATAGCCGGTCCTAAGGTAAAGGACGCTCAGTTTGTGTATCCCGATCTACTACTTAAACTGGATACTTGTTACTTAATTGAAGCTTCGGGATTACTTTCTCGCTGGGAGTCGAGGAAGGATCTTTGAGCTGTACTTCAACATGTTTGCTAAATAAAATGCTATTCTACTCTCTTCTACTGCTGCAAGATGATGGCTTTGAGAAGATGTTTGAAGATGCTAGTCTTCGATAGGACTAGGCCTTTCTCTCTATTCTGGCATTTCTGCAGCCCAGTCCACATATACAGCCTTTTCTCCATTGATAATGTTGCATATGTAGTATAGATCCTTGCTTGCTGAGTACTTCGGATGAGTACTCACGGTTGCTTTATTTTCTCTTTTCCCCCATATACCCCACCTTGATGATACACCAGACGATGGAGTCCAGGAGCAAGACGCCACCACCGGAGCCTACTACCAGGCGGGTCCAGAGGGTACTTACTACTGGATCGAGCCAGCTGACCAGGAGTAGGATCGGAGGCTCCCAGGCAGGAGGCCAACGCCTTTCGATCTAGTGTCGCTGTTTGTGCTAGCCTTCTTAAGGCAAAACTTGTCTAACTATGTCTGTACCCAGATATTATTTGTATGACTGACTTATGTATTCGGATCTTCGGATCCCTGGTCTGTAATATTGTGGGCCTCCGTTTATTTGTGTTTAGAGTTGTGTTGTGATATCTTCCCGTGAGTCCCTGGGCTTGATCGTACACGTTTGCGTGTATGACTAGTGTACGATTGAACCGGGGGCGTCACACCTTCCTCCTATATATAGAGGAGGGGAGAGAGGGCAGCCGCACCGATACGCATCTATACGTGCCACGACGCTACTCCTCCTCTCCCTCATAGCTATCTTCTTCTCCGTAGTGCTTAGCGAAGCTCTGCTGAGATTTCTCCACCACCACCGCCACCACGCCGTCGTGCTGCCGGAGGACTCGTGCTACTACTTCACCATCGCTCGCTGGATCGAGGAGGTGAATGTGTCATCAAGCCGTACATGTGTTCAACGCGGAGGTGCCGTCCGTTCGACACTAGATCGGAGTTCGCGGGACGGATCGTGATTGGATCGCGAAGACGTTCGACTACATCAACCGCATTTCTTAACGCTTCTGCTTAGCGATCTACAAGGGTATGTAGATCCAATCTCTCCTTTCGTAGATGGTCATCTCCTAGATTGGATCTTGGGTGTTCGTAGGAAATTTTTTGTTTCCCATGCAACGTTCCCCAACACCTCTACCTCTCCCACCCCAAGTAGGGTATCCACCCCCATGGGTTGTGTGTACATCACTGTGTGGCGTTGGGCAATCATCCAGCTTCCCCACTTCATGTCCTCAGCTTTCCAAACACCAGTGCCGCATTCCTCATAACCATGGCCCATCATCCCACAAACCTTACAAAAGAAGGGAATCTTTTCATACTTAACAACCAATATCCGTCTACCTTCTCCTTCCACAGTCAGCGGTGTGAAACGGGTCAGTGGCTTCGCTGTCAAGACCTTTGCACGAACATGAACATAATCCCCCTCATAAAAAAGGGCAGGCCTTAGTTGAACCTCACGAACCTTGCCAATCCTACGAGCTAGTTCATCCACCACTGATTCATGCCAATAGAGGTCTGGAATCTTGTGTATTTGTGCCCAGACATACAACCCATCTAGTACCACATCCTCAGGGTCTGTCTTGCCGTCATAATCCTCAATGATCACTCCAAGGCCCCTGAAGAGCCAAGGTCCTCTATGCACGACCCTCTTCCAATCTCCAAGGCAGAAAAATTGAAAGATGAACAAATTCTCTCCCGCCTCACAGAATTTTGGAGTCTGAGCTAGCCCCCATATGAACTTCATATTGTCGAAGAACGCCGTGGAGCTAAAAGGCCTGTCGGTATTTACCCGTGCAAACGCCATCCACTTGGCCTCCGCCTCGAACCTCTGGGCATCCTCCTTCCCAATGACAACCTCATCCAATTCCTCCTCCATTAGATCCATGTTCTTCAACATCTCCTCTAAATCGATCTCAGGTTTCTTGCCCGTCTGCCATGAGGACCCCCCGGCGGCAGCCAAGGGCCCTTGACTCACAGCCGAGGCTACTGGAAAACTCCCTCGCCGGCCCTGGACGGGACGGCGGCTCGGTATCGATCGGAATCAGCCTTCCTCCTCGGCGCTCTCGAGATCGCCCGAGGCGGCGCTGTAACCCTAAGCGAGAGGGTATACGACCAGTGGAGGTGGGATCAAGTGGGACTAATTAGCCTATCCCACTTAATTTGCTTTAGTGGGCTTCCACTTGAAGGAGAAAATGATAATCGTGCTAGTCCACTCTTCCCATCGGGAGCCCACCTTACCGCTATAGCTAGACAACGACAACCCTGGACGATGCCGCAGCGTGCTCCCGCTGCCGCCAGTCTGCCACCCCCCGCTTCTTCCTCCTCGCACCGCGCCGTCGTCGTTCAGGGTCCCCGCCCCGCATCCGCTCGAGATCGAGCCAGGAGGGCACTCCCCCATGCCTGTTGACCCTATTTTCCCCTCCACGCGCAGGACCTAGATCCTGCCGCCGCCAGCACCTGCCCGAGCCACCTCCTCGACCCGAGCAGCTCCTCATCCTGTCATGCGAGTCCCAACACCTCGCGCAAGACCTTCGGCCGGTGAGCTGTCGGAGGCCACCACTGCCGCCATCATAGATGAGCGCCGCCCCTCTGCCCCTGCTCCTTCCTTTTTCCCTTTCCCCCCTCCTCTCTCTCCGGCAGGACCCCCATGGCTGCTCGAAGAAGCTCGCCGTCGCGCCACGAAACCTCCCCAACCCGCTGGAAAATGGATAGATCCCGGAGGCTGTGTCGCGGTTCCGCCATGACAGACTTTGACGGCGTCGACCTCCAAGGCACCAATGGCTGTTTAATCGACGACGGCGGCGGCCCGGAGAGCTGGTGCTGGGTCGCGCTGGAGCATGCTGCTCTGCATGTGTTTCGAGATGTTAGGCGTACTGCTGCTCAGTTAACTACTCTACTTTGTTAAGTGGGAATTCCACTCATTCCCACTTAATCTATGTTAGTTTTGGTGGGATGCCCACTTTTTCAACATCAATCTGTACTGGGACGAGGTGGATTGTGGTGGGACTCCCACATACAGTCTCACCTGCAGCCTGCGTGGAGGAGATGGCATTGAGGTCCCCGCCATTGGGTTTAGAGCAACTCCAACGGGCCGATCCAAATCGTCCGTCTGCGTCTGTTTGGGTCAGCGCGGACAAAGGCAGAGGCCCAATGCGTCAACCCAAACCCAAAACGCGGCCGCTTCGCGTCCGCGTCTACACATTTGTGGCCTAAATTTGGGCAGCAAATGCGTCGGCGCGGACGCGCCGCGCGTCCCCTCGGTGTCCGCCGCGGTCCCACTTGGCGGCCACCCAACTACCGCCCGCCGTCTAATTTATGACGACCATCGACACTGGGCCCACTAGTCAGCTAGTGCAAGCGTCGTTTTTTAACCAACGCATGCGGGGGGCCGTCCTCATCCACTTCCGTCCACATCTGCCCCCCACCACCTTCTTGCTTCCTTGCCGGCGACAACCCAAAACCCTAGCCATGGGCCTCTTCGGCAGCAGCTCCGGCAGCGGCAAAGGCAAGGGCATCCCCGGCGCCTCATCCTCCCATGCTCCTCCTCCCCCTCCTCCTCCGCCGCCAGCGCGTGCCCAGGTCGGCAGTGTCTGCACATCACGATGCACCAAGCGCGGTGGCACTGGGAGTACAGGCAGCCGTTGCCGTACCCGGACGTCACGCTGCTACACCACTGGCACCTCGATCCGCAGCGGATCCCGGTGCCGTGGACACAGCGGGTGCATGACGAGGAGGTGCGCAGGCGGCGGGCGCAGCTCACGCTGGTGCAACGGTGCATGCCCGAGTACGCCGCAGACTCTCCCAACCGGGAGGCCTAGTTTACCCTCGAAGACGAGGAGCAACGGCGGCGGGGCGTCCACATCAACCACGACCTTCCGCCGCCGCCCCTGCGGGTAGAGCCGGAGGAAGAGGAGACGGAGGCGGAGTACCAAGCTGCCCTCAAGGAGGCCCTGCAGCACGCGCTGCAGGCGAGCCAGCTCGAGGAGGACGCCCATTGGGATGGGCTGGAGCAAGCCATTGCTTTGTCCGCGGCGGGTGACTCCGTCCAGGCGCCCCTGTTCGTGCCGCCAGCGCCCCCGGCGCCGCCCCTCGTCGAGCCCAAGCCCGAGCCGGAGCGCGAGCCAACTCCCACGCGCAAGCGTTCACCGTCGCCCCCCACTTGGCCGGAGGAGTCCTATTCGTGGGCCGGCCAGTACCGCGAGTGGGTGAGTGCGCCTCCCTGCCACTACGCGGCCACGCCAGAAGAAGAGGCGGCCCACCTTGAGCGCTGGAAGGCGCACTGGCTCGCCGAGGAGCGGGCCGATGGCGAGCGGCAGATGCAATATGAGTAGATGCTGCGCCGTGACGAGGAAGCTCTGCGGCTCGAGGAGGAGGAGGAGGAGCGCGCCCGCCTCGCCGCTATGCCGCCGCCGCAGCAGACGCCGGAGGAGGCTGTCCTGGCGGCCTATCAAGCTGCGTTCGGTTGGGCTGGGCCTCCCCCTGTCTTCGTTGACCTCACCGGCGGCGAGGACAACGACGGCAAGGGCAAGGGCAAGGCGGTCTACTAGGGCAGCGCGCGGGCGGCTTATTTTTTTTAATTTTCTAGTTGTTTAAGTGGACTTTGGTCGGCGATTGACCGGCCATATATGTATAATTATGTTTAATTAGTCAGTTTCGGCCACGTAGGCATAAATGGGTCGGCCTCCCATTGGGCGCACCTGCCGATCCATTTGAAAAACCGGACACGCACGTCCATCTGGCCGACCCAAAAAGGACAAAAAGCGGACAAAACGTGTCCCTTTGGATCGCCCCGTTGGAGATGCTCTTAGGTGGCTGATGCGGGCTGGGCGTAGTAGGACGTGTCAGTCGACGGGGGCAATGACACCAGTCGAGCACCTCCTGGACCGGCAACTTGTTGCCAGAATTGGGCCACCGAAAGCGCGCACACGATGGAGCGCAAATGCTGCAAGATCATCCGCATTGAGGCGACGCAACGCATTCGCCTGCTGCCAATGGCCACAAGTCCGTCCGCTCTCCTACACGGGGGTGATCGAGCTCTCCTCGGAGTAGTAATCGCTCGTTCTAGCTTAGGCCCTTCCCAGTGCTCCAAGGTGTACCGGTGCTAAGGGTGCCACATAGGCAAAAAAGTGATGTGGCAGAGCAATTAAAGAGGAGAGAGAGCATTATGGTGACCCCAAGAGGAAACGATGCTAAGCGTGTGGACCTATGCAAAATGACTATCAGCCAATGGATGAAGGTGTTTTGGTGTTAAAACATTAAATGAGGCAGGCTTAGCTACAAAAGTTAAGCACCAATGCATTGGGGAGAGTAGTTGCTAAGCTTTTTAATGCATTTAGCACCCCACCTTAGCACCAATGCATTGGAAGAGGCCTTAGCTAGCTCGATGTAGCAGTGGTACTGTTGTTGTAGCGACGTTTAATTATGTTCATTTTAGTGTCTAATCATGTCATATTTAATGTGCTTCTATTGTTTAATTACGCCATGAACTAGACTAAATTTGTGTGCAATTATTTTTTGGGGGAAGTGCCGTGTCTTGTATATTAGGGATTAAAAGCTAGTGAAAGTTTAGGAGATTGAAAAGTAAGGGAAGGGCTAAAGATGCGGAAATGTTCTTATGTTGTATCTGGATCCTGACCGTAGCATCTGTTGTTATATTGTCTCTCTTAGGCCAAGTTCTTTTCCTTGAAATATTTGTACCTTGTGATTAGTAACCCCTTGTGAAAGTATAGACGATCTCATTTAAGATCATACAATTCTATCGAAGTACGTGTTAGCATTACTATGTCTGGATTTTTTTTTTTTGAGGTGAGGTCAGGAGTATCAGTAAGAGCACTGCTACACGGACACACTTACCAGCAGAAATTTGCAGGACATGTCATATCACACCATCCTTGGGCAAGTCTAAGAGCATCTCTAGCCGCGCCCCCAACAGGCCCCTTAGGACGATTTTTTTCGCGCCGGCGCCGAAAAAACCCCCAGTCGCGCCCCCAAGACGTCGAAATCCGCCGGCTCGGCCCGTTTTTGGGCCCGGCGATCCCAGGCCGAACCCAGCGCACTGGGGGGCGCTCGGGGGCTTCGGCGGAAGGGAAAACCACGTCTGGGCCACACTGTCAGGCGAAAAGTCAAGACAAAACGCGCTAGATAGGCCATTCCCCGCCGGAAAAGAGAGAGGGTTTCGCCGCGGCAACCTCCACCACCTTCCTGGGCGAGTTTTCCGGCGCTCCGGCCGCGCAGGGCGGGAAACCGGCGGCTGTGCGCACACCACGCCCGCTAGGTGTTTGGCGATTTGTCTGCTCGGCGATGGACTCGGACGACGAGGATGCGCTCGCGGCGGTGTTGGAGGAGGAAACCGATGACGACGTCCAGGACGAAGAGCATCTCATGGTCCTCGCCGCCCTGGCCGGCCTGCTCGCGAGCAATGCAAAGCTGTGGCGAGGTGGCTCGGCGCCGGGGCGGCTGAAAGCAAAGAACCGACATCGACTGGAAGGCTATTGCATGCTCTACTCTGACTACTTCGCCGACGCTCCACTGCACGGCGACAAAGTATTTCGGCGCCGTTATCGGATGAGCCGAAAGCTTTTCCTTAGGATTGTGAATTCCATCCGGGAGTTCGACAACTACTTCAAGTGCAAGAAGGATTGCACCGGCACACTTGGATTCACCTCAATCCAGAAGTGCACGACAGCTATGAGGATGCTTGCATACGGAGCTCCCAGTGATTCACTCGACGACTATGGGCGCATGGCCGAGTCCACGACCATTGATTGTTTCTACAAGTTCTGCAGGGCAGTGGTGGCAGTGTTTGGACCGCAATACTTGCGATCACCCAATGCTGAAGACACTGCTCGGATCCTAGCACAGAATGCAGCAAGAGAATTTCCTGGGATGCTTGGAAGCATCGACTGCATGGGAAATGGAAAAATTGTCCATTTGCTTGGCAGGGGATGTACAAAGGCGCCAAAGGCGGTTGCAGTGTGGTACTTGAGGTAGTGGCCACACAGGACCTCTGGATTTGGCACTCCTTTTTTGGTATGCCAGGAACTCACAATGACATCAACGTACTGCAGTGCTCCCCTGTCTTTGCCAAACTTGTTGAAGGTCATTCTCCTCCAGTGAATTTCGAGGTCAATGGGCGGCACTACAATAAGGGATACTACCTAGCAGATGGCATCTATCCGAGATGGTCTATATTTGTGAAGACTATCTCAAATCCTGTGCCAGGAGGCAAGAACTCCCACTTTGCGAAGGTTCAGGAGGCTTGCAGGAAGGATGTCGAGCGGGCATTTGGTGTGCTCCAATCTCAATTTGCTGCTGTCCGGTACCCCGCTCAGACCTGGTCGAAAGATCAAATGTGGGAGATCATGACTTGCTGTGTTATCTTGCATAACATGATCATTGAGAGCGAGCATGAAGAGCCAGTGTTTGACACTGAACCATATTACAGGCAGGGTCCGCTTGCCCAAGTTGATCACCAGCTACCGGCAACCTGGACTGCCTTCCTCAATATACGTCAGGAGGTTCGAGACCCACAGGTGCATCAACAACTGCAGCAGGATCTGGTGGAGCACCTATGAAGGCTCAAGGGCAACGCCTAGCTCGACGTGTGATGAAATATGAGTTTTTATTTGTTGAACTATATAATTTGTATTGAACTATTTGTTGTTGAACTATTTGTTGAACTATTTGATTTCTATTGATTTTCTGTGATGGACTATGCGATAAAAAATAACTTTTGTTGAATTTGTGCCAAAGCACGGCGAATATGAAACGATTTGCGCCGATAGCGGGCCGATTTTGCGCCGAAAGTGGGCTGAAAGAGGGCAAATTTGCGTCAGAATTGGGCCGATATCGACGCCTGGAGACGACCTGAGGACGGCGGCTGGAAACCCAATCGCCCCCAAGCCGATTTTAGCGCCGGTTCGTCACTACGCAGCGATTTTTCAAGCCCCGTGGGGAGCCAACGGCTGGAGATGCTCTAAACAGTAGCAGGCGCTTCGATTAGCCATTGTGCCAGTGTCGTTCAGCAAAATGTCACGTGTGAAGTACTTACGTATTAGTAATAGGAGTACCTAATTTCCCCCCTAATTTTTGCAATGGCGCAAGATACCTATTCTATCATGCTGACGTTTGGCTGCTAGACAGCTCAAATAATACTCAGGGCACGTCACTGACATAGCCAGGATATCCTGCGTTGTTAACGGAAATCCGGCCAAACATAAAGGAAAAAAAAGGATCACTATCTTCGTACCGGCCTTGTGGGGACTGTGAAGCGTGTGATGGTATATTTTTTTTCCATTTTGACGAAGGAAAAAAATGTCTATGTCATGATTGATCCATAATTTTGCTTATTTTTTTGAATATAGTACAAACATAGTTGCTCATACATAAGCACATACAGTCTTCCTTATGTACGTATGCACACTCTATTCCTATGAGTATCTTCGAAAGACCAAGCCGGTACATCATCTTGAGATTGACGAAATTACCGCATTCATAAATTTTGTTCAGGGAAGGCGTACACTACATTAGAAAATAACCAGAAGGAAGATACACTATAGTGAAAAAGTCAAAGTCACCTATTATCCCTTTTTGAACTCAGAGATTTTCAGCTCGTACGGAGGATGGTTGAAGTAACCGGAGTGTTGAGCGAACGTTGTCCTCTGTACGTGTATATGACTAGGGTCTGTATTTCTACCGTTGTATCTCTCTCCCTTTCATATATTTGTACATTTTAGAAGACAAGTAGAGGCCGGTCCATCTTATATCTATATATGTGCATTATGCACACGATCAATGAATTATCGATGCATGCAATCCTTTCTTTCCATCCAACATGATATCAGTTTAGCAAGTCGATCCTCTCCTCGCTTCCGCACACCCCTGCCGCCACCGCACCCTATAGCTGCCGCCGCCGCTGTAGCCTGCCGCCGCCGCCACCTCCTCTCCACTAGCAGTCACCCGCACCTAGCCGCCGCTGCCTCTCTTCCCCCTACCCCTCCTTCCTCTCCCACAAAACCCTAACCCTAATCCCCTACCGCCGTCGCCCACCCAACCCGCCGCCGCCATGAACTCCCCTGCCTCCTCCATCTCCGGCGCGTCCAACCCCTTCGCCGTCCCGGATCCTCCCACCGCCGCCGACATCCGCGACGTCCGCATCCACGAGCGCGTTCCCATCAAGCTAGATCAATCTAGCTCCTCCTACTACACGTGGAAGACCTACTTCAACCTTGTCTTCCGCGAGTACTACCTCACTGAGCACATCGATGGCTCCGTCGACGACGCGGTCATGGCGGCCGACCCCAAGTGGTCCGCCATCGAGGCCACGCTCATCCGATGGTTCTAATCACCGTCTCGAGTGACATCTTCCACACGATCGTCTCCGAGGATGACGATGCTTGCACCGTGTGGAACAAGATCAACGCGCTCTTCACCGAGAACAAACTTCAACGTCTTGTTTTCTTGCAGCAGGAATTTTTCGGGTGCCATCAAGATGACTCCTCCATTGACGACTACTGCATGCGCCTCAAGAAGCTTGCCGACGAACTCCGCGATATTGGCGCCAAGGTGTCGACGAACTCATGTTGAGCACCCTCACCGCCGGTCTCAACGAGGACTTCGGCAACGCGGCATCCAACCTCACCCTCCTGCCGGAACCAACCTTCAACATCGTTGTCGCCTGCCTGCGCCTGGAGGAACGCAGGATGAAGAAGGTGAAGGCGAGGGTGCAGCACACCGCCCTCGCCGCCGGCACGTCCGCGGCACCGCCCCACCACCTTCGTCGGTCCCATCTCACCCTCGACCGCCGGCCCCACCGGGCTACTTCCCGCTACCACCCGCCCCTCCTGCGTCGCCCGCTCCCCGCAGCAGAACGGCGGCGGCCGGCGCAACCGGCGCGGCGGTGGTGGCCGCCCTCGGCAGCAGCAACAACAGGGCTACCGGGGGGGGGGGGCACGTCATCCTCAGCCCTCTCCGTCCTAGACCCTCGGCACAAACCCGTGGACGGGCGTGGTACACGTCTACCACATGCCCGTGCCACGGCCGCCCATCGCCGGCCTCCTCGGCCCGCGACCCGTCGGCCACCAGGCGCTCTTGGCGGCGCCCTACCCGCCGGTCGGCTACCCGGCGCTCCCGGCGCCCGCAACGATCAGCGGCTACCCGCCCATGCCCGCCCCCTATGGTGGCCCCACCGCGGTTCCAGCACCTTGGGACCCGGCCCTCTTGGCCACGATGCACTCGGCCCCTTCGCCGAGCAACTACACTGGAGGCGGCGATTGGTACATGGACTCGGGTGCCACGGCACATATGACAGCTCATCCCGGTAACCTCACATCTTCCACTCCGGTTAACACCACCACTCGTATCACCGTCGGTGACGGTTCTTCTCTACCTATAACACATGTTGGTCATTGTCAGTTTCCCTCTACATCCACGCCTATCACCATGTCTCATGTTCTTGTCTCACCTGACATAGTTAAAAATCTTGTGTCTGTTCGTCGTCTTACTCGTGAAAATCCTCTTACTGTTGAATTTGATGGTGTTGGCTTTTCTGTGAAGGACGCCCGTACCCGGATAGTTCTCCACCGCAGTTACAGTCCAGACGAGCTGTACCCGGTGCACTCCTCCTCCACCACCACCGCCGTCGCCCCAGTCGCTCTTTCCGCCGGTGTCGACCTATGGCACGCTCGTCTTGGTCATCCCAACTCCGCCACCCTTCGTCAGTTTCTTAGGAGTTTTTCATTTTCATGTAATAAGATAGACGATCATACTTGTCATGCTTGTCGTCTCGGGAAGCATGTTCGTCTTCCGTTTAGCGCATCCAATACTATTTCTACTTTTCCGTTTTAGTTACTTCACAGTGATGTGTGGACCTCTCCAGTTGCGAGTAATACGGGTTATCTTTACTATCTTGTGCTTTTAGATGATTTCTCCCATTTTGTGTGGACTTTTCCTCTTCGCCGCAAATCCGACGTCCTAGCTACTCTCACAGCTTTTTACTCCTATGTTACCACACAATTTGGTCGCTCTATACTTGCACTCCAGACTGATAATGGAAAAGAGTTTGATAATGTTGCCGTTCGCGATCTTCTTGCCTCTCACGGCACCATCTTTCGCCTCACCTGTCCCTACACTTCCCAGCAGAATGGTCGCGCTGAACGCATCCTTCGCACTCTTAATGAATGCGCCCGTACACTACTTTTCCACTCCAATGTTCCCCCTCGCTTCTGGCTGGATGCCCTTGCCACCGCCACTCTCCTTCTTAATATTCGACCGTATCGTCCTCGTTGGAATTATGCTCCTCATCAACTTCTCTTCGGCACTCCTCCGTCTTACGATGGACTTCGCATCTTCGGGTGCCTCTGCTATCCTAGTATCGCCTCCACTACGCCACACAAACTTGCACCTCGGTCTCTCGCTTGCATTTTTCTCGGCTATCCTGCCAACACCAAAGGTTACCGGTGTTATGATCCTATCTCCCACCGAGTCTACACCTCACGACATGTGTACTTTGATGAGCGGGTTTATCCTCACCAGGTACCCTCTCCTGCAGCGGACTCGGCGGCTCCCCGGGACACGTCTCCTGAGACGGCATGGCTACCGGCCCGGGTGCGCCTCGCCCTTCCCGTCCCACATGGCCATCCGGTCGCCCCCTCGACCTCGGCCGCCGTTGGCTCTTCTGGCGGCCCGGTCCGGATTCGGGCACGGCCTCCACCGACACGCCCCTCTTTGGTGGGGCCTCCTCCGGCGTGGCCCCCTCTAGCGAGGCCTTCCCCGGTGACCCGGCCCCCTCTGGCGAGGCCTTCTTCGATGGTGCTCCCTCGGCTGCCCCCTCGGCTGCCTCCTCGGCCGCCCCCTCGGGTGCGGCTTCCCTCGGTGCTTCCAGCCCGGCGGCCTTGTCGCACTCGTCTGCACCGGCCGCTCCTGCACCGCCTCCTGGCATGATGACTCGCGCTCGAGCTGGTGTTCACCGCCCCAGCATGTGGTACACCTCTGACGAGTACGTATGTGCTGCGTCGACGTCCTCACCATCACCCATTCCCTCCTCCGCTCGTGCAGCCCTTCGTGATCCTCCTTGGCTTGCTGCGACGCGTGAGGAGTTCGACGCATTGCAGTGTAACCGCACGTGGCATCTTGTTCCGTGGCCCCCTCATGCCAACGTCGTCAGTGGCAAATGGGTGTTTCGCCACAAGACTTGCCTTGACGGTTCTCTCGAGCGCTACAAGGCTCGCTGGGTGGTGCGCGGCTTCCGACAGCGTGCCGGTGTGGACTTCATCGACACCTTTGCTCCGGTTGTCAAACCGGGCATGATTCGTACTGTGCTGCAACTGGCGGTCTCCCGTGCCTGGCCTGTGCATCAGTTGGACGTCTCCAACGCTTTCTTGCACAGCCATCTCACTGAGCAGGTGTTCTGTGAGCAACTGATACGTCTCCAACGTATTTATAATTTACAAAGTATTCATGCCATGTTTACAACAATTTTATATGGTTTTGGTATGATTTGGATGGAACTAACCCGAACTGACGCTGTTCAGCAGAACTACCGTGGTGTTGTTTTTTGTGCAGAAATAAAAGTTCTCCAAATGCAACGAAACTTTTTGACAATTTTTTTGGAACAAAAGAGGCACTAGAAGCTTCGTGGGAGGACCAGAAGGTGAAGGAGGTGAGCACAAGACATCTGGGCGCGCCAGGAGGCCCATGCGCGCCCAAGTGGGTTGTGCCCACCTCGAAGCCCATCTCCGCGTGATTCCAACGCTGAAAAATCCTACAAATAGAGAAACCATCAGAAATAACCCTAGATTAGAAGTTTCACCGCCGCAAGCCTCTGTAGCCACGAAAAACCAATCTAGACCCCATTCCGGCACCCTGCCGAAGGGGGAAATCATCACCGATGGCCATCTTCATCATCCCGGTGGCCACCATGATGACGAGGGAATAGTCCACCCTCAGGGCTGAGGGTTTGTACCAGTAGCTATGTGTTTAATCTCTCTCTCTCTCTCTCTCTCTCTCTCGTGTTCTTGAGTTGGCACGATCTTGATGTATCGCGAGCTTTGTTAATATAGTTGGATCATATGGTGTTTTCCCCTCTCTATCTCGTTGTGATGAATTGAGTTTTTTCCTTTGAGATTTCATTTTTATCGGATTGAATACTTTATTGGATTTGAGAGCACTTGATCTATGTCTTGGCACTCAACTCGTGGATTCCCGATGTGACATTGGGGTAATCTATGCATAGGGGTTGATGCATGTTTTCGTCCTTGTTTCTCCGTTAGAAATCTTGGGGCACTCTTTGAGGTTCTTTGTGTTGGATTGAGTATTATGAATCTGAAATTGTTTGATGCATATCGCATAATCAACTCACGGATACTCGCGGTGACATTGGAGTATCTAGGTGGCATTAGGGTTGGTTGATGTGTATCATATGTTGTTATTTTAGTACGAATTCTTGGTTAGATCGATCGGAAAGAATAGCTTGGTGTTATTTTAGTACGAACTCTAGAATAGATTGATCGGAAAGAATAGCTTTGAGGTGGTTTCGTACCCTACAAACAATTTCTTCTTATGTTCTCCGCTAAATAGGAACTTTGGAGTGATTCTTCATCGCACGTTGATGGATGGTTATATGATCCAATTATATTAGCATTGTTGAGAGATTGCACTAGCGAAAGTACGGACCCTAGGCCTCATTTTCAAGCATTGCAATACCGTTTGTGCTCCGTTTTATTAATTGCTACCTTGCTGTTTTTTATTGTTCCTATTACAAAAATCAATATCTACTATCATTACTACGCTTGTATCACCATCTCTTCGCCGAACTAGTGCACCTATACAAATTACCATTGTATTTGGTGTGTTGGGGACACAAGAGACTTTTTATTATTTGGTTGCAGGGTTGTTTGAGAGAGGCCATCTTCATCCTACGCCTCCCACAGATTGATAAACCTTAGGTCATCCACTTGAGGGAAAATTGCTACTGTCCTACAAAACTCTGCGCTTGGAGGCCCAACACGAGTCTACAAGAACAAGTTGTGTAGTAGACATCAAGCTCTTTTCTGGCGCCGTTGCCGGGGAGGTGAGTGCATGAAGGTATATCTTTAGATCTTGATCTTTTAGTTTCTTGTTTTATCACTAGTTTGGTTCGTAAAAGAAAACTACAAAAAATGGAATTGAGGTGGCCTCATATTATTCGTCTCTATCATGTCTTTCTTGAAAATGATGGATCAGAAAATTGTGCTCAATTTTTAGAAGAAGAATTCTATAAAATGTTTGGCATAAAATCTTTGAATGATGAGCGTGATCGCAATGTTGTTAGTATGAATTCCTTGAATATCCATGATGCTAATGATATGCAAAGCTACAAGCTTGGGTATGCTATGTTTGATGAAGATTGTATTTTTAGTCCCCCAAGTTTTGATGCGAAAATTTATTATGATGAAAGCATGCCTCCTATTTATGATGATTATATTGATGAAAGTGGGTTTGGAAGAGTGTCAAATCTAGGTAATGATGATGCCACTATTTTGAAGGGCGTTGAATCTTATTGTAATAATTATGAAAGTGGATTTGGAGAGGTCATGACTTTATTTAGTGATGAATCCACTATTTTGGAAGAGGTTTCAATTGACTACGACAACAAAGTTGCTATCTATGATGATTATGGTAATGACATGTATGCTATAAACAATAGTGATAACTGTGAAACTTGTCATCATGATTTTAATTCTCAATATGATTATGCCAATAAAGTGTCATATGATAGTTATTTTTGTTGAGTTTTCTCCCACTAATATTGATGAGAATAAATTTGCTTATGTGGAGAGTAGTAAAAAAAATTATGTATGCGGATCATGAAAAGAATGCTTTATGTGATAGTTATATTGTTGAATTCATTCATGATGCTACTGAAAATTATTATGAGAGAGGAATTTATGCTTTTACATATCTCAATAATATCAAGTTTCCTCTCTATGTGCTTAAAGTTTTGAAGTTGCACTTGTTTTGCCTTCCTATGCTAGTTGATTCTTGTTCCCATAAATTATTTGCTAACAAAATCTCTATGCATAGGAAGTGGGTTAGACTTAAATGTGCTAGTCATATGCTTCATGATGCTCTCTTTGTGTTTCAATTCTTATCTTTTATGTGAGCATCATTGAAATCCTCATGCCTAGCTAAAAAGGCATTAAAGAAAAGCGCTTGTTGGGAGACAACCCAACACTTTTAACTACTTTTTTTGTGTGTTCACATGATTAGGATACTGTATTAATCATGTTTTATACCTTTTGTGTCAATAAAGTACCAAGTAAAGCCTTTGGGATAGTGTGGATGATAGTTGACTTGATTCTGTGCAAAAACAGAAACTTTTGCGCCCAGTAACATAATTGTTTAAATTCAGTGGAGCATCGAAAAACTCATAATTTTTTAAAGTTATTGGTTATACAAATTTTCTACATTTTCCTAATTTTTCAGAATTTTTGGAGATACATAAGTATGACTATAATTCAGATATTTACGTACTGTTCTGTTTTTGATAGATTCTGTTTACAATGCATAGTTTGCTTGTTTTATGGTTTCTATGGCCTATATTGCTTAATATAAATTGTGGAAGTTGTAGATTACAGTAGGAATTGTGTGAGAACAATTATTAATCTTGTCTTTGACAGTACCCAAGTGAATGATTTGTTTTATCATACCAACCCATCTCATGAAGTTCCGTTAAGTTTTGTGTGATTGAAGTTTTCAAGTTTTGGGTGAGATATCGATATGAGGAGAATAAGGAGTGACAATACCCTAATATTGGGGATGCCCAAGGCACCCCAAGGTAATATTCAAGGAAGGTCCAAGCAACTAAGCTTGGGGATGCCCCGGAAGGCATCCCCTCTTTCGTCTCCAACATTATCGGTAACCTTACTTAGGGCTATATTTTATTCATCTCATGATATGAGTTTTGCTTGGAGCATCATTTTATTTTATTAGGATTTGCTTGATGTTATTTAGAGTAATGTTTTGCATTTTTTTAATAAAAATGTCAAGTATAGCCTTTGCCATGCTTATTTTGCAAGTCTATGTGTTGCTGTTTGAAAGCATAAAGTTATACGCTAGTGCGTGAATTCTTGAGAAAAGTCAGAATGTGATAAAATGTTGAATTTTTTTGCAAAATAAGATATGATAAAGTTTCTATAGTGTGGTATATTTAGGAATTTTTGGAGTTAGGTAAGTGTGAGTAAAATTGCACTCTTCACAGACTGTCCTGTTTAGACAGATTGCTGTTATGTTTGCATTGTTTGCATATGCTTGCTTGTTTAATGATTCTATTTGAGGATATGAGTATTAAATATGCAGAGGCATTTAGTATGCAATGTTAAATAATAATTTTAGTGATTTGCTACAGTAGAGAATAATAAGGTTATTGCGTTGATTTATACTAACTTATCTCACGAGTTCTTGTTGAGTTTTGTGTGGATGAAGTTTTTAAGATTTAGGAAAACCGTGATATAAAAGGAATTAAGGAGACACAAAAGCTCAATCTTGGGGATGCCCAAGGCATCCCAATATAATATTTCAAGAAGTCTCAAGCATCTAAGCTTGGGGATGCCCCGGTAGGCATCCCACCTTTCTTTATCAACAATTATCGGTTAGTCTCGGTCGAGCCTAAGTTTTTGGTTATTCACATGATGTGTGCTATTATTAGAATGTCATTTTATTTTCATTTTGCTTGCTGTTTTAATAAAATACTTAGATATGAAGGTTTTTAAATTTGAGAGAATTCTCAAATAGCTACCCATTTACTTAACTACCCGCTTGAACTTCACTTATATCTTTTTGGAGTAGCTTGTCATTTACTCTTGTGCTTCACTTATATCCTATGAGTAAACTGTTGAATGAATTGAATATCATAAAGTTGAAATTATATGTGCTTCACATGCTTGTATTATGCCTAGTAGTAGCTTCACATTGGGTTTAGAAAGTGAAATCTTTTGAAGCTTGACAATCACAATATTGGTCATACAAGCAATTCATGAATGATTAGTATAAGGAAGAGAACTTTCACATACAAATATATTATCTTGGACATCTTCTATGATTGTGAATACCCATTAATTATTTTCAAACTTGAGCAAATTAGTTGAAATTGGACAAGGAAGACAACGTAATGAGTTATGGTTGTGTGTATTTGCATAGAAATTATATTGTTATGGATCCTCCAACATGTGGTGTTTGCCTAGGATATTTTGCTAGCCAAAAATTCGTACTAAGTAGAGATACTACTTGTGCATCCAAAAACTCTTAAACCCAGTTTCTTGCCATGAGTGTCCATCATACCTACCTATGGATTGTATAAGATCCTTCAAGTAACTTGTCATCGGTGCAAAAAGGCAATAAAAATTGCTTCTAAATGTGTTTGATCATTTAGTGTAAGAGAAAATTGAGCGTTGTACGAACTTGTGATGGCAAAGTAATAAAAGTGATGGACTGGATAATAAAGATTGCTATCATAAGGGGCAATATAACATGACATTCTTTTGAATTAAGGGATTGTGCATACAAAACCAAAAAGCGCATGACAACCTCTGCTTCCCTATGCGAAGGGCCTATCTTTTACTTTTCAGTATTTAAATTATGCAAAGAGTCAATAGTATGAATTCTCATTTCAACCTCAACTATTCTCTATTTGGCAAGCATCATGTGGTGGAGAAAGATCTAGGCACATATAACCAGTCAAATATATTTGATCATGATTTATTATTGTTGAAAATTATCTCTATGATAAATGAGTTGAGAGGCAAAATATTAAGCCCCTATCTTTCTCTGTGTTTGATGGATGCCATTTGTTCTAAGAATATGCTTTGAGTACTAGCAATCATAGAAGACTACATGATGATTGAGTATGTGGAGCTCTTACTTAGACTCTGTTGAATAAGTTGAATTGCAATTGTTTGGTGACTAAGAATATAGGTTGTTGAGTTTCAAGAGAATTCATTGTTTGACCCTTAACATGTGAATTGGTTGCTACTTTAACATGAGAAGTTTTATGAGAAAGAGTTGCTGTTATGATGCTAGAAAAAGTGATTGAAATTATCATTGATCAAACTTATACACTTTGCTAGCATTCACACTTCATAAATTATTTTTTTATCATTTACCTACTCGAGGACGAGTAGGAATTAAGCTTGGGGATGCTGATACGTCTCCAACGTATCTATAATTTATGAAGTATTCATGCCATGTTTACAACAATTTTATATGGTTTTGGTATGATTTGGATGGAACTAACCCAGACTAACGCTGTTTTCAGCAGAACTACCGTGGTGTTGTTTTTTGTGCAGAAATAAAAGTTCTTCAAATGCAACGAAACTTTTTGACGAATTTTTTGGAACAAAAGAGGCACTAGAAGCTTCGTGGGAGGACCAGAAGGTGAAGGAGGTGAGTGTAGGGTAACGCAGCAGAAAACAAAAATTTTCCGACCTACGCACCAACCCAGGACCACTATGGAGACTGCATACAAGGTTTGATCATATTCGTTACCGACTCGTAGCGCAGCGGAAGTAGAGTCGATGACGATCGGCGGTGCAGATCCCCGCAGCTAGGATTTACAACCTCCCAACCGCGAGGATGTATACCCTCATCCGCCACTCGGACAGCCCTCCGGGAGGCGGTCGGACAGTCCCCCGGATGGTGTCGCGGACAGCCCTTCGGGAGGACTCACAGAACTCGGACCGTCACTTGGACAGCCCTTCGGGAGGCACTCACGAACAGCCCCTCGGGCACTAAGATCGAAACTACGACCTCTCTACAGAGTTGCACACATACGGTGTCATCTATCCGGCAGGGCTTCGCCGTCCAGAACTAGTTCCCACCGGAACCCAGACAGCCTTTCGGCTCTACGAAACTATTTCGCGGGGAGGGAGAGAGAAGCCAGATCATTGCATGGCACTTGTATGTGAGAAGGGATGAAGGATTGAGCAGCCCCCTCTCCTCCTTATATAGGAAAACCAAGGGGTAGGATGGGCATTCAAGAAATACCAAAATACCCATGAAGGAAACTCTTTCCAAGGGCATAAGAGAGAAACCAAAGGACATGTGGAGCTCCAAGGAGGAGCTCCACATGTGGCCGGCCATCCCCTAGGCCCCCCCCCCAAAGGGGGCTCTCATCCATCCACATCACCTTCTAGAAGCCTTTAGCAAAAGCCCTAAAAGGTGGTTTTCCAAAAAATTCCAAAAAGCACTTTCACTATTCACGACGACATTTTTCAGCGTCCGTTCGAACTGAAAATATTTATGTGGGCTTAGAACATTTCCAGTACCCACTAAAATAATTTTCAACGTGTTCTGGAACAATTCCATTTTAGTGATTTCATCTGCGAAAAGCATCTGAAGCGGTTCCGGCAGCCCCGGAACATTTCCGGTTTTTCTTCCAGAAAATTCCCAGAATGATTCTGGCATCCTCCAAGAATTATCAAGCATGTGCCGAAACCATTTTGACTTAATGGTATCCCCTGAAACAACTTTTCAGTTTCACCGGAACTCATCCGGTGACCTCTCTCTGCGGAACTTTTCCGCTGTCCGAAACTTTTCGGTGTCCGAAACTTTTTCGGTGATTTTCTCTCAGACTCCCTGTCTAGTATTCAGCAGATAGATAACCCTTAAGCATGTGACCCTATAGGTTCGGTGAAGTATAGACATGACCTGGAACCCCTTCCGATCAATGATCAACATCGGAGCCATGGACACCCATATTGACCCCTATACCCACACGAATGAATATTTGAGTGAACCTCCAGTTGCCGTGTGCTATTCCTATTGCTTCGCGATATGTTACAAATACCCGAGGTGAGACATGTTGGCATTCCCGTGGATCAACAACTTGTCCACTATGCTAGTTACCTCGTTACCGGTATTGTTCTCTTTTCTCGTTACTGTGTTCCGGCATCCCTGTGATCAAATCACCCTGTGTCTGGCCAGACGATGATGGATACCGTAACACCGAGAGGGCCCAGAGATATCTCTCCATCGTCGGAGGAGAAAATCCCAATCTTGAGCTATCAAGTTACTTGACATACTTTCCCATGAACCCGTAAGCCGCCGTAATAGCCATCCAGTTACGGATGACGTTTAACAAACCCCAAAGTTCATGAATCAAGCATGAAGAAACTCGATACTCTCATGGTCTGAGGAATTATGCAAATGTTAACCATCTCTGTGTTATTAACCATTAACTTGTGACGAAAGAATCTCATAGCATAACACCAATTTGGGTCGATTCAACACAAATGTTCTGCTAACAATTGTGCCCTCAAAATTGCCGGCATAGTCATGCCCATGATCAGGAAAACAGGATCATCATGCAATACTTGAGCCAGTCATAGAGGCTTGACTAGGAATACATTTTACAGTTTATTATCCCACACATGCACATGAGTTTCTCTCCAAGCCTCGTTTTATTTGTAGACTCGAGAATCATTGCAGTTATAGCATGGAACATAAACCTAATTATGAACAGGGAGATAATCAATAACATTTATTATTGCCTCTAGGGCATATCTCCTACAGACTCCCACTTGCACTAGAGTCAATAATCTAGTTAATGCTAATGCACTTTACACCTGTGGCACACCTGTGTAAATATGCTTCGCATGTGGTATAGCCTGATGTCCAACGGATCTGACGACTTCAGCTCCGTGTGTCTCTTTGCATATCCTTCGCATTTTCATGTTTTCACAAAATTCATATTTTGTGTGGACTTGACTTTGTATGTATGTGAATCACAGGTCGAACCTGGATTCCTCAGACTGAGGTATGGAGCAACTACCTGCAGTAGTGTCCCATTGACAAAAGTCATCTTGGAACCATACTAAGTTCATGAATGAACTATATGATTCAACATCTTCTTTGTCGCTTAAAAAGCGGCAACATACTTCGCCTCTGTTATAGAATTCACCACAGTATCTTGTTTGGAACAATTTCCAACTACCGTGCCACCATATTATGTATTACACAAAACCCTTTATTTAAATCGAAAATCGCTTGGAGCAATGATGAAGACTGTATCGATGTAACATTTTACAACGAACTCTTCATGATCTCCACTTGCGAGAAAACATGTCATCAGTGCTACTCTAGCATTCAATGACACTTTTCACTGTTGTCCTATGATCAGTACTTTTGATCACTTTGGTATCTATACTCGCAACACCTTGGGAGTATCGGACAAAACTGGTTGTTTTACATACCATGGAATACATGATTAATCCAAACACGAAGGTGTGAGGAATCTCCATCATGTATTTTGCTCATCAGTGTTTTAGGGACACCGAGTCTTGCAAAAACTCTTTCCATGTGACTTCGACAAGAATCACTCCTTGGCGTTTTAAATGCTAAAAAGTTTTAGCATCTTGTCAATATGTATTTATTGCTTAGCCCCATTAGGTAAATCTATCTCCATAGATCATTATGCCTAATATTGAGGCTATTTAGCCCAAGCACTTCATCGAAAAACTATTTTCAAATGAAGTCCTAATTCGTGTCAAGAATTTTATTTCCAATTAACAATGTGTCAAGCACACAAGGTTTTTAGAAATATTATTAGGCTCCCACTTACTTTCTTGAATTACAAGCATCTTCGTTACCCATTGATGAAGTCAAACTCCTTTGACCATTTCATCAAAACACGAAGATTCCGACTCCACTTTGCTCTCTTCTGTCCATCGCTGGAACTCTGAAGTTTGCACCCTTACTAGCATCCTCTGGACTCACAAAATACCTTGGACTGTAACACATGCAAGTCCTTGGTTTCATTTCCATCAGATGGAAATCCTTTTGTCATCCCTTGTTTCAAATCTCATGATATGAAATTTGTATTAATTGCTAGTTCAACCCGAACTGACTTTAAGCATCGCTACGACGAAACAACCTCATCGTAGTCAACTCCTTGAACTTGTTATTTCAACAAGTCGAGCTTTATGGATAAAACATTTTATCCATATCAGTTTATAGTTCCATAAAAGTTCGTTAGACTCTAAGTCTTCTGAAGGGGTCATCAAGATATGATCTTGAATCATTTATATGGAAACTATCTCGGATTATATTGGCATTTAGCCAATCCCGGAGTCAGGGCCCATCAACGCTTCCTTGTGTATCGTAGGTATACTGTTGTCTAACAACAATATCTCGTCTGCGCACCTGAGAGGTTTGCACGAGCCTTGCCTACGTGGTTCAGTTGCAAGTTCGACCGAAGTCCATACATTTTATTGTAGAGACTTCCGTATCAGTCGCAGTAGGAAACTCCGGAATCACTTCCAAGGTTCCTTTCCTTTGACCTGATGACGAAGATACTGGTTATCTCGTCGAGTTGCACTGTCCTCCCACTCACCTTTTGCAAGAACAATTCTCTTTAAAAGCATACCATTTTGTGGCAAAAACTTTTGCCGCGGTATAGTGGTGGGGGAATACCCAATGAATTGGGATAACCTACAAAGTAGCACTTGTCTGATTTGGAATAGGTTTGTAACCTTTTACACAAGCCCCATATTCCAAATGTTAAGAAAAGATATAACATGGTTGGGCGTACCATACCATGGTGTCATTTCAACAGACCCGATGGAGCTCTTTTCAGTGTAAAAGCCGCAGTCTCTAAAGCATCACTCTTTAAAAGGGATAATGGCAAATTTATTTATGCCATCTTTGATCTTACCATGTCATAAATGGTTCGATTACATCTTCACGGACTTTCCACTTGCAGTGGTGTTCCGGGGGGTGCAAGTTATGAAACCCCTTTCACAACTCATCAGACATTCGCTAAACTTGTAACTCAAATATTCTTTTCTGCAATCGAATTGTAGAAACATAATCTTCTTGTTACAATAACTTCTACTTCATATTTGAAAACCTTTTGAATGAATTCAAAAAATTCAGACTTACGTCTCATCAAGTAAATATCCATATATCTACTTGAGTCATTTCTGAAGATAGATAAATCCACTACTTGCAAAAACATTTATCGGACTACATACATCAAAATGTATGATCACCAATAAATTCTTTGCTCGTTCCTTATGGCCTGTGAACGGTATTTCAGTCACTTCACTTTTTGAAGGAAAGTTGCAAGTGTCAGATGATTCAAAAATCAAACGACTTCAAAATCCATCATAATGGAATCTTTCATGCGGGTTTCTCCAATGTGACCAAATGCAGTGCCACACTTGTGTGGTATTCTTTTAGTCTTGCGACATTTAGCGTCAGTGTTATGGATGTATCATTTTACCATCAATATTCATAACATACATCCCATCTTGGATGGAAGTATGGCCCTTCATGTTATTCATAATACTGAACAACAATTGTTCTTTTATGAACAACTCTTTTGCAACAAACATTGTGCAATGGGCTAGAGTGTGTAAAACTCTAAAATGAATTATGAAAGTAAATCCATAGGTAATATATTATTATCATTATTCATAACATGCATCTCATTCTCAATGAAAGTATGGCCCTTATGTTATTCATAACATCGAACATAAAAAGTTCTCTTATGAACAACCTTCTTGCAAGATTACTTTATGCAAAGGCTAGAGTTTGTAAAACTCTAAATGAATTATGAAAATAAATACAGACGGTAATACACCGGTGGAAGGTATAGTAACATTTACTATGTTCCCTGTGTATACCTAAACCTCATTCCTGGCTAGTCTTTCAGGCCATAGTAGTTCTTACATCGAGTTGCAACAGAATGCAATCGAGCGGGTATCTCTATGATTAACTCACAATACCCAAGAATCAGTGATTAGCAAATTAATCATAATTCCCAAGAACTATATCTTTGACTAGCCTTCTATACATCAAAAACTTGTATGACATTCATACATGAGCTGGATATTCCAGTCTTCTTTCTTTCTGCCATTATACTTCTAACAGTTTAACTTTTAGTATTTCTCCTACTCTCAGAAGAAGCACCCAACTTAAGAGTGGCGTTAGCCCCGGACTTCCTAGGTGTGAAAGTTTCACTAACACCCTTCGGACACTTCCTTTCTCTTTAAGTTGTTGTTTTATTCACCTTTCATCATATGATAGGCGTTCTTCTGGATCCCTCTCTTATCAGTCTAATGCATAGAAAACTCTTTTACTAATAGTTTGCAAACAAACATTGCTTTGGATATCTCATATCTTTTAGCCTTTGTCTGTCTCTGAAAATGATTTTCAGATTCCATGAATATCACATAACTATCCAAACTTTCGAAGTTCGGGTCTCATGGAAGCAAACATATTGCACTTGACTGAAATGGAATTCTAGCTTTTGGATCGAAGGACGAGAGTCACATGATCCATAGCATAAGCAAGAGAATACCGAAAGTATGCGATAGGACAAAGTCCTTCTCGGCACTCTTGAGGACAATCCTCACATTACGTTACCAACCGTAAAGTTTTAACCAGATATTTAACAGCTATTCAATTTTAATAGGGAAGGTGGAAACGCGAGCCATAATTCTACAACTATTATGCAAATAACACTTAGACAGTGTCCATAATTAATTGCACTAAGAATTAAAACAAGTTAATTCTACAGTGCGCTCCCACTCAAATCAATATCTCTCATAATTGATTGTGAGCGATTCAAGATCCGTATTTCAATTCAACGCCATTGATGGTGAGCATCACTGATGACGAAAATCTCAATCGGTAGGCAAACTTGCCAATCACATCTCTATGTGACTCTTGTTCATCTTTCGATGCGTGTGTTCCGAGCTCATGACTTTCATGCCTAAACGTCAAGACAACCAAGTGATCTCGCTGCGAGGTCTTAACTCACCCGCCTCACACATCCCTAATCGTTCGTACCCATGTTAGCATGGCGCACCCCGAAAAGTTAGGTGCCGTGATGGTGCTACACTTGGGAGAACACTAACTACTTGATATTTTTGTGAGAGATCACCCTAATAAAAGCGACTACCGCGCAATCAAGAAGGGTGCATCATAAGGGATAAACATCTCAGGCAATTCATAATAGCATGATATGGTATAGCCCTTTCTGACGGAGAAGTCTTGTATTTCTTCGTCTTCGGCATTCGCATCGGTGTTCAACTTCGCGAAGATTGCCACCACCTTGTCGATGCACCAGATAATATTGCTATCTCTATAGCTAATAAAATAATGCATTACAACAAGGTTGACACGCAGGTCATTAAAGTGCAATCATATGGCTCCAGCCATCATGCCGAATCATGACACGCAGGTCATGTTAATAAATTTACATTATATAGTCATCTCATACATAATCAAATTATTATGAGCACTGCTATACCACATCACATGCACATGCAAACCCTCCTGCAAAACCAAGTTAGACGCCTCTAATTGGTTCATGCAAAAACTTGTTTTTCGTGGCTTCTAAGGTTTCGAAACAAACCGAAGCTACCAACGTCCATCATCAAGTATGATAATTCAAGTCGCTAGATTAACTTTCCAGGGTGTATGAAAACCGAGATAATAAAATCTCGAGCCCCATACTAAACTTCGTCATATGCATGACCCCCGTGCAGATCATATCTGCATTGCCCTTTCGTCTGTGAAATTTCATCTTTCTTTTTAACTACGGTGGAATTCAATGAACTGTTAGCACTTCTTTGATCAATCAGGATCGCGGATTGCCAGAACATTGAAACTCCACCATACTGTTATCAAGATCAGAAATATGCAAATTCTAGGGAAGCAACAAGAACATCAGGTAACAGATTTCATCTGCTACCCGCACAAATAATTTTCAGTAATAGAACTCATCTACTACCTAATTATATTGTGCAACACCCATACATCTCCATGTATTCTAGATCGCAACCTGCATCTACGCATAGCACGGCTCATGATGCCACTGTAGGGTAACGCAGCAGAAAACAAAAATTTTCCGACCTACGCACCAACCCAGGACCACTATGGAGACTGCATACAAGGTTTGATCATATTCGTTACCGACTCGTAGCGCAGCAGAAGTAGAGTCGATGACGATCGGCGGTGCAGATCCCCGCAGCTAGGATTTACAACCTCCCAACCGCGAGGATGTATACCCTCATCCGCCACTCGGACAGCCCTCCGGGAGGCGGTCGGACAGTCCCCCGGATGGTGTCGCGGACAGCCCTTCGGGAGGACTCACAGAACTCGGACCGTCACTTGGACAGCCCTTCGGGAGGCACTCACGAACAGCCCCTCGGGCACTAAGATCGAAACTACGACCTCTCTATAGAGTTGCACACATACGGTGTCATCTATCCGGCAGGGCTTCGCCGTCCAGAACTAGTTCCCACCGGAACCCAGACAGCCTTTCGGCTCTACGAAACTATTTCGCGGGGAGGGAGAGAGAAGCCAGATCATTGCATGGCACTTGTATGTGAGAAGGGATGAAGGATTGAGCAGCCCCCTCTCCTCCTTATATAGGAAAACCAAGGGGTAGGATGGGCATTCAAGAAATACCAAAATACCCATGAAGGAAACTCTTTCCAAGGGCATAAGAGAGAAACCAAAGGACATGTGGAGCTCCAAGGAGGAGCTCCACATGTGGCCGGCCATCCCCTAGGCCCCCCCCCAAAGGGGGCTCTCATCCATCCACATCACCTTCTAGAAGCCTTTAGCAAAAGCCCTAAAAGGTGGTTTTCCAAAAAATTCCAAAAAGCACTTTCACTATTCACGATGACATTTTTCAGCGTCCGTTCGAACTGAAAATATTTATGTGGGCTTAGAACATTTCCAGTACCCACTAAAATAATTTTCAACGCGTTCTGGAACAATTCCATTTTAGTGATTTCATCTGCGAAAAGCATCTGAAGCGGTTCCGGCAGCCCCGGAACATTTCCGGTTTTTCTTCCAGAAAATTCCCAGAAGTTTCCAAAATGATTCTGGCATCCTCCAAGAATTATCAGGCATGTGCCGAAACCATTTTGACTTAATGGTATCCCCTGAAACAACTTTTCAATTTCACCGGAACTCATCCGGTGACCTCTCTCTGCGGAACTTTTCCGCAGTCCGAAACTTTTCGGTGTCCGAAACTTTTTCGGTGATTTTCTCTCAGACTCCCTGTCTAGTATTCAGCAGATAGATGACCCTTAAGCGTGTGACCCTATAGGTTCGGTGAAGTATAGACATGACCTGGAACCCCTTCCGATCAATGATCAACATCGGAGCCATGGACACCCATATTGACCCCTATACCCACACGAATGAATATTCGAGTGAACCTCCAGTTGCCGTGTGCTATTCCTATTGCTTCGCGATATGTTACAAATACCCGAGGTGAGACATGTTGGCATTCCCGTGGATCAACAACTTGTCCACTATGCTAGTTACCTCTTTACCGGTATTGTTCTCTTTTCTCGTTACTGTGTTCCGGCATCCCTGTGATCAAATCACCCTGTGTCTGGCCAGACGATGATGGATACCGTAACACCGAGAGGGCCCAGAGATATCTCTCCATCGTCGGAGGAGCAAATCCCAATCTTGAGCTATCAAGTTACTTGACATACTTTCCCATGAACCCGTAAACCGCCGTAATAGCCATCCAGTTACGGATGACGTTTAACAAACCCCAAAGTTCATGAATCAAGCATGAAGAAACTCGATACTCTCATGGTCTGAGGAATTATGCAAACGTTAACCATCTCTGTGTTATTAACCATTAACTTGTGACGAAAGAATCTCATAGCATAACACCAATTTGGGTCGATTCAACACAAATGTTCTGCTAACAATTGTGCCCTCAAAATTGCCGGCATAGTCATGCCCATGATCAGGAAAACAGGATCATCATGCAATACTTGAGCCAGTCATAGAGGCTTGACTAGGAATACATTTTACCGTTTATTATCCCACATATGCACTTGAGTTTCCCTCCAAGCCTCGTTTTATTTGTAGACTCGAGAATCATTGCAGTTATAGCATGGAACATAAACCTAACTATGAACAGGGAGATAATCAATAACATTTATTATTGCCTCTAGGGCATATCTCCTACAGTGAGCACAAGACACCTAGGCACGCCAGGAGGCCCAGACGCGCCCAGGTGGGTTGTGCCCACCACGAGGCCCATCTTCGCATGATTCCAACGCTGAAAAATCCTATAAATAGAGAAACCATCAGAAATAACCCTAGATCAGAAGTTCCGCCGCCGCAAGCCTCTGTAGCCATGAAAAACTAATCTAGACCCTGTTTCGGCACCCTGCCGGAGGGGGAAATCATCACCGGTGGCCATCTTCATCATCCCGGCGGCCACCATGATGAGGAGGGAGTAGTCCATCCTCGGGGCTGAGGGTTTGTACCAGTAGCTATGTGTTTAATCTCTCTCTCTCGTGTTCTTGAGTTGGCACGATCTTGATGTATCGCGAGCTTTGTTAATATAGTTGGACCATATGGTGTTTTCCCCTCTCTATCTTGTTGTGATGAATTGAGTTTTTCCCTTTGAGATTTCGTTTTTATCGGATTGAATACTTTATTGGATTTGAGAGCGCTTGATCTATGTCTTGGCACTCAACTCGCGGATTCCCGAGGTGACATTGGGGTAATCTATGCATAAGGATTGATGCATGTTTTCGTCCTTGTTTCTCCGGTAGAAATCTTGGGGCACTCTTTGAGGTTCTTTGTGTTGGATTGAGTATTATGAATCTGAAATTGTTTGATGCATATCACATAATCAACTCACGGATACTCGCGGTGACATTGAAGTATCTAGATGACATTAGAGTTGGTTGATGTGTATCATATGGTGTTATTTTAGTACGAACTCTTGGTTAGATCGACCAGAAAGAATAGCTTGGTGTTATTTTAGTACGAACTCTAGGATAGATTGATCGGAAAGAATAGATTTGAGGTGGTTTCGTACCCTACAAACAATTTCTTCTTATGTTCTCCGCTAGATAGGAACTTTGGAGTGATTCTTCATCGCACGTTGAGAGATGGTTATATGATCCAATTATATTAGCATTGTTGAGAGATTGCACTAGCGAAAGTACGGACCCTAGGCCTCATTTTCAAGCATTGCAATACCGTTTCTGCTCCGTTTTATCAATTGCTACCTTGCTGTTTTTTATTGCTCCTATTACAAAAATCAATATCTACTATCATTACTATGCTTGTATCACCATCTCTTCGCCGAACTAGTGCACCTATACAAATTACCATTGTATTTGGTGTGCTGGGGACACAAGAGACTTTTTATTATTTGGTTGCAGGGTTGTTTGAGAGAGGCCATCTTCATCCTACGCCTCCCACAGATTGATAAACCTTAGGTCATACACTTGAGGGAAAATTGCTACTGTCCTACAAAACTCTGCGCTTGGAGGCCCAACACGAGTCTACAAGAACAAGTTGTGTAGTAGACATCACCAACCTACTGGCTTCGTCGACACCGAGCATCCTGATCACGTGTGCTTGCTGTCCCGTTCTCTTTACGGGCTAAAGCAGGCGCCCCGGACGTGGTACCAGCGTATGGCGGGCTTTTTGCTGCAGCTTGGGTTTCACATCACTCGCTCCGACGCTTCCCTCTTCGTCTATCATCAGGGCACCGCTACTGCATATCTGTTGCTCTATGTTGACGATATCATCCTGACGGCATCCTCTCCTGAGCTTTTCCAGCAGCTCACGGCTCGTCTTCGTGATGAGTTTGCCCTCAAGGATCTGGGAGCTTTGCATTACTTTCTTGGCATCGAGGTTGTTCGCCGTGCCGACGGGTTCTTTCTGCATCAGCAGAAGTACGCTCATGAGCTTCTTGAGCGAGCGGGTATGCTTAACTGCAAACCCGCCACCATGCTTGTTGACACTAAGGTGAAGGTCTCTGCTCTAGAGGGCTCTCCTGTGCCTGACGCCGCTTTCTACCGCTCCATCGTCGGTGCCTTGCAGTACCTCACCCTCACCCGGCCTGACCTAAAGTAAGCCGTGCAGCAGGTGTGCCTTCACATGCACTCCCCTTGTGACTCCCACTGGACTCTGGTGAAGCGTATTCTTTGGTACATACGCGGCACTATGACCTTGGGTCTCACTTTGACGGCCTCCACCTCCATCGACATGGTCGCCTACTCCGACGCTGACTGGGCTGGCTGCCCAGACACTCGTCACTCTACGTCAGGCTACTGTGTCTATCTTGGGCCCTCGCTGATTTCGTGGTCGTCCAAGCAACAACCCACGGTCTCTCGCTCGAGTGCTGGCGGAGTATCGGGCAGTGGCAAACGCCATTGCTGAGTGCTCTTGGCTCCGTCAGCTGCTGCAGGAGTTGCTATGTGTGGTTCCTAAGGCCACGATCATCTACTGTGACAATGTCTCCATCATCTACCTCTCCGCCAACCCTGTTCATCATCGTCGCACGAAGCATATTGAGCTCGACATACACTTCGTTTGCGAGCAGGTGGCGCTTGGGAGAGTTCGCGTTTTGCACGTTCCTACCGCTCAGCTGTTCGCCGATGTTATGACCAAGGGACTACCGACCCCAGTCTTTGAGGAGTTTTGGTCCAGTCTCTGTGTCTCCAGCGACGCTTCGACTGCGAGGGGTGTTGAGCGAACGTTGTCCTCTGTACGTGTATAGGACTAGGGTCTGTATTTATACCGTTGTATCTCTCTCTCTCCCTCTCGTATATTTGTACATCTTGGGAGACAAGTAGAGACCGGTCCACCCTATACCTATATATGTGATGTACACGATCAATGAATTATCGATGCATGCAATCCTTTCTTTCCATCTGCCGCCGCTGCCATTAACCTCGTGCGCAAGGTGCCCCGGGATCAGGACAAAGTGGTTTGTGTACGGGACAGACCGGAACCCCAACATCCGTTTCCAGCCCCACGAGTCGACGGTGCGCGCCGCTTCGCCGGCGCCCGCCGACGCCACACCTCCGCCCTCTGAACTGAACGTCGGCAAGACGCGCCGGACAAGTGGACATCAGAAGAGATGCCAAACGGCCCCGGAACCGCCTGGCCCTGATCCGCCGGTCACCACTCCGGCGACTCCACGGCTATGGCCGAATCGGACATGGCAGAACCGGCGGCGTCACCCGTGTTTTCCCCCTCGCGCACCACTGAAGCGGTTGCCGCCGCCGTCGATCTGCAGTACAGGCACGCGGCGCAAGCTGGTCAGTTCGAGAGACAATGAAGAACAGAGATAGAGGAAGAGTTTAACTCAACCAGAGACCAATGCCGGCGTGGTCGCTCCGGGAATCGCCATGAGCAGATCCAGGAGGACCTCGAGCGCCCATACTACTTTCGGCTCAGCCTGGTCTTTGCCCCCAACCGGAAAAGAAAATTATGTGGGACACAGGACATCGCCTAACCTGGGTACACGCCACACACTGCGTTGCCAAGAATCACTTTAGTACCAAGCCCGCGGAGTAAAAAATGGTACTCGTAGAACACTGACGAATGGATGAGAAAATTACAAACAAAAATACGTCACAGAAGTTCAACGTGAAAACAACAGGAAGTTCAACTATTGCAGTGAATGAATTTCAGATGAAAAACTTTTAAAACCGTCGCGAATATGAAAAAATGATCAACACGGGAAAGTTGCGTGTTTACAACAGCTTTCCATCGGTATATCACTTGCTCAATTTCGGTGAGTGGATGGAGAGCTACGAGCAAAAAAAGCACGTGAAAAACAGAGTGAAGTTCAAGTAGACATGCCGAGAAGTTCAAGTTCTTCACGCGGTGCATTTTCGAAGAATCTGTTTCGCGATAAAGGCAGAACGAATGATCTCGCTGTTTTTGAAATTACTTGTAAACGGCTAGGAATCAGAGAAAACCATCAACATGAAAAAGTTTCGCATTTTCCGCAGCTTTTCAACGGTATATTATTTGCCCCATTCCGATAAAGTTTGTAGAAATTACGGTGAAAATACGTTTTTAGCCATTTTCAAAATTGACTTAAAACCGTAAAGAATTGGGAGAAACAATATATACCAAAAAGTTTCACATTTGTTCAAGCTTTCCAACGCCATATCATTTATTGCATTCGGACGTACGGTCAAAAAATTAACTCGAAAATACGAACTCACCGTTTTCTAAATTACTTTTAAACCGTTCAAAATTAGAAAAAAACTTTCAACATGAAAGAGTAGCACATTTTCATAATCTTTCCAACGCCATATCATTTGCCTCAATTGGATTAGCCGTTTAGAAATGACATCGAAAATACGAACTCGGTTGTTCGGTTTGCGAAATTTTACGATTTTCCAAATTACTCTTTAACCATAGGGAATTAGAGAAAACTATCAACATGTGGAAGTAGCGGTTTTGCAGCAGCTTTCCAACGCCATATTATTTGCCTCATTCCGATAAACGGTTTAGAAATGCGATAAAAAATACGATTCACGTTTTTTGTATGAAGAAAAATGTTTTCAAAACTGCTCTTAAACCGCTTACATTTTGCCAAAATTTTAACTTGATTCATGATACTCGTGTCCTTGGCTTTCCAACGGTATATCGCAAGCCCCATTTGGGCAATGTTTACGGAAGTTCAACCTAGCACCGGGGGAAGTTCAGGTCGAACAACTCAGACAGTAAAATTGCAACAGACACATGTTCATCATGACCCGAGAGCAAAATCCGCCAATGAGCGAGATTCCTATTTAAAACGGGCATTTAGTTGCTGAAAACCGTTTGCAGATTACACTTACATCAGATAGAACACGACTGACCAGAATAATTCGAGCAGGGAGACACGGTTGCGAAGATAGCCCGAAGGTCGGGTTCGTACAGAGAGAAGTTCAGGTTGTGTAACTCAGGAAGTTCAGGTTGTGATCAGAATAATATTCTGATCCCGTGATCAGAATAGTGTTTACGTGTGTGTGTGTGTATATATGTGACACATTTTATCTATCACCACTGGTAGTTACCACCACTTGAGTTTTGTATGTTGTATGTAGTATCTATCAAATCGAAGAGTATGTACGTGTAGTATGTAGTATATAAGAATGTTTGGGTAGTATGTATACTACTTTTTAGGTAGTATGCATCGTATTTTGAGTACCCTCGTCTGAATCTTTTCGTGCAGATTGTGCAGGTTGTCTACTCTTGTCGTGCAGATTGTGCATTTTTCGTGTATATAAGAAACATTTTTCTTATATTTGTCAACATTTTCCAAATACAGTACATGATTAACATTTTTGAGATATATCTTTTGGTGTCTATTTTCTTTCATATAGATTTTATATCTTCATATACATAAGAAACGTGCATGTTTAACATTTTTTTCATATAAGTTTTGATGTCTACATTTTTTATACACATTGTACATTTTATATACATATGAATATTTTTTATACACGTTTAACATTTTCAAATATAGGATGAATTTTTTCCTATACGTTTTTCATACAAACCTAAACAGTTTTTATACACATTAAACACTTATAAATACATGATTAACATTTTTTTGAATGGTAGGAATATTTTTCAAATACATGAAGTATATGCATCGAGTTTTCAAATAAAATTTACCGTCTAATACACGATGAAAAAATTATATACTTTTTTAGTTTAAGGTGAACAATTTCTGAAACACGATGACCTTGTTTTGCAACTGATAATGTGCAATTACACGATGAACATTTCTTAATACTGGATGAATACTCTTGTGTATTTGTGAGCACTCTTTTGAATTACATCAACAATTTTGACATATACGGTGAAACGTTTTCTAACATACAATATTTTTTTTGTAAAATACCAGTTGAACATTTGTAGGGTATAAAATACGGAGAACTTTTTTTAAAGAGTGTTTTTCTATATTTTTTTTAACGTGTGGGCAGTTTTTAAATAAATACATGAACATTAAAGATAAATTAGGTTTTGATGCATCCCTAAAATATACTTGAATATATTGTTTATGAGAAAAAAAGTTCTTGCGAGAAGTAAAAGACGAAAACCTAACCGAATGAAGAGAACGGAAAGAAGAAAAGGCAAACAGAGGCTAAGCCTACCCAAATAGAACGATGCTATCGTACACGAATGGAAAGAAGCTAGGCTACACGAAGGGAAAGACAAAGGGAAAGAAGCGAACGGAAAGAAGGGGGATACAGCGGGTTGCTTCATTAGCGTTGATGATAATTATACATGTAACCATGTAAAAAAATGATGGCTTCTTTTGTCATCTGAATAATTAGGGTCACAAGTTGCATAAGGGGTAAAATTGTCATTTCATGTGTCATTTAACACCGTTACTAGTTAAAATGGATGAAAGTGTTACGAAGGGAGTAAAATTTAAAGTTGGTATTATATAAGGAAGAAAAAAAAATTCAGCGTCAAATAGGGAACACAATTTTAAGGTAATGTTAAATAAGGAATTCTCTTAAAAAGTAAACGGAACAGACTCGAAACTATCCTACTGGCCCAAAATACACAGTCCTTGTAGGCGAGGTGAGCTTCCCCTCGCTACAAGCGAGATATAGAAGTGCCTCCAAAAAATCTAGTCCCTACAATCCAAATTATTTGCAGCTTTAGTACTTTATCCCATGAAATCCGAGAGCAACTAATCGAGGGTTACCCTTTGTGGGAGCCCCTGAAGGGTCACTTTTGGTGGGCTGAGAGCATGCCCCCATGTGTCGTGTGCTGGGCGCTACCTCGTGATTTTGTTTTTTTAATTTTCTCTATACACGTTTTCTGGTTTTAGATGGTTTTTTAGTTTTTTCGGCTTTGCAATTTTTGACCGGTTTTACCTTGGATTTGGACACAATTTTTTTGAATTTTTTTGCGTGAAAGAACATGTTTTTCTTTTCTTTCGTGAGAGGCATAGATTTGCTTCCTGTGGAGGCAAAGGTTTGCTTCCGCGAGCTGTGCCTCTCGGAAAGAAAAAAAAGCATGTTTCATTTTTTTCCTTTCGCGAGAGGTGCAAATTTGCTTCTTGTGAAGGTACATATTTGCTTCCTGCAAGAGGCACAACCGTGCCTTTCAGAAATAGAAGAAGACGCGTTTGTTTTCTTCCGCGAGAGGCACATATTTGCTTTTCGTGCACGCACAGTTTTGCTTCCGTGAGAGGCACAATTTTGCCTCTCGGAAAGGGAAAATGTTTTTTTTTCTTCGTGAGAGGCACAGATTTGCTTCCGCGAGAGGCGTAGCTGTGCCTCACGGAAAGGATTTTTTTTTCACGTGAGGCATAAATTTTCTTCGCGTCGAGATATGGATTTGCTTCCTCGAGAGGCACGGTTGTGCCTCTCAAAAATTGGAAAAGGTGGATAAGAAATCATGCTTCCGGTCTGGTTTTCTTCTTCCGGTTTTTTGTTGAAAAAAGTTCATTGAAACCTATTAACATGGGATATACTTTCGAAGATCTCGACGCGAGAAATCCAAGAGTGAAAACAACTCATGATTTCAAGGAACGCTTTAAGAGATACAACGTTTTGAATAAACAAATCTACGAAAAAAAAAGAAAAACTCCCAGGTTGCGAGAATTGGCACACATGTAGTGCGCCACGTGTTGCAAACTGCGAAGGTGGAATCGACCTTTACAAGGGGTATCTCTTAATTAGTGATTTCGGTGAAATACTGGAAGACGTGTCTCATCTCGTGTATACCTAGACCTAACATCCAACTTCTGCATGCTGACCGATTGATCTGTTAGAGCATGGTTAATAGTACAACCGGCTGCTGGCTATATGTTGTTGCCATGTCAACTATAGCCAACCTTATAGCCGGTAAGTATAATAGTAAGATGTAAAAAAGTATTACTTCAATGATACATGGCCCACTTCCCTCTCTCACAAAGACTCTAGGAGCACGTGCTACAGTTGACTGTTAGTTTGTAGCCCGCTTGTCTTCTCTCTCATCCAACTCAGCATAAATATATTATTTTAAGTCTTATACCGCCCTACATCACCTTATTATACTTGCTCTTACATCGCCTCAGCCGCCGCTTGCCACTACGCCAGCTGCAAGCATACCAGAATATTGCCGCCGCGCTAATCCCGGGATGCTATGCGCCTATGCCTCTATGGATAGTGCCGTCTGCCGCTGACCGTGGTGCCTCCGTGCTAGCAAGTGCTATTGTCTTGTTAATCTTGCCGATCCACCATGCATTTGAGTCCACCGGTCATCGCGTTTATTCATCAAACACTCTCAATAGCGTTTGGTTCTCAAGCACTCCAATCTAAAGGTAACTGATGTACATACAAGTCTAATTTCATCTAGATAAGAATCTACTAACAATCTTGATTAATTGGTGCATTACATACGAGGTCTAATTAATCAGTATACTGCAATGTATAATTTTCAAACTACTTATATGTTGTTATCATAATTCTATTCGATCTGGTTGGTACCATCGAGCCAAAATTAGCTAGTGAAAATATAGATATGTTTTCATTTGACGTCCATGAATGCTTGGATACCGGTGCTAAATTGAGTTTTTTTACCATTCTACGGTGGATGGGACAAATGCCCGAGGTACATTTTTACAATTATTGTATTCTTCGCCCCTTCATGCTCAAATCGTGCCTCCGCCCCTGCCGACACCTTCAACATCAGAATCATGCTCGTCATCCCACACATCTTCAAGAGAAGGCATGTGTTGATGGGTGATCATCAATATCGAAACTACGATGTAACTCCTAGATTGTTCAGACATGGGTAAAAACACTCTACTCCTGCAACACGAAAGGCAATTTATCCCGGATCGGGCCAACATCGAGGTATAACACCCTACTCCTGCTCTTGTGTTCTCTTGGTGTCTATTTATCTGGTTCAATTTCAGCTAGTCTATTACAGCCTCCCCTCTTACAAGTGACCTCTGCCTCCTTTTATACCTGGATGACCCCAGCGACCCGAAGTCAGGACAGCCAAAGAAGAGGTCATACCATGATGTGCGCCACTACAGGATCACCTGCCATGTGATACCTTCCATCTCGTATCTCTTCACAAAGGCCAGGACACACAGATACGTTTCCCACTCCGACATGCATCCCGGCGTCGCTCCTACCATGACATGGCCTTCTTTCGTCAGGTACTTCCTTTGTCCTCGGGGACGGTTGGACGCGACTAGCGGTCCTTGCCCTCGAGGAGGGGAGAGTGCCCAAAGACGTATCCCCTAAGCACCACTTCAAACTCCATTGGGCCAGATCTTGGTTTTGGTGGAACCATGGTGGCTTCTTTGGGGAGGACCCGGGGGAACCTTGTCTTTGACCCCACCGATAGTAGCCCTTGACCCAACCACCCAAACATGATTGTGTGGACAGTGGTTGCTATGAAATGGCAGATGTTGGAGAACATAGTAGAAAACAAAAAAAATTCACCATACGAACACCCAGGAACAATACGAAGATGCATATAGGGTTTGGATCAACGATCATTACCGACTCCGGAGTTGCAGCGGAAGAAGACAAGTCGGTGTAGATCGTACTTGGAGTCGCTCGAACTGTTGATGACGATCCCGTGAACCACCCTCGAACAATCCCTCGTACGGAACACCGAAAGCATGAGCTCTCTACTTGGTTGCAAGTGTACGGTCTTCACGATCAGGCAGCGCTTCACTGTCCAGAGCCAATCGTCACCAGAGAATTAGGGGGAGGATATTAGAACCACACTGGGCTTCTAATTATGAGGATTAGAGTAACTAGGTCTAGCTCTAATTAGTCAACTAGGACCAACTAGAACTAGAACTAGATGAACTAGAGGAGGTTCCAAAACTTGTGTGTAGAAAAGGGCCAATACCTCAAGTATATATAGGTTAGGAGGAGAGGTGGGAGCGCCACAAGGGGGAGGGAAATTCCCCTCCCTTGGCCGACCAAGGAGGAGGGGAACTCCCCCTCCAATTCTCCTCCCTCTCCCCTTTCCATGGGGAGAAGGGGCGCCACCCCAATTGGGCCCAAGTGGTTTTCCACCACTTGGCATTTTAAGGCCCGTTGATATTAAAATAATTATAAAAGGCCTCTAACAATTACTAGAGCCTTTTATATATAATTTAACATCATCGGAAACATTTTCCACCTATATATTAATTATTGGGAATACCCGGTACTGCCCGATAAACTCTGAAACCCTTCCGGTGATCCCGAAACACTTCCGGTTCCTCTCGGAACTATTCTGAATATTAACAAAACAATTCCACAAATAAATCCTCGATACTCTCATCCTACTAACACTCAACAGATCATGATTACCTTAAGCTTGTGACCCCGTAGGTTCGGTAAATCATATACATGAACGAAACCCCTTCGTTCAATGACCGATAGCGGAACCATGGACGTCCATATCAATCCCTATGATTGTATAGATGAATTCGAGTGAACCTTTGGTTATCATGTGATGTTCCCTTTGCTTAGCAATACTTTACAAAACCCAGGGTGCATTAGTATCCTCCTGAGTAATGCACATGCTCACTATACCGCTGATCCCATTGCCAGTTTTGTTCTTCTTTCTCGTTGAAGTGTTCCGGCATCCCCGTGATGTTGTCACATGTGTCTGGCCATACGGTGATGGAAGCTGTCACACCGATAGGGACCTAAGAATATATCTCCGTCGTTAGAGGAGCAAATCCCACTCTCGATCTATCTAGTCCCTTGTCTAACTTTTTGATGAACCAGTAAGTTGTCGTTATGATCACCTTGTTAGAGATGACATTTGAGCAACCCCATAGTCCACCGTATAGTAGGAAGTGACTACAATACTCTCATTCTCTGATGAGCTAAAAACACAAGCTAACACTCCATGTTATTACAATTGATTTTAGACGATATTATCTCAAAGTATAACTAACAAGTTTGGGTCGATTCAATATGATCATTTTTCTAATACCATACTCTCAATGTTGTTTTAGGACTATCGTTACACTTAACGACATCCTAAGATCCAACAAACATGATCAATAACAACACTTGAGCCAGTCTTAGAGGCAAGACTAGGAACATATTCTTTACAATTTATCATTCCACACATGCATATGGGTTTTCCACTGAATCGCATATTCCAGGATCATAGCAGTTATAACATGAAATATAAACTCTTAATTATGAACATGGAAATATAATAATACAATATCATTGCCTCTAGGGCATATTTCCAACAGCCTCCCACTTGAACTAGAGTCAATAATCTAGTTAGCATATTTTCTTTTACACCAATGACAATCTAGTGTTTGTTCATGCTTTGCTTGTGGTATAGCCTTCGTCCTATCAGATCTTGACAACTTCAGATCTGTTTGTATCATTTGCATATCTATGCATCTATCATGCTTTCACAAGAATTCATAATTTATGTGAAACAAACTTTGTATATATTGAAACACTGGCAGGACCTTTGATTCTTTAGCTTGAACTTATGGAACCACTATTGACAGTAGTGTTCCATTGGCACAATCATCTAGAAACCATACCAAGTTCATAAATGAACCTTTGTTTCATCACCCTCTATTGTTGCTTCTAAAGCGACAATATACCCATCCTTCGGTTATAGAATTCACCACAGTAACTTTCTTGGACCAATTCCAACTTACTGTGCCACCATAAATCATTTTAATTGAAACCGAAAAATCGCTTGGAGCATTGATGAAAATTTTATCGATTACTACTTACAATGAGCCCGTATTGATGTAACTCCTTCAAACAATCTCTTCAGCTCCTCCCTATGTGAGACACATGTTGTTAGTACTCAACGACATTTTCCCTGTTGTCCTATGATCAACAATTTAACCATTCTGGTAACTTTTACTCACAACTTACTTGGAGTACTGGACATATCTGGTTGTTTACATACCATGGAACATATTTAATACAAGTGTGATTGAAATCATGTATTTCACTCATCAGTGTTTCAGGATACCAATTCTTGCTTAAAACTCCTTCCATGTGACTTCAACAAGAAACTCTTCTTGCATATTTCATACTAAACTGATTTAGTATTATGTCAATATGTATTTTGGCTAAGCCTGATTAGACACTACTATCTCCATAGATCATAGACTATATATTGCCTAAGTACTTTACTGAAAAACTAGTTTCAATAAAGTCTTAATCCATGTCAAGAAATTTATATAATTTCCAATCAACAATGTGTCATGCACACACAATGTTTAGAAATATTATCACGCTCCCACTTACTTTCTTGTAAATACAAGCATCTTTGCTTCTATCGACAAAATCATATTATTTGATCAATTCATAAAACAAAGATTCCAACTCCACTATGCTTGCTTCAGATCATTATAGGATCTCTTGAATTTTGCACACTTACTATCATCCTTTGGATTGATAAAATTACCTTAGACCGTATCAAATATACAACCTCGGCTCTATTTCGATCTCATGGGAATCATTTTGGCATCCATCTATTATATTTCATAATTGAAATATTTAGTAATTGCTAGGTTAACCTGAACTGACTTTAAGTATTGCTATTATGAGACAATCTTGTCATAGTCAACTTATTGATCTTGTCATAAACTATTTGTAACAAGTCAAGCATTATAAAACCTTTTTATCTTTGTCAGTTTATAGATCCATTACTATTCTTTGGACTCTAAGTCTTACAAAAGGTTCATCAAGTTCTAAACTTGAATTATGTGTATGGAAACTATCTCGGATTATTTTGACATAGAGTCAATTTCCGGAGTCAGGGACCATCAACGCTTCTCTATGAATTATAGGTTCATTGTTTGTTCAACAATATTTTGTCTGCACACCCTGAAGGTCTGTACGGATTTTTTCTACCTATATAGTTCGGTTGCACATTCGACCGAAGTCTTCATATCTTATTTAGAGGCTTTCGTATCAGTCGCAATAAGAAATTTTAGAACCACGTATAGAGTTTATTTTGTTCGACCTGATCACACAGATTCTACAATCTCGTCGATTTGCATTGTCCTCCTAGTTACTCTTTTGTAGAAAACATTTTCTTCAAAATTTCCGCACTCTGTGGCAAGACACTTTGCCTCGACATAGTGATAGAGGAATACCCAACTGTTTGGGATAACTTACAAAGTAGCACTTATCTTTCAGATTTGATGGCGCTCGTTTTCCAGTGTAAAGCCGTAGTCTCTAAAGTATCACATTAAAAAGTATATTGGCAAAATTGATTTAATGTCATCTTTGATCTCACCATGTCATACATAGTTCGATTACATCTACTCAAAACATTCTACTCTTAGTAATGTTCTGGGAAGTGCAAGCTATAAAATGCTATAAAATTCTTTCACAACTCATCAGACATTCGCTGAACTTGTAACTCAAATATTTGTTTATGCAGCCCAATTTTAGGAACACAATTTTGTTACAATAAGTTCTACTTCATTCTGAAAAACCTTTTGAAACTTTTAAAAGGAACTAGATTTTATGTCTCGATAATTAAATATAAATATCTACCTGAGTCATCCTAGAAGATAGATAAATCCAGTGCTTGCAACAACACTTATTAGACTACACACATCAATATGCATATTCCAATTATTTTGTTGCTCGTTCTTTTATGGCCCGTGGACAGTATTTTAGTTTACTTTACTATTTGGACGAAAGCTGCAAGTGTCAGATGATTCATAATCAGATGACTACAAAATCCATCACCGTGGAATTTCTCCATGCCGGTTTCTCCAATGTGACTAAATGCAGTGCCACCCATATATGGTATTCTTTTAGTCTTGCGACATTCAGCGTCAGTGTTATGGATGTTTAATTTTGTCATCAATATCCATAACACACATCCTATTCATAATAGGAGTATGACCTTTTGTTCCTAACATCAAACAACTATTGTTCTCTTATGAACAATCTCCTTGCAACTTCTGTGCAATGGTCCTAGAGTGTACAAACTCTAAAATAAATTATGACAATAAATACAGAGGTAATATGCTGATGAAAGGTATCATAACTTTTATAAAGTTTTCAACACATAATTTTACCTCATTGGTCATTTAGGTCATTTGTAATTTCTTGCAACGATTCGCATCGATATGCAATTGAGTCAATATCCTTGTGATCAACTTTTAACCACAATCTCGAAGAACTAGTGATCAACAATTTAATCATAATTCCCAAGAACTACACTTACTTGACCAAACTTCTCTACATCTTATAACTTGTATGACATTCATACCTGAGCTGGACATTCCAGTCTTCTTTCTATCTGCCTTTTACTTCTCATTGTGTTACTTCAATATTTCTCCCATTCGCAGAAGAAACATCCAACTTTAAGAGTGGTGTGAGCCTGGAACTTCCCTAGGCATATAAGTCTCACTACATCCTCTGGGTTGTTCTTTTCTCTTTAAGTTTTATCACCAACTCATGATGGGTGTTGTTCCGGATCATATGCATTTTAGTCTTAAACATAGTTGAACACTTCACTAGAACTTGCAAACAAAACACTTCTTCAGATATCACATATCTTATAGCCTTTGTTTGTTTCTAAATTTTTTTTTTCAGTTCCAAGAATATCACATAACTATCCCAAACATTTTAAAGTTCCTATTTCTGGGAAGCAAGCAGGCTTTAATTTAATTCTAGCCTTTTGGAGCGAAGGACATGAGTCTCGTCATCCATAGCATCAGCGGGAGAGTATATTTAACCATGCAAATAGAAACAATCTTTCCCGGCACTCTAGAGGACAATTCTCTCATTACGTTTACCAATCGTAAAAAATCGACCAGATGAAAACAGCTAATAAATTTCAACAACAAAGGTGGAACTATGAGCCTTAATTCTACAACTAGAATGCAAACTACGCATAGACACTGTTCATAATTAATTTGGACTAGTGATTAAACTTAATTAATTCATAATTGTTCTCCCACTCAAATCAATATTTCTCATAATTTATAGTGAGTGATTCAAGACCCTGACTTTATCCTCAGCCATTGATGTGGACATCACTGTTGACGAGAATTTTGATCGGTAGCCAAACTCTTGCCGATCATATCTCCATATGAATCTTGTTCATCTTTCGATGCTCCATGCTCTGAGCTCAGAACGATTTTACCAGAACTTCAAGACAATCGAGTGCTATCTGCATACACGGTCTGACCATCTCCGTGTTACACCTCTCATCCCATTTGTACTCATGTGGACATGACGCACTCCGAAATGCTAGATGTTATAGACAGTTGCAACATTGGGAAGAGCACCTTTTAATTTGATATTTACTGTGAGAGATCACCCTAATAATTGACTACTGCACAATCAAACGGTGCAAACAACAAAGGGATAAACATCTCAGGAAATTCATAATAGCATGTTATGGTATAGCCTTGGGTGACGTGGAAGTCTTCATGATCATCTTCAATCTTCAGTTGAAGCATTGTCATGACGGCCAATATTTCGTTGGAGTGATAGCCGTTTCAAAAACATTGCGGTGACGGCAATTTCAGAAAATGTTGTCGTGGTGACTGATTGAGAAAACATTGTCGTGGCACAAAATTCAAAAATTCCGCCGTGGCATGAAATTATAGCTCCTCATCTCACGCCTAGTACACCTTTCTCCATGCCAGGGTCCTCCATGTACACATGCCACCATCACCTGTAAGATGTAGGCTATCCCTAATTTTTTTACATTAACATGGAAATCTTGTGGCTCCAGCCATCATGCCGTGACGTGCAGGCCACTTAACATTACAACATATAACCATCTCATACATAAACTCATTATCATGACAAAGTCTATAACACATCATATGCAAACGTGCAAAACCAAGTTATACATCCTCTAATCGGTTTGACAAATTTTAATTACGTGGTTGCTAGGGTTTCAGAATAACACTAACTACCTATGTGCACAATCAAGGTGATAATTCTTGTTGCTAGTTTAACTTTTGGGGTGTGTGAGGGAAGAGGCTTAATAAAAATATCTAGCCAAACACTAAACTTCGTCTAATACGTGTGACATCCTAGAAGATTGTTCATCTTCATCGCCCTCTTGCATATGTGACGGTTCACTGTTCTTGACTATGATGCAGCCCAAGGAACTATTAGCTAGAGCCAAACGATTGCCAGAACCTTGTAAAAGCGACATCATGCCATAAATGAACTGAACCAAAGCAACACTCGAGGGAAGCATATCAAGAACATCAAACCCTGACATCCACATGCGATCTAAATCGAAACCTCCATCTACTCATAGAACAGCTCATGATGCCACTGTTGGGAAACGTAGTAGAAAACAAAAAAATTCACCCTACGAACACCCAGGAACATTATGAAGATGCATACAGGGTTTGGATCAATGATAGTTACCGATTCCGGAGTTGCAGCGAAAGAAGACGAGTCGGTGTAGAATGTACTTGGAGTCCCTCAAACTATAGATGATGATTCTGCGAACCGCCCTCGAACGATCCCTCGGAAGGCAGACCAAAAACACGACCTCACTACTTGGTTGCAAGCGAACGATCTTCACGATCCGGCAGTGCTTTGCCATCCAGAGCTAATCATCACCGGAGAATTAGAGGGAGGAGATTAGAATCACACTGAGATTCTAAGTATAAGGATTAGAGGAATTAGGTCTAGCTCTAACTAGTCAACTAGGACCAACTAGAACTAGATGAACTAGAGGAGGCTCCAAAACTTGTGTGTAGAATAGGGCCAATACCTCAAGTATATATAGGCTAGGAGGAGAGGAGGGGGCACCACAAGGGGGAGGTAAATCCCCCTCCCTTGTCCGGACAAGGAGGAGGGGAACCCCCCCTCCAATTTGGCCTCCCTCCCCCCTTTCGATGGGGAGAAGAGAGTGCCACCCCAATTGGGCCGAAGTGGCCCCAGTGGTCTTCCACCACTTGGCCTTTTAAGGCCCGTTGATATTAAATTAATTATAAAGCCCTGTAACAATTACAAGAGCCTTTTATATATAATTTAACATCACCCAAAACATTTTCCACCAACATATTAATTACCAGGAATACCCGATATTGACCGATAAACTCGGAAACCCTTCCAGTGACCCCGAAACGCTTCCGGTTCCTCTCGGAACTATTTTGAATATTAATGAAACAATTACAAAAATAAATCCTTGATACTCTCATCCTACTAACACTCAAAAGATCATGATTATCTTAAACTTGTGACCCCGAAGGTTCAGTAAATCATAGACCTGAATGAAACCCCTTCGTTCAATGACCGATAGCAGATCCGTGGACGTCCATATCGATCCCTATGATTACACGAATGACATTCGAGTGAACCTTTGGGTATCATGTGATGTTACCTTTGCTTCGCAATACTTTACAAAACCTGGGGTGCATAGGTATCCTCCTGAGTCATGCACATGCTCACTATACCGTCGACTCCGTTGCCGGTTTTGTTCTTCTTTCTCGTTGAAGTGTTCCGGCATCCCCGTGACGTAGTCACCTGTGTTTGGCTAGACGATGATGGTTGCTGTCACATCGAGAGGGCCCTAATAATATCTCTCCATCATCAGAGGAGCAAATCCCACTCTCAGGCTATCTAGTCCCTTGTCAAACTTTCTGATGAACCTGTAAGTTGTCGTTATGATCACCTTGTTACAGATAACGTTTGAGCAACCCCAAAGTCCATCGTATGGTAGGAAGTGACTATGATACTCTCATGGTTTGAGGACTAAAAACACATGCTAACACTCCGTGTTAAACAATTGATTTCAGACGGTATTATCTCAAAGTATAACAAACAAGTTTGGGTCGATTCAATATGATCGTTACGTTCTTCTAACATCATACTCTCAATGTTGTTTTAGGACTATCACTACACTTAATGATATCCTAAGATCCGGAAGACATGATCACCAACAACACTTGATCCAGTCTTAGAGGCAAGACTAAGAACCTATTCTTTATCATTTATCATTCCACACGTGCACATGTTTTCCACTGAATCGCATATTCCAGGATCATAGTAGTTATAGCATGAAACATAAACCCTTAACTATGAACTTGGAAATATAATAATAAAATATTATTTCCTCTAGGGCATATTTCCAACAGCAGATGGGGTTCACCTCAAAAGGGAAGGCGACACTGGTGCCAGCCAAGCCACACCAACGGGCGGGTGCTACCTCGAACAAGGCGTTTCCTTGATCCGTGCACATGCACTGTTGAATTGCCGCCTACCTATGCAAAAAGCGGGTGTGGAGGCAGTAATGGGGGATGGGGGAGGGTTCTACTACATGCCTCCAATCCGCTTCCACCTCCTCCCATATATAGATCAGACACTCCAGCATCATGAGTCGTGCATGTCCCTTCCCATCTTCCTCCTGTTGCGAACATACGCCCCGCAAAACCTTCCTACAAGGTGGCAAAGGCCAAGGTTGGCGGTGCCTCAGCATCATCTACCCACAGAATTTCTCCATCCCTGCCACCTCCACTTTAGTTTGGAGGTGCCCTTCTTCCTATGTCCCGCTTCCGAAATTCCAAGAAGCGTTGGATAGGGTATGGTTCATGATTGTTTTGGAGCAACAGGGGGTCTGCACGACGATTCTTACTCTGTGCCTAAACACCAACAAGACTATGATCTTCATGGGGCATATCGGGGCTGGCCTCCTCCCCTCATTTTCATCCTTCATTGCCATCTTAGAGAGCTACAATATCTACTCCCTTCACCTCACCCCAACTCCATCGTAATTTTTTCTGCTTCTCCTCACCTGTGCGAGATGTTCGTTGAGGTAATGCCCTCCGTGGCGGTCTTCCGCCACTACTTCACTCTTCGCATGTCAAGCAGGGAGGATGTTATAGGAAGTTGCTACTTGTGCTTTTGCGACAAGCTCGTCACCCAATACATTGACCAAATCCTCCAAAGCAAGTGGGAGCATATCCTGGGCCGAGGAGTAGTGTTACATGAAATCCCCATGCACCCTTGCCGAAGTGTCAAATCAAGACATCAGGGGTCAAGGATACCCTATTTCTTTGCATTTTTTGCATAGTCATTTTCCACCTTCATTAGTTGTGCCATGTCATTGAGCTTGCCGTCAACATATTTCTTGTCGAGCTTGTGACGCAGGAGTGGGCCTGGAGCCCCATTGTTGAAGGCATGGACGGCGTGCTAGTCAGAGACCATCATTAGTGTGTTTCGCTTCTTGAGCAATGGACAGATGAAATCGTAGACCAACTCTTTGTCACCCTGGATGGAACTGTGGAGGTCGTAGGCACTGCTGGGGCGTTGATATGTTCCTTCAAAGTTGTTGATGACCACGCTCTCAAAGAAAATCCAACTGTGGATGGATCTTGATGGAAGCCCATTCAACCACGTTCATGCTGACCCCATGAGCCAGAGGGGCATGCATTTGAGGGTGTTGCCAATATCGCTGAGCCAATGGTCTGGCTTCAAGTCGCCAGAGATAAGTCGCTGATCCAATGGCTTGTCTTCGAGTCATCGGAGTACCCATCGACACCAAGCACGATGAACAGATTTGAGAAAGGATGGGTTATCACCTCGTAGGCGAAGCAAATAGAGGGCGATGTTGGCAGTGAGAGGTGCCAAACATGGTGTCGTTGTTTTGTAGTTATACCCGTAGCCGTCATGAGGACTTGCTCTAGGGTGATAGTATGTGATGGTTCGTTGTCCTCTGTTGATGAGGTTGTGGCGGGGCTTGCCTGCTACTTCTTGAGCTTGCATTGGTTTTTCCCTTGAAGAGGAAAGGGTGATGCAGCAAATTAGAGATAAGTATTTCCCTCCGTTTGAGAACCAAGGTATCAATCCAGTAGGAGGTACAAGCAAGTCTCCAATCTATGCACTTGCACAAACAATCAAACACTTGCACCCAACGCGATAAAGGGGTTGTCAATCCCTTCACGGTCACTTGCAAGGATGAGATCCGATAGAGATAGATATAAAAGATTACTAAAACATAAAACAAAGTAAAAACAAATAAATTGCAGCAAGGTATTTTTGGATTTTTTTGGTTTATAGATCTGAAAATATATGATGGAAAATAGACCCGGGGGCCATAGTTTTCACTAGAGGCTTCTCTCTTGAAAGAAAATAATACGGTGGGTGAACAAATTACTGTCAAGCAATTGATAGAAAAGCGCAAAGTTATGACGATATCCAAGGCAATGATTATGAATATAGGCATCACGTCCGTGTCAAGTAGACCGACTCCTGCTTGCATCTACTACTATTACTCCACACATCGACCGCTATCCAGCATGCATCTAGAGTATTAAGTTCATAAGAACGGAGTAACGCCTTAAGTAAGATGACATGATGTAGAGGGATAAACTCAAGCAATATGATGAAAACCCCATATTTTCACCCTTGATGGCAATAATAAAATACGTGCCTCGCTACCCCTACTTTGTCATTGGGTGAGGACACCGCAAGATTGAACCCAAAACTAAGCACCTCTCCCATTGCAAGAAGAACCAATCTAGTTGGCCAAACCAAACCGATAATTCAAAAAGAAATACAAAGATATCAAATCATGCATATAAGAATTCAGAGAAGATTCAAATAATATTCATAGATAATATGATCATAAATCCACAATTCATCGAATCTTGACAAACACACCGCAAAAGAATATTACATCGGATAGATCTCCAAGAACATCGAGGAGAACATTGTATTGAAGATCAAAGAGTGAGAAGAAGCCATCTAGCTACTAGCTATGGACCCGTAGGTCTGTGGTAAACTACTCATGCTTCATCGGAAGGGCAATAGAGTTGATGTAGAAGCCCTCCATGATCGAATCCCTCTCCGACAGGATGCCGGAAAAGGCCCCAAGATGGGATCTCATGGGTACAGAAGGTTGCGGCGGCGGAAAAATATTTTGGTGGACGCTTCTGGTCGTTTGGGAATATTTGGGAATTTATAGGCCAAGAATTAGGGTTGGAGGAGCTCTGAGGGGCCCACAAGCCCTTAGGGCGCGCCCCTGAGGCTTGTTGCCTCCTCGGGACTCCTCTAACTTCTTCTCCAAGTCCTACGTGTGTCTTCTGGTCCAAGAAAAATCACCGCGAAAGTTTTATTCCGTTTGGACTCCGTTTGGTATTCCTTTTCTGTAAAACTCAAAAACAAGGAAAAACAGAAACTGGCACTGGGCTCTGGGTTAATAAGTTAGTCCCCAAAATAATATAAAATAGCATATTAATGCATATAAAACATCCAAAACAGATAATATAATAGCATGGAACAATCAAAAGTTATAGATACATTGGAGACGTATCAAGCATTCCCAAGCTTAATTCCTGCTCGTCCTCGAGTAGGTAAATAATAAAAACAGAATTTTTGATGTGGAATGCTACCTAACATATTTATCCATGTAATTTTTTATTGTGGCATGAATATTCAGATCCATAGGATTCAAAACAAAAGTTTAATATTGACATAAAAACAATAATACTTCAAGCATACTAATAAAGCAATCATGTGTTCTCAAAATAACATGGCCAAAGAAAGTTATCCCTACAAAATCATATAGTCTAGCTATGCTCCATCTTCATCACACAAAGTATTAAATCATGCACAACCCCGATGACAAGCCAAGCAATTGTTTCATACCTTTGATGTTCTCAAACTTTTTCAACTTTCACGCAATACATGAGCGTGAGCCATGGATATAACACTATAGGTGGAATAGAATATGGTGGTTGTGGAGAAGACAAAAAGAAGGAGAAAGTCTCACATCAACTAGGCGTATTAACGGGCTATGGAGATGCCCATCAATAGATATCAATGTGAGTGAGTAGGGATTGCCATGCAACGGATGCACTAGAGCTATAAGTGTATGAAAGCTCAAAAAGAAACTAAGTGGGTGTGCATCCAACTCGCTTGCTCACGAAGACCTAGGGCAATTTGAGGAAGCCCATCATTGGAATATACAAGCCAAGTTCTTATAATGAAAAATTCCCACTAGTATATGGAAGTGACAACATAGGAGACTCTCTATAATGAAGATCATGGTGCTAATTTGAAGCACAAGTGTGGTAAAAGGATAGTAGCATTGCCCCTTCTCTCTTTTCTCTCATTTCATTTTTTTTCTTTTCTCTTTTTTTATTTGGGCTTCTTTTGGCCTCTTTTATTTTTTCTTTTGGCCCCGGAGACTCATCCCAACTTGTGAGGGAATCATATCTTCCATCATCCTTTCCTCACATGGGACAATGCTCTAATAATGATGACCATCACACTTTTATTTACTTACAACTCGATTCTAGAACAAAATATGACTCTATATGAATGCCTCTGGTGGTGTACCGGGATGTGCAATGATCAAGAGAGACATGTATAAAAAAAATATGAACGGTGGCCTTGCCACAAATACTATGTCAACTACATGATCATGCAAAGCAATATGACAATGATGAAGCGTGTCATAATAAATGTGGAAGTTGCATGGCAATATATCTCGGAATGGCTATGGAAATGCCATAATAGGTAGGTATGGTGGCTGTTTTGAAGAAGGTATATGGTGGGTTTAATGTACTGGCGAAAGTTGCGCGGTACTAGAGAGGCTAGCAATGGTGGAAGGGTGAGAGTGCGTATAATCCATGGACTCAACATTAGTCATAAAGAACTCACATACTTATTGCAAAAGTCTATTAGCTATTGAAACAAAGTACTACATGCATGCTCCTAGGGGGATAGATTGGTAGGAAAAGACCATCGCTCGTCCCCGACCGGCACTCATAAGGAAGACAATCAATAAATAAATCATGCTCCGACTTCATCACATAATGGTTCACCATACGTGCATGCTACGGGAATCACAAACTTTAACACAAGTGTTTATACCAATCCACAATTACTCACTAGCATGACTCTAATATCACCATCTTTATATCTCAAAACAAATGCAAGGAATCAAACTTCTCATAGTATTCAACGCTCTTTATATGAAAGTTTTTATTATATCCCTCTTGGATGCCTATCATATTAGGACTAAATTCATAACCTAAACAAATTACGGTGCTGTTTAGAGACTCTCAAAATAATATAAGTGAAGCATGATAGTTCAACAATTTCTATAAAATAAAGCCACCGCTGTGCTCTAAAAACATATAAGTGGAGCACTAGAGCAAATTGCCTAGCTCAAAAGATATAAGTGAAGCACAAAGAGTATTCTATCAAATTCACGATTCATGCGTGTCCCTCTCAAAAGGTGTGTACATCAAGGATTATTGTGGCAAACTAAAAAGCAAAGACTCATATCATACAAGACGCTCCAAGCAAAACACATATCATATGGTGAAAAAAAATATAGCCTCAAGTAAATTTCGATAGACGAAGACGAAAGAGGGGATGCCATCCGGGGCATCCCCAAGCTTAGATGCTTGGTTGTCCTTGAATACTACCTTGGGGTGCCTTGGGCATCCCCAAGCTTAGGCTCTGGTCACTCCTTATTCCATAGTCCATCAAATCTTTACCCAAAACTTGAAAACTTCACAACACAAAACTCAACAGAAAACTCATGCGATCCATTAGTATAAGAAAATAAATCACCACTTTTTGGTACTGTTGTGAACTCATTCTGTTTTTCAGCAAGATCGAATCAACTATCACCGTAAGCCATCCCAAAGGTCTTACTTGGCTCAAACACTAATTAAAACACCAAAACAAAATTACTACAGAGTTAATAATGTGTATTTATTGGAAAACAGAGCCAAAAACAAAAAACAAAAAAATAAAATTGGGTTGCCTCCCAACAAGCGCTATTGTTTAACGCCCCTAGCTAGGCATAAAACATAGATCTAGGTATTCTCATTTTTGGTATGCAATCCATAAGTAGCCCTCATAATAGATTCATATGGCAACTTAATTTTCTTTCTTGGAAAGTGTTCCATGCCCTTCCTTAACAGAAATTGAAATCGAATGTTTCCTTCTTTCATATCAATAATTGCACCAATTGTTCTAAGGAAAGGTCTACCAAGACTAATAGGACATGTAGGATTGCAATCTATATCAAGCACAATGAAATCTACGGGCACATAATTCCTATTTGCAATAATAAGAACATCATTAATTCTTCCCATAGGTTTCTTAATAGTGGAATCTGCGAGATGCAAATTTAAAGAACAATCATCAAATTCACGGAAACCTAGCACATCACATAAAGTTTTTGGAATCGTGGAAACGCTAGCACCCAAATCACACAAAGCATGACACTCATAATCTTTAATTTTAATCTTAATAGTAGGTTCCCACTCATCATAAAGCTTTCTAGGGATTGAAACTTCCAACTCAAGTTTTTCTTCAAAAGATTTCATCATAGCATCAATGATATGTTTAGTAAAAGCTTTATTTTGATTATAAGCATGAGGAGAATTCAACATGGATTGCAACAAGGAAATACAATCTATCAAAGAACAATTATCATAATTAAAGTCCTTGAAATCCAAAAGAGTGGGTTCATCGCTACTTAAAGTTTTAACCTCTTCAATCCCACTTTTATCAATTTTTGCAATAAGATCTAAAAACTCCGAATCATTGGGACGCCTTCTAGCTAAAGTTGACTCATCTCTAGTCCCATCTTTATCAAGATTTATATTAGAAAACAAAGATTCAATAGGGGTCACACCAATCACTTTAAGAGCTTCATCATTATTATCACAAGAAATCGAAGAACACGCTTTTACAAACCAATCTTGTTTAGCACGCATCCTAGCGGTTCTTTCTTTGCACTCATCAATAGAAATTTTAATAGATTTTAGAGATTCATTAATATCATGCTTGGGTGGCATGGATCTAATCTTCAAAGAATCAATCTCAAGAGAAATTCTATCAACGTTCCTAGCCAAATCATCAATCTTGAGCAATTTTTCTACAACCATAACATTGAAAACTTTTTGGGAATTAATAAAATCTTTAATATTGTTCTCAAGATCAGACGACATCTTATTATAATTTCCATAAGAATTGTTGTAGTAATTACCATAATTATTAGAGGAATTACTAGGAAACGGCCTAGGGTTGAAATTACCTCTATAAGCGTTATTACCAAAATTATTCCTACCAACAAAATTCACATCCATAGATTCATTATTGTTCTCTATCAAAGTAGACAAAGGCATATCATTAGGATCAATAGGAGCACTCTTACTAGCAATCAATTTCATAAGTTCATCCAACTTTCCACTCAAAGTATTAATTTCTTCAATCGCATGCACTTTTTTACTAGTAGAAGATCTTTCGGTATGCCATTGAGAGTAATTAGTCATAATATTATCTAGGATTTTAGTATCTTCTCCTAATGTAATTTCCATAAAAGTACCTCCCGCGGTGGAATCTAAAAGATTTCTAGATGCAAAATTCAATCCGGCATAAATTTTTTGTATGATCATCCATAGACTTAAACCATGAGTAGGGCAATTTCTTATCATCAATTTCATCCTCTCCCAAGATTGTGCAACATGTTCATGATCAAGTTGCTTAAAATTCATTATATCATTCCTAAGGGAGATGATCTTAGCGGGAGGAAAATACTTGGAAATAAAAGCATCTTTACACTTATTCCATGAATCAATACTATTTTTAGGCAAAGATGAAAACCAAGTTTTAGCACGATCTCGTAGTGAGAACGGAAATAGCTTCAATTTAACGATATCATTATGCACATCTTTTTTATTTTGCATATCACACAACTCAATGAAAGTATTTAGATGGGATGCAACATCTTCATTTGGACTACCAGAAAATTGTTCGTTCATAACAAGATTCAGCAAAGCGACATTAATTTCATAAGATTCCGCACTAATGGCGGGAGCAATCCGGGTACTAATAAAATCATTATTATTAGTATTGGAAAAGTCACACAACTTGGTATTCTCTTGAGTCATCATGACAAAGCAAGCAATCTAGCACACAAGCAACCAAAAAGCAAACGAAAAGACGAACGGAAGAAGGGCGAATAAAAAGGCAAATCTTTTTGTGTTTTTCTGAAATCGTTTTAGAAGTGGGGAAGAGGAAAACGAGAGGCAAATGGCAAATAATGTAATGCAAGAGATGAGAGTTTATGGTGGGTACTTGGTAGGCTTGATGTATAATCTCCCCGGCAACGGTGCCAGAAATTTTTCCTGCTACTTCTTGAGCTTGCGTTGGTTTTTCCCTTGAAGAGGAAAGGGTGATGCAGCAAAGTAGAGATAAGTATTTCCCTCAGTTTGAGAACCAAGGTATCAATCCAGTAGGAGGTACAAGCAAGTCTCCAATATATGCACCTGCACAAACAATCAAACACTTGCACCCAACGCTATAAAGGGGTTGTCAATCCCTTCACTGTCACTTGCAAGGATGAGATCTGATAGAGATAGATATAAAAGATTACTAAAACGTAAAACAAAGTAAAAACAAATGAATTGCAGCAAGGTATTTTTGGGTTTATAGATCTGAAAATATATGATGGAAAATAGACCCGGGGGCCATAGTTTTCACTAGAGGCTTCTCTCTTGAAAGAAAATAATATGGTGGGTGAACAAATTACTGTCAAGCAATTGATAGAAAAGCGCAAAGTTCAGACGTTATCCAAGGCAATGATTATGAATATAGGCATCACGTCCATGTCAAGTAGACCGACTCCTGCCTGCATCTACTACTATTACTCCACACATAGACCGCTATCCAGCATGCATCTAGAGTATTAAGTTCATAAGAATGGAGTAACGCCTTAAGTAAGATGACATGATGTAGAGGGATAAACTCAAGCAATATGATGAAAACCCCATCTTTTTACCCTTGATGGCAACAATACAATACGTGCCTCGCTACCCCTACTTTGTCACTAGGTGAGGACACCGCAAGATTGAACCCAAAACTAAGCACCTCTCCCATTGCAAGAAGAACCAATCTAGTTGGCCAAACCAAACCGATAATTCGAAGAGAAATACAAAGATATCAAATCATGCATATAAGAATTCAGAGAAGATTCAAATAATATTCATAGATAATATGATCATAAATCCACAATTCATCGGATCTCGACAAACACACTGTCGTGGTTTTGTCACGGCAGATGCCCTTGTGAAAGGACTTAGGTGTGGATCCATCGCAATGTAGGTTAGCTTGAAGGGGTTGAACGGGACAAAGGACACGAGATTTACCCAGGTTCGGCCCCTCACAACGAGGTAAAAGCCTACTCCTGCTTTTGTTGACTATTGCTTGAATATCAATTACAAGGGAGCGGAATCACTTGACCTAGCTCTCGATCAATTGTTTCTTAATAACCCGCCGCAGGGTCTCGCCTTTATATACACAGGTCGAAGCCCTGTGCGTACAAGAGTCCAAGTCGGATCACATAACATGACCAACTTGGTTTCTAAGTCGTCCTGCCTTGCTAGGCAAGTTGCCATTATGGCAGTTTACTCCTTCCGGGTCATGATTCTACCGCCAGGCCTTGGGCCTTCAATAGGCCCACCTTGTAAGCCGCCACCAGTCTTCACGTTTTATCTTCTTGGACCTACTTGGGCTTTTCTCATATTGAGTCGCCAACAATGTAACCCGGCCCCTCCTGGGCGGGTCACACCTCGGGGTTACATCCCCAACATTAGGCCCCAGATTGATTTGAACTTGTTCATGTCAATCTTCACTGCTTCGGGTTGGCGAGTCTTCTTTTCCAATGCTTAACCTTGAACGAATCGTTGTAACCCGCCATGACGTCATGCGAAATAAATCCAGAAAAACCCATGACATCACAACGGATCTTTTCGCATTAACTGGTCGTCCGAGAATTGGGGCGCCTCCACTGTTTAGATAATCATGTTGCCTCCTCGATTTCCGCACATGCCATTTTACTGTTTCCTTATAAATAGGGACGGGGGGCTCCTTTTTTCACTTTTACCCCCGTTCCTCTCTCTTCTTCTTCTTCTTCCTCGCATTGTCCGTCGCTGACGGAGCTCCGCCGCCCCAACCAATCTTCACCAGCAACTCCATCCAGGCCGCTGCATCAACCTGACTGTGACCAGAGATCGCGGCGCCCCTTCGCTCTTCAGTTAAATCTTCAGGTAATGCTCCTTCCTTGGTTCAGATCCACATTAGGATGCTCTAGTTCATGGAGTTCTTCGTAGTTCATCCAAGTTCATCCATGCATCACTTAAAAAGTGTAATCCAATCCAAAAACCAAGCAGAAGTAGCGCGGCAGCAGTTTTTGGCCCTTTACTCATATCCTGGATAGATTCCATCTTCTCACGAATTAATACCCGGTTCCCCAGCTCTTCCACTGCTATGTTTTAGGTTTAGTAATTATTCTTCATTTTTTGAATCTCCGTAGATCCAAAATTATCGGCATAAACCGTGAAACTTGTTTGTCCCATACTTAGGAAAATTTCATCAATCCCAGATCTGTAGATAACTGCCTTGCTACTGTTACTTGGGCGGCTTAAATAATAACTTTGTAACCCGCCAGCCTTCACCCAGCTTAAACTGTCACAACTTGACCCGCCATATGTCAATCAATCTGAGAATCGCGTTATCCCCTCACAAGGGCAACATATACTTTCTCCATGCTCCATACTAACGATGAGCTTTATATCCATAACCTGTCTGCAGCTACTAAACCGCCATTGTAACCATTTAGGCGGCTTACTATCGTAACATTGACCCGCCATACTTTTAATTTTCAGACTGCAGCTTTTTTAATCCACCAACAATGACTAAGACTCCCACTTCCTGCGACTGGGTCGCGTCCCAAGTCTCTGAACTTTCATTAAAGGAGTATGTTGACATGGGGATTTTACCATCCAAGGAGATCATACACTGGCGGGTCCCTGGCTCCGAGACAACTCCACAACCCCAAGAGGGTGAAGTTGTGATCTTTGCAGATCACCTTCTCCGTGGTTTTTCACCGCCCGGGTCAAAGTTTTTTCGTGATGCTCTGAACTTTTATCAGCTTCATCCTCAAGATATTGGTTCCAATTCTGTCTCCAACCTATGCAATTTTCAAACATTCTGCGAAGTATATCTTGAAGAGGAGCCCACTGTTAACCTCTTCAGAGAGTATTTTTATATCAATCGTCAAACCGAAATGACTGATGGACCTAGCTTGGAGCTTGGAGGGGTTTCCATCCAACGGCGGGGAGACATAATTTTTCCTGAAGCCAGTCTGCCTAGCCACCCCAAAGATTGGAACTTAACTTGGTTTTACTGCAAAGATACTTCTCCGGCTGACGAAAATCATTTGCCGGGTTACCGCTCCTTCCGGCTCAACACCCACAGCAAACTTCCAGACCGATTGACCACCGTAGAGCGCGTTAAATATGCCCCTACTTTCTAAAAAATAAGAGCATTGGTGGCCAATGGTTTAACTAGAGTAGATCTGACCCGCTGCTGGGTCGCTTGGAGGATATTACCTTTAAGCTGGCACATCGGTTTGATGTGTGAATACACTGGAGATACCAAGGATTCACAGCGTTTCAATCAGACATCCTTGAGTGACAAGGATATTACTGATATAGTCAAATCACTGCTCGGGGAACCCATGGACAATTGCCGCAAAGTGGGACTGAATCCCTTCTGCAAACTTAATCCGGCTCCTCCTGTAAGCAATCAGACCAAGCTTCATCTTTATTACTTATCTCTTTAATTTTTTCTTATTTCAATTGTTTGCTCACATGTATACAGGCTGACTCTCCTTTCTGGAGAAAGAAACTTCAAGCCGCCGCCCCAACCAAGAAGCCTAAAACAAAGACTAAAGGTCCGGGTCGTCGCAAGAAACCATCAGCCGACGAGTTGCTCCATCTTGATGATTCGAAGGTAGAACTTGACTCCCTTGGCTTTCTTTTCATGCAACTTATTGATCCTGATTCATCTCAGGAAGAGGCAGAGACCAGTCATGCAGACGCAACAGAGGTAACTATAATTTCCTCTGACTCAGAACCCTTGCCAATAAAGAAAACTCGGTGGGTCGCTCGAAAAGTAAGGTTTTCTCACCCTCTTGCTTATTTGGATCCCAACTTTCTTTTGAAGAAACAGCAACACGAATTAAGGCGTAAGACCCGGAGTGATGGCACTGAAGATCTCCTGGCCGGCTTACCAAACACACCTGCTCCTCGCAAGCGTCGAAATGAGGTGCCACATGAACCGGATCCTCTCTATCCATTAGCTGGCCTTACACGTCAACCTCTTAATTCTTCCGACTCAAATTATCTGGGCACGCCTCCATCATCAGGCGACTCTACTGGGACTCGAATGCCTACCTTCAAGATTGCCCAGGGGTAAGTATTATCATTTGTTCATAAATAATCTTGTAAGGATATACTCAAATTCTTGTATCCTTATCACAGAGGAGTAGCCAAAGCGGGTAAAAAGCAAAAGGTGGGCGGCTCTTCCAAAGACCCGAAGACCACTGAGCCAGAAAAGCAGACGCCTGAGGCCCCAGAGGCTTCAATTCAAACCCCTGAGGATCTTGCCAATGACCCGCCGCCACTTGCTGACACTACCATCTTTGAAGCAATGGATGCTAAAATAAATCCAGCTATTAGCCATGACCCGCCAAGCCCTAAGCCGCCTAGCCCTGCCAAGCTGACTGAGGAGATCCCCCTTAATAAGAATTCTGATGACATGAATATCACTGGGATGGCTTACACAGTGCCAGTAGCCTCAACTATGCTAGCCAAGCATAGCACTAAGGAAGAATCTTCTTAGAAAAAGGCAAGGCCAAACTGGACCTGGAGAGCTACTCCTCCTTCAGTGCAGGCGATGTGTATGCGGGCTATCTAAGCCGCCTCAACACAAGTCGAGACATGGAAGCTGGGCTAGTTCAACTCATGAAGCAGAAATATGAGGTATGAAACCATCCCTTTCCTCTTTAGCCTTGCTGATATACTTATATCAATAGTAGCCCCCAAGGGCCGGCTTAACTTACCAAAGTAAGCCGGGACTTATAGTTATTTGAAAACCAAACATGTAGCCCCCAAGGGCCGGCTTATCTTACCAAAGTGAGCCGGGGCTTATAGTCATTTGAAAACCAAACATGTAGCCCCCAAGGGCCGGCTTAACTTACCAAAGTGAGCCGGGACTTAAATGACTTTGCAGAACCGAATATGTAGCCCCCAAGGGCCGGCTTACCTTCAAAGAGATGAGCCGAGTCTTCAATGAAGATTGAAGTGACCTTCATTAGCCCCCAAGTGCCTAGTATATTGCTTGCAATGTGCTTGGGACTTTAATGAACTGTATCACAAAAACTTGCTCCTTGTGTTGTAACCATTGTCTCAATGTTGTATTTCAGGAGGAGTTGAACGTGCAGAAGTCGCATCTTAGCGACTTAAAGAAGAATATTGAGCTGCAACAAGCTCAAACTTCCAAGGCCGAGTTAAAGCTGAAATCTTCCCTGGAAGAAATTGAGAAAATAAAAGCAGGCTTTGATGCTGAAAGAACTGCCTGGGAGTCGGACAGAGCCGCCCTGTTGAAAAGAGCCGAAGAGGCTGAAAATCAACTTAAGCCGGTGACTGACGAGCTTGCCAGCTTAAAGCAACACATAATCCACACGACAACCGCCATCTTCGGTATGTTAAACATTTGCACTTCATCATCTGTTTTAACACTTCTTTGACCCGCTTGGTGATTCATAATAGATAATATTTAACCCGCCTGGCGACTTTTGAACAGGCCCCAGAAGCACCAATCTTGGCCAGAATATGTTGCTCAAACTGAAGGCGGTGTATTCACTGGCCGAACAGTTATACACTGGGACACAACGCAACCTTGCAGCTTTATCAGGCGGAAAGAAGCCTCCAACTCTGATCAAGACGGTCTTAGAGCAACTGTCAACTGCGCCAGATCAAATTGAAGAGATTAAATTATCAGCCGCCCGAGCCGGAGCCATTGTTGCTCAAGGCCGGGCGAAAGCGTGGCAATCAGAGCTTGACCCAGAGGAGATAGCCACCAGATGTCTAGAGTTCAAGGATGACGGGTCAACATTTGAAGAACAAGATTTCAACAAATGTGTCAGAGAGATGCGACCCGTGGCTTGCAAGCTTATTGAAGAGCTGAACTTGAACCATTATACGCCGGCTTATGACGAAAACAACAAAAAGATTAAGCCGCCCACGCATGAAGTGATGGATCTTGTTCCTCCTAGGCGTAAGCACATCTTCGCGCCTGACCTTGACCCTTTCGTTATTATTAATGATGAAGCAACATTCGAGGCCTTAACCAGCATCGACTGGACATCAGCTGACCTCCAAATGGTCGACGAGGAAGAGCCGGCGCGGGATGACCCGGAGTCGTCAAGGCGTCAAGAAGAAAATTGATCATAGCAATGATGAGCCAGGCGGCTCTCAAGCCGGGTTATGGGAGTGCAGCTCCAAAAACTCTTGATTGAAAAACTTTTTTGGGCTCAGTTGAAGCCGTGTAATAGGGCAGTTGAAAACCTTGATCCGTCTTGTCATGCCTTCGCGCATGTTTATCTCCACTTTCAATCCAGTAGTGGAATTTCGTGGCATGCTCGATCTGACCATATATATATATATATATATATATATATATATATATATATATATGAGCTTTTGCAATGACTATGCTCTTCACCCTTGGTCTTGTATATTTTGCAGAAGACTCATCAACATCTATACTGGCGACTTAAAGTCAGAAACCAGGGCGGGTTACCAAACCCAAAGACTTGTAGTCTCATATAATTGTTGAAAATATGATTAACATGGCTGTAGAGACAGATCATGCTGGCGGCTTAAAAACCAAAAGCCAAGGCGGGTGACAACCCAAAGACTTGTAGCCTCATAACCACGGCTGCTCAAACCAAAACATACTGGCGACTTAAAGTCCAAAGCCAGGGTGGGTCACAACAAAAAATACTCAAATATGAGCAACATAACCTAGAGTCTCATGACCTGGGTAGTCAAAAATTATACAAAAGCAAAACTTAGCATAAAGACATCCAAAGAATCCAAAAGAAAGATACAAAAATTCCCAAATTTTTGTTAGGCCGGATTTGAAGACACGACCGAACAATTTGGCACACATGCCTTTTGCTTCCAAGGCCGCATAGCCGTTGAGTTTATCCTAACTCACTGTAAGCTGGCCCTCATGTGACACAAGCCGCCGTTTTAACCTTAACAAGTTCAGGGTCTTAAAAAAGATTGACTGTTAAGAGTTCGGTGGGTCACCTGGTGGAGTATCAAGTTGCAAACAGACAAGATAACCCATAATTTGGCGTCTCATGCCTGGTCAAGAGGGTATGAAAGCTAAACCCGGTGGGTTGGAAGCCCCCAAGTGACCTTATGATCAACTAATAAAGGCTCAGATACACAGAAATGAAATGACAGAGGTCCCGAATTTTTCAGGGATGCCGACTTTATTATATTTGATCATAAAAAGATATATACACATCATCAAAAGTATGCACAATGATAAGAGTCGGTGGCTCAGGTGTAGTAAGGCCGAAGATGAGCAATGTTCCAAGGCCTGTTGGTCTCCTGCTCAGAGGTGCGTGACCCCTTGCGCTCACGTAGATCAATAAGATAATACGAACCATTGTTGAGATTTTTGCTAACCACAAAAGGTCCTTCCCAGGACGGGGACAACTTATGCATGTCAGTTTGATCTTGAATCAACCAGAGCACTAAGTCGCCCTCTTGAAACGCCCGAGTCTTAACTCTGCGGCTATGATAGCGACGCAAGACTTGTTGATAAATCGCCGACCAGGCCACCGCATGGTCACGCTCTTCATCCAAAACATCAAGCACGTTCTGATGTGCCGTCTCATTATCAACTTCAACATAAGCCACCACCCTGGGCGAGTCATGATGTATGTCACTTGGGAGAACCGCCTCTGCACCATAGACCATGAAGAAAGGCGTATAGCCTATTGACCTGTTGGGGGTGGTATTAATACTCCAAACCATTGAAGGTAACTCCTCCACCCAACAACCCGGTGATCGCTCCAAGGGAACGATAAGCCGAGGCTTAATACCTTGTAGGATTTCCTGATTAGCTCGCTCAGCTTGCCCATTAGACTGTGGATGAGCCACTGAGGAAACATCGAGCCGAATATGCTCTCTTTGACAGAACTATTTCATAACTCCTTTGGATAGATTAGTACCATTATCAGTTATGATACTATGAGGATAACCAAAGCGGAAGATCAGCTTTTTAACAAACTAAACTGCAGTCGCTGCATCACACTTGCTGACTGGCTCTACCTCAATCCACTTGGTAAATTTGTCAACCGCCACCAAAAGATGGGTCTTCTTATCCTTGGACCTCTTGAACGGACCAACCATGTCAAGCCCCCAAACTGCAAACGGCCAAGTTATGCAAATCATCTGCAATTCTTGAGTCGGCACATGAGCTCGCCTTGCAAACTTCTGACATCCATCACATTTGCTAACAATATCCTCTGCATTAGCATGAGCCGTCAACCAGTAAAAGCCATGACGAAAAGCTTTGTCCACTAAAGACTTAGAGCCGGCATGATGGCCACAATCACCTTCATGAATCTATCTTAAGATCTCACGGCCCTCTTCAGGAGAAACACAACATTGAAACATGCCTACCACACTGCATCGGTGTAACTCGTCGTTGATAATAGTCATAGACTTAGACCTCCTGGTTATTTGTCTTGCCAAAGTTTCATCCTCAGGTAACTCGCCCCGGGTCATATAGGCAAAGTAGGGAAGCGTCCAATCAGGAATAGCATGGAGAGCCGCCACCAACTGCGCCTTCGGGTCAGGAACAGCAAGGTCTTCTTCGGATGGTAACTTGACCGAAGGATTATGCAATACGTCAAGAAACACGTTAGGAGGCACCGGCTTACGTTGAGATCCAAGCTAGCTTAAGGCATCAACCGCCTCATTCTTCCTTCGATCAAGGTGATCCACCTGATAGCCCTTGAAGTGACCAGCAATATTGTCAACCTGATGTCGCTTGAACTACATCGGTATTTCCCCAAAGAGGAAGGGATGATGCAGCACAGCTACGGTACGTATTTCCTTCAGTGATGAGACCAAGGTTATCGAACAAGTAGGAGAACCAAGCAACACTATGTAAACGGTACCTGCACACAAAGAACAAATACTTGCAACCCGACGTGTAAAGGGGTTGTCAATCCCTTTCGGTTAACGGTGCCAGAAATTGTCAAGTTGACGGGATAAAAATTATGATAGATTGGATAAATTGATCTCGAATAAACGCAAAATAAAAGAAGTAACGAAAAAGTGCAGCAAGATATTTTTGGGTTTTTAGAAATATAGTTCTGAAAATAAAAGTGGCAAATAATAGATCGGAAAGCAAATATGAAGAAGAATAGACCCGGGGGCCGTAGATTTCACTAGTGGCTTCTCTCGAGAAAAATAGCATACGGTGGGTAAACAAATTACTGTTGGGCAATTGATAGAACTTCAAATAATCATGATGACATCCAGACAATGATCATTATATAGGCATCACGTCCAAGATTAGTAGACCGACTCCTGCCTGCATCTACTATTATTACTCCACACATCGACCGCTATCCAGCATGCATCTAGTGTATTAAGTTCATGGAGAAACGGAGTAATGCAATAAGAACGATGACATGATGTAGACAAGATCTATTCATGTAGGAATAGACCCCATCTTGTTATCCTTAATAGCAACAATACATATTGTCATGTCCCCTTCTGTCACTGGGATTGAGCACCGTAAGATCGAACCCATCACAAAGCACCTCTTCCCATGGCAAGAAAAATCGATCTAGTCGGCCTAACTAAACCAAAGATTCGAAGAAGAAATACGAGGCTATAAGTAATCATGCATATAAGAGATCAAAGAAACTCAAATAACTTTCATGGATAAAAAATAGATTTGATCATAAACTCAAAATTCATCGGATCCCAACAAACACACCGCAAAAAGAGTTACATCAAATAGATCTCCAAGAGACCATTGTATTGAGAATCAAAAGAGAGAGAGGAAGCCATCTAGCTACTAACTATGGACCTGAAGGTCTACAATGAACTACTCATGCATCATCGGAGAGGCACCAATGAGGATGATGAACCCCTCCGTGATGGTGTCTAGATTGGATCTGGTGTTTCTGGAACTTGCGGCAGCTGGAATTGTGTTTCGTCGCCTCCCCTAGGGTTTTTGGAATATTGGGGTATTTATAGAGCAAAGAGGCGGTGCGGGAGGCCACCGAGGTGGGCACAACCCACCAAGGCGCGCCTGGGCCCCCAGGCGCGCTCAGGTGGGTTGTGCCCCCCTCGGGGCAGCCCTCTGGTACTTCTTTGGCCCAAGTTGTTCCTTCTGGTCCAGAAAAAATCTCCAAAAAGTTTCACTACGTTTGGACTCCGTTTGGTATTGTTTTTCTGCAAAAAAAAACAAGCAAAAAATAACAACTGGCACTGGGCATTATGTCAATAGGTTAGTCCCAAAAAATGATATAAAATTGCTATAAAATGATTATAAAACATCCAAGAGTGATAATATAACAGCATGGAACAAGCAAAAATTATAGATACGTTGGAGACGTATCAGCATCCCCAAGCTTAATTCCTACTCGTCCTCGAGTAGGTAAATGATAAAAACAGAATTTTTGATGTGGAATGCTGCCTAGCATGTTCATCACATTTTCTTTTCTTTTGTAGCATGGACATTTGGACATTTATATGATTCAAAGCAATAGTCTAGTTTTGACATGAAGATTTCAATACTCAAGCATATCAACAAACAACCATGTCTTTCAAAATATCAACACTAAAGCAAGTTATCCCTAGCCCATCATGCTCAATCATTCATCCATTCATGAAACACACTCGCATATTAGCTACACCCAATGCTCAAGTACGATCATAGTGCCCCTTAGTTGGTGCTTTATAAGAGAAGATGGAGACTCAAATAAAATAAAAATTGCATAAAGTAAATAGAAAGGCCCTTCGCAGAGGGAAGTAGGGATTTGTAGAGGTGCCAGAGCTCAAAGCGAAAAAGAGAGAGATAAAACATTTTGGGTGGCATGTTTTTCCTGTCAACGAAAACGATTGAGTAGTTTCCAATACTTTCCATGCTAGATATATCATAGGCGGTTCCCAAACAGAAAATAAAGTTTATTCCTTTTTCCACCATACTTTCACATTCCACGGCTAGCCGTATCCACGGGTGCCGTCCATACCAACAGTTTCCAAGGAATGTATTATTTGACAACATAAAGTAAATTCATTTTTTATTTTGGGACTGGGCATCCCTAATACCTTTGCCTTACTCTCGTGCAATGACAAGTGAATAAACACGCATCTTGAGAATAGCACATCTAGCATGGAAAAATATCAGCCACCCCCTACCGTTTCATGAGCAGTACGAGCACACAAAAAGGAAAATTTATTTTGAAAATTAGAGATGGCACATACAAATTTGCTTAGATCGGCACGGAAATACCGCATATAGGTAGGCATAGTGGACTCATACGGCAAAACTGGTATTAAGGATTTTGGATGCACAAGTAGTATTCCTACTTAGTACAAGTGAAGGCTAGCAAAAAGATTGAGAAGCGTCCAACCAAGAAACGAAAAATATCATAAGTTAGCATTAAGCATAACTAACACCAAATAATGCACCACAAGTAGGATGTAATTTCATTGCATAACTATTGACTTTCGTGCTTGCATAGGGAATCACAAACCTTAACACCAATATTCTTACTAAAGCACAATTACTCATCAACATGACTCACATATCACTATCATCATATCTCAAAACTATTACAAAGAATCAAGATTTATTTTGTCCAATGATCTTCATGAAAGTTTTTATTATATCCCTCTTGAATATCTATCACTTTGGGACTAGTTTCATATGTTGCTTTTGATAGCTCAAACAAATCTAAGTGAAGAACATGAGCATAAATTTTCCGTCTCTCAAAATAATATAAGTGAAGCATGAGAGAATTTCTTCAAAATTACTAACTCTCAAACAAATCTAAGTGAAGCATGAGAGCATTTCTTCAAATATACTAAAGCACACCGTGCTAAAAAAAGATATAAGTGAAGCACTAGAGCAATTCCATAGCTCAAAAAATTTAAGTGAAGCATAAAGAGCAATTCTAACTAATCGTAGCATAATTTTGGCTCTCCCAAATAGGTGTGTTCAGCAAGGATAGATGACACAAATTAAAAAGCAAAAAAAGCAAAGACTCATATAGCACAAAATGCTCCAAGCAAAACTCATGATATGTGACGAATAAAAATATAGCTCCAAGTAAAATACCGATGGTCGTTAGAAGAAAGAGGGGATGCCACTTCGAGGCATCCCCAAGCTTAGTTGCTTGTTTCTCTTTGGATAATAACTTGGGGTGCCATGGGGCATCCCCAAGCTTAGGCTCTTCTTACTCCTTATTCCTTCATCCATCATGATCTCACCCAAAACTTGAAAACTTCAATCACACAAAACTCAACAAAACCTTCGTGAGATCCGTTAGTATAAGAAAACCAATCTTTACTTTAAGTACTGCAGAAAACCCATTCAAATTTTGTTATTGCATTATATCTACTGTATTCTAACTTTACTATGGCTTATACCCCCCGATACAAACCATAGATTCATCAAAATAATCACACAATGCAAAGAAAACAGAATCTGTCAAAAACATAACAGTCTGTAAAGATGCGAATTGTTCTCATACGTCTGTAACTCCAAAAATTCTAAAAAATTAGGAAAAGAGAGGAAATTTGTATATAAATATTGTGTAAAAAAATCAGAATGTTTTGTCGCTTCTGTGATTTTAAAAAATTATTTTACTGGACGCAAAAGTTTCTGTTTTCCAACAAGATCGAATCAACTATCACCAAAGCTATCCCAAAGGCTTTACTTGGCACAAACACTAATTAAAACATAAAAAAGACAATCATAACGGAGGCATAATTGTGCAAATACTCAAGAACAGAAATAAAAAGGCAAAAATAAATTTTATTCCTTGGGTTGCCTCCCAACAAGCGCTATCATTTTATGCCCCTAGCTAGGCATAAGGTTTCAATGATGCTCACACGAAAGATAAGAATTGAAACACAAAGAGAGCATCATGAAATATATGACAAACACATTTAAGTCTAACATACTTCCTATGCATAGGAATTTTATAAGCAAACAAATTATGAAGACAAGAAACATCTAACATATGCAAAGAAGAGGAATAAAACATTGACGATCTCAACATAACGAGAGGTAATTTAGTAACATGAGAATTTCTAAAACCATATTTTCCTCTCTCATAATAATTACATGTAGGATCATAATCAAATTCAACAATATAACTATCAAATAAAATATTCTCTTCATGATCCACATGCATGCAAAGTTGACACTCTTCCAAAATAGTGGGATTATCATCAAATAAAGTCATGACCTCTCCAAGCCTACTTTTATCAAAAAATACATAAGATTGAACACTCTCCAAACATGTGGGATTATTTTTACTTAAAGTTGACACTCTTCCAAACCCACTTCCAATATTATTGCAACCATTATTATCAATATCATATTCATCATGAGGCTTAAATAAATGTTCAAGATCATAAGAAGAATCACCCCAATCATGATAATTACAATAAGTAGTGGACATATCAAAACTAGCATGCCCAAGCTTGGGGTTTTGCATATAATTAACACAATTGACATTAATAGAATTTATAATAACATCATTGCAATCATGCTTTTCATTCAAGGAGCTATCATGAATCACTTTATAAATTTCTTCGTTTAACACTTCATCAAAATTTTCAGATTCATAGATCTCAAGCAAAACTTCATAAAGATAATCTAGTGAACTCAATTCACTAGCAATTGGTTCATCATAATTGGATCTTTTGAAAAGATTAGCAAGTGGATGAGGATCCATATCAATAGATTATTAGCAATCAAAGATGCAAGCAAATAGAAGGCACATGGTAACACAAGTAGAGATAACAAACAAGAGATCTGATGAGAAAAAGGCGAACGAAAAAGAGGGCGAATAAAATGACAATTTTTTGTGAAGTGGGGGAGATGAAAACGAGAGGCAAATGGAAAATAATTTAAATTGCAAGGAGATGAGATTTGTGATTAGGAAACTGAGAGATGTTGATGATGTCTCCCCGGCAACGGCGCCAGAAATTGGCACGTGGCTGGAAGACTATCTTGACTTGATCCTCCCCGGCAACGGCGCCAGAAATTCCTTTTGATGTCGCTTGAACTACATCGGTATTTCCCCAAAGAGGAAGGGATGATGCAGCACAGCTACCGTAGATATTTCCCTTAGTGATGAGACCAAGGTTATTGAACCAGTAGGAGAGCCAAGCAACACTATGTAAACGGTACCTGCACACAAAGAACAAATACTTGCAACCCCACGTGTTAAAGGGGTTGTCAATCCCTTTCGGGTAACAGTGCCAGAAATTGTCAAGTTGACGGGATAAAAATTATGATAGATTGGATAAATAGATCTCGAATAAACGCGAAATAAAAGTAGTAACAAAAAAGTGCAGCAAGGTATTTTTGGGTTTTTAGAAATATAGATATGAAAATAAAAGTGGTAAATAATAGATCGGAAAGCAAATATGAAGAAGAATAGACCTGGGGGCCGTAGATTTCACTAGTGGCTTCTCTCGAGAAAAATAGCATATGGTGGGTAAACAAATTACTGTTAGGCAATTGATAGAACTTCAAATAATCATGACGATATCCAGACAATGATCATTATATGGGTATCACATCCAAGAATAGTAGACCGACTCCTGCCTGCATCTACTACTATTACTCCACACATCGACTGCTATCCAGCATGCATCTAGTGTATTAAGTTCATGGAGAAATGGAGTAATGCAATAAGAACGATGACATGATGTAGACAAGATCTATTCATGTAGGAATAGACCCCATCTTGTTATCCTTAATAGCAACGATACATACGTGCCATGTCCCCATCTGTCACTGGGATTGAGCACCGTAAGATTGAACCCATCACAAAGCACCACTTCCCATGGCAAGAAAAATCGATCTAGTCGGCCTAACTAAACCAAAGATTCGAAGAAGAAATATGAGGCTATAAGTAATCATGCATATAAGAGATCAAAGAAACTCAAATAACTTTCATGGATAAAAAAATATATCTGATCATAAACTCGAAGTTCATCAGATCCCAACAAACACACCGCAAAAAGAGTTACATCAAATAGATCTCCAAGAGACCATTGTATTGAGAATCAAAAGAGAGAGCGGAAGCCATCTAGCTACTAAATACGGACCCAAAGGTCTACAATGAACTACTCACACATCATCGGAGAGGCACCAATGAGGATGATGAACCCCTCCGTGATGGTGTCTAGATTGGATCTAGTGTTTCTGGAACTTGCGCCGGCTGGAATTGTGTTTCGTTGCCTCCCCTAGGGTTTTTGGAATATTGGGGTATTTATAGAGCAAAGAGGCGGTGCGGGAGGCCACCAAGGTGGGGCCCAGGTGGGTTGTGCCCCCCTCGGGGCACCCCTCTGGTACTTCTTTGGCCCAAGTTGTTCCTTCTGGTCCAGAAAAAATCTCCAAAAAATTTCGCTGCGTTTGGACTCCGTTTGGTATTGATTTTTTGCGAAATAAAAAACAAGCAAAAAACAACAACTGGCATTGGGCACCATGTCAATAGGTTAGTCCCAGAAAATGATATAAAGTTGCTATAAAATGATTGTAAAACATCCAAGAATGATAATATAACAGCATGGAACAAGCAAAAATTATAGATACGTTGGAGACGTATCACAACCGCCCGGCGGTAAGCCGCCATGAGCAGGTCTTTGGAATCCGATGTGCCTGAGACTTGCTGAGCCACAAGGTCTGAGTCACCAAAACACCTGACCCGGCTTAAATTCATTTCCTTGGCCATACGAAGGACGTGGAGTAATGCCTTATATTCAGCTGCATTGTTAGTACAAGGAAACATTAGCCTTAAAACATAACAAAATTTGTCACCTCATGGGGAAGTCAAAATAACTCCAGCCCCTGAGCCTTCCAACTACCTGGACCCATCAAAGTGGATCGTCCAATACGTGTTATTAGGCTTCTCCTCAGGTGTCTGCAACTCTGTCCAGTCATTGATGAAATCCACCAGAGTCTGAGATTTGATGGCTGTTCTTGGCACATATTTCAAACCATGAGGTCCAAGTTCTATTGCCCACTTAGCAACCCGGCATGTGGCCTCCCTGTTTTGAATAATGTCTCATAAGGGAGCAGAGCTGACCATAGTAATAGGATGACCAAGAAAATAATGCTTCAGCTTGCGACTCGCCATGAACACCCCATATACCAGTTTCTGCCAATGTGGATATCGTTGCTTGGACTCAATCAACACCTCACTGACATAATAAGCCAGCCTCTGGACTAGATATTCCTTACCCGCCTCCTTGCGCTCCACAACAATCACCACACTGACAGCCTTACTATTAGCCGCCACATACAGGAGCAAAGGCTCTTTCTCAATGGGAGCCGCAAGGACGGGGGGCTCAGGTAACTGTTTTTTGAGCGCCTCAAACGCCTTATCAGCAGCATCACTCCAGCCAAAGTGATATGTCTTCTTCATCATCTGGTATAAAGGAATTGCCTTCTCTCCCAGGCGACTTATAAACTGGCTCAAAGCCGCAATACGACCCGCCAGGCGCTGGACGTCATTGACACATGCCGGCTTAGCCAACGAAGTGATAGCCTTAGTTTTCTCCGGGTTAGCTTCAATACCCCTCTCTGAGACCAGAAAACCCAATAGCTTGCCTGCAGGCACACCAAAAACACACTTGACCGGGTTAAGCATCATTTTATAGACCCGGAGATTGTCAAAAGTCTCCCTTAGATAATCCAGGAGAGTCTCCTTCTTTCTGGACTTAACCACAATATCATCCACATAAGCATGCACATTGCATCCAATCTGACTATGAAAGCAATTCTGAACACAGCGTTGATAAGTCGCCTGAGCACTCTTAAGCCCAAAAGGCATAGAAACATAGCAGAAAGCTCCAAAAGGGGTGATAAAAGACGTCTTCTCTTGGTATTTAACTGCCATCTTGATCTGATGATAACCTGAATAAGCATCCAGGAAACATAAACTCTCACAACCCGCCGTGGCATCAATAATCTGGTCGATAAGAGGGAGAGCAAACGGATCAGTTGGACAAGCCTTATTAAGATCTGTGTAATCAACACACATACGCCATGTGCCATTCTTCTTGAGTACAAGCACAGGGTTAGCCAACCACTCAGGATGAAAGACTTCCACAATAAACCCAGCTACTAAGAGCCGGGCTACCTCTTCTCCAATGGCCTTATGTCGTTCTTCATTGAAATGACGAAGGAATTGCTTGACCGGCTTAAACTTAGGATCCACATTAAGAGTGTGCTCAGCGAATTCTCTCGGTACACCCGGCATGTAAGAAGGTTTCCATGCAAACACGTCCTGATTCTCATGGATGAACTCGATGAGCGCGCCTTCCTATTTAGCATCCATATTGGCCCCCACTGTGAACTGCTGAGATGAGTCGCCAGGGACAAAGTCAACCTGCTTAGTGTCATCAGCTGACTTAAACTTCAACAAAGGGTCTTGCTCAGTAGTGGGCTTCTTCAAAGGGGTCATATCAGCCGGGTCAACATTATCTTTATAAAACTTAAGCTCCTCCGTGGCACAGGCCGACTCAGCATAGGCAGCATCTCCTTCTCACATTCCAAGGCAATTTTTGGATCATCATGGACCATAATAGTTTCCTTATGCCCTGGCATCTTAAGCTATAAATAAACATAACAAGGTCGAGCCATAAATTTGGCATAAGCCGGCCATCCAAACAAGGCATGATAAGGGCTTTTGATCTTGACCACTTCAAACCATAAAGTCTCTGCTCTGTAGTCATAATCATCACCAATAGCCACTTCCAGGTCAATCTTTCCAACAGGATACGCCGACTTACCAGGCACCACGCCATGAAAAACTGTAGAAGATGGCTTAAGATCCTTGTCAGTTAAGTTCATCCGGCCAAAGGTGTCATAATACAAGATGTTGATACTTCTGCCACCATCCATGCCAGCAGTGAATTTATAACCCCCGACCTGAGGGGCTACCACCAGTGCCAGCTAATCCGGATTCTCAACCCGGGGCGGGTGATTTTCCTGACTCCATGTGATTGGATATTCTGACCACCGCAAGTATTGAGGCACCGCCGGCTCAATTGCATTGACTGCACGCTTATGAACCTTCTGATCTCGCTTGCAGAGACTTGTGGTGAAAACATGATACTGGCCACTATTGAGCTTCTTTGGATTACTCTGATATCCTGACTGATGCTGCTGGTGACCCTGACCAGATTGTTGGTTATAACCACTCTGGTTGCCCTGTCCTTGATAACCAGAATTTGAACCGCCACCACCAAAGCCGGGCCCCTGTGAGCCAGATCCTGATCTGCCAGGCGGGCCATTATTGTTGCCATGATTCTGATTAAAGTTGGAATTCCTGTACTCTCGCATGATGAAACAGTCCTTCCAAGCATGAGTTGCCGGCTTATTAGGTAGGCTGTGTTTTGGGCAAGGCTCATTCATCATCGCCTCAATATTAAAGTTCTTCCCTCCAAAGGACGGCTTACCATTACCATTACGGCGCTGGTTTTTATATCCAGTGTTGGTGTTAATTACAAGATCTGACCCGCCATTGGGTTGTCTGCGCTTACCACCGTTGCCCTGGTTGTTGCCGTTGTGCCCTGTCACATTTTGTTGTTGACCCTTACCATTACCACTCTTCTTTCCCTTGTTGGATTTTTCATCATCAGATCCAGGGTCTTTGGTGGTATTAGAGTTGGCATATTTGATGAGAGCCGCCATGAGCTCACCCATGTCATTACAATGATGTTTAAGCCGCCCAAGCTTCTGCTTAAGGGGGGGGGGGGGTAAAATGACAGTTCTTGTCCAAAACCAGAACCGCCTGACCCGCCGCAATACTATCCGATGAGTGAATAATAGCAGAGACCCGCCGGACCCAATGATGGGCCGACTCATCCTCACACTGCACACAATTATCAAGATCGATAATTGTCAGAGGCTGCTTGCATGTTCCTTTAAAGTTTTGAATGAAACATGCTTTCAACTCTGCCATGAATTGATGGAATTAGCAGGCAATCCTTTTAACCAGGTCCGAGCTGGCCCATCCAACATCATAGTAAAATACTTAGCACATACAATATCATTGACATCCAGCATCTCCATGGCTAACTCATAACTCTCAATCCAGGCCTCAGGGGAGAGATCAACTGTATAGTTAGCCACCTTGCGAGGACCCTTGAAATCCTTAGGCAGACGTTCATTACGTAACGCTGGTACTAAACAAGGCACTCCAACAGATCTGGAAATCACACCAGCCCCTACTGACGTCAAAGGGGTCACCGGAGGCTGCTGATAAGCCCCCCGCTGAGCCGCCGCAGCCGCCTCCACCTCTCGGCGGCTCTGGCATCATCCACAATCGCCTGAGCATGAGTAAGGGGTGGGTTATTCCCATGGGGCGGGTCATCTTGATTTGGTCGACGTCGTCGCTCGCTACTGGAAACCATCGGCGACTCAACACGTTGGCTGTAACTGCGGCTTGGGAGGGGGGTCGAGTGCACCCTCTCATGACTATGTGTATACTTCTCCTGCTGTGCGACCGCTGTCTGTAAGAGCTCAATTGCGTTCTGCGCCTCAGCTGCAAAAGGCGTCTCATCTGTGATAGGGATTGCATTGAGCCGGGTAGCCGCTGCTATCATGTTATCCACTGGGTTAGAATAATGGCCAGATGGTGTTGAAAAACGCCGGGGCGGGGTTCGATCCCTATGGGGCGGGTCTGGTAATCGGGGCTGAGCCGCCGCCCCACTCCCTGGGATTTCAGCCGCCCGGGGTGTGCCTGGCGGGTTACTTGGCCCTGCCCCAGGCGTGTTGAAAAGGTTCCGCGCCTCATACTACAAAGGCAAGCAGGTTTGGTACCTCCTTCGAAAAACAACATTAGAAGCGTTTTGATCAAACTTAAGAGAAAAGCCTCCGCCCTGATGCGTTGTGACTCAGCATCCATCTGGGATCGTTCCTCTGCCATCCTGGCGTTCTCTGCATTAAGCTCCTCCTGAGCCTTGGCCACCTCATCACGTACCTATGCGACCTCTGCGTTATGTTGTGCTTGATTTGCCGTAGTGACCTCTGTTGCCAACAAGGTCGTCAAAGTGCCCAAGAGTTCAGATAAAACTTGAGCCGGTGGACGAACTGAGCCGCCGGCCCCAGCTGTCGCAGCAGCAGTCGATCCAGACATCATAGCCGCCGCTGTTGACGAGTTGAGAGCCGGCCCAGTGCCAGCCATGAAGATTGCAGCCCTGGAGGGCAGCTCATAGGGGTCCGGAATACTGTTGCCATCAGAGTAGCCCCTGAGCCCACCGTCTTGAAGCTGGTAGATGGATTCCATCTCCCCGGTTGAGGACTCATCACCTGAGTAGATGGCCGTCTCTCCTCTGTATTCGGAACCTTTCGCAAGCTCCATGCCTTGCGTGAAACCAACAAGAACATGCTTCTGGCCGGGTTGAACCCTGGCGGGTCGCGCACGCCGAGCCGACTCGACAATGTAGGTGCAAATGTCCGGCTCAAGCTCTGACTCGCCAATCTTGCCAATGAAAACGTGAATTCCGCAAAAGGGGACCCGGTACCCATACTCGATTGAGTCGGCCTCGGGGCCCCAGCCAGCGTCGTAGATGTAGAGCTTGCCGCGGCGACTCTTAGTCATCTGGCCCACGGCGTATCCCTCGATCCCTGGGAAAGATCCCTTCAAGAACTTGAAACCACTGTGCGCTGGCCCCACGGTAGGCGCCCACTGTCGTGGTTTTGTCACGGTAGATGCCCTTGTGAAAGGACTTAGGTGTGGAGCCATCGCAACGTAGGTTAGCTTGAAGGGGTTGAACAAGACAAAGGACACGAGGTTTACCCAGGTTCAGCCCCTCACAACAAGGTAAAAGCCTACTCCTACTTTTGTTGACTATTGCTTGAATATCGATTACAAGGGAGCGGAATCACTTGACCTTGCTCTCGATCAATTTTTTTCTTAAGTTAACCCGCCACAGGGTCTCACCTTTATATACACAGGTCAAAGCCCTGGGCGTACAAGAGTCCAAGTCATATCACATAACATGACCAACTTGGTTTCTAAGTCGTCCTGCCTTGCTAGGAAAGTTGCCATTGTGGCGGCTTACTCCTTCTGGGTCATGATTCTACCCCCAGGCCTTGGGCCTTCAACAGGCCCACCTTGTAATCCGCCACCGGTCTTCATGTTTTATCTTCTTAGACCTACTTGGGCTTTTCTCATATTGAGTCGCCAACAATGTAACCCGGCCCCTCCTGGGTGGGTCACACCTCGGGGTTACATCCCCAACACACACGGCAAAAGAATATTACATCGGATAGATCTCCAAGAACATCGAGGAGAACATTGTATTGAAGATCAAAGAGAGAAGAAGCCATCTAGCTACTAGATATGGACCCGTAGGTCTGTGGTAAACTACTCACGCTTCATCGAAAGGGCAATAGAGTTGATTTAGAGGCCCTTCGTGATCGAATCCCCCTCCGGCAGGATGCCGGAAAAGGCCCCAAGATGGGATCTCACGGGTACAGAAGGTTGCGGCAGCGAAAAAGTATTTTGGTGGACGCTTTTGGTCGTTTTGGGAATATTTTGGAATTTATAGGCCAAGAATTAGGGTTGGAGGAGCTCTGAGGGGCCCACAAGCCCTCAGGGCGCCCCCTAGGGCGCGCCCCTGAGGCTTGTGGCCTCCTCGGGACTCCTCTGACTTCTTCTCCAAGTCGTACGTGTGTCTTCTGGTCCAAGAAAAATCATCGCGAAAGTTTTATTTTGTTTGGAGTCCGTTTGGTATTCCTTTTCTGTAAAACTCAAAAACAAGGAAAAACAAAAACTGGCACTGGGCTCTGGGTTAATAAGTTAGTCCCCAAAATAATATAAAATAGCATATTAATGCATATAAAACATCCAAAACAGATAATATAATAGCATGGAACAATAAAAAATTATAGATACGTTGGAGACGTATCATTGCCCCGCTGTCGTCGTCGGCTACCTTTTCTAGAAGAGAGACAAGGCTTGAGGAAGTAGCACCGTCGTTCGAGATGTAGTCGTCCGAGATGCAATCCTCCGGGTCGTGGTTGTCGATGTAGTTGGAGCAGACCATAGTGACCAGATGCAACGTGAGGGCAGGCTAGTGGGTTGTTGTCAAGTCAGCGCAGTGTCCCGGCCTCGTGGCCTTGATCCGAGCCTCGATCGAGAGTATTGTCGAGGAAGTATTGTTGTCTTTTGAGTCAGAGGCCGGTGTTGCCGGCATGGGTTTTGTGGAAGCTATGCTTGCTGCTTGATGAGGTGGTGGAACATAGAGTCGGAGGTCATTGTAGCGACCAATGACGCACGCTAGCATTGCGAAGATGATGGTGCGAACGGCGGCACGTGACAGTCTGACATTGAGTCATCCTGTACCATCCATGGCGAAGGTGAGGGAGCCGAAAGAGTAGCTTTGGTCTGGTGCAAAGTAACTAGGCATGATGGAAGATCCGATCTGGAGTAGGTCTCTAGCTGACACAGCCCCTGACTAGCACGCCAACTGACAGTGCAAAAAACCGCCAGTTCCTTCGGTGGGGTGGAGAGCATAGCCCAAAATACGAGAGGGGAGTTCGCACGGGTTGTTACCAAGGTTTGGGTCCTCATGGTTGAGGTAATACCCTACTCCTACATTGTTTCAATCGATGTGGGAGCACCTCATGCGATGCAGGAGTTACTGATACGTCTCCAACTTATCTATAATTTTTATTGTTTCATGCTATTATATTAGCAATCTTAGATACTCTATATGCAATTTTATATCTTTGTTTGGAACTAACCTATTAACTCAGTGCCCAGTGCCAGTTCCTGTTTTTTTCCATTATGTTGTTTCGCAGAATTCAATACCAAACGAAGTCCAAACACGATGAAACTTTACGGTGTTTTTTCTGGACCAGGAGGGACCCTAGAAGCTTCAGGAGGAGGCCAGAAGATGTATGAGAGGGCCACAAGCGCACACGGCACGCTCCTAGGGGTGGGGGAGCCACCTGAGCTTGTGGGCCCCATGTAACTCTATTTGACCTAATTCCACTTCTATAAATTCCCATAAATCCCAAAACTAACAGAGAGCCACCCGAAACAATTTTTTCGTGACCGCAAGCTTCTGTTCTTCCACGATCCCATCTAGGGGCCTTTTCCGGTACTGTGTCTATCGGGGAAACGACACCTATGGGATCGAGTGGATCCCTTCTACGGTTTGGCAGGGAGGAGGGGTGCACAAAGAGCAGATCTAACGATCAACACGAGGGATTTTTACCTAGGTTCGGGCCGCTGAGAAGCGTAAAACCCTAGTCCTGCTTTGAGTGTATATTCAGTGTTCTTGAGCTTCGGCTAGCTGCTACGCATGCAAACTGGGCCGGAAAGTCCAAAAGTCCCTCCCTATATCGCCTTGGGCCTCCTTTTATACCAAGGGGCCACCACAGTGGCGTACAGGCATACAGGAGGTGTAAAGTGCTACAGTGCACGTGCTTATCTCTGGCGTCTTAGGACAAGTGCATTTAATGCGCTGCTTACGTCCCTCTAACTTTATCGGGCACGGGAATAGAGCCCGTCCCATCCATCGCCGCCTCACCCCGTCTTGACACGCACCCAAGATGACGAGGCATGCAAATGCGAAGCTGACTGGCTAGCCGCTGCGCTGGAGCGGTGGTAGGATCTTCACGAAGATCTGCATGCCACCACGCAGGTGCTTGCCTGGTTGGCTGGCTAATTGCCATGCCGGGACGGTGGCAGGGCGGCGGAGCCTTGTCGTGCGCGAGCCTTGCCGTGGCCTCGCAATCGTCCCCGGCAAGAGTCTTGCCGGGGCCTCACAGTCGTCCCCGACAAGAACCTTGCTGGGAACTTCGCCTTCTAGTCTTCATGAAGATCTGTATGCTACTACGCATGTGCCCCTGAGTCTTGGTCTTGACGTTGTTGATGTGTCAGAGCTCTCAACCTCAAGGGTGGTGGTCTTGCTGAGGCTTCGCAAACCATCCTGGCAAGGAGCTTGCCGGGGCTCGCAAATCACCCCGGCAAGAATCTTTACCGGGGGCTCAGCTTGTCTTCTGCTCTCTGATTACTGGCTCAGATGCCGCCTTGGTTGTCTTATATTTTGCCTCCAACTGCCACCGCCAAGCCTCGCCACAGGTGCGGCTGCAACTGCCCGTGCACAAGTAAGGGGTACCAAAGGGCCCAAACTTTAGTACACCGACAGGAGCCCCCGGGCCTGGGCCATACACGAGTGCAAAGCGTCGTTGGGCCAGGCCCAAACAGTGCGCGGGCACGCGTGGCAGGGATTAACTGCTGTAATCATCTCATCTGTTGCGCTTCCCCACGATCCGCATTGGGTGCGCGACATGGGGGTCGTGCGTGGAACGGTCGCAGCACGCCTGCGAAAACGCCTTCATATCGAATAGTAAAGAGGCAGCCCCGCGCCTTCCCCATAAAAAAAGGAATCCGCAGGGGCGCTGCTCATTTACCCCCTTTGCCTTTCCCAATCTAGGAACCGCCGTCTTCTTCTTCTTCCTCGAGCCCAGACCAGAGCTTCCTCCTCCGTCCGCCGCTGCCATGCCCTCATCGCTCTTGATCCCCCGCCCTCCCTTGGATGCAATGGCGCCCAAAACGAGCAAGGGCAAGTGAGCGTCCAAGGAGAGCGAGGGAGAAGAGGTGCCGGAGAGCGAGCTGGTGAAGATGCAGAAGGAGCATGTCGTCTTCGCCTCGACGCTCGACGCGCGTGCGCTCAGGGACCGGTACCTGTGCATGTGGGGGAGAGAGACGACGGGGCATCCTGCCACCCACGTCATCCCTGCTTCTTGTGCCGTGCCTGCCCCAGATAAATTCCCTTTCTTCGTTGATTACTTCTATTGCGGGCTCTGTCCCCCATTTTCAGATTTCTTCAATGACATCATGTACACCTTCGGCTTCCATCTTTTGGATTTCACGCCGAACGCCGTGGCGTGTATGGCCATCTTCGTCCACCTCTGCGAGAACTTCGCCGGGGTGGTCCCCAATACGGCGCTCTTCCGCCACTACTTCATCCCTCGCATCCAGCCAGGAGGGGCTCTTTCTGGTTGCGTCACCTGGATCCCAAGGGCATTGGCCAAGCAGACGTACCCAGACGGGACCCACAAGGGAAAGTGGGACGAATGGCGGGGAAGGTGGTGCTGGATCATGGAGAAGGACCTGCAGCCGTTCTGTATGCCCCAACAGATGAAATTGGTTCGTGGCGGCAACTGGGGCAACCTCGATCCCCAAGACGCGAAGCTCACAGTCGCAACCACCAGAATTTATTGCCTCAAAGCTGCCGGGCTCACGCTCGAGATGGTCGGGGCCGACTTCCTCCGCCGCCGCATCGCCCCTTCGCATAACAAGGGGAGTCCAGCTTGGGAGTTCCGGAATGCGGCAGACATCATGAGGCTGCGTCCCGGCCTGAATCGCAATTTTATGGTGATGCAGCACGCGGCTCTTTGCCAAAAACTGTTCCAGCTCAAGGCCGACAAGACCGGCAAGCCGTTCAGGTTGCTGGCGGGGGTGATCTCTTTGTGCAACAACTCCGCCCTAACCTCAATCATCGCCATGATGCCGGTGTTCAATGCCCATGGCCTTGATAATACCTGGGCCGAGCCAGACGCGGAGCGAGTGCAGGAGTTCTTCGACAGCTTGCCGAAGAGGGCCGTCTAGGAAGAGCGCAGCTCATCCGCCCCACCACCGATGAGGAGGTGGCGTACATCGCCACCAGAGCGGAATAGGCAGCCCTTGCTGAGGAGGCCGGCAGCATCGGCTTTGTGGAAGACGAGGCCAGCGCAGAGGAGGATTTTGCTGAGCGGGGGGAGCTTGCCGGGGCTCACAGCGGCACCGCTGCCGGGGGGACAGCCAAGGAGAGGGCTGAAGAGGAAGTTGAAGAGGAGCCGCATGAGAAGCCCCCAGTCCCGGGGAAGAAGAGACGTGTCCTCCGGCGTGCCAGTCCAGCAGGCCTCTTCGCACGAAGAGGGCCCCGGCAAGGGAGCGGCCGGCAAGGACGTGCAGCGGCAAGAGGCCCAACCGCAACCTGTACGCATACGAGACGCACGGCCGCGGCAGCAAAGGAAAAAGCGGCCGCTGTCTCCACCACGGCCAAGCGGCCCAGGACTCCATCCCCCCCTCGCACGGACACCATACCAGAGGCCGAATTCGACCTCTCCTCTTTCAGCCCGAGGAGGGAGGAGAGGCCAGAAGAAGAAGAAGTAGATGAGTAAGCATCTCGCCGCATTCTTCATCCCCTTAGCCTTTGTTTTGATTATCTTATCTCATTTGATCTTTGTTTTGGCTTGCCCCTGCAGAGACACGGAGGCGTTGGCGCAGAGGATGGCGAAGAAGGCCAAGACCTCGACGGGCGACGAACCCCTGGCAAGCACTTCAAGCGCGCCGGAGACGATCACGATCAGCCCGGATCCCAGCCCACGACGCCGTCCCCGACTCAGCCCCCAGCGTGAACCCGTTACTCACTTTCCGCTGGCGAGTGTCGGGGTGTGTATCTGTACTGCTTACCTTGTCGGGTTCACAGGAGAGGAACAACGACAGGAGGAGCCGCTGAGGGCCACCCCCGACATGCCGCCCCCGTCAACCACACCGCCCAGGGGCGGGTCCCCGGCAAGGACTCCCACCGAAGATCCCATTCGCGTGTGGGAAGAGCCGGTGAGCACAGGCGCCGGCAACTCCATCCCAGCAACGAGCGTTGTCGGGGAGGGGACTGCCCCTCCACCGCTCGTCACAAGTAAACAGCCTGCTTCCTGGCCTTTGTCACCTTTCTAGTGCGATCTTTTTCTCTTTTTCTTGTTGGCTTTGAGCTTCAATCTGGGCCTCATCTTGTTTCTTTTCCTTGGCTTTTAGATCCTTCCATGGTGGATCGAATGGATATCGACACCACCATCGAGGAGACCGCCAAGGATGCCGCCGCCGAGGCCGCCAAGGTTGCTGCCGATGAGGCCGCCAAGGACATGCATGAAGAAGCTGCCAAGGGGTCTGCTGGGGGCCGGCAAGGAGACCGGCGACCGTACTGACGGCATCCCTGTCGGAGGAGCGCCTGGCGCTACATCGGTCTCGGAGTCCCCTAGTGCCGGGGAGAGGTGGTCGAAGACCAACCGTCAACTTCCGAAGCCCCCACCTCAAGCAGGTACCTGAAGATAGGCGACGACCTGTTCGTCAGCATCCCGGGGACGACAAGCACCGGAGCGCCATCCGAGGGGGAGGTTTTTGACGAAGAAATCATTGCCGCCGCCAGGCTCTAGGTAGTTGACGAGCCGAGCACCAGCAGCAGCAATTCCAAGGAGGACCAGCTCCTCCGTGCTATGAGGAGCAACTTCCAGAAGCTCCAGGCGCTTCACCATGCCCGCAAGGAGAAACTGGACTCCAGGACGGCGGTTGTTGATGTGGCAGAGGCGGACTTCCAGAAGCACGTCGAGCAGACACAGATCTGGTTTGCCGAGGCCCGGCAGGAGCTGAAGAATAGCCAGGAGTAGCTGAACAATCGTTGGAACGAGCTTCTCCTGAAGCAGTCCGATGTTGAGAAGGCCCAGGAGGAGGCCGCCATACAGGCCGCCAAGGACGACGCCAATCTAAGGGAGCGCCGCATACTGCTCGACGCCCAAGAAGAGAACCTTGCCACTCATGAGGAGGCGCTTACCGCCAAGCTCTACGGCAAGGATGAAGAAATTGAGAAGCTTGTCGCGCAGCGGACCCAGGAGCTGGAGCAGAGGCACAAGGACACACTCGACGCCCAGGTCCTGGATCACGCCGGCAGGTTGAAGGAGGCCGTCGACGCCGCCAAAGCCGCGGAGGCCGCCAAGAATGAGCTGGCTGGGAAGGTGGAGAAGTCGGAGGCGAAGCTGGAGAAGCACCGCAAGGAGGTCTCGACGCTGAAGAGCGACAGAGACAAAACTGTCCACACCTTGGTGGAGCTGCAGGTCACCATATCTGACAAGACCAAACTGCTCTCCGAAGCCAAAGACTCTATTGCCGATCTGAATCTGAAGCTGACCACGCTGAAGGAGTCCCTTGAGAGCAGCAGGACTCATGAGAAGACCCTAGCTAAGGACCTCAAAGAGGAGAAGCAACTGCTTGAGAGCGCCGCTGCCACCTATAATGACTATGAGAAAGGTGTGAAGATCTGGACTGAGCGCCTTGTCGATGTCGCAGAGAGGCTCACAACACAACTATCCACCATGGGCCTGCCGACTTTCAGGTATTCCCATGAGGAGAGAGTGACTACGAGCGCCAGACTGACCATGTTCTTCAAGGCTGTCCTTGATGCCCTGAAGCTGCTCCACTCTAGCCGAGCAACCCAGCTGGCCAATGAATCCCGCAAGCTTTGCCAGGGCGTCCTTCTCAAGGTGCTCACCAAGGTGGCATACAGGAACCCCGGCCTCGACCTCAGCCAAGACAGCTTGCCGGCAGATGCGGACCGCAGGGCGCTTGAAGAGCTTGTCGCGCCCATCGTCAGCATGGTTGACCAAGTCAAGAGGGTGGAAGGCGAGCGCCGGGACTAGCCGCTTCTCTTTTCCTTGCCGATATGAACACGTGCCCAAGAAAATTTATCTTAAGTTAGAACTGCAGCAACCATTGATGTAATATAACTTGCTGTGTTTTGGATTGAATGCATGCTATCTTCCTTGTTTGATCCCTCCTTGTATGGCATACACCCTACGCTTTTTTGGAAGGTCTTGTCGGTGCACGCACCCTTGCCGTGAGTGCTTTGAGGAACGGATCCTTAGCAGCCTGCTGGGGGTGTCGCTGCCGGCAAGACACCTTGCCGCACTTAGTGCAGCCACTTGAACTGCTGAGCGGACTCGAAACAGAGCAAGGGCGCAACCAATTGCGACGAGGTTCCTTCGCGTGCAGGTTTTCCATACAAGAAACGAAACCATTTGAGGGAAATAACTTTACATTCAAAAGAAAATCACTCAAGGTTTCACAACTTAGCTTTTTTTTTGCTATTGTACTCTTTACCGCAAGATGCCACTTCGAACGTCGCCTGCTGGCGCCCACACTCTCTATCCCCCCCGACAAACTTGTATGCGAGGGAACCTTCTGTCCTTTGAGAAAAAGAAAGAAGAGAAAATAGGAACATGGAACCTTGGCAGTTCATCAGTACTTGCTGGAAACGAACGTAGTACGATATCCTGGATAGGCTTGCATATAGATAAACATGGAAATCAACAAGAACTATACATACTTAAACTTATTCAACTGCGCACAGGGTCTGCGCCTAGCTTTGTACATAGGGTTATATGCCTTGCCGGCAAGGCTAGTACAAAAGGGGGTTGCCGGGGGTCCCGGCAACCGTGCCTCATGGGTAAAACTTGCGAAGATGTTCGATATTCCAGGAGTTGCTCACTGGAATGCCATCTTCGGTCTCCAGGCGGACTGCGCCGGGCCTGGTGACTCGTATTACCCAATAAGGGCCTTCCCACTTTGGCGTCAACTTGTTGGAATTCTTGGCGGACTGAACGCGCCGAAGAACAAGGTTGCCTTCCTCAAGGCTTCGAGCATGAAACTTGCGGCTGTGGTAGCGGCGCAAGGCTTGCTGGTAGCGCGCGGCTCGGACAGCGGCCTGAAGACAATCTTCCTCAAGGTGCGTAGCATCATCTTGCTGCAACTGCTCTTGCTCAAGCTCATCATAAGCGAGCACTCGAGGTGACCCGTATATGAGTTCTGTGGGGAGAACTGCTTCCGCCCCGTATACCAGGGAGAAAGGTGTCTGGCCAGTGGCTCGATTTGGTGTCGTCCTGATTGAACAAAGGACCGCCGGCAACTCATCAATCCAGCGCCTTCCGCACTTGTGTAGCCTGTCGAAAGTTCTTGTCTTGAGACCCCGTAGCACCTCAGCATTTGCCCTTTCCACTTGGCCGTTGCTTCTTGGATGGGCAACAGAAGCAAAACAGATTTTGCTGCCAAGGTCTTGGATATACTGCATGAAGGTGCGGCTCGTGAACTGTGTGCCGTTGTCAGTGATAACTCTATTTGGCACACCAAAATGGCAAACTAATCCTTTGAAGAACTTGACGGCTGATTGTGCTATCACCTTTCTCACTGCTTCCACTTCCGGCCACTTTGTGAACTTGTCGATTGCGACGTACAAGTACTCAAAGCCCCCGACAGCATGGGGAAAGGGGCCCAATATGTCGAGCCCCCAGACCAAAAATGGCCAGGAAAGAGGGATCGTCTGAAGAGCTTGCGCTGGCTGATGAAGTTTCTTCGAATGGAACTGGCACGCTTCACACTTGGTTACTAGTGTAGTTGCATCCTAGAGGGCAGTGGGCCAAAAGAAACCTTGCCGGAATGCCTTGCCGGCAAGAGCTCTTGATCCTACGTGAGAGCCACATATGCCTCCATGTATCTCTGCCAACAGCTCCAGTCTGTCCTCCTGAGGAATGCACTTTAATTTCACGCCGTTCGGTCTTTTTCTGTACAGGGTATCGTCCACAAACTGGTACATGTTAGACCGACGGGCTACTTTCTCCGCTTCTTCCTGTTCCTCAGAGAGTTCCCTGTTTGGTGGAACCGAACGGTGTGCTGTGCCCATGCTGGAGCCTGGGGCTCGACGACAAGGACTAAAGGTGTGTCTTCTGCCATGTGAGCGGTTGTCTCTTTGGCAAGGGCTTGAGGCCCTGCCGGAGCCTGTCGCCCCCCGGCATGCTTGGCGTCGTCCCCGGCAACTTCCTTACCGGCAGCTCCTGGGAGCTCGGCAGGAAAGTACTTGCCGGGGCTCAACTTCCTTCGCTTATTCTGTCCTGCCGATGGTTCAACGGATGGCTGAGTTAGTTGGAGCACAAAAGTTCCTGGTTGCACAGGTAACTTGAGGGCAGCACATTTTGACAGGTCATCAGCAATGCTGTTCTCTGCTCGAGGAACATGCTCTGCTTGCAGACCGTCAAAACGCTCCTCCAACTTCCTCACTTCATCTACGTAAACTTCCATTAACGGTCTCTGATAATCTTTGTTGACTTGCTTGACGAGAAGCTGCGAATCACCTCTGACGATGAGCTTCGTAATTCCAAGGTCTGCCGCGATCCTGAGACTGGCAAGCAGTCCCTCATACTCCGCAGTGTTGTTTGTTGATCTCTCCCGGGGAAAGTGCATCTGGACCACGTACTTGAGGTGCTCTCCGGTGGGTGCAATAAGTAGCACACCAGCACCGGCGCCCTGCAGCGAGAAAGCCCCATCAAAGTACATAATCCAGTCGCGGCTTGTTTCCTTGCCGGGGAGAGTGGTCTCTTGAATTTCCTCGTCAGGCATTGAGGTCCATTCTGCAATGAATTCCGCCAAGGCTCTGCTCTGAATTGTTGAAGTTCTTTCAAACCTGAGACCAAAGCTTGACAGTTCCAATGCCCACTCCACAATCCTTCCAGTTGCATCTGGGTTGTGCAAGATCCGTTGCAACGGGAAGCGAGTGATGACGGTGATCTCATGTGCCTGAAAGTAGTGGCGCAGCTTCCTCGAGGCCACAAGAAGGCCGAAGAGCAACTTATGTACACCAGAGTATCTTGATCTAGCCCCCTGCAAAAGGGAGCTAACAAAATAAACTGGGTGCTGCACCATCTTCTTCTTCTGTGTCACTCCATTTGCTTGCGCAGATCCCGCCTTGCCGGCACCAGACTCTGCCGGGGGCCCTTCCTTGCCGGCACTAGATCCTGCCGGGGGTCTTGCCTTGCCGGCACCAGACCCTGCCGGGGAGAGCTCCGGCTCGTCATCCGACGGTCTTGCCACTGCCGCTGCTTCTTCATCAACTTCTCTCTGCGCCACTAGCGCAGCACTGACCACTTGATTCGTTGCCGCCAGATACAGCAACAACGGCTCTTGTGGCTTAGGCGCAACTAGTGTTGGCGTAGAGGAGAGGTACCTCTTCAAATCTTGCAGCGCTGCCTCCGCTTCCGGAGTCCATTTCATTGGACCTGCCTTTTTCAAGATCTTGAAAAAGGGCAGGGCGCGCTCAGCAGATTTGGAGATGAACCTGCTCAAAGCAGCAACACAGCCAGCAAGTCAACGTACATCTTTGACTCGTCTTGGTGCTTCAATTTGCTCAATCGCCTTGATCTTGTCGGGGTTCGCCTCGATCCCACGCTGAGACACAAAGAATCCGAGAAGCTTGCCGGATGGGACACCAAACACACACTTCTCAGGGTTGAGCTTGAGATTGATCTTGCGCAAATTTGCAAATGTTTCTTCTAGATCGTGTATGAGTGTTGCCCTGTCCTTGGTTTTGACCACTATGTCATCCATATAAGCTTCCATATTTCTATGTAGCTGAGGCTCAAAGACAATTTGGAATGCTCTCGCAAACGTTGAACCAGCGCTTTTCAACCCGAAAGGCATTCGTATAAAACAATATGTACCACATGGGGTGATAAACGCGGTCTTCTCTTCATCTTCCTTCGTCATGAAGATTTGATGGTATCCTGAGTAGGCGTCAAGGAACGACAGCAAGTCGCACCCGGCAGTGGAGTCCACGATCTGGTCGATGCGCGGCAAAGGGAAAGGATCCTTTGGGCATGCTTTATTGATATCTGTATAATCAATGCACAGCCTCCACTTCCCGTTTGCCTTGTGCACCACCACCGGATTGGCCAACCATGTTGGGTGGAGCACTCCTCTGACCAAGCCTGCTGCTTCTAACTTCCTAATTTCTTCAATGATGAACTCTTGCCGCTCCAAAGCTTGCTTCCTGACCTTCTGCTTGACGGGCCGCGCATGAGGACAGACATCAAGATGGTGCTCAATCACCTCCCTGGGAATGCCGGGGATGTCAGATGCTTGCCATGCAAACGCATCGACATTCGCCTGCAGGAAGGCGATGAGCGCGCCTTCCTATTTGCTATCGAGGGTGGAGCTTATAGTAAAAGCCCCGCCCGTGCCATCCTCCTTGACGGGCACCTTCTTAGTTTCTGGTGGTGCTGCCTTGGATTTCTTGCTCTTGCCGGTGGAGCTCTCTGGCACGTCCTCAACGGGAGCGCAGCACTCCAAAGAGGCACGCTTTCCGGAGTGGGTGCAAGAGGTCTTGCCGGGAGAGGTCTTGCCGGTCTTCTTCCCTCCCGGAGCTTCAGCGGCATGAGCAAGTGCCTTGGTGGCAGTTGCTGCAACTGCCTCTCGGTAGATTTGGTTAGCGCAGATGAGCGCGTCTTTCTTGTCGGAGTGGACGGTGATGATGCTCATTGGTCCGGGTATCTTCAACGTATTGTAAGCGTAATGTGATGCCGCCATGAACTTGGCCAGCGCTGGGCGGCCGAGGATCCCATTATAGGGGAAGGGGATCTTGGCGACATAAAAAACGATCTTCTCCGTCCTGTAGTTCAACTCGCCACCAAACATAACTGGTAGTGTAATCTTGCCCTTTGGCTGACTCCTTCCTGGGTTGACCCCTTGAAACGTGCCCGTCTCTTTGAGATCTCCATTAGGAATTTGCAGCCTCTTGATCACAGTGGGCGAGATCAAGTTCAAACTGGCCCCACCGTCAACTAACACTTTTGTCACCTTGAGGTTGCGTATCGTTGGTGAAACCAACAATGGCAAGCACCCGACCGCCGTTGTGCGATCAGGGTGATCCTCAGTGTAAAAAATGATAGGCGTGTTGGACCATTTCAGCGGCTTCTGGGCATCGAACGATGGCTCTGCCGCATTGATCTCACGCGCCCACTCTTTCAGTTGGCGGTGAGAGGCATGAAATGAGGCACCACCGTCGACGCACATGGCCTCTGTAGCTTTCTGGAACTCGTGCTCGCTGGACTCGTCGTCCTCATCATGATCATCATCTCCCTCTTTCTTGTCGCGGCCTCGAGCGGGCCTCTCTGGTTGCTTATCCTTGCCGCGGCGCCCCCCTCGGCCGCCACGCTTCTTGCCGGACCCCTCAGCACCGTCCTGGCCCTTCTCCTTGTCTCGCCTTTCATACTCAGCTTTCTGCTTCTCTACAAGCTACTCAACCTGCCGGTAGTTATGGAGGTCATGGCCCTTGGTGAGATGGATCTTGCAATACTGCTTGTCGGAGCCCTCTGGCTTGTCGGCAGCCGCCAAGGCCTGGCAGGCGGCGCACCTGGCAACCTCCTTGCCGGGGTCGTCAACCTTGGCCTTCTTGGCGGTGCCGGGGTTGCCGGATTCCTCGACGGCAAGCATGGTTTTACCCTTGCGCTTCCTGTTGCGCCGTTGGCCTTTCTCTGCCGGGGCGACGATGTCTTCATCTACAGAGTCACTTTCTACGCCGGCATCTTCACCGGGGTACTTCCTTCCTTCTTCAGCCCGAGCACATTTATCGGCCAAAACATAAAGCTCGGCAACATCTCTAACCTTGTTCATTGCCAGCTCTTCCCGCATCTTGCGTTTGCACACATTTTGATGGAACGCGCTGATAACAGCGGCAGGATGAACATCTGGGATGTTGTACTGCACACGGCTGAACCTCTGTATGTATTTGCGCAAGCATTCACCATCTTTCTGGTGGATGATATGCAAATCACTTTCCTGGCCAGGAGCTTGGTGGCCTCCAGTAAATGCACCAACAAACTCGTGACACAGATCCGACCAAGAAGAGATGGAATCCTCGGGCAGGTGCATCAACCACGACCTGACGTTGGGCTTGAGTACCAACAGGAAGTAGTTGGCGAGTACCTTGTCATCTCGAGCCCCGGCAGCTTGCATTGCAATGGTATAGATGCTCAGGAACTCCGACGGGTGAACCTTGCCATCGTATTTTTCTCCGATATCAGGCTTGAACGTGCGGTGAGTGGGCCACTGGAATCGCCGCAGCCCACGGGTAAAAGCTGGACAACCCACCTCGTAAGGTAAGTTACCAGAATCCCCCGGTGTAGGCCGATCTACAGTGGGGCCTGCGCGCCTATCAGACTGATGGCGCGCTTCCCGTCGCCGCTCGATAGTGGTTCGAGCGTCTTCCTTGACTCGCTCTCGAAGAACTTGACGTTGATCGCGGCGGACTCGTGGGTCGGACGACGCTGTGGAACCGTTGTCACAGGCCTCGACCCGACGAGCCGGCGGCTGCTATTGCTGCCGTGGAGGAGGAGAGTGCACCGTGGTCGCAGCACCTCTGGTCTTTCCGCCATCGGCACGCGCCGGCTCGACAGAGCGCCGGCATGAGGGTCCCGCCTGCGGCGGTCCATCTCTATTGGCGAAGCCGACGAGGCTCCGGATGGTAGCTCTCCACTCGTCGAGCTTCTCCGCAGCAGGAGGGAAATCTAGAAGCAACTGCATGCGCGCCAATGCTTCCGTTGGCGTGGGTGGCGGCGACAGCTGCGTGGATCGTGAAGCGCTCTAACTTCTAATCACATTAGAAGGAGCTCTATCATGGTCCCGCGGCCGTGCGCCATTTCCGCCAGCGTCTTGGCGTGCATGCTGGCTTGGCGCATCTCGAGAATGATGCAAAGGGGTCTTTCCATGGGAACGCTCATGATCACCCACGCCGTGGCGCTGCTCATCACGCACGACCTGGGAAGGGCGCGGTGCATGCGCCAGCGGGGGCGTCTTGGAGGTCATCCTTCCGCCCCTGGGGTTCGCCACGCCACCCGTAGACAGCACGGCTCCGTCCTTGGACCCGGCGATGTGCGGGTCATCGCCGCTCTCGTGGCTCCGATCGCCAGAGTGTCGTGGAAGCCCGTGTCCTCCACCTACGTCCATCCCGTCGTCCGTCCGCGCTGGTGCGGGCAGATCAACCGGAGATGAACCAATCGCCACGATGCTCTTTCTCTTTGGAGACATGACGATGAAGATGTTGAAGAAGTCGACGCGCTAACGCCTAGATCAGGTTCGTACAACCTCATCCCCCTACCTGGCGTGCCAAAGATGTCGGGGAAACGACACCTATGGGATCGAGTGGATCCCTTCTACGGTTTGGCAGGGAGGAGGGGTGCACAAAGAGCAGATCTAACGATCAACACGAGGGATTTTTACCCAGGTTCGGGCCGCTGAGAAGCGTAAAACCCTAGTCCTGCTTTGAGTGTATATTCAGTGTTCTTGAACTTCGGCTAGCTTCTACGCATGCAAACTGGGCCGGAAAGTCCAAAAGTCCCTCCCTATATCACCTTGGGCCTCCTTTTATACCAAGGGGCTACCACAGTGGCGTACAGGCATACAGGAGGTGTAAAGTGCTACAGTGCACATGCTTATCTCTGGCGTCTTAGGACAAGTGCATTTAATGCGCTACTTACATGCCCTCTAACTTTATCGGGGACGGGAATAGAGCCCGTCCCATCCATCGCCGCCTCACCCCGTCTTGACACGCACCCAAGATGACGAGGCATGCAAATGCCAAGCTAACTGGCTAGCCGCTGCGCTGGAGCAGTGGCAGGATCTTCACGAAGATCTGCGTGCCACCACGCAGGTGCTTGCCTGGTTGGCTGGCTAATTGTTGTGCCGGGACGGTGGCAGGGCGGCGGAGCCTTGTCGTGCGCGAGCCTTGCCGTGGCCTCGCAATCGTCCCTGGCAAGAGTCTTGCCGGGGCCTCGCAGTCGTCCCCGGCAAGAACCTTGCTGGGAACTTCGCCTTCTGGTCTTCACGAAGATCTGTATGCTACTACGCATGTGCCCCTGAGTCTTGGTCTTGATGTTGTCGATGTGTCAGAGCTCTCAACCTCAAGGGTGGTGGTCTTGCTGAGGCTTCGCAAACCATCCCGGCAAGGAGCTTTCCGGGGCTCGCAAATCACCCCGGCAAGAATCTTTGCCAGGGGCTCAGCTTGTCTTCTGCTCTCTGATTATTGGCTCGGATGCCGCCTTGGTTGTCTTGTATTTTTCCTCCAATTGCCCCCGCCAAGCCTCGCCGCAGGTGCGGCTGCAACTGCCCGTGCACAAGTAAGGGGTACCAAAGGGCCCAAACTTTAGTACATCGACAGTGTCAGAGGGGGAATCGATCATGGAGGGCCTCTACATCAACCTTGCTGCATCGCTGATGATGTGTGAGTAGTATACCGCAGAGCTACGGGTCCATAGTGATTAGCCAGATGGCTTCTTCTCTCTCTTTGATCTTCAATACAATGTTCTCCTCTGAGTTCTATCTGATGTAATCTTCTTTTGCGGTGTGTTTGTTGGGATCCGATGAATTGTGGGTTTATGATCAGATTATTCATTAAAAGTAATTGAGTTTTTTTTTCTGAATTTTATTATTCATGATTATTATAGCTTTGTATTTCTCTTCGATCTATCCGTTTGGTTTAGCCAACTAGATTGATTTATCTTGACTGGGAGAGGTGCTTTGTAGTGGGTTCAATCTTGCGGTGTCCTCACCCAGTGATAGCACGGGTAGCAAGGCACGTATTATATTCCTGCTACTAAGGGTAAAATGATGGGGTTTAATCATATTGCTTCATTTTATTCTGTCTACATTATGTCATGTTGCTTAAAGCGTTGCCCTGTTTGTCATGAACTTAACACCATAGATGCATGCTAGACAGCGGTCGATTGGTGGAGTAATAGTAGTAGATGCAGGCAGGAGTCGGTCTACTTTCCATGGATGTAATGCCTATATACATGATCATTGCCATGAATAATGTCATAACTATGCGCTTTTATATCAATTGCCCTAGAGTAATTTGTGTACCCACCGCATGCTATTATTATGAGAGAGAAGCCTCTAGTGAAAACTATGGCCCCCGGGTCTACTTTAATCATATTACAAAAACCAAAAATACCTTGCTACAAGTTTTGTTATTTTATTTTATTTTTCAATTTACCTTTCTACCTATAGCAGATTTAATACTTGCAATTAACGAGTACAAGGGGATTGACAACCCTCTTGCCCGTGTTGGGTGCAAGTATTTGCTCTTGTGCGTGCATGTATTGTTTACTAGGTGTTTGTGTGGTTCTCCTATTGGTTCGATAACCTTGGTTCTCACCAAGGGAAATAATATCCGCTACTATATGCTTCACCCTTCCTCTTCGAGGAAAATCCCAACGCAGCTCACAAGTAGCAAAAGGAATTTCCAGCCCCGTTGCTGGGTAGACATCATCAAATACCTACAGGTTCCTTCACAAATTATCATTTACTTGTTCTACTTTTTATTTGCCTTCTCTTTTTCATCTCCCTCCACTTCTAAAAAAATCAAAAATCAAAAAATATTTTGTTTTGCTTGTTTGCTTTCTTGCTTGCTTTGCCGCTATGTCTCAAGAAAATACTAAGCTGTGTGACTTCTCGAATACTAATAACAATGATTTTATTAGTACTCCAATTGCTCCTCCCACCACTAGTGCGGAGTCATATGATATTAATACTGCATTGCTAGATCCTATCATGAAAGAACAATTTGCTAGAAATCCTAATGAGGATGTTGCATCCCATCTTAATACCTTCGTTGAATTATGTGATATGCAAATGAAAAGAGATGTGGATAATGATATTGTTAAGTTGAAATTATTTCCTTTCTCGCTTTCTTGCTTGCTTTGCCACAAGTATCGACCAGAGCACAGGGGTTAGTTCATAATAGCATTAGTGATAATGATCATCCATCATAAATCATAATCAATTTCTGATTTAGTTATTTCCCTCCGAAGACCGACACTTGACCCTTCCCAGACTGTAGCCATTAACTACGGACACGGCTATTCGAATAGATATTTTAAACTCTACAGAGGCTGCACTCTTTACTCACAAGTAAATGATTTCTTTGGACAACATCGAAACATTGACTAATTCTGATTACGGTCTTTGGGCTAAAAACACACCTGGCCAACACATACCACTTTTAATTTTCCCTGGCCAGGAATCACCCAAAGCAAAGATAAAGTAAAACTATAAGTGGGAAGGCCTCACACAACAGCCTCCAATAACATGAACATTCAGCAGCGGTCCCAATCGGCCATTCATGCCCCCAGACCAACTGACATGCCTACCAGTGATCAAATGGTATCTTTCACTATGACCTCTCTGTACGGGGTGTGCAGGAAAAGGGGTTAACAACTTATTGAACCATACCCTACCTATGGTAGGGACGTGTGGTAGCTCGAATCAAGTTTGGGGTTACCGGAACAAGACTCGATCTTCGGTCGACTCGGGATGTTTATGTTTCCTGCAGTGGTTGGCATGATACATTTCTTTAGTACCAACAGGGTCACAGCCCGACATGTGCCAACATGCCATCATCGGTCATTCTCGTCACAACAAGATTTCTATCTTACTGTCACTTTTACTAGTGACAGATTCTTTTCTGCAGGTTAGTCAGAACAAGCATAGGCATGTGTGGCAGAAATGTTTCATGTTTAAGTGAAATCAAATACTGACAAGGGGCCACATATGCATGATCATCTATATGTAATTTCTATTTGAGGTAACATAAACATGTTTCACAAATTCTAGCAAGCAATCAACCAAGCAGTCATCATATCAAGTGTTCAAGATGCTTGCCTTGGGCATGTAGAAAAGTTGGGTGCACTCCATAAGCTTGAAAATTCATTTCCCTCCATTTTGCTATTTTCAAAACAATGCAATTTCCACATAAATTCAAAAAGTACAAAAAGTTGCTTGGAAAATTTTGAAATAAATACTAAAATGAACTAGATGAAAAATAAAGAATGTCAAGAAAAGAATCAATTCATTTGGAGTTGTGGTTTAAAAACTAGACATGATCAAAGCTTTGGTCAAATTCTGATTTTTATTTAAAAACTTAAAAGAAAACGGTTCAGCGAAAGTTACGCTTTCCAGAGGAGAAGACGTACTTCAGGGAAATATGCCTTCACTTAAAATGACTCCGCTAGACCTAGGGTCGCTGACAGTGGGTCCCGCAGGCCCACCAGTCAGGTTTGACTGGTCGTCTCGCGCTCTCTCTCCCGTGGCAAAACAGAGGCACAGCTCCGGCGGTCCTTGCCAGCGAACGGCGGTGCCCCTATGGGATCTGAGCACATGGGCGTGCTTAGGAGGTCGAGGCGATCCTCTGGGTGCCTGTCTTGGCCTCTGGGGTGGACGGAGTCACTGGCGGTGAGCTCTTCCGAGAAGCTCCGGTGGGGACGAATTGGGGCTTTCTCCCACGGTTGATCTCGAGTCAAATTAATGATGGAGATGGATTAGAAGGTGCTCAAGGAGGCTGGCAGTGAAGAAATTTGTGAGGGAAGGGCACTGGAAGTGTGGGAATCATCGAGGAAGTGACGATGGCTGTGTCTGCCCAAGGTGAGGAAGCTTACAGAGAGGTGTGGAGTGTTGTCGTGGAGTAGGGCGAGCTTGGGTGCCCTTTTATAAGCCGGTAAGGTCGGTTCTGTGACCTCCCAAAGATAGACACGATGGTGGCGGCCATTACTACGATAGGTGAGGGCGCTAAGGTCGGTGGGGTGGTCGGCGGGGTTCGCTGAGGGTGGTGGCAGCCGTAGTTATGCTTGGGGTGCGCTGGTTGACTCGGACATGAGCCACTCATCCTGGGTGGTGGCGTGGCCGAGACGGCAATGATTGTGGCCGATGCTGATCGGCCCTGGCTGGTGCTAGCGGCCAGGGGAGGTGTCGGTGGGCTTCGTGGATGATATGGTGATCTAGAGGAGGGCTAGGGCAAGCGAGAAAAGCATCAGCAGAGTGACAGGTGCTCGGGCTCCATCGAGTTCAGTACACACGCTCTGGACACGCACGCAGAGTGCTCGAGGTTTTGCCATGGCAACCTAGGAAGATTTGCTGGAAGTGAAACTTAGCAGGGTAGGGCTCCTCTAGATGGCAAAGGTGGTGGATAAGCTAGTTTGGCAGGAGGAGCTACTGTCACATGAAGTTCAGAAAGGTTGCAAAATTATATCATGCCCACAAGCTGTTTGATGAAATGAAACAGTGACCTAGGGAATTTTGTTGGTTATGAAACTTGGCAGGATGATGTCTCTTTATATGAGTGATGGTGGTGCAGTTGTTTTGGACAAGGAAGAAAGTTCCTAGTGCAAGTTTGAGTGAAACTTAGTTCTAGATCAAAGTTGGGAAGGAGTATTTGTGAAACTTTCAAGATGCAATTGGAGCTGATCTTCTGGACTTAAGGGTTTAGTTGAAAGTACTACAAAATGGAAAAATTTCAGAATTGTTTAAGCAAGGAAAATTAGGGTTGTAGTGATAAGTTAAGAATGGGACATAATTGAAAAGAGGATGGTTTGCTCAATAATTTTCAAAAGACATTAATGAGTTTTTGCATAAAAGTGATCTATAGGCATCGGAGGACCTCCCAATGTTTTTTGTGGAATTTTAAAAGAATTATTTGAAATATTTTTAATGCAACAGAAACATTTTAGAGTTTGAAAATGCCATTAGAAGAATTATTTTGGGGGCAAAATTGTTAAGGAAATATTTCCTACCGTAATTTAAGAGATAAATGAATTGACCAAGAAAAACTCTCAAAAACCACAATATTTTTCAAAAGTTTCTATATGAAGGGAAGAATTTGGGAAAACAGAAAACAAAAAATATTCTAAAATTAGTAAAATACCTAATATAATTGAAAATTTTATTTTATCAATTTTTTTTGACAAAAACATGGTTTAAAATTTTGGGGTGTCAAGAAATATACCCCCCTTAAGAAAATCTCGTCCTCGAGATTTGGTAAGGGCGGATAAACTAATTACGTTCCTTAATAAACATAACTAATTGCATATCAAAACAATTATTCACACAAGGGACAATCATAGCAACACATTCATGCCACAAGCAACAATACAAAAGTCACATCATGCAAACAAGCACTACATATTGCAACAAACACACTCATGACTGTCTATGGTCCGAAGGTGAGATCTACAGGGTCTTGCGGAAGGGTTCCCGGTGTTGGAGCACATTCTTCTTCCGGCGGAAGTGGAGGAAGCAGACGAAGAACATGCCTTTCCTGAGTTGGCAAGGGTGGTCTGCCAATGGCGATCTGGGGATTTAGGACAGCAAGATAATGGAGATAATCCATTAGTGCTGGGTTAGACGCTCCTAGGCCATCACATCCTGAATTGGCCAGTGTTGGATCTCTTTCTATACGTTGACAATAGAAGGTAGCTTCTGCTTCGAATGCTGCGTGGCTTGGGAAGTAGCAGTACCTCCTTTCACTCGCATAGGGTACCAAGAATCAAAGGCGGGTAACTGCTTCATAAGCAGCAACCTCAATGGCCATGCCTGAGGTTGTTATGGATCTCCCGATGAAGACAACATATGGAGGGCCTTGGTTTAAATCCTCTGGTGGGATTTGCACAACTGCCCAGTACTTCGAGGAATCAGAGGTGATCCTCAAATTGTACAACTCATACTGGTGGGTGGCTGGAACCACGGGTATTGCGGGTAAAATCGCACAAAACCTTAACAAAACTATAGGGGTTTGCTGATACGTCTCCAACGTATCTATAATTTATGAAGTATTCATGCCATGTTTACAACAATTTTATATGGTTTTGGTATGATTTGTATGGAACTAACCCAGACTGACGTTGTTTTCAGCAGAACTACCATGGTGTTGTTTTTTGTGCAGAAATAAAAGTTCTCCAAATGCAACAGAACTTTTTGACGATTTTTTTGGAACAAAAGAGGCACTAGAAGCTTCGTGGGAGGACCAAAAGGTGAAGGAGGTGAGCACAACCCACCAAAGCGTGCCTGGGCCCTTGCCCATGTGCAGGTGGGTTGTGGTCACCTCGAGGCCCATCTTCGCGTGAAACCAACGCCAAAAAAATCCTATAAATACAGAAACCCCCAGAAATAACCCAAGATCAGAAGTTCCGCCGCCGCAAGCCTCTGTAGCCATGAAAAACCAATCTAGACCCTGATCCAGCACCCTGCCAGAGGGGGAAATCATCACCGGTGGCCATCTTGATCATCCCGATGGCCACCATGATGAGGAGGGAGTAGTCCACCCTTGGGGCTGAGGGTTTGTACCAGTAGCTATGTGTTCAATCTCTCTCTTTCTCTCGTGTTCTTGATATGGCACGATCTTGATGTATCGCGAGCTTTGTTAATATAGTTGGATCATATGGTGTTTTCCCCTCTCTATCTTGTTGTGATGAATTGAGTTTTCCCTTTGAGATTTTGTTTTTATCGGATTGAATACTTTTATGGAATTGAGAGCACTTGATCTATGTCTTGGAACTCAACTCGCGGATTCCCGAGGTGACATTGAGGTAAAATATGCATAGGGGTTGATGCACGTTTTCGTCCTTGTTTCTCCGGTAGAAATCTTGGGGCACTCTTTGAGGTTCTTTGTGTTGGATTGAGTATTATGAATCTGAAATTGTTTGATGCATATCGTATAATCAACTCATGGATACTCGTGGTGACATTGGAGTATCTAGGTGACATTAGAGTTGGTTGATGTGTATCATATGGTGTTATTTTAGTACGAACTCTTGGATAGATCGATCGGAAAGGATAACTTGGTGTTATTTTAGTATGAACTCTTAGATAGATCGATCGAAAAGGATAACTTTGAGGTGGTTTCGTACCCTACAAACAATTTGTTCTTATGTTCTCCACTAGATAGGAACTTTGGAGTGATTCTTCATCGCACGTTGAGGGATGGTTATATGATCCAATTATATTAGCATTGTTGAGAGATTATACTAGCGAAAGTATGGACCCTAGGCCTCATTTTCAAGCATTGCAATACCATTTGTGATGTGTTTTATCAATAGCTACCTTGCTATTTTTTATTGTTCCTATTACAAAAAATCAATATCTACTATCATTACTACGCTTGTATCACCATCTCTTCGCCGAACTAGTGCACCTATACAAATTACCATTGTATTTGGTGTGTTGGAGACACAAGAGACTTTTTGTTATTTGGTTGCAGGGTTGTTTGAGAGAGACCATCTTCATCCTACGCCTCCCATGGATTGATAAACCTTAGGTCATCCACTTGAGGGAAAATTGCTACTGTCCTTCAAAACTCTGCGCTTGGAGGCCCAACACGAGTCTACAAGAACAAGTTGTGTAGTAGACATCAAGCTCTTTTCTGGCGCCGTTGCCGGGGAGGTGAGTGCTTGAAGGTATATCTTTAGATCTTGCAATTGAATCTTTTAGTTTCTTGTTTTATCACTAGTTTTGTTTATAAAAGAAAACTACAAAAAAATGGAATTGAGGTGGCCTCATATTATTCGTCTTTATCATGTCTTTCTTGAAAATGATGGAAAAGAAAATTGTGCTCAATTGATAGAAGAAGAATTCAATAAAATGTTTGGCATAAAATCCTTGAATGATGAGCATGATTGCAATGTTGTTAGTGTGAATTCTATGAATATCCATGATGCTAATTATATGCAAAGCCACAAGCTTGGGGATACTATATTTGATGAAGATGATATTTTGAGTCCCCCAAGTTTTGATGAGAAAAATTATTATGATGATAGCATGCCTCCTATTTATGATGATTATATTGATGAAAGTGGGTTTGGAAGAGTGTCAACTCTAGGTACTAATGATCCCACTATTTTGGAGGGTGTTGAATCTTATTTTAATAATTATGAAAGTGGATTTGGAGAGGTCATGACTTTATTTAGTGAAGAATCCACTATTTTGGAAGAGGTTTCATTTGATTATGACATCGAAGTTCCTATCTATGATGATTATGGTGATGACACATATGCTATATGGAATAATCATAACCATGAAACTTGTCATCATGATTTTAATTTTCAATCACATGATAGTTATTTTGTTGAATTTGCTCCCACTACTATTGATGAGAATAAATTTGCTTATGTGGAGAGTAATAAAATTTCTATGCTTGTGGATCATGAAAAGAATGATTTATGTGATAGCTATATTGTTGAATTCATTCATGATGCTACTAAAAATTATTATGAGAGGGGAACATATGCTTTTACATATTGCAATAATATCAAGTTTCCTCTCTATGTAATGAAAATCTTCAAGTTTTGCTTGTTTTGCCTTCCTATGCTAGTTGATTTTTGTTCCCATAACTTGTTTGCTCACAAAATCCCTATGCATAGGAAGTGGGTTAGACTTAAATGTGCTAGTCATATGCTTCATGATGCTCTCTTTGTGTTTTAATTCTTATCTTTTACGTGGGCATCATTGAAATCATCATGCCTAGCTAAAAGGCATTAAAGAAAAGTGCTTCTTGGGAGACAACCCAACATTTACCCCTATTGTTTTTATGAGTTAACATGATTAAGCTCCTGTAGTAATCATATTTTATAGCTTTTGTTTCAATAAAGTACCAAGTAAAGCCTTTGGGATAGTGTGGATGATAGTTGACTTGATTCTGTGCAAAAACAGAAACTTCTACATCCAGTAACAGAATTGTTAAAATTCACTGGAGCATCAAAAAATTCTAAATTGTTTACAGTTGATTGATATACAAATTTCCTATGTTTTCCTAAATTTTCAGAATTTTTGGAATTACAGAAGTAAGACCATAATTCAGATCTTTACATACTGTTATGTTTTTGATCGATTTTGTTTGCAATGCATAGTTTGCTTGTTTTTTGGTTTCTATGGCTTATATTGCTTAATATAAATTGTAGAAATTGTAGAGTACAGTAGGCATTATGTGGAAACAATTATGAATCTTATCTTGACAGTACCAAAGTGAATGATTTGTCTTTATCATACTAACCCATCTCACGAAGTTCCGTTAAGTTTTGTGTCATTGAAGTTTTCAAGTTTTGGGTGAGAGATCGATATGAGGAGAATAAGGAGTGACAATACCCTAAGATTGGGGATGCCCAAGGCACCCCAAGTTAATATTCAAGCGTAGGCTCCTGAGTGAGACATGGAGTGGGTGGGTTATGGAAGCAGTGGTCAAGATTGATGGTTGCTGGTGTTGCGTGCGGAAATGGCCTCTTATACGACTCCTAGGTTAGGAAATTTGTTGCCGCGCCAGTACGACTTGGGTATCGGCTCCGTCGTAGGGTTGTTTGAGTCAAAGTCTCAGAGCTCAATCCCCAAAATAAAAGTGACGTACTACTGTGGTTGTCGGTTAGGGTGATTTTGGCAGCTACGTCCAGAATTTAACCTGCAACCACACATCAAACAATTTATGCTAGATCACGCATAGTGCTATCAAGATAATGGCACACAACTAATTCACCAACTTACTACGCCATACGACTACAACTTCGAGGATACAAAAATACAGGATTATAGGGCAACAGGGTCACTAAGGACTCGATGTCTACTCTGGTGGACTCAATCCACTTTGTCAATCTAACCGGGCGTGCTCCGTAGATGTCAGGGCTTCTCCGTGTGCTTCAGCTTCGGACCTGGCCAGGGTAGGATGTGGAGTCACGGGGCTGCGGCAACGACAGTGCCTCTCATGAGACATCGTAGCCATGTTCAATTGGAGTAGGTCTCCAACAGGCGGAGAACTTCCTCTGGGGGGACGAATGCATTGCCTAGGTGAACAACAGGGGCAGACCTCGGGGGTTCGATGCTACTTGTGAGCTCCGTTGGGATTTTCCCCGAAGAGGAAGGGTGAAGCAATATAGTAGAGTTACGTATTTCCCTCAGTGAGAACCAAGGTTTATTGAACCAAAAGGAGAACCATGCAAATCCTAGTGAACAACAACTGCACACACAAAAGCAAATACTTCCAACGCGGCAAGCGGGTTGTCAATCCCCTTGAACTCGTTACTTGCAAGGATCAAATCTTGTATAGGTAGATAGATAAAATGCAAAACAAAATAAAAGTAAATAAATTGCAGCAAGCTATTATTTGTTTTTATAATATGATTAAAGTAGACCCGGGGGCCATAGTTTTCACTAGAGGCTTCTCTCTCGAAACAATAGCATACGGTGGGTAGACAAATTACTTTTGGATAATTGATCGAAAAGCGCATAGTTATGATGTATTCATGGCAATGATCATGTATATGGGCATCAAGTCCATGAAAAGTAGACCGACTCCTGCCTGAATCTACTACTATTACTCCACCAATCGACCGCTATGCAGCACGCATCTATGGTATTAAGTTCATGACTAACAGAGTGATGCCTTATGCAAGATGACATGATGTAGACCAAGTAAACTCAAGCAATATGATTAAACCCCATCGTTTTACCCTTAATAGCAACACTACAATATGTGCCTCAATACCCCTTTTGTCACTGGGTGAGGACACTGCAAGATTGAACCCATTACAAAGCACCTCTCCCACTGAAGATAAATCAATCTAGTTGGCCAAGCCAAATGGACAGATCGCAGAGAAATACAAAGCTATAACAATCACACATAATAAAGTTTAGAAAAGACTCACTTACTTTCAATGAATAATCTGATCATAAACCTACAATTCATCGGATCCCAACAAACACACCACAAAAGAAGATTACATCGGATAGAACTCCAAGAAGTTCGAGGAGAACATTGTATTGAAGATCAAAGAGAGAGAAGAAGCCACCTAGCTACTAGCTATGGACCCATAGGTCTGTGGTAAACTACTCACGCATCATCGGAAGGCAGCAAGGATGATGTAGAAGTCCTCCATGATCGATTTCCCCTCTGGCAGAGTACCAAAAAAGGCCTCTAGATGGGATCATGGAAGAACAGAAGCTTGCGGAGGCGAAAAAAGTGTTTCGGGTGGCTCTCTGTTGGTTTGGGAATATTTGGGAATTTATAGAGGTGGAATTAGGTCAAGTGGAGCTGCATTGGGCCCATGAGCTCAGGGGGCGTGCCCTGTGGGATCGTGGCTCTCTCGTAGGTCTTCTGGCCTCTTTCTAAACCTTGCAGGGTCCATTCTAGTCCAGAAAAAATCACCGTAAAGTTTCATCATGTTTGGACTTCGTTTGGTACTGATTTTCTGAAAAGCCAAAAACAAGCAAAAACAGGAACTGGCACTGAGCACTTGGTTGATAGGTAAGTCCCAAAAATGATATAAAATAGCATGAAAATGCATATAAAGCATCCAAGATTGATAATGTAATAGCATGAAACAATAAAAAAATTATAGATAGATTGTAGATGTATCAACATCCCCAAGCTTAATTCCTGCTCGTCCTTGAGTAGGTAGATGATAAAAAACAGATTTTTTAAAGTTGAATGCTACCTAACATTTGTATCATGTAATCTCTCTACATTATAACTATTGAGAAATGATGAAATAGCAATATCAACATAATAATATCCATGAATATATGGAGCATGATCATTACTTTTTCAAAATATATGATCCTTAACGAATTTTTTCACTACTCATTTTATCATGTTAGCATGGCATAACTCTGCCTTCATCGAATAAATATAAATCATGAGCACCCAGTGTCAAACCAGGCAATTGGGTCGTACTTATAACATGCTTCAACATTTTCAACCCACGCAATACATGAGCATGAGCCATGGATATAGCACTATAGGTGGGATAGAATGCGGTGATAGGGATCAATAAGGGAAGTCAAAAAGGGAAGAAAGTCTCGCATCAACGCGGCTAATTAACGGGCAATGGAGAGGCCCATCAATCGATGTCAATGTGGGGAGTATGGATTGTCATTTAACAAATGCACTAAGAGCTATAAGTGTATGAAATCTCAATGAAAATTAAGTGGGTGTGCATCCAACTTGCTTGCTCATGAAGACGTCGGGCATTTGAGGAAGCCCGTCATTGGAATATACAACCAAGTTTTATAATGAAAAATTCCCACTAGTATATGAAAGTGATAACTCAGGAGACTCTCTATATGAAGAACATGGAGCTACTCTGAAAGTGATAACTCAGGATAGTAACATTACCCCTTCTCTTTTTTCTCTCAAATATATCTTTCCCTAATAATAATGCAGCTAATGCTTCTGGTCGTCCGTCGTGGCATTTTGCAGAAAAGTCCCTCTATTTCAGAGGATTCAACCCGCAATCCTGTTTTAAGTAAGAACGAATCGCTTTTCCACATTTTACACAAAACCCCCTACATTTCATGCTAATTAACCCACGATCCACATTAAGTCACTACGAATCATTTTTTTGCAGTTTTACAAAAAAAACTGATATATGCGTTAATCACCACGCAGTCTATTAAGAATATTTTTCAAAATAACGATATCTTTTAAACCGTAATTTCAATTTTAACATGTTATATAAGAAAATTTATTAGAAAAATGGGTAGAATATTAATATGACGTTATTTTTACACGTCAACCATTTTCAAATCCAGTTTAGGAACATATTAAAATGTTTTTAAAAAATATTCATATCTTTTAAACTGTAACTCCAATTTTAACATGTCATATATGAAAATTGATTAGAAAAATGTGTAGAATATGAATATAATATTATTTTTTACCCATGAATCATTTTTAAATGTTCTTTAGGGACATATTCAAATGCTTCAAAGAAATATTCATATCTTTTAAACTCTAACTTCAATTTTAACATGTTATATATGAAAATTGCTTAGAAAAATGCGTAGAATGTGAATATGATGTTTATTCATATGTTAATAATTTTTAAAATGTTACTTAGGATGCAACGTTAATCAGTTGTGCACAACCCATCTTTCTTTCGTATCCGTGCAGATTCAAATTAAAAATGAACACCTCAAAAAGACAAATTGGAGATGAAAGAAACCATTTATGACCATGCATGTCCGTGAGCGAGAGTGTGAAGATGGATAAATGGCAAGACTGATAAGATGTCATGTTAAAATAAAGGATGTGGACCTATTGGGGTCTTGAGTCATGGTTATTGTGTTAGGGGCATGTGGTATTTTCTCTCCCGTTGCAACGCACGGGCTCTTTTGCGAGTGTGTGTGTGTGTGTGTGTCTATATATATATATATATATATATATATATATATATATATATATATAAACACTATTCTGATCACGAGATCAGAATAATATTCTGATAACTACCTGACCTGTCCCAACGGTAGTAGTTGAACTTCCCCTAGTGCTAGGTTGAACTTCCGCAAACATTGCCCAAATGGGGCTTGCGATATACCGTTGGAAAGCTATAGAGACGATTATCATGACCCAAGTTAAATTTTTGGCAAAATCTAAGCGGTTTAAGAGCAGTTTTGAAAATCGTTTTTCCTTCATACAAAAAACATGAATCGTATTTTTGATCCCATTTTTAAACCGTTTATCGGAATGAGGCAAATAATATGGCGTTGGAAAGCTGCTACAAATGCGCACCTTCCACATGTAGAAAGTTTTCTCTAATTCCTATTGTTAAAGAGTAATTTGAAAAATCATAGAATTTTGCAAACCGAACAGTTGAGTTCGTATTTTCGGTGCCATTTCTAAACGGTTAATCCAACTGAGGCAAATGATATGGCGTTGGAAAACTTATGAAAATGCGCTTCTTTTTCATGTACAAAGTTTTTTCTAATTTTGAACGGTTTAAGAGTAATTTAGAAAACCGTCCAAGTTCCACCGAGTTTGTATTTTCGAGTTAATTTTTTAACCGTACGTCGGAATGCAGCAAATGATATGGCATTGGAAAGCTTGAAGAAATGCAAAACTTTTTGGTATATAATTTTTCTTCGCATTCCTTACTGTTTTAAGTCATTTTTGAAAATGGTTAAAAACATTTTTTGGCTGTAATTTTTGTAAACTTTGTCGGAATGGGGCAAATAATATACCGTTGGATAGCTATCGAAAATGCGAAACTTTTTCGTATATATTTTTTTCTCTAAATCCAAGCCATTTTCAAGTAATTTAGAAAATGACGAGATCTTGATTTCTGCCTTCATCGCGAAAGGAAATGCACTGCGTGAAGTAGTTGAACTTCTGGGGCATGTCTGTTTGAACTTCACTCTATTTTTGGCGTGCTGTTTTTTGCCCATAAGTCCCAAACCATTTACCGGAATCTAGCAAATGATATACCGATGGAAAGCTGTTGAAAACACAGAATTTTCCCGTGTTGATCAGTTTTTCATACTCGCGATGGTTCAAAAGAATTTTTTGAATACATAAAACATTTTTTAAAAGGTATGCATGAAAATTTTAAACCGTTCATCAAAATGTAGCACATAATATACCGTTGGAAAGCTTATGAATCGCAGCAAGTTTTTCCTGTAGACATGTGCTACAAATTCGTTGCCGTTTGAGAGCAGTTTTTAAAATGGCAAAACAACGTTGTTTTTTGCCTTTCTTTTCAACATGTAAATGAACGACGGACGTCTCACACATGAATTTTGAACTATGCTAGGAGGATCACGTGAACTTCTTGCAACAAACCTTTTTTAAGCCTTTTGTTTTCTATTCTTATATTCTTATCTGAAACGCATTCCGTGTAGTAGTTGAACTTCCCGCTATTTTCACCTTGAACTTCGGTCACGTATTTTTGTTCGACCCCTCTCACAAGAATTTTTGAACTTTCTCGGGCCGAGCACTTGAACTTCTAGCAACAAAACTTTTAGCCTTTGCTTTTTCATTCTTGTTTTATACAAAATGCACAACGTGTAGTACGTGAACTTCTGGCAGTTATCAATCTGAACTTCTCTCGGTTACATGAAAATATCTAAGTTTTTTATAGACATTGAACCGCTCTGCCCTTTTTATTTGAACTTCAATGTGTATTCTCATAAATGTGAAAATTGGAGGTTTTTTAGAAACATCAAAATTTGAAATTGAACATATTGGTTTTATTCTTTAGTAACTAGAAAAATCCGATTTTTCAAATAAATATCAAATTGCTTCGCTTTTTCCAATTGAAATTCTTTGTTTTATCCTCTAGTAACGTGAAAACCAGAGGTTTTTATATACATTGAACTACTCCGTTTTTCAAAATTGAACTTCTTGGTTTTAATCTTTAGCATTGGAGAAAATCTGAGTTTCTATAAATTTTAAACATCTTTGTGTTTTTAATTTGAACTTCTTGGTTTATTTATTTAGTAACGGAGGAAATCGTTGTGTTATAATAAACAACGAACGGCCCCGTTATTTAATTTTGAACTTCTAAGTTTTTTTAGAAACGAGGAACATCCTTTTCCTTGTAATTTTTTTTGAATTATTTCTTTTCTGTTTTAATCTGACCTTCTTTGTTTTTCTGGAGATCAAACAATATATTTTTAGTACAAAGAACAATCATTTTTTTAATTTGAATTTTTGTTATATTGTTTAAAAACTAAAATCTTTTTTGATCGATGCACTACTTTTTTCACAATGATTTGATATTTGTCGACATGCTTTTAATATAGAGCATTTTCGTTTATAACTATAGTGGAGGCTTTTTTAACATATACTTTCTGGAATGGCACTCTGTACATATAAAAGATCCCAAAAAGATAAGTTGCTACTATACATGATAACCAACACAGAATTTTTGTTTAATAGATAAAACACATTCACATGAACGAATAATCAATTCACAGTGCCCATTTTTCAACCCGATACTTTCTTGTACACTTTCAGCATTTTTGTTGGGGGAATACAATAATTAGCTGCGTGCTTTTCCCCTTGAACCTTTATCATATATCTATCTGAACTTCATCCATGTTTCATCTTTGTGCTCCTTGTTCTTCATTACACATACACCAGAGAAGCTTTCAGTGTGACATTTTGCTGTGAAATCCATTCAACAGTCATATGCATTACAAACTCTAGGAAATCACAGAATGAAAGAACAACGTGGAGTGAAATCTTCATACATCATCATAATGAGCCCCTGGCAGTGGTAGTGGTGGTTGGAGGTGATTGGTTACTGCAGCGGGGAGGAAGCACGGACGAGAGGGTCCAGTGGCACGAACAGAATGTATGAACTTCCAGGGACCACAACCTATGAACATGTTGAGCGGATTTTTTTTGAAACACCACGCGATTCTTCTTGATCAGTATGTATGAACTTCCAGGAACCTCATTTTGAGGCACTGCACGATTTTTTCCATGAACAGAATGTATGAACTTCCAGGAACCAGAAATATTTTTCTGAACTTTTCTTAGTTACAGTATTTTGAATTTCGCGATCTTCAGATCATGAAATAGAATGATAGTTTGCTATAGTCATTGAACCACCCTATTTATTTAAATTTGAACTTCTAGTTTTTTTTAAATTGGTATTTCTTTTTTTACGAACTTCTTTTGAAATCTTTTCATTATTTAAATTTTACCTTCTTGGTTCTTTTAGAAACATGAAGAATATGTTTTTGTTACAAGATCTAACTGTTGTGGTATTGTAATTTAAACTTTATGGTGTTAAAAAAAGGGAAGATCCATTGGAAAAATATTGTACATCCATAATATTTTCTTCGGACCTTCTAATTAAATAAATTTGAACTTCCAGAGTTAATTTTTTTTCTTGTTGGGGCTTTTGTTTCTTCTCTTGTTTTTCACGACGTAATTATTTTTTGTTCTTATTTTCTCCTTTTTTGGACATCTCTGTGGCGTAGTTTTTAAACTTGTTCGGGGCTTCACTATTTTTAGTAGTTTTTTGACATTAAACCAACATACCAAAAGCACATTATTTTTGCATCAATGCATACTATTGAACTTCATGAAACAATACAAAACAAGAAAGTAGATAACACGATGTACAAATGGGGGCCAACTAAACAAACGATCTTATTCCCTTTCGTACGGGTCACTGAATTTCACATGTCCAAATGGACTTCACTTAGCTATCTCACCTTCATCATACACCCCGTACATCCAAGCCCAAAATCAAAATCAAAACCGTGCCTCTCCAAACACAACATGAGCACAGAGAGGTATAGTTGTTCCTTTCCAGCTATATGTGAACTTCTACAGTCGATGTATTTTTTCTGTAGTAGATGCACAACAACTATGGGAAGGAGAATTTTTTTGTTGGATGGACAGAGAAGTTCAGCGGCGAGGCAAAGGCGGACCGCATCTGGCGAACTTCAGAAAATCAACACACTGAACTTCTAGAGGGCCAGATGCTGACCTTTTTGTTCATTACGCTGTTGATGACTAGTAATTGAAGAGAGCCAGATGTGGTCCTGTAGCTTGGTGAACATTGGGTGACTTCAATGGTAGAAAAGCAGAACTGATGGATGGATGGATTATGAACAACCATCAGACAACAGTGCATTTGGTGTGGAGTTCCCTGCAGCTTGGAGCAAGTGCACAGAGAGCTTCTGTTGAACTGAACTTGATTCGATCAATGGTTTCATCTATCTATCTATCTCTGGTGGATGCAGTTACAAAAGAATGGCACAGAGCTTCTTCTTCAGAGAACAACAAAAATGGATGCAATCATACACACATGGAGGATCAATTGCCATGGACCGATCAACCACAGAAGATCATAGCAAGAATGAATCAAGTCTTATAATTAATTAACAAGAAGGAAATTAAAAAATGAACCATACTGTATCATGCATGAATACATGATCCTAGTAGTATTTCACTTGGCTACTAACAATGGTAGCAGTACCTCTAGCCGTCCGTCCACCGCTCTCCGGCAGGGTCTTCTTCTTCTCCTTCAATTTCTTCATATCTGATTCAAGAAAGCAGACCCAAAACAAAAAACAGCCTCCATCATCATCGCAGATCCCGGAGGTGAAACTGAAACCAATGAACCAAAACACCAGTTTTTTGCACCCACATATACAGTTGAACTTCAGAAATCAAAATCACTTGGAGAACAAGAATCGACGATTTGATCTGGATATTATACAACATCAGGGAACAACAGAAAAGCAAGACCAAGAGAGGTTGGAGTTTGGGGCGTAGATGTGCTGGGCGGCCAGACGCATGGTGCCTCGAAGTGAAGCAAGTTGCACAGTGTGACGCGCACTCACACGGGCAGAGGTGAATGGCCTGAGGAGGCAAAGTTGAACGGCCTGGCTACTGCGGCGCTGGCTGTAGGTGGTGACGCCAAAAACAGCAAAAAATAGTCTTCTCGAACTTCCATCCTCATTTTTCTTGAACTGCAACATTTTGTGTAGGAATATGGCGAGCTTGTAACACCCCCAGTGGTTAACTACAGTAATCACCCTTTTGATTATGCCATGTCATCATGATCAATAGTGCTTAATCATAATCAGTATCATATCTCTTTTCAAATTCAAATTCAGATGGAAATTCAAACTAAAAGTGAAAATAAAAGTTGTTCAAATCAGAAACCAAAATGTTCATTAAATAGCAAATAATTCAGAGGCAAATATAAAATTGTAACCAACAGTATGGGAGTAGTTAAGTGACCCTAATAACCTCAAACAGTGGCTAACAGCGACTTTTAATCGCCTTTTATTTAATCTAAATTAAATATGAAACCATATTTTAGCCAAACCAATTTTTGGAGTTAGGGTATAATGCACTGCTAATTTTGGGCTAGGTCACTTATTTAGTAAAAATCATTTTCGTGGCCTAACTATTTGCCAACAGGAAAAACAGAAAAGAAGAAAACAAAATAAAAAGAAAAGCCCCCCCGGACCAACTGGGCTATGGCCCAGCTGGACCACCAGGCCGGCCCACCCGCTCTCCCCATAACCCCCCTCCACCCCGAAACCCTAGCCGATCCCCTCTCACTCCCCCCTTCCCCGATTCTGGATCGGGCGCCGCCCCGCGCGCCCCCGACCCCGTCGCCGTCGTCGGTCGCCATCGCCGACGCCTCCTCGCCTCCTTCCCACGCCGTCCTCCTCGAGCCTCACCGCCCCTCTCCTCTCCTTGCTCGTGAGCTCCCTCCCTCGCTCTCCTCGCCTCTGTCGCCGCTGCCGCGCTCGCGCTCCGCCGCCTTTGCGCGCGCCCCCCCGGCTCCCTGGCCATGCCCCGCCGCGTCCATTTGTGCGCCGTCCGCGCCCACTCGCCGCTCGCTGCCGCCCGCGTTGCCCTGATCGCCTGCCGCTGCCCGCCCCTCGTCGCCCGCGCCTTGAAGCCCGCTCACTCGCTCCGGCCGCGCCTCGCCTCCGCGCACCTCGCTCGCCCGCCTCGCCTGCACGCATCGCCGCCGCTCCCGACGCTGCAGCCGCTCTCCGCTGGCCGAACGCCGAGGCCGCCAGCTCGCCTCTGTGCGTGTGCGCGCATGCAGCCGCGTGGGCTGGGCCCTATGCCACTGACCACAGGGGCCCGCCCCCTATATTTCCAAAAAAAAGGAGAGAAACAGAAAGAAAATAATCCATATCTCGGATTAAAATAATTTATACATGAAAGTTGCTCAGAATTTCGAGACGAATCCGAATGCGTGGTCCATTTGTCCATCACACGTCCCTAACTATCTGAACATGGAACTTCCCTCTCCGGATCGTCTGTCTGATACATCCAAAGACCCGGGAAATATCGTCAGATATTCTCCCGCTCCGTTTGATACGTGTAGTACTGCGTTAGACTACCCCTAGCACTGCATATTGTCATGTCATGCTCTTGTCTGCTTTATATTTACTGTTTCCTCCCCCTCTTCTCTCTCGTTAGACCCCGACGCAGTTCCCGGTACCGACGCAGCTCAGGAGCCCGACGACTCCACTGACGACCCTGCCTATGCTACCGAGCAACCAGGCAAGCCCCCCCTTTGATCATCCCGATATCGCCCATTCTATTTTCTCATGCTTGCATTAGAAATTGCTGCTGCTATTGCTTTACCTATTCTAATGCATAGCATGTCTATTGTAACCTGCTATTGATACCTTACCTACTTATCCTAAACTGCTTAGTATAGGCTGGGTAGAGACCTATCAGTGACCCCACTTATCCCGATTGCCCCGCTGGATTATCCGAAGACCCGATCAACGGGATTGAAGACAGGCCCCGGCACCGCACATCACCCCCCCTTAGTTGTACGACACTACTGGGTTACTATCGAGTAACGAGGGAGATACCTCGTCAGCACTTCTGATGGTAACCTTGTAGGGAGATAATTGGTCGTGGTCATCGAGGGTGATTCCTCCTTCTCCACTGCCGATACGACCCTGTCACGTAACACTTCAATGTGAACCCCGAGGGTGATTCCTCCGAGTTCACCTTGACGGATATATCGAGTAGGAATCCAACGAGGGTGATACCTCGGATTCCCCTGAGGTAATGGACACACGGATACTTGGATTTTACACTGTTACTTGGAAAGGCGGGTCGACCCTGAGGGGTACCCGCGTGAGCCTAAGTGGCGAGTGTTGTGGAGACGGGTTGACTTGGATGGTGCCCGAGTGATGAATACGAGGCACGGCCGGGCATTCTTAGCCCTTGCAGCAAGTCCTTGAGACGGGGCGACGGGGTCACATCTTTCATGAGTCTCTGCTCGTTACCGCAAGCCCTAGTCCACTAACGATTTGGATATTTGATCCGAGCAGGCCTCTGGCCTGATAGCACTAACCATCACGTGGGCATAGTATGGGCGTTCTGCATCGTAGCATCAGCCGAAAGCTCTGTCAGACGTCTAGTTCAGCCTTGCGGCCGGGACGGACCGGCGCCCTCCTGGTGCCTGGCTTCACCCTGCTCGCAACGACCCGGAGTGCACAGGGCGATGGCCCAAGACCCCTGAGCGCTTAGGATGTAGACCGGCGGGGACCTCTCTGCTGAGCTGTAGGTAGGGCTGCGGTGTATCGTTTGGCCGAGGCTGGGCATGACCCAGGAAAGTGTGTCCGGCCGAAGTTAATCGAGCGTGTTGGGTAAGTTGGTGCACCCCTGCAGGGAAGAAAACATCTATCGATAGCCGGTCCTACGGTAAAGGACACTCGGAGTTGTATCACGATCGACACAACTAGAACGTGAGATGATACCTGGATATATGGCTCTGGGATTGCTTCTCGCAGGGAGTCGAGAAGGGATCTCAGGACGAGGTTGATGACTGTATGGCTCTGGGATTGCTTTCTCGCAGGGAGTCGAGAAAAGATCTCTGGGTGAGGATGAGACTTAATGATACTACTACTTTATACGGTGCTAATCTACACTCTTCTAATGCTGCAAGACCTCTGAAGATGCTAGTCTTCGGTAGGACTAGGCCTTCTCTCTATTCTGGCATTTCTGCAGCCCAGTCCACATATACAGCCTTCCTTTGATAATGTTGCATATGTAGTGTAGATCCTTGCTTGCTGAGTACTTCTGAGTACTCATGGTTGCTTTGCTTTCTTTTTCTCCCCATATCAGTTTGTCGTGACCAGCCGACGGAGCCCCGGATACAGCTGCCCCGCCGACGATTAGTACTACCACCTCGAGGGTGTTACTTCTACAAGTTGGCCGACGACCAGGAGTAGGATCGGAGGGTCCCAGGCAGGAGGCCTGCGCCTTTTGATCGTAGTGTTTTATTTTGCCCCGCCTTTCTAAAGGCCTTTCTGTTTCTCTTTTATATCTGTACTCAGATATCTGATGCTTCCGCTCACGCTTGTATGCCATCGAGCTATGTATTCGAGCCCTCGAGGCCCTGGCTTGTAATATGAAGCTTGTATGACTTTATTTATGTTTTAGAGTTGTGTTGTGATATCTTCCCGTGAGTCCTTAGGCCTGATCGTGTGCAATTGCGTGTATGATTAGTGCACGATTGAGCCGGGGGCGTCACAAGTTGGTATCAGAGCCGACTGACTGTAGGAACCCTTTTTTCCAACTCCTTGGCCGAAGTTGAGTCTGGTGGTCCAAAAACTAATTTACTAACTTGGTTGTGTGGCTTACGGGCCCACGTCGCCAATTGGGTGGTATTAGGATCTTTTACTCCTCGACCTTTACTCTGGGACTCTGTACTCTCTTCTACTCGGGTTAAAATTTTACTAACTCCAACATTAGGTTCTCGTGATCACATCCACCCGGTGTTCTGAAAATTTTCCCCCTTCCTTCAAGATTGTGGGTCAGATTCTGCTTACAGGATCCTTTTATCGAGGGCACCCTGTGTTGTCACTTGCAGATTCCTCGCTCCAACAGTTTTCTCCGACGTTGATGTACCCTTTGCTATGTCTCGTTGTGTACTTCCCTACCGCATGCCTGCACGCCGCCTAGTTGTCTAGCCTTCCCCTTTCGACTGTCGTAATGCCGAATTGTAACCAAGGCTATGTGTGGCTTTGAATGTCTGGTGCGAATATGATGAAGTATCTATTACACTTCCTTCTGTTGTGCGTGTTACTTCATGAATCATTCCATATACATGCAGTTTTTCTTGCTAAACTTCCCCTGTTGATTTGGCAGGATGGCTGACGACCCCCCACCTCCACCTTATATTGCCACAATGATGCAGCAATTTGAATTGAACCGTCAGGTTATGACCGGAATATTGGCCCAGTTCCCTACTCAAAATGCTCAGCAACAGAATGCTCCAATAACTCTGCCAGAATTTGTGCGCCTCAATCCATCCGTTTTCTGCAACTCCACCAATCCTATGGATGCTGATGATTGGCTTCGTGACATCTTGTTTGAGATGGAGTCAGCTAATGTGGCCCCTGACAGTTACGTCACCTTTGCGACATTCCACTTAAAGGGTCCAGCTGCTCAATGGTGGGAAAGCCACAAGGGTATGTTGCCTGTAGAGACTGTAACCACTTGGCAGGAATTTCAGTCAGCTTTTCATGCACGGTACATTCCTCAAGGTCTGATCGACCAGAAGAAGCAGGAGTTTCGCAAACTCTCATAGGGCATCATGACTGTGGATGAATATCAGAGGAAATTTCTCGAATTATCCCGCTATGCTGAAGATGACGTCTGCACTGACGCCTACAAGCAGGAGAAATTCCGTTAAGGACTGCGTACAGATATAAACCTCACACTTGCTGTCCATGATTTTACAGATTTCGCAACGCTTGTCAGCAAATCTTTCCGAGTTGAGACTGCCCAGACTAAACACCAGGAGTCGCTCAAGCGCACTCATGAAGTTGCTTCATCCTCGGGTCAGCCTGTTCAGAAACGTCGAGTCTGGATCCCACACAATGTTCATCATCGACCTGCTCCAACACCAAGGCCGTCTTATGTTGCACCTCGTCTGCCTCCGCCGCCGAGACAGCTAACGATTCAGGGTGGACAGTCCAATGCCATGGCTACACCTCAGGCTGCACCACGTCCTCCTGATGGCCGTACGAAGGGCCATCGAACCCATCATTCCAGAAGTCGTAAGCCCAGGCCTCTTGCTATGGGTCGTGGCCAGGTCACTCATGTCAAAATGGGAGAAGCTCGTGAGTCACCTAAAATCGTGATGGGAACTCTGCCAGTTAATTCAGTTGCAGCTTCTGTTCTCTTTGATTCAGGTGCATCACATTCCTTCGTGTCCCAGCAATTTGCACAAGTACATGGGTTAGCTATGAGCTCATTGCCCACTCCATTAGAGATTATCACTCCCCGTTCCAGGTGGCAAACCAAGATGGTAAGTCACAACAATCAGATCAGAATTGAAGGGTTGATGTTCTCTGCTTCCCTTATTGCTCTTGGACCTTCTGACATAGACATCATTCTCGGTATGGACTGGTTAACAGCCCATAATGCTTTGATTGACTGTGCTACTAAGACAGTCCAGCTCACACACCCTTCTGGTCAGGTGATCAAATACTCAGCCCGAATAGCTCAAGATGCTGAGAGCCAGATATATGTTCTGAATGCATTGAATGCTTCACCTCTTGAAGGCATCGAGAACGTTCCAGTTGTTCATGATTTTCAAGATGTCTTTCCAGAAGAACTTCCAGGAATACCTCCTGCTAGAGCTGTCGAGTTTGTCATCGACTTGAAGCCTGGCACTACCCTATTGCGAAGCGTCCTTATAAAATGCCTCCGCACCACCTTCTTGAACTTAAGGAGGAAATCGACACGTCACTTAAGAAGGGTTTCATCCGTCCCAGTTCCTCTGCTTGGGGAGCACCTTCACTCTTCGTTAAGAAGAAGGATGGAACTAACCGATTGGTTCAGGATTACCGGCCCATTAACCAAGCAACAATTCAAAACAAATATCCGCTTCCTCGGATCAATGATTTGTATGATCAACTTGCTGGATCATCGGTATTCTCTAAACTTGATTTGAGGTTGGGTTACCATCAGATCCATGTTGGTGAAGAGGATATTCCGAAGACTGCATTTGTTACTCGCTATGGCTCTTATGAGTACACTGTCATGTCATTTGGCTTAACAAATGCTCCAGCTACGTTTTCCCGCCTGATTAATTATATCTTCATGGATTACCTCGACAAGTTCATCGTGGTTTATCTAGATGATATTCTGGTCTATTCAAAGAATAAAGAAGAACATGATGAACACCTCCGTCTTGTACTGGAAAGGCTCAGAGAACACCAGTTGTATGCCAAATACTCCAAATGTGAATTCTGGCTTTCTGAAGTAACTTACCTTGGTCATGTGATTTCCAAGGATGGAATTGCTGTTAACCCAGAATGAGTTCATGCTATTCTGGACTGGACTCCTCCGAAGAACGTGAAGCAAGTGAGAAGTTTTCTCGGCCTTGCAAGCTATTGCCGTCAATTTGTCGAGAACTTTTCCAAGATTGCTAAGCCTTCGACTGATCTGCTTCACAAGGGCGTTAAGTTTGAATGGATAGAAAAATGTCAGGAAAGTTTTCAAACACTCAAAGACAAGCTGACATCTGCCCCAGTACTTGCTCCACCGGATTCTCGCAAAGATTTTGTGATTTATTGTGACGCATCCCGTGAAGGATTAGGCTGTGTCCTAATACAAGAGCGTAAAGTGATTGCTTATGGCTCTCGTTAGTTGCGCCCACATGAAGAGAATTATCCGGTACATGATCTAGAACTAGCTGCTGTCATCTATGCACTGCAGTTGTGGCGACATTACCTTCTCGGTAATCGTTGCGAGATATACACGGATCATAAAAGTCTGAAGTACTTGTTCACTCAGCCATCTCTAAACCTCCGTCAGCAAAGATGGATGGAGGCCATTGCGGACTATGATTTGGGTATTTCCTATACCCCTGGCAAGGCTAACGTGATGGCTGATGCCTTAAGCCGCAAGTCCTATTGCGACAACCTCATGGTTAGGCGAGCTCAACCTCGTCTTTTTGAAGAACTGCGCAAGCTGAATCTGCGTATTGTTCCACAGGGTTCTCTTAATAACCTTGTGATACAACCAGATCTTGAGAAAGATGTTAAGAATGCACAAGCTAAAGATGCTGAAGTTGATCTGATGAAGAAAAATCTTCACCTTGAAAAGTACAGGGATTTCTCGCTGTCTGAAGATGGAACCTTGTATTTCAGAAACCGCATTGTCGTACCTCGTTTCGAGCTTATGACTGACAAGGTCATGAAGGAGGCACATGATACCCCGCTGTCTATTCATCCGGGTAGCACCAAGATGTATCGTGATCTCCGTCAAAGGTACTGGTGGTCTAAAATGAAGCAGGACATTGCTCGGTATGTTGCTAAATGTGATGTGTGTCGTTGCGTTAAAGCAGAACATCAGAACTACAACCGTTGCCTATTCCTCTATGGAAATGGGATAAGGTTCAGATGGATTTCATTACAGGACTTCCCAGGTCACAGAAGGGTCACGATGCTATTCTTGTCGTCGTCGACCAACTTTCCAAAGTTGCACATTTTCTACCTGTCAAGGAGACTATCACTGCTAGCCAGTTAGCAGAGTTGTATATCTCCAGAATTGTTTCACTCCACGGCATTCCGAAGGAGATCAGTTTGGACCGTGGCGGTCTTTTCACCTCAAAGTTCTGGGAAAGTTTCCAAGAAGCTATGGGAACTCATATTACCTGGAGTTCAGCTTATCACCCCCAATCCCAAGGCCAAGTCGAGCGAGTTAATCAAGTGCTTGAAGACATGCTTCGAGCTTGTGTCATATCGTTCGGTAAGAAGTGGGAAGAATCTCTTCCATATGCCGAATTCTCTTATAACAACAGCTATCAAGCCAGCTTGAAAATGGCTCCCTTCGAAGTTTTATATGGACGTAAGTGTCGAACCCCTCTGAATTGGTCAGAAACTGGGGAACGACCGCTCGTGGGTCCAGATATTATTCAACACGCCGAAGAGCAAGTCCGTATCGTCCGTGAAAACCTCAAGGCAGCTCAGGACCGCCAGAAGAGCAACTATGATCGCAAACGATGGGGTTTGACTTATCAACCCGGTGATCAAGCTTATCTTCGTGTCACTCCTATGAAGGGCACAGACCGTTTTGGAATCAAGGGCAAGTTAGCTCCACGCTACATTGGTCCTTTCCGCATTATTGCTAGACGTGGTCAGGTGGCATATAAATTGGAGTTGCCGCCGCAATTCTCTCATATCCACGACGTCTTCCATGTGTCGCAACTTCATAAATGCTTCAAGGAATCTCCGCACCGAGCCGTGGATCATGAGATGCTCGAATTGCAAGATGATCTATCTTATAAGGAGCATCCGATCCGCATTCTCGATGAAGCTGAACGTCGGACCCGTCAAAAGGTTACCAAGTTCCTCAAAGTGCAGTGGTCAAATCATACTGAAGATGAAGCCACTTGGGAACGCGAGGATAACCTCCATGCTGAATACCCCGAACTTTTCCCTTCTACCTCTTAATTCTCGGGACGAGAATTCTTGTTAGTGGAGGAGACTTGTAACACCCCCAGTGGTTAACTACAGTAATCACCCTTTTGATTATGCCATGTCATCATGATCAATAGTGCTTAATCATCATTAGTATCATATCTCTTTTCAAATTCAAATTCAGATGGAAATTCAAACTAAAAGTGAAAATAAAAGTTGTTCAAATCAGAAACCAAAATTTTCATTAAATAGCAAATAATTCAGAGGCAAATATAAAATTGTAACCAACAGTAATGGGAGTAGTTAAGTGACCCTAATAACCTCAAACAGTGGCTAACAGCGACTTTTAATCGCCTTTTATTTAATCTAAATTAAATATGAAATCATATTTTAGCCAAACCAATTTTTGGAGTTAGGGTATAATGCACTGCTAATTTTGGGCTAGGTCACTTATTTAGTAAAAAGCATTTTTGTGGCCTAACTATTTGCCAACACGAAAAACAGAAAAGAAGAAAACAAAATAAAAAGAAAAGCCCCCCCGACCAACCGGGCTGTGGCCCAGCTGGACCACCAGGCCGGCCCACCCCGCTCTCCCCATAACCCCCTCCACCCCGAAACCCTAGCCGATCCCCTCTCACTCCCCCCTTCCCCAATTCTGGATCAGGCGCCGCCCCGCGCGCCCCCGACCCCGTCGCCGTCGTCGGTCGCCATCGCCGACGCCTCCTCGCCTCCTCCCTACACCGTCCTCCTCGAGCCTCGCCGCCCCTCTCCTCTCCTCGCTCGTGAGCTCCCTCCCTCGCTCTCCTCGCCTCTGTCGCCGCCACCGTGCACGCGCTCCGCCGCCTCTGCGCGCGCCCCCCCGGCTCCCTGGCCACGCCCCGCCGCGTCCATCTGTGCGCCGTCCGCGCCCACTCGCCGCTCGCTGCCGCTCGCGTTGCCCTGATCGCCTGCCGCTGCCCGCCCCTCGTCGCCCGCGCCTCGGAGCCCGCTCGCTCGCTCCGGCCGCGCCTCGCCTCCGCGCACCTCGCTCGCCCGCCTCGCCTGCACACATCGCCGCCGCTCCCCACGCTGCTGCCGCCCTCCGCTGGCTGAACGCCGAGGCCGCCGGCTCGCCTCTGTGCGTGTGCACACGTGCAGCCGCATGGGCTGGCCCCTATGCCACTGACCACAGGGGCCCACCCCCTGTATTTCCAAAAAAAAGGAGAGAAACAGAAAGAAAACAAAAATGAAAAATAAAATAGAAATAGTTAAAAATAAATATTATTTAATTAATTAAGTAATTAGGTAATTATGTATTTAATTAGGTTAATTAATTCTGTTTAGTTAATCTGTTTAATTAGTTAACCTATTTAGTTAAGTTAATCTTTCATTAGGTTAGCTAGTCAATGACATGTGGGCCCTATTGCCCTGGTTGACCAGTCAACTCTGGTTGTTGACTGGTTGACCGTTGACCGGATTTTAATAATTCAGAAAATCATTTAATTCTTTGATAATGCATAGAAAATAATCCGTATCTCGGATTAAAATAATTTATACATGAAAGTTGCTCCGAATTTCGAGACGAATCCTAATGCGCGGTCCGTTTGTCCATCACACGTCCCTAACTATCTGAACATGGAACTTCCCTCTCCGGATCGTTTGTCCGATAAATCCAAAGACCCGGGAAATATCATCAGATATTCTCCCGCTCCGTCTGATACGTGTAGTACTGCGTTAGACTACCCCTAGCACTGCATATTGTCATGTCATGCTCTTGTCTACTTTATATTTACTGTTTCCTCCCCCTCTTCTCTCTCGTTAGACCCCGACGCAGTTCCCGGTACCGACACAGCTTAGGAGCCCGACGACTCCACTAACGACCCTGCCTTTGCTGCCGAGCAACCAGGCAAGTCCCCCCTTTGATCATCCCGATATCGCCCATTCTATTTTCTCATGCTTGTATTAGAAATTGCTGCTGCTACTGCTTTACCTATTCTGATGCATAGCCTGTCTATTGTAACCTGCTATTGATACCTTACCTGCTTATCCTAAACTGCTTAGTATAGGCTAGGTAGAGACTTATCAGTGACCCCACTTATCCCGACTGCCCCGTTAGATTATCCGAAGACCCGATCAACGGGATTGAAGACAGGCCCCGGCACCGCACATCACCCCCCCTTAGTTGTACGACACTACTGGGTTACTATCGAGTAACGAGGGTGATACCTCGTCAGCACTTCTGATGGTAACCTTGTAGGGAGATAATTGGTCGTGGTCATCGAGGGTGATTCCTCCTTCTCCACTGCCGATACAACCCTGTCATGCAACACTTCAAGTGTGAACCCCGAGGGTGATTCCTCCGAGTTCACCTTGACGGATACATCGAGTAGGAATCCAACGAGGGTGATACCTCGGATTCCCCTGATGTTATGGACACACGGATACTTGGATTTTACACTGTTACTTGGAAAGGCGGGTCGACCCGGAGGGGTACCCGCGTGAGCCTAAGTGGCGAGTGTTGTGGAGACGGGTTGACCTGGATGGTGCCTGAGTGATGAATACGAGGCGCGGCTGGGCATTCTTAGCCCTTGCAGCAAGTCCTTGAGATGGGGCGACGGGGTCACATCTTTCGTGAGTCTCTGCTCATTACCGCAAGCCCTAGTCCACTAACGATTTGGATATTTGATCCGAGTAGGCCTCTGTCCTAATAGCACTAACCATCACGTGGGCATAGTATGGGCGTTCTGCATCGTAGCATCAGCCGAAAGCTCTGTCAGATGTCTAGTTTAGCCTTGCGGCCGGGACGGACCGGCGCCCTCCTGGTGCCTGGCTTCACCCTGCTCGCAACGACCCGGAGTGCACAGGGTGATGGCCCAAGACCCCTGAGCGCTTAGGATGTAGACCGGCGGGGACCTCTCTGCTGAGCTGTAGGTAGGGCTGCGGTGTATCGTTTGGCCGAGGTCGGGCATGACCCAGGAAAGTGTGTCCGGCCGAAGTTAATCGAGCGTGTTGGGAAAGTTGGTGCACCCCTGCTGGGAAGAAAACATCTATCGATAGCCGGTTCTACGGTAAAGGACACTCGGAGTTGTATCACGATTGACACAACTAGAACATGAGATGATACCTGGATATATGGCTCTGGGATTGCTTCTCGCAGGGAGTCGAGAAGGGATCTCAGGACGAGGTTGATGACTGTATGGCTCTGGGATTGCTTTCTCGCAGGGAGTCGAGAAAGGATCTCTGGGTGAGGATGAGACTTAATGATACTACTACTTTATACGGTGCTAATCTACACTCTTCTAATGCTGCAAGACCTCTGAAGATGCTAGTCTTCGATAGGACTAGGCCTTCTCTCTATTCTGGCATTTCTGCAGCCCAGTCCACATATACAGCCTTCCTTTGATAATGTTGCATATGTAGTGTAGATACTTGCTTGCTGAGTACTTCTGAGTACTCACGGTTGTTTTGCTTTCTTTTTCTCCCCATATCAGTTTATCGTGACCAGCCGACGGAGCCCCGGATACAGCTGCCCCGCCGACGATTAGTACTACCACCTCGAGGGTGTTACTTCTACAAGTTGGCCGACGACCAGGAGTAGGATCGGAGGGTCCCAGGCAGGAGGCCTGCGCCTTTTGATCGTAGTGTTTTATTTTGCCCCGCCTTTCTAAAGGCCTTTCTGTTTCTCTTTTATATCTGTACTCAGATATCTGATGCTTCCGCTGACGCTTGTATGCCATCGAGCTATGTATTCGAGCCCTCGAGGCCCTGGCTTGTAATATAAAGCTTGTATGACTTTATTTATGTTTTAGAGTTGTGTTGTGATATCTTCCCGTGAGTTCTTAGGCCTGATCGTGTGCAATTGCGTGTATGATTAGTGCACGATTGAGCCAGGGGCGTCACAGAGCTTACGGTTTCTATCATGGCATCCATCGCGAGCAGAGGAAGATGGAGGGAGATGCCGGAGGCCGGCGCCCGGTAGTTGTGGAGGGGCCATGGATGGCGCGGGTAGAGGGGGAGGATGAAGGCCGGTGGGTGGTGCAGCGAGCCCACACCTGTGGGTGATGCCGTCGTCCCTGGTAGCGCATTGGGGATGCCTGTTCGAGGTGGGGGGAGGTGAGTCATAGGTGGAGGAGGACGTGCGGTGGTTGTGGAGGCGCGGCGTGCGGGGAGGGAGGCTGTTTTTTCTTTTCTTTTTCACTCGGTACGAGTTCGACAACAACTCGTCGCGGCCTATATATTGTTGGGCTCTTTTTGGCCTCTCTTTTTTTCCTTTTTTCTGGAGTCTCATCCCAACTTGTGGGGGAATCATAGTCTCCATCATACTTTCCTTACTGGTTCAACGCTCTAATAATGATGATCATCACACTTTTATTTACTTACAACTCGATAAAACCGAAACAACATGACTCTATATGAATGCCTCTAGCAGTGTACCAGGATGTGCAATGATCTAACGTAACATGTATAACAATGATGAATGGTGGCTGTTGACGATGACATGTACCTGGGGTAGGGTAATAGGCCTGACCTAGACACCCTTCCCAAGACATTACCTTAAAGTCAGGGATATTCAAAGGACAATACCATTCACTCGACCAGAAGCATTCCACTCGGAAAACCCAATTCCATTCGACCGGAGTGTACTCACTCGACCACATCAGAAATCACTCGAAAGACAGAAGATCTAAAGTCACTCAGAACGGCAACGGTCAGGCGTTCACGCTGTAGTCTTAATGATCATTTATATGCCTTTATTGCTGGCGTTACCAGTAACGTCCTATCTTTATGTACATTGAATCCTGTGTAACTGAGAGCTAGAGGGGTCTGGCAAACTCTATATAAGCCACCCCCTCCTCAGGCACAAGGGTTCGCACCACCTGTAACTTCACGCATAATCCAATCGATCGAGCCCCTGGGCACCGAGACGTAGGGCTGTTACTTCCTCCGAGAAGGGCCTGAACTCGTAAATCTTGCATGCACAACCTCACCGTAGCTAGGATCTTGCCTCCTCATACCTACCCCCTATTCTACTGTCAGACTTAGAACCATGACAGTTGGCGCCCACCTTGGGCGGGTGTCTTAGCGACTTTCCGGTGAGGTTGCGATTTTTTCCGATTCCCATCATCATGGTTTCTGGTGGAGGTTCGGCTGAGGGCCGCAAGATCCGTCTCAGCGTGCACGTCTTCATCGCCGACGACTCCGCCTGGCTCCAGGAGGCCCCCCTCGACGTCGAGACACTCCCTGTCCGCGGGGCGACGCACTTTCGCGCGTGTGTCCGCGGCGTCCTTCTGCGGCAGCCGTCGACCCAGTATTGGTCGGCTCCCGCAGTGTCTTCGTTCCTCGCTATTCGCCGTCGCAAGCGATCCGGTCGATCGCGGCAATCGAGCCCGATGAATCTCTCTACGGCCTGTTCGATCTGTCGACTGGCTCCGTCGAGACCCTGTCCAAGTGCAACAGTAGCGACCCTGCAGCAGAGGTCCTGATGGTCGACACACCGCACAGCCCACCTGGCATGCGTCGCAACGGTGGCGGCGACGGCGGTGGCGATCCGTCGCATGTTCACGAGGAATACCACCCCGAAACCCTCTCTTCGCAGCGGAGGGAGGAACTCCACCGCCGCAGCGAGGAGGCACTCCACACGCCCATCGTCGGAGAGACCTCTGAGGCTTGGGCCTTGGAGGCAGCGCGCTTGGCCACTTTGGCTGAACGCACTCGACTGGAGAACCTTCAGCATGCACTCGACGAACATGCTCGGCAGTAGATTCCTGAGTCCAGTCGACAGCGGCAATTGTTCCCGCCTCAACCTTAGGTATACCGCACTCCCATTCAGAATCTTACGGCTGCAGCTTGTATAGCAGAGTCCATCCAGCCATCCCAGTCGGAGGCTAGACGAGGTTTGATGCAGATCCGGACTCTGCTCCGGGCAGCAGGAGAGCAAAACACTACAGTATCTCAGTCGCGTAACAGAATCCATAGTAGATCTGTGGTGGCTGACATAGTCCAATCGGCTCACAGCCCAAGATCGCCTCCGCGGCGTGAAGGACGTGGGCATCGCCAAGAGGAGTATTTGGGTCAAAACCACGAGCAGTACGATCATCGGCTCGGTCGTGATGACCGCCGTCGAGTGCCTACGCCCCCTCCGAGAGGCGGATCATATGTGCCCCGGCATTATGATGACAGGCGCCCGTACAGCGAAGAGTGGAGGGTGCCAGTCGACCCAAGAGAGCCAGGGTTTGATGCGAGGTAAATTTTGGTGCAAGGTTTGGTCGATAGGAACCGAGCACACAGAGAAGGGCAAGACAGAGATCGCCCCAGTGGAAGTAGAGTACATGTTTCAGGTCCCGAGTGTTTTAGCAGAGCCATCAGAGCTGCTGAGATCCCTCCCAACTTCAGGTTGGCGACTGGGGTTAGTAAGTTCACCGGTGAGTCGAAGCCTGACACTTGGCTGGAAGATTACCGAGTAGCTGTTCAGATCGGTGGTGGAAATGATGAGGTAGCTATGAAACATCTTCCTCTCATGTTGGAAGGATCGGCCAGAGCATGGCTGAATCAGTTGGCTCTAGGCAGTATATTCAGCTGGGAAGAGTTAGCCCGAGTGTTTGTCAGGACATTCGAGGGCACATGCAAATGACCTACAGGGTTGACAGAATTGCAACATTGTGTACGGAAGCCGAATGAAACTCTAAGGGATTACATCCAAAGATGGACCACTTTACATCACACAGTAGAAAATGTATCCCAACACCAAGCAGTTTGCGCCTTCAAGGAGGGCGTTCGGTATCGAGAGCTTAACCTGAAATTCGGTCGGACAGGAGATATGTCTCTGACCCGAATGATGGAAATAGCCACTCGGTACGCTAATGGTGAAGAAGAGGATCGACTCCGCAGTGGAAAGGGCAAGCCAGTCGCCCAAGACACCGGAGGAGGTCGGAAGCAGAAACGCAAAGCCGAGCCAGCAGGTCCTGGTGAAGCTGCAGTTGTAACTCAAGGAAAATTCAAGGTGAAGCCCAAAGGGCTCTGGATCCCCAAGAAGGTGAAAGATCAAGCAGGGAATGATGTGTTGGATTTGCCATGTCACATTCACACCAAGAAGGATGAAGAGGGTAATCTGATTTATCCCAAACATACCACTCGACAATGTCGGCTCCTAATCCAGCAGTTCCGAGAGAAACAGCCCAATGAGAAGGAAAAAGAGTCTGACAAGGATGAGGACAAGGAAGAAGATGATGACGGTTTTCCTAACGTCAATTCCACTTTGGTGATTTTTGCTCACATTGAAAGCAAAAGTCGACGAAAAGTCATCAACAGAGAAGTAAACATGGTTGCTCCGGCAACGACGACATATTTGAAATGGTCAAAGACTCCCATTACATTCGACCAATCTAACCACCCACCGCACGTTGCCACCCCCGGGAGGCAAGCATTGGTGATCGACCCAGTCATTGGGGGCACCCGACTGACCAAAGTCCTGATGGATGGTGGCAGCGGCTTGAACATTTTGTATGCTGAGACCCTCCGTGGGATGGGCATTCTAATGTCCAAGCTCAGTGAGAGCAACATGCGATTCCACGGTGTCATTCCAGGAAAGAAAGATGATTCACTCGGCCAGATCACTCTTGACGTGGTTTTCGGTGATTCAAAGAATTACCATAAGGAGAAGTTGACATTTGAAGTTGTGGATTTTGACAGTGCCTATCATGCTATTCTGGGCAGAACTGCATATGCCCGTTTCATGGCTCGACCGTGTTACGTGTACCTCAAGCTGAAGATGCCTGGCCCCAGGGGCGTGATCACAGTCACTGGTAATCGGCAACGAGCAGAAGAGTGCCTCCAGAAGGGCTCTAAGATAGCTGATGAACAGATGGCAGCAGTAGAAATGGAAGAATATAAGAAGACTACAGATCCGAGTGATTTGTTGCGTGCTAAGAAGCCTGCTTCAGAGTCTGCATTTCAGTCATCCGGTGAAACAAAGCCTGCTCACATTCACTCGACCGATCCCAATGCTGCTCCGACTCATATCTCAACAACACTCGACAACAAATAGGAAGAAGCGCTCATCCAGTTCCTCCGTGAGAACTGGGACATCTTCGCATGGAAGCCGTCTGACATGCCGGGTGTACCCAGGGGACTGGCTGAGCACCATTTGCGAGTCGATCCAAAGGCAAAACCCTTTAAAGAGCATCTTCGTCGGTCCGCTGTGGAGAAGAGAAAGGCAATCGGCGAAGAGGTGGCTCGGCTTCTGGCGGCTGAGTTCATCTGCGAAATTTACCACTTCGAGTGGCTCGCCAATGTTGTCATGGTTCCCAAGAAGGACGATTCACTTCGTATGTGCATTGATTTCAAGCATATCAATCGGGCCTGTCTGAAAGATCATTTTCCTCTCCCCCGCATCAATCAGATAGTCGACTCGACTGCGGGATGTGAGCGATTGTCCTTCCTGGATGCATATTCCGGGTACCATCAGATCCGACTGTATGGACCTGATGAAATAAAAACAGCTTTTATCACCCCATTCAGGTGCTTTTGCTATGTCACCATGCCCTTTGGTCTCAAGAATGCTGGTGCCACATTCATGCGCATGATACAGAAGTACCTGCTAACTCAAATCAGTCGGAATGTGGAAGCATACATGGATGACATCGTGGTTAAGTCGCGTAAAGGTTCCAACCTGCTGACTGACCTTGCTGAAACCTTTGCCAATTTGAGAAGATATGATATCAAGCTTAATCCGTCGAAGTGTACATTTGGAGTTCCAGGTGGAAAGTTACTCGGTTTCCTCGTTTCCGAACATGGGATCGATGCAAACCCAGAGAAAGTTGGTGCAATCCTCCGAATGAAACGCCCTGTGCGTGTACACGACGTTCAGAAGCTTACTGGTTGTTTGGCCGCTTTGAGTCAATTCATCTCTCGTCTCGGTGAAAAGGCATTGCCTCTTTACCGACTGATGAAGAAATCTGATAAGTTCGAGTGGACTCCTGAAGCTGACGCAGCGTTTGCAGAGCTCAAAGCCCTGCTTTCCACCCAGCCGGTGCTTGCTGCTCCAATCAGCAAAGAGCCTTTACTGCTTTATATAGCAGCCACTGGACAGGTTGTCAGTACAGTACTCACGGTCGAGCGGGAAGAAGAAGGTAAAACCTACAAGGTTCAACGCCCAGTGTACTATATTTCTGAAGTCTTAATCCCATCCAAGCAGAGATATCCACATTATCAGAAGCTTGTCTATGGAATTTACTTGACCACAAAGAAGGTTGCACATTACTTCTCAGATCATTTGATTATAGTCATCAGCGACGCTCCGTTGTCAGAAATTTTGAACAACAGAGATGCAACTGGTCGAGTGGCAAAGTGGGCGATTGAACTCCTTCCGCTGGATATCAAGTTTGAGGCAAAGAAAGAGATCAAATCTCAAGCAATAGCAGATTTCCTCGTCGAGTGGGTTGAACAGCAGCTACCGACCCAGATACAGTCGAAACATTGGACTATGTTCTTCGACGGGTCCAAGATGTTGAATGGTTCAGGCGCTGGGGTAGTCCTGGTATCTCCACGAGGCGACAACCTCAGATATGTTCTCCAGATTCACTTTGATTCCTCCAACAATGAAGCTGAATATGAGGCACTTCTGTACGGGTTGCGTATGGCCATTTCACTCGGCGTCCGTCGCCTAATGGTTTACAACGACTCAGATTTAGTTTTTAATCAAGTGATGAAGGAGTGGGACATCAGGAGCCCAGCTATGACTGGCTATTGCAATGCAGTGAGAAAGTTAGAAAAGAAGTTTGAAGGGCTAGAGCTCCACCATATACCCCGACTGAAGAATCAAGCAGCTAATGACTTGGCGAAAATAGGTTCCAAGCGGGAGCCTATTCCCAACAATGTGTTTTTGGAGCATATTCATGCACCATCAGTTCAAGAAGATCCCTTCACTGAAGAGCCCCCACAGCCTAAGAGCTCCACTGATCCGACTGAACTTGAAATCCCAGCTGTGGTCGACTTGATCATGGAGGTTTTGGTCATCATTCCCGATTGGACAGTGCCATATATTGCATATATTCTCAGGAAAGAGCTTCCAGAGGATGAAGAAGAGGCTCGTCAGATTGTTCGTTGATCCAAAGCCTTCACGGTAATGGGTGGACAGCTCTACAGAGAGAGTGTTACTGGGGTCGTTCAGAAATGCATCACTCCAGAAGAAGGCCGAATGATCCTCAATGATATCCACTCAGGGACCTGTGGTCACCATGCGTCCTCTCGGACCATCGTGGCCAAAGTATACCGAGTAGGGTTTTACTGGCCACGGGCAAATGAGATGGCAAAGGAAATAGTTGACAAGTGCGAGGGCTGTCAGTTCTACTCCAACATGTCCCACAAACCTGCTTCAGCCTTGAAGACTATTCCACTCGCCTGGCCATTTGCTGTTTGGGGATTAGATATGGTCGGACCTCTGAGGACTGGCAGGAGTGGCTTCACCCATGTGCTTGTAGCAGTCGACAAGTTCACTAAATGGATTGAAGCTAAACCTATCAAAAACCTGGAAGCAAGTACTGCTGTCAGCTTCATCAGAGGGTTAACATTTAGATATGGAGTTCCGCACAGCATCATCACGGATAATGGGTCAAACTTTGATTCAGATGAGTTCCGAGCTTTCTGCGCTTCCCAAGGTACTCGGGTCGACTATGCTTTAGTCGCCCACCCTCAGTCGAATGGACAAGCAGAAAGAGCGAACGGTTTGATTCTCAAAGGGCTGAAACCTTGATTGATGCGCGACCTCAAGCATGCAGCTGGCGCTTGGGTAGATGAGCTACCGTCAGTCCTTTGGGGATTAAGAACAACACCAAATCGGTCGACCGGTCGAACCCCCTTCTTCATGGTCTATGGGGCTGAGGCTGTGCTGCCGAGTGACTTGCTTCACAATGCACCCCGAGTAGAACTTTTTTCAGAAGCTGAAGCAGAACGGGCTCGAGAAGACGCTGTTGATCTTCTAGAAGAAGAAAGAGATATGGCCTTGATCCGATCGACCATTTATCAGCAAGACCTTCGTCGATTATATGCCAGAAATGTGAAGGGTCGAGCATTTCAGGAAGGGGACCTTGTGCTCCGAGTGGACCAACAACGGCCTCACAAACTTGCCCCCGCTTGGGAAGGTCCCTTCATCGTCACCAAGGTGCTCCACAACGGAGTGTATCACCTCTACAATGTGGAGCAGAATAAAGATGAGCCACGCGCTTGGAATGCGGAGCTACTCCGCCGTTTTTATACTTAAGTGTTCAGACTGATGAGATGTAATAAGGAGTACCTTTCAGTTCGTTTATCAAAGACATGGTTTTACAGTCTCCTAAATGATTGTTGTTACTAATACATGTGTCCGAAATCCCCCAGTGGGTGGCTTAGCTGCGAATCCGATTCGCCTAAGTTCAAAAAATCCTACCGAGTGATGAGCAACCCTCTCACTCGGGGGCTTAGCTGCGGTCCTGTACTCGCCTAAGTTTAAAAAATTCTACCGAGTGATGAGCAACCCTCTCATTCGGGGGCTTAGCTGCAGTCCTGTACTCGCCTAAGTTTAAAAAATCCTACCGAGTGATGAGCAACCCTCTCACTCGGGGGCTTAGCTGCAGTCATGTACTCGCCTAAGTTTAAAAAATCCTACCGAGTGATGAGCAACCCTCTCACTCGGGGGCTTAGCTGCAGTCCTGTACTCGCCTAATTTTAAAAAATCCTACCGAGTGATGAGCAACCCTCTCACTCGGGGGCTTAGCTCAGTCCTGTACTCGCCTAAGTTTAAAAAATCTACCGAGTGAGAGCAACCCTCTCACTCGGGGGCTTAGCTGCAGTCCTGTACTCGCCTAAGTTTGTAAAATCCTACGGTGATGAGCAACCCTCTCACTCGGGGCTTAGCTGCAGTCCTGTACTCGCCTAAGTTTGTAAAATCCTACCGATGATGAGCAACCCTCTCACTCGGGGCTTAGCTGCAGTCCTGTACTCGCCTAATTGTAAAAATCCTACCGAGTGATGAGCAACCCTCTCACTCAGGGGCTTAGCTGCAGTCCTGTACTCGCCTAAGTTTCAAAAATCCTACCGAGTGATGAGCAACCCTCTCACTCGGGGGCTTAGCTGCGGTCATGTACTCGCCTAAGTTTAAAAAATCCTACCGAGTGATGAGCAACCCTCTCACTCGGGGGATTAGCTGCAGTTCTGTACTTGCCTAAGTTAAAACACGCTCCATCCTGATCCGTCAGGACGATGAAGTGCAGGTCGTCTGCGACCTTCTCTTCAGTGCTACGCCACAAATACAACGTGTGCTCCATCCTGATCTGCAAGGATGACGAGGTGCAGGTCGTCCGTGATCCTCTCCTCAGAATTGCATCACAAGAACAAAAGTCTGTTCCGAGTGAAGATACAAGTTCCCCTCGGAAATAAAAACAAGCATATTTAAGGAAAAACTAAGTTCGGACAAATCCCATGAGGTTCCGGACCGCAGATTAAAGTACTCGGGCATCAGGCCCGAAGGAGTTTAACGGTTACAAAACCACTCGGCATACCGAGGCAAATTTAATCGGATCATAAAAATTTTGTTCACTCCGCAGGAGGGCTGGCAGGCTCGACGAACTCATCTAGGTCGATTCCATCTGCAATTCAAGTAGCAGCAGCAATAAAAGTCTCCATGAAGGACTGGAAGTCAAGTTTCTTGGTATTGGCAACCTTGATTGCTGCTAGCTTCTCTTCTTTGGCTTCCTTGCAATGAACACGAACCAGGGACAGAGCTACGTCGGCACCGCATCGAGCAGAGGACTTCTTCCATTCCTGCACTCGACCAGGAATCTCATTGAGTCGAGTCATCAAAGACTCGAGGTCATTTTGGAGCATTTTCCTTGGCCAGAGCGCCGCGTCGATCCGCGACACCGCAACCTTCAGTCGAGGAAGGTAATTCATGGCGCTGGCAAGGCGAGACTCCAGTCGGAGCATGTTCATGGCAGCTTCATCTTTAACAGGGGAGTTGATGGGGTCCAAGCTTGTCTCGACTCGTCCAGTCTCTTCCTCAAAGTTTTGACAGGATTCTGCACTCACAGAGAAATAATGAGTCGACAGTTATATGATGAGTCAACGAAAGCAAATCAATCGGACAGGGAAAAGTACCTTCAAGCATGCGGAATAACTTCTTGGCGAGTCCTCCCAGATAATTCTCTAGCTCGTCCGTCTTGCGGGTGATGTCTTCCACTTTGTCAGTCAGGGTCCGTTTATCCTTCTTTAGTCGAGTTACCTCTTTGTTGGCTTCATCGAGAGCAGCCTTCAGCTTGGTATTCTCTTCCTCCAACTTTCCGACTGAGGCCAGCTTTTGGTCAACAAGTGCCATTTTTTCTTCTGCTGTTTTCTTCGCAGCCGCAAGGTCAAGGTCCTTCTTCTCCAAAGCCCGTCTCATTGTTTCTAGAAAGAATAACATTCGAATCAGAAAAAGGAGGAGAAAAGATGGAAAGAGAACCAGTCGACAAGCTTTCCTTACCAGCAGCGTCATCCTTAGCCTTCTGCAAGTTATTCTGAGCCAACCCCAGATCAAGATTGAGCTGGATCTACTTCTGCTCTAAGTCAGCGAACCGGGCTCCAAGTTCACAAGATTTCTGTGTTCAGAAGATAGTCAGTCGGCAGACACAAAGATTGGTTGCTCCCGAGCAATAAAGTAACAAGTTCTAAGAGTTCTAAGACTACTGCCGAATCAAACATTCAACAATAGTCTCGGGGACTACAGTTCAAAGAGTTCTAAGACTACTGCCGAATCAAACATTCAACAATAGTCTTGAGGACTACACCCAGTGGGTGAACTCAGCATGCCCCCACTGGTTCGACTTTTCAATTGACTTGGTCCGTCCAGTCAGAAAAAAAACTCTGACCATAGCCGACTGCCCGCAGTAGACTACGGTCTCGGGGACTACACCCAGTGGGTGCACTCAGCGTGCCCCCATTGGTCCAGGTTCCACTCGACATGATCTGCTCAGATCGAGTGGAAAAGTTCTGTTCAAAGACCCCCGCCGAATCAAACATTCGACGGCGGTCTCGGGGACTACACCCAGTGGGTGCACTCAGCGTGCCCCCACTGGTTCAGAGATTCAATCGACACAACCTAGTCGACGCAAGTGGAAAAACTACTCAACAGAAATTAAAACACCCAGTGGGTGTACAGACTGACAATGGGTGTGCAATTAAGGTTCCAAAACGCTCATCCACGGACGTCTTGCAGATAATAAAGCAGCAGTTTCTAAATATCATATCCTAACAGAACAAGCATCAAGATGGAGTTCAGTCGGAAGTAAGCTAACCTGGACATTGGCCTGGAGTGCTGAGCTAGCATCATAGGTAGCTTGACTAGCCTCGCACACCACCTTCATCTGCTCCATCATAATGCCTGCCTGGCGTATGGCTTCCTTGGCAGCACACACTTGGTCCTCTGGGACGTGATGGGCGGTGAAAAGTGGAGGCGGTGGATCAGCTGCAGCAGCTTGAGAGCTTGAGGCATGAAGTTGCGCAGCTGAAGTAGGGGCCTGTGCAGTCGACGCTAAAGGACGACCACTCGACAAGGGAATCGCAAAAGTAACAGAAGCGCAGTTGAGGTTCCCGGGCTGCTGGATGGCTGGTTCTGCCGCCGGCGTCGACTGAGGCATCTTGATAGCTGGTGCCTTTTTGCCCGAGGTCCTGCTCCTCCTTCCCACGAGCTTCTGTGGCACATCTTCATCGTCATCTGGAAGTTCAATAACATTTTGCGGAGCTGCAAAAGAAACGACCACAAGAGTTCAGTCGACTGTAGAAGTGGTTAGCAAAGAAAAGACAAGATAACAGGAGTCATACCCGCTTTGGATGTGACCGCGTCCTCCATCTCCTCGTCATCATCATCTTTGTAAGCAGAAGTCCCAGAGGTAGCAGCACTGCAAATTTCAAGGTTCACTCGGTCAAGCAAGAGAATGGGTCGACAACTGATATAAGATTCTTGGAGCAAAGGGTGAAAACGAAACACTTACGCAGAGGCGACGGGAACATCAACCTTGATCTTGGGCAAGGCCTTCCGTGGCTTTGACGGCGCAGTCTTGAGCTGCTTCGGAGCCTTCTCAGTTGGCACCAGAGAAGATGTCCGAGTGCGCTTCGAAGTTTGTCCAGTCGGTGCCGCCACTTTACCTCGGATACTTGCTGGATCGTGCTTCTGCTTGGAACGCTTTTCCACGCGAGGTGGAGAATCGACCTCCTCACCACTGCTCGAGTCTTCGCGCTCTTCATCACTCTCGTCATCAGAGTTCCAATCGCCGTCGTCGCCTCCGCTCTCCTCTCCTTCCTGGATCTGCTCCTCGTTGGGCATTGAGTACATCTCAGTATATATCTGCAGAGCAAAGAATCATACAAATATCAATCGGATTGAAGCCTAAATAGGAAATCAGAGCAAAGGACATTCGGCACTGAAGATTGTACCTTATCCAGTTCGTTGGTCTTGTCGAATGGTGGGACCCTCTTGGACCCCCTGGGTTATCTTTGTTACCAGTGATGCCTTGCAGCCACTGCTCCACTACCTCCCCGGTGACCTCCTCCGGGTGGATCCGAGTGGTGTCATCAATACCCGAGTACATCCACATAGGATGATCACGAGCCTGGAGTGGCTGGATGCGTCGACTGAGAAATATTTCAAGCAAGTCCATACCAGTCACCCCATCGCGGAGTAACTGGACTACTCGGTCAACTAGCATATTCACTTCTGCTTTCTCCTCTGGGTTCACTTTCAAAGTAGAGGGCGGCTGGACTCGATCCATGGAAAAGGGAGGAAGCCCAGTCGACTGACAAGGAGTCGGCTGGTCTTTGCAATAGAACCAGGTCGACTGCCACCCTCTAACTGAATCGGGGAGCGTCATAGTCGGAAAAGTGCTCCTCCCCCTCATTTGAATTCCCAGACCCCCGCACATCTGGATCACATGTGTTCTCTCATCACTTGGATTGGACTTTTTTACGGCTTGAGAGCGACATGTGAATATATGTTTGAAAAGACCCCAGTGCGGTCGACAGCCCAAGAAATTCTCACACAGGGAAACATATGCAGCAAGATAGGTGATGGTGTTGGGGGAAAAGTGATGAAGTTGAGCTCCAAAGAAATTCAAGAAAGCCCGGAAAAAGGGATGTGGAGGCAAGGAGAAACCGCAGTCGACATGAATCGCGAGGAGGACTCACTCACCCTCTTGCGGCTGCGGCTCGGTCTCGTTCCCCGGCAATCGCCAGGACTGGTGGACAATCGAGCCCCCTTCGACCAGATCCTCCATGTCTTCCTTCCGGATCATGGATCTGATCTAGTCGCCCTGGATCCAGCCAGGCGGCAGGCCGGACCTAGATGACGACCCGCCCCGACTCGTCTTCTTGCCCTTCACTGCCGCCGTCGCCTTCTTCGCACGCTCCAGGGCTGCCGTTTTCTCCTTTCCCATCGCAGCAGGCTGCACTTGGACGGGGCGACGGCGTCCAAGGTGATGGCGAATGCGGTGGAGAAACAAGGGATGAAGAGCACAGTGCCAAACGCACCGGCCCGGACGCCTTATATGGACTTGTTACCGAGTGACTGACTTGTGGGCCCAAGCAATCCCATCGAATCCCGCAACAGCCGCGCACTCGGTACATGGCGAGAAAGGTGGCATGAGGATCGAGGCGTCCCTGCCAAATCTGTTCCGTTTACTGCGGGCCTCTCCGTCCCGCGCGCTTCTCCAAATTTCAAATCCCGTGAGATCCGGGAACGACAGTGCAGTCAATCGCGCCAAAGATCTCATACCATGTCCACAATTGAAGCTTATCAACAAAATTCACTCAACAATTTAGGAATGGATCAAGGCGACTGAAAATGAAGTCGAAGTCGTTACGTGGTTCATTAATCTAAGCAAAACGCTCCCGAAGCATGAAAACTGGGTCGGAACCATCTTCAACTCCTTTTTCCACTGGAACCCTGAACCATTCGGGGGCTAATGACGATGACATGTACCTGGGGTAGGGTAATAGGCCTGACCTAGACACCCTTCCCAAGGACATTACCTTAAAGTCAGGGATATTCAAAGGACAATACCATTCACTCGACCAGAAGCATTCCACTCGGAAAACCCAATTCCATTCGACCAGAGTGTACTCACTCGACCACATCTGAAATCACTCGGAAGACAGAAGATCTAAAGTCACTCAGAACGGCAACGGTCAGGCGTTCACTCCATAGTCTTAATGATCATTTATATGCCTTTATTGCTGGCGTTACCAGTAACGTCCTATCTTTATGTACATTGAATCTTGTGTAACTGAGAGCTAGAGGGGTCTGGCAAACTCTATATAAGCCACCCCCCTCCTCAGGCACAAGGGTTCGCATCCTGTAACACCCCCGGTGATTAGCAACAGTAATCACTTTTGATAATGACATGTTAGCATGATCAACAGTGCATAATCATCATTAGCATCATATTGCATTTCAACTCCTAAGTTAAATTCAAATTTAAATGAAAGTGGAATATAAAAGTTGACCAACATAGGAGCTAAAATGTCAGATAAATAACAAATATTCCAGAGGCTATTCTAAAATTGAAACCAACATCATTGGAATTGGATAAGTGACTCGAACAACCTCAAACAGTGGATAAAGATAATATTTAGTAACCATTTATTAAATCTGAAATAAATATGGAATTATGTTTTGTCCAAACTAATTTTAGGTGTTAAGGTATAATGCACTGGTATTTATGAACTAGGTCTCATGTTTTACAAAAACCATTTTGAGGCCTGACTATTTACTAAACTGAGAAAGGAGAATAAAGAAAAAGATAAAAGAAAAATGTGAAACAGAAAAGAAGAAGAAGGACCCCCCCCCCTCCGGCCCAACTGGGCGAAGCCCAGCCGGCCGGCCCACTTGTGCCCCCCCCTGGCCTATATGGCCCCAGCCGGCCAAACCCTAATCCCCACCACCCCACTCCCCTCGCTCTCTCCTCCCCCCTGTCTGGATCGGGTCTCCGATCCCGTCCGCCCCGTCGCCTAAGCCGTGCCGACGCCGCCCCGTCGCCGCCTCCCCTCGTCAGCCCCCACCTCCCGATCCAGATCGGGATCGGGATCGCGGGAACGGCCCGTCGCCGACGCCGCTCGCCGTCGCCGTTGGACGCCGCCGCCCGGAGCCCGCGCCTCCCCGGGCCTGCACCTCGTTCCCTCGCCGTCGTCCCCGTCGACCGCCCCGACCCCCCGCTTCGCCCGTCCCTACGAGCACGGTGAGGCCTCGGGCCTCCCCCCCTCTCTGCTCCCGCACCTCGCCGCCGAGCCGCACCGTGCCGCGCTCAGCGCTGGGCATGCTCATGCGTGGCGCCGGCTTGGCCGACCGCGCTGCGCGCGCCCCGCTCGCGCCCACTCCAGCCGCCGCTGCCGCTCGTCCTCTCGCCTTGCCTCCGCTCGCCGGGTCCGCGAGCCGGGCCCCTACATGCCGCTCGTCGCCTCGCCGAGTGGCCCCGCGGCTCACCACCGACCCGTCAGGCCTCGCGGCCGCCCGTGGCCAGCGCCCGGGGCACCCTGGACGCGCCCGCTCGGGCTGCGCCCGCCCGCCCCGTGTGGCCGTAGGGCCACTGCCCGGTGGGCCCTGCCCCCCCCTGTGCCGCTGACAAATGGGGCCCACCCCCTAAAGACGATTTAAAAGAAAATAGAAAATAAAATAGAAATAAATAAAATAATTAATTAAATAATAATTAGTTAATTAATTAGTTAATTAATCCTGATTAGGTTAATCTAATTAACTAATTAGTGTTAATTAATCAGTAATTAAATTAATTAAACCTAATTAACCTAACACCTATGACAGGTGGGACCCCCACCTGTAGGTGGTGCTGACGTCAGCATGATGTCATGCTGACGTCATCAATCACTGTTTCGGATAATGTTGAATTAAATAATTAATTAAATTTCAGAAATTAATAAAAACTTTAGAAAATCATATCTTTTAAACCGTAACTCCGATGAAAATACTTTGTACATGAAACTTGCTCAGAACGACGATACGAACCCGGATACGCCCTCGGTATCTCCGTCAGATGCCCGCAACTATAAGAACGTTGAACAATTAGACCGATTTCGATAAATGAATAGTGTCAACTTTAATTAAATAAATCCGAATAAATTCCTAAATTAACAAATCATTTAGTTAGGCAGTAGAACACCCCGGCATATCATTTAGGCATGTCATACATATTGTTTGCATTATTGCCGTGAATTTATTGTTTCTCTCCCCCTCCTTCTCTCTCGATAGACGCCGAGAGACCGACGTCGCTGCTGTCGAGTACGACTACGTACTGGGACGAGCAGCCCGTTGACGACCTCCCTCTCTTGCCAGAGCAACCAGGCAAGCCCCCCCCTTGAGCATTCCAGATATCGCCCATTCTATTCTCCTGCTTGCATTAGATTTCGCTACTGTTAATGTATGCTCCTATTCTGATGCATAGCCTGCTGTTGTAACCTGTTCATTGCTATTTTACCTGCCTATGATAAACTGTTTAGTATAGGTTGGTATGACCCATCTGTGACCCCACCACCTTACTTTGTCGCCCCTGCTTGTTCATCAACGACTCGATCAACGTGATCGTCGATCAGAGACAGACGCCTCACTTCACACCCCCCTTAGTTGTACGACTCTGCGTAGTAACTATCGAGTGCCGAGGGTGATACCTCGTAACGCACTCCTGATGAATACTCTGCAGCATAGCTGTACGGTCGTGGTCATCGAGGGTGATTCCTCCTTATCCATGTCCGATACGACTCCGTCGTGCAACCCCTCAGTGTGAACCTTGAGGGTGATACCTCTTACGTTCACCCTGATGATTATGACCACACGGTTACTTGACCTTTTTCACAGGCGGGTCCACCCTGGTGGGTACCCGCTGGGGATCTATGATTTCGGGTGTGCCGGAAGGGCACTCGAGTGTGACATTGTGGCGGAGCATCAGAGACTCTGATTGTCTCCGCTTGATACTAATTGAGCCTATTGGATTTGGGTGTGTGATCTGAGTGGGTCGACGTGCCCTATACGCACTGCCACCACGCGGGATAATGGTTATGGGGCCCTCTGCGATGTACGTTTCGCCGAAAGCTTATCAGACGTCACGATTCACCGTGCGGGCTGATCGTCGGGATTGGGCTGGATACTTCACTGGCGAGTTCAGTGTCACGCCTGCACCCCGACCAGCCACGCAACGCGCAGGGTGCCCAGGGCGATGGCCCGAGACCCCTGGGTGCATAGGTTAGTCCGGCGTGCTGACCTCTCTGCTGAGCCTAGGTAGAGCGCTGCTTCGTGTTGATCTTCCGAGGACGGGCATTACCCAGCAAGTATGTCCGGCCAGAGTTGATCGAGCGTGTTGGGTAACAGTAGTGCACCCCTGCAGGGATGAATCTTCTATCGATAGCCGGTCCTACGGTAAAGGACGCTCAGTTTGTGTATCCCGATCTACTACTTAAACTGGATACTTGTTACTTAATTGAAGCTTCGGGATTACTTTCTCGCTGGGAGTCGAGGAAGGATCTTTGAGCTGTACTTCAACATGTTTGCTAAATAAAATGCTATTCTACTCTCTTCTACTGCTGCAAGATGATGGCTTTGAGAAGATGTTTGAAGATGCTAGTCTTCGATAGGACTAGGCCTTCTCTCTGTTCTGGCATTTCTGCAGCCCAGTCCACATATACAGCCTTTTCTCCATTGATAATGTTGCATATGTAGTATAGATCCTTGCTTGCTGAGTACTTCGGATGAGTACTCACGGTTGCTTTATTTTCTCTTTTCCCCCATATACCCCACCTTGATGATACACCAGACGATGGAGTCCAGGAGCCAGACGCCACCACCGGAGCCTACTACCAGGCGGGTCCAGAGGGCACGTACTACTGGATCGAGCCAGCTGACCAGGAGTAGGATCGGAGGCTCCCAGGCAGGAGGCCAACGCCTTTCGATCTAGTGTCGCTGTTTGTGCTAGCCTTCTTAAGGCAAAACTTGTCTAACTATGTCTGTACCCAGATATTATTTGTATGACTGACTTATGTATTCGGATCTTCGGATCCCTGGTCTGTAATATTGTGGACCTCCGTTTATTTGTGTTTAGAGTTGTGTTGTGATATCTTCCCGTGAGTCCCTGGGTTTGATCGTACACGTTTGCGTGTATGATTAGTGTACGATTGAACCGGGGGCGTCACACATCCCCTGTAACTTCACGCATAATCCAATCGACCGAGCCCCCGGGCACCGAGACGTAGGGCTGTTACTTCCTCCGAGAAGGGCCTGAACTCGTAAATCTTGCATGCACAACCTCACCGTAGCTAGGATCTTGCCTCCTCATACCTACCCCCTATTCTACTGTCAGACTTAGAACCACGACAGCTGTGCCACAAATATCATGTCAGCTCTATATGATCATGCAAAGCAATATGATGATGAACACACAAGTCATGAGACGGAACGGTGGAAGTTGCATGGCAATATATCTCGGAATGGCTATGAAAATGGCATAGTAGGTAGGTATGGTGGCTGTTTTGAGGAAGATATAAGGAGTCTCATGTGTGATGGAGCGTATCATACCACGGGGATTGGATACACCGGCGAAGTTTGCACCAACTCTCGAGGTGAGAAAGGGCAATGCAGGGTACCGAAGAGGCTAGCAAATTGCGGAAGGTAGGAGTGCGTATAATCCGTGGACTCACATTAGTCATGAAGAAGTCACATACTTATTTTGAAAGTTTATTAGCCCTCGAAGCAAAGTACTACTCGCATGCCCCTAGGGAATTGGTTGGTAGGAGTTAACCATCGCGCGCATCCGATTATAACATCACTCAAGGATTTCAATCAGAAATACAAATGCTCAAACCTCCCCACCAAGCCATGAACAACACTTAGATGAGAAGTTAATAACAAGCTTTAATACCGATATTTCTACTAATCAATGATCATGAACCAATATCCTTTCATATTACGATACCAATATAATTAAACCATATGTTTCATATTTACTGATCTACATGAAAGTTTTTATTATATCCCCCTTGAATACCTATCCTTCTCAGACTAGTCTTATAACACATGCATATTGCCAAGTACTATTCATAGACTCTCAAAAGGATTTAAGTGAAGCATGAGAGTGCTATAATTTCTATAAAATATAACCACTGTCGTGCTCCAAAAGATATAAGTGAAGCACTAGAGCAACTGCCTAGTTGAAAAGATATAAGTGAAGCACATAAAGTATTCTAACAAATCATGATAAACGCGTGTCCCTCTCAAAAGGTGTGTCCAACAAACATGATTGTGGCAAACTAAAATGCAAACAAAAAGAAAATTATGGCACAAGATGCTGCAAGCAAAACTCATATCATGTGATAAATAAAAATGTAGCTCCAAGTAACATACCGATGGTTTGCAGACGAAAGAGGGGATGCCATCCGGGGCAACCCCAAGCTTAGACGCTTGGATCTTCCTTCAATATTACCTTGCGATGCCTTGGGCATCCCCAAGCTTAGGGTCTTGTCACTCCTTATTCCTTCATCCATCGTGATCTCACCCAAAACTTGAAAACTTCAGCACACAAAACTCAACAGAAACCTCGTGAGATCCGTTAGTATAATAGACAAATCATAAACTTTAGGTACTGTTGTAAACCCATTAATATTTTATTCTTGCATAATACCTATTGTATTATAACTTCTCCATGACTTATACCCCCCATATAATCCATAGTGTCATTAAGGCAAGCACACTATGAAATAAAACCAGAATCTGTCTAAAACAGAACAATGTGTAATGATCTGAACAAAAACTATACTTATGTTACTAAAAAATTCTGAAAAACTAGGACAACGTAGGAAATTTGAATCTCAATCGTGTGTAAAACTTCAGAATTTTATCACGTTCAAGTGAATTATAGTAATTCCAGCATTGGGCGCAAAAGTTTATGTTTTTTTTTCACAGAATCAAGTAAACTATTACCCAAATGATCCCAAAGGCTTTATTTGGCACAAACACTAACTAAAACATAAAAACACAATCATTACAGTAGCAATAATTGTGTGAGCACATCAAAACAGAAAGTAAAAGCAAAAAATTTAAGATAACTATTGGGTTGCCTCCCAACAAGCGCTATTGTTTAACAACCCTAGCTAGGCGTAAGGCATAATTTCAAGTATTGTCATCCTTAAAATTACTTCCATAGGTACCCCTCATAATAGATTCATATGGTAGTTCAATTCTCTTCCTTGGGAAGCGTTCCATCCCTTTCTTTAATGGAAATTGGAACCTTATATTTCCTTCTTTCATATCAATAATCGCACCTATGGTTCATAGGAAAGGCCTACCAAGTATTATAGGACAAGACGGATTGCATTCAATATCAAGCATAATGAAATCCATGGGTACATAATTTCTATTACCAAGTATCAGCACATCATTTATTCTACCCAATGGTTTCTTAATAGTTGAGTCCGCTAAATACAAATTAAGGGAACATGCATCCATATCTGTGAGACCTAGCACGTCACATAAAGATTTTGGTATAGTAGAGACGCTAGCACCTAGATCACACAAAGCATTACATTCATAATCTTTAATCTTAACTTTAGTAGGTTCCCATTCATCATGCAAATTTCCCATGTATAGAAACCTCCAATTCTAACTTTTCTTCATGAGCTTTTATCATAGCTTCTACAATATGTTTAGTAAAAGCTTTATTTTGTTCGTAAGCATTAGGTGAATTTATCATGGATTGCAACAAGGAAATACATTCAATCAAAGAACAATTATCATAATCAAAGTCCTTTTAATCCAAATTAGTGGGCACATCACTATTTAAAGTCTTGACCTCTCCAAACCCACTTTTATCATTTTTATCATTAAGATCATCACACTCTGAACAATTGAGACACCTTCTAGCTAAAGTTGACTCATCTCCAGTCCCTTTTTCATCAAGTTTTATATTACTAAACAAAGTTTCAATGGGTGTCACACTAATCATTTTAATATCTTCATCATGATTACGATAAAAACTGGGTGGAATAGCCTTTTCTAGAAATTCTCGCTTAGCTCTCAACCTAGCGGTTCTCTCTTTACTTCCATTCATGGAGACTTGGATAGACTTGACTGACTCATTAATATCATGCTTAGGTGGCAAAGTTTTAATTTTAAGAGTTTCCACATCATGAGCAATTATATCCATGTTTCTAGCCATATCATCAACTTTATATAGTTTTTCTTCTACCATAGCATTGAAAATCTCTTGAGAACTAATAAATTCTTTAATGTGATTCCCAAGATCATTAGGTATCCTATTATTATTATTTTATGAATTACAATAATTATTAGAGGAATTTTCGTGATACGATCTAGGACTGAAATTACCTTTATAAGCATTGTTGTTGAAATTATTTCTAGCGACAAAATTCACATCAATGGCATCATTATTGTGCTCAATCAAAGTAGATAGTGGCACATAATTAGGATCAACTTGAGCATTTTGATTGCTTATATCTGCGTTGGTATTTCCCCGAAGAGGAGAGGATGATGCAGCACAACAGAGGTAAGTATTTCCCTCAGTTATGAAACCAAGTTTAGCAATCCAGTAGGAGAACCAAGCAACACTATGTAAACAACACCTTCACACAAACAACAAAAACTTGCATCCCAATGCGTAAGAGGGGTTGTCAATCTCTCAAAGGTATTAAGATAGATTAAATTTTATAGGTTTTGATAAATAGATCTAACAAAAATACAAAATAAAATAAATAAATAAAAATTGCAACAAGGTATTTTGGATTTAATATATGATAAATAGACCTGGGGGGCATAGTTTTCACTAGAGGCTTCTCTCAAGAAAATAGCATATGGTGGGTAAACAAATTACTATTGGGCAATTGATAGAAAAACAAATAATCATGACGATATCCAAGGCAATGATCATGTATATAGGCATCACGTCCAAGATCAGTAGACCGACTCCTGCCTGCATCTACTACTATTACTCCACACATCGACCGCTAACCAGCATGCATCTAGTGTATTAAGTTCATGGCAAAACGGAGTAATGCAATAAGAACGATGACATGATGTAGACAAGATAAATTCACTTATGAATAAACCCCATCTTGTTACCCTTAATAGCAACAATACATGTGTGTCATGTCTCTTTCTGTCACTGGGATTGAGCACCGCAAGATCGAACCCATCACAAAGCACCTCTTCCCATAGCAAGATAAATCAATCTAGTTGGCCAAACCAAACCAATAAATCAGAGAAGAAATATGAGGCTATAACAATCATGCATAAAAGAGTTCAGCAAAGACTCAAATAATATTCATGGATAGAACTGATCATATACTCACAATCCATCAGATCCCAACAAACACACCGCAAAAAAGAGTTAATCAAATAGATCTCCAAGAACATAGAGGAGAACATTGTATTGAAGATCAAAAAGAGAGACGAAGCCATCTAGCTACTAACTACGAACCCGTAGGTCTGTGGTAAACTACTCACGCATCATCGGAGGGGAAACAAGGATGATGAAGAACCCCTCCGTGATCATTGCCCCCTCCGGCAGAGTGTCGGAAAAGGCCTCTAGATTGGATCTCGTGGTTCTGGAACTTGCGGCGGTGGAAAAAGTATTTTGTCGACTCCCTTAGGTTTTTCTAGATTTTAGAGTATTTATAGAGGCGGAGGTAGGTCAAGCCGGTTCCCGTGGGCCCCACTATCCACCAGGGCACGCTGGAGGCCCCTGGCGCACCCTGGTGCCTAGTGGGCCCCACGGGCCTCCTCTCGTGGCCTCTAGAAGCTTCCTGGGTGTCTTCCTGCCTGAAAAAATCTCCAAAAAGTTTCGTGGCATTTGGACTTCGTTTGGTATTGGTATTCTGCAAAGTAAAACAAGCAAAAACAGCAACTGGCACTGGGCACTATGACAATAGGTTAGTTCCAAAAAATGATATAAAGTTGCTAGTAAATGTATATAAAACATCCAAGATTGATAATATAACAGCATGGAACAATAAAAAATTATACATATGTTGGACACATATCACATTTTTACTAGTAAACATATTCATAAGAGCATCTATTTTATCACTCAAAGTAGTAAATTCTTCAACAGAGTTTACCTTCTTACCAGTTGGAGCTCGTTCGGTGTGCCATTGAGAGTAATTTGTCATCATGTTATCAAGAAGCTTTGTAGCTTCTCCCAATGTAATTTCCATAAAGATACCACCTGCAGCAGAGTCTAGAATATTTCTAGAAACAAAGTTTAGTCCCACATAGAAATTTTGTATTATCATCCATAAGCTTAAACCATGAGTGGGACAATTTCTAATCATTAATTTCATTCTCTCCCATGATTGTGCAACATTTTCTTGCTCAAGTTTCTTAAAATTCATAATTTAATTTCTAAGAGAAATAATCTTATCGGGAGGAAAATATTTGCCAATAAAAGCATCCTTACACTTATCCCATGAATCAATACTATTGCGAGGCAAGGATGAAAACCAAGTTTTCGCAAGATCTCTTAGCGATAAAGGAAATAATTTTAACTTAATAATATCATTATCCACATCTTTTTTCTTTTGCATATCACATAATTCAATGAAGGTATTAAAATGAGATGCAAGATCTTCATTAGGATTTCCAGAAAATTGTTCTTTCATAACAAGATTTAGCAAAGCAACATTGATATCATATGACTCCGCACTAGTGGCCGGAGGAACAATTGGAGTATTAATAAAATCATTATTATTAGTATTTGAGAAATCACAAAGTTGGTATTTTCTTGAGACATAGCGACCAATCGAGCAAACAAGCAAACTAACAAAGTAAAATATTTTTATGTTTTTGATTTTTTATGAGAAGTAGAGGGAGATGTAAAAGAGAGGGAAATAAAAAGTAGAGCAAGTAGATGATAGTTTCAATGAAGGTACTTGTAGTGATTTGATGATGTTTGCCCGGCAACGGGTGGTAGAAATTCTTTCTACTACTTGTGAGCTACGTTGGAATTTCCCCCGAAGAGGAAGGGTGAAGCAGGACAGTAGAGATAAGTATTTCCCTTAGTAATAACCAAGGTTTATCGAACCAAAAGGAGAACCATGCAAATCCTAGTAAACAACACTTGCACACAGAAAAGCAAATACTTGCACCCAATGCGGGCAAGAGGGCTGCCAATCCCCTTGAACTCGTTACCTGAAAGGATCGAATCTTGTATAGGTAGCTAGATAAATTGCAAAACAAAATAAAAGTCAATAAATTGCACCAAGGTATTATTGGTTTTGATAATATGATTAAAGTAGACCCGTGGGCCATAGCTTTCACTAGAGACTTCTCACTTGAAACAATAGCATACAGTGGGTAGACAAATTACTGCTGGGCAATTGATAGAAAAACACATATTATTGACGTATTCATGGCAATGATCATGTATATAGGCATCACGTCCGTGACGAGTAGATCGACTCCTGCCTGCATCTACTACTATTACAGCACCAATCGACCGCTATCCAGCATGCATCTATGGTATTAAGTTCATGACAAACAGAGTAACACCTTTAGCAAGATGACATGATGTAGACAAAGTAAACTCAAGCAATATGATTAAACCCCATCGTTTTACCCTTAATAGCAACAATACAATACATGCCTCGCTACCCCTTCTGTCACTGGGTGAGGACACCGCAAGACTGAACCCATTACAAAGGACCTCTCCCATTGAAGATAAATCAATCTAGTTGGCCAAACCAAACGGATAGATCGAAGAGAAATACAAAGCTATAACAATCATGCAAAATAAAGTTCAGAAAAGACTCAATAATTACTTTCAATGAATAATATGATCATAAACCCGCAATTCATCAGATCCCAACAGATACACCCCAAAAGAAGATTACATCGGATAGAACTTTAAGAAGATCGAGGAGAACATTGTATTGAAGATCAAAGAGAGAGAAGAAGCCATCTAGCTACTAGCTATGGACCCGTAGGTCTGTGGTAAACTACTCATGCATCATCGGAAGGTGGCAAGGATGATGTAGAAGCCCTCCGTGATCGATTCCTCCTCCAGTAGAGTACCAGAAAAGGCCTCCAGATGGGATCGCGAAAGAACAGAAGCTTACACTGGCGGAAAAAGTGTTTCGGGTGGCTCTCTGTTGGTTGGGGAATATTAAGGAATTTATAGAGGTGGAATTAGGTCAAACAGAGCTGCATGGGGCCCACGAGCTTAGGGGGTGCACCTACGCCCCTGGGGCGCACCCTGTGAGTTTGTGGCTCTCCTGTAGGTCTTCTGGCCTCCTCCCGAACCTTCTAGGGTCCATTCTGGTCCAGAAAAAATCATCATAAAGTTTCATCGTGTTTTGACTTCGTTTGGTACTGATTTTCTGAAAAGTAAAAAACAAGCAAAAAACAAGAACTGGCACTAGGCGTTGGGTTAATGGTTCACCTGGTTCAGGAATTCATAACATAACTTCAAGAAGAGAGCTTGAGCAACCAACAAGGGTGAAGAGTGATAACCTTGAGCTCGACAACATATGTCATGAGACAAATGGAATGTTGCACATGACACATTCTCAAGATTCGTCAATATGAATTTACGCACACATGGAAATTGAGACGTTTTGCTAGGAGGCATTACCAACATTGACTCTAGTTGTGCCTATGTGTATGTGAACCTATAGGGTCATGCGCGTAAGGAGCATGAGCCCATTCAGATATGACCCGAGTGGAAATTGGGTGTGGAGTCCTTTGGGGCCTCAAGTGTTGAGCCCATACTAGACGTCTATATAAGTGAAGGAGAGATAGCTTGGAAAGGGTTCGACTCATCTCATGACCTAGCCGCCGCCACCGCCATGTCTACGTTGTGCTCTCGGACCTAGTAGTCCGGCGCCCAACATTTGTCCATGCACACACCGATACCTTGGAGGTGTCGTACCTTTGATACTTGCGCGAATCGTTTGAGGGAACTGCGAGGATCTGTCTAGGGACCCGCAAGCAGGAGACGGGAACACACACCGCCACCTCTACTTTCATTGTTGTGACTGCGTGTTTAGTGGTGAAACATGTGATCTATCTCCACAACACGTTTCATGTTCGCGTGGTAGTTTTTTTGTTTTGCACTAGTGTGTACTGTGTGGCCCAACAATTGCACCCCCTCTAAAATGCAAATAAGTTATGTTTAAATTATTTATCAAAAAACTTAGTTTTATTTTAGAGCTATTGGTTAGATTCATAATGACATTTATACCAAGTTTTACTAATTGTAGTGTATTCACAAAAATTATATGAACTTATTGAAGTTATGTTGTTCATCTCAAAGGCTTTATTTGGCACAAACACTAACTAAAACTTAAAAACACAATCACTACGGTAGCAATAATTGTGTGAGCACATCAAAACAGAAAGTAAAAGCAAAAAATTTAAGATAACTATTGGGTTGCCTCCCAACAAGCGCTATTGTTTAAAACCCTAGCTAGGCGTAAGGCATAATTTCAAGTATTGTCATCCTTAAAATTACTTCCATAGGTACCCCTCATAATAGATGCATATGGTAGTTCAATTCTCTTCCTTGGGAAGCGTTCCATCCCTTTCTTTAATGGAAATTGTAACCTTATATTTCCTTCTTTCATATCAATAATCGCACCTATGGTTCGGAGGAAAGGCCTGCCATGTATTATAGGACAAGACGGATTGCATTCAATCACTACTGCAGGTTGGTCCAAATGTGATAGTCCAATCAGTGACCCTTCAACGAAACTGTGTGCGATGCATTAATCACAAACGGTGATCTAATAAAACCGTCAATAAAGATACAAAATGTTTGCGATGGCGGTGACATCAAACACAATTCAGATTAGATTTGCGTGTGCGATGTGTGGCAAACGGTTAATCCAGTAGAACTGTTTGCGATGAGATAGGACAAGAGAAACGGGCAGCCAGATGAGGGTGTGTGCGATATACGGCATACAGTTCACTAGGATGAACTATGTGTGATTAGGCAACACAATAGAAACGGTCAGCCAGATCAAGGTGTGTGCGATGGAGGGCATACAGTTCACTTGGATGAACTGTTTGCGATGAGCCAAGGCAACAGAAATAGTTCGCCTGAACAAGATGTGTGTGATATGCGGCAAACAGGTCCGTAATCAGAAATGTGTGCGAAGACCAGTAATAACATAGACGATTGCTGCTAATAAGCCTTGTGATTTGCTCTGTCTACAGTAGAATAACATATATATATATATAACTGAAATAAACATCCAATTACATAAGTGACTATACAGATCATTCGCACACACCTCAATAAACAATTGCATGCATTCTACACTAGGAGAAACGATCGTCTAGTCATCTAATTTTTGTGATGCTCCCACCACTGCTCTGTGGCTCGATCCCTTGTCTGGGGCAGGAAGAAGACACTTCCTCATGTCAACGATCCGCCTGTACATCTCGTACCTTGTGTACGCGTCCTTGGCCGCGTACTTGACGTGTTCTTCATCCAGTCTCTTATGCCAGACACTGTGCCAGGCGTTGTTGTCCTTCTTGCACTCATCCTTCATCTTCATGTAGTAGGGGTCGATGATGGCCGAGGTGAGGTCAACCAGGGAGTTCTGTTTGTTGTTGTCGCTGTCCTAGACCTTGTAGTGGTCATGGATGTTGACAAGATTCTTGCAGGTCAAGCCCGAAACCTTGAGCGCTTTTAGATCATTGGTGGTGTCCACCGTAGAGAAACTGTAGTCCGAGCTGATGATAAACCTGGAGAAACGCTCGCAAGGCCTTGTGGCCAGGTGGTAGTGGTAGACGAGGATGTCATATCGCACACACAACTGGGCAACGACAACCTTCCGATCGTGCCCGGCACGACCGCTGGTGAACTCGAGGTCGAAGCCAACCACTTGGATGGGGCTCTCCACCGAGACCGGCTCGTTCCTGTACACCACCGAGAGGGCCTTCCCCCTCACATGGGTGTCCACTACGTGATGCGTGGTGAACTGCCCCCCGTTGTCGTCGTCGGCCGCTGGGAGCGCCATTGGAGCCACGGGGAGCGCCATTGGAACCGCTGGATGTCCTCTCTGTATGTGTCGTCGTGGGTGTGCTTATTGTGTCGTTTGGCACGAGAGATGAAGGTAAATGGCTGTAGGAATAAATGGGGCCGGGCGGCCTGGATTCTTGGCGCATCCGCATGGCAGTTTTTGCAGCGGGTAACTACATCATGGCGCCGCGCGCGGCGCAACCGCATGCATATTGGCAGAACGAACATACGTGATCGTGCGCCGGCCCCAAACACTGGCAGTGCGGGTGGAGGGACGAGGGCAGAGCGCGCGCGGCGAGATGCGAGCAGAGCGCGCCGCGGCCGCCTCAACCGCGAGCAACCACACACATAGAGCAGCTGAACACGCAGGAAATGGTCGTCTAGAAGCCGGCCGGCAGTTGCGACGCTGCGTAGAGAGCGGCCATGTGCTACTATCTATGTCTTGGTCTATTAGTCCCCTTTATTTTCTATGCCATATTTTGACCTTAAATTTAACCAAAAAAATGTTAATGCATGTTATAAAAATTATATAATTGGAAACTATGTTCAAATATGAATCCAACGATATAATCTTTGGCGACATGCATACGTATTTTATTAGTTAAATCTCTAGTCAAACTTTGGCACAAAAATACATAGACGACTTATAAACTAGGACAGGGGTAGTAGGTAATTAAATCGCAAATGTTTTTTTATTAACCATATGTGTACGTGTCCTTTCATCCTCCTCTCGCACGTCTTGTCACCCCGCTGCCATAGACGGCTTACAGCGCAAGCTTGAGCAGCGCGCGGGGGCGTTCGTTTGGCCAAACGGTGGCTCCAAGTGGGTGAGCCCGTTCCCGTGCAACCGCGCAGGTTCCCGCGCAAGCTTCCCGCCCGACTCGGTGAAATCCCCCGAAATCCCAATGCTTATCGGCCTGCTATATAAACCCTCACGGCCGGCGAGTCCTGCGTCGCATTTTCCCCTCCCTCCCTGTAGCTTATCTCGTCTGCTTCTCCCACAATCGCCAATTGCACTGGTCCATCGTCGTTGCTCAGCCACTCCGCCATCATCAGAGGACAGCTCCAGCTGGGAGGCTACACCGCGGCGGCGGCGCAGTCCCCGATGTAGTGTAGTGTGCGTGCCGTCCCTATTGGGTGTTCGCAGAACACCCACCACACGCTTCGTCGCCGCTGCCCGTCGGCAGCTGTTGCCGGCCGCCGTTGCCGCCACCCGACAGTCTGTCGCCGTGGCCGCCACACCACCGTCGAAAGCCAGGGCCATCACCTGCTCCACTGCCCTGGCTCAAAGGAGGGAGGTGGCTATCGTGGCCGCCACCCCACTGCCGGCCACCATGGCCATCACCCTCTTCGCCACCACGGCCCGAAGGCGGGAGGTGGTGGTCGTGGCCGCCACCCCATCATCGGCCGCCGTGGCCGCCAACCCATCGTCGACCGCCGGAGTCATCACCCGCTCCGCCACCACCGCCCGAAGGCGAGAGGCAGAGGTGGAGGACCGCACGTGCGTCAGCGACCTTGAGCGCTACATCGAGTTCTTGCGGGAGGAGGAGGAGTGCCTCATCGAGCACGCAAAGAGCCTTACTACCGCCGTGGCCACAGCACACGTTGCCGCAGAGGCGAGCAATCAGGAGATCTATGAGGAATCCTGCCGCTTCGAGAGGGGTCGTCTGGAGCAGCAGAGGGCGTTCGAGGTGAGCGTCGCTGAAGGTGCAGCAGCGGCCGGCACCGTATTGCAGTTGTCTAGCTCGTCGGTAGGCTCCTCCTCCTCTTCCTCTTACTGAGCGCGCTCGGCATAGGAGAGGCTGCCGGAAGTAGTACAAAGCCCCTCCGTAGTAGTAGTATTTAGGGGCTATTTTGTTCAGTTCATTTGACTATAGATGTGGTGGAACCGTACAATGTACTTAAAATTAGCTAGTATATATAGTTGAACTAGCTATTTTAGTACGTGGTTGACAACAATTGGGAAAAAGTTTGGTCGGTTCAGCTGTCGAGTTGAACTGTTTGTATAAAGAACGACTGCTTAATCTATGAATGAAATCTATGCTTAATTACTGAATTTTAGTTGCAAAAATTAGATAGTGCTAGTGATTTTTAGCTGCATATTTTGACAAATGGCAGTGTTACAAGGTTGACAAAGGGCAATGTTACTAGATTAACAAATGTCAATCTTTCCAGTTTGACAAATGGCAATATACCCAATATGACAGATGTAAATCTTAACAAATTGTCTGTACGTTGTTGCACACGGGTCATCCAAAAAAACCGTTTGCGTTGAAGGGATGCACAAATCCTGCGTGCCATTGGCTTAGCGCCGAAGTCTCGCTTTGCATACCGTATTCAATCTGAACCGTTTGCATTGAAGAGATGCACAAATCCTGCGCAGCGAATTTTCCCTTAGCTTACTTGGGAAGACCATAGCTCTCACTTTGCATATGGGTGTTCTGTCTAAAACGTTTGCGATGAACAACTGCACAAATCCTGCTCGGCACATTTTCCCTTGGCTTACTGGGGAAGCTGTCGGTTTGCATACGGGTGTTCTATCTAAAATGTGTGCGATCAAGAGATGCACAAATCCTGCTCGGCACATTTTCCTTGGCTTCCTGGGGAAGCTGTCGGTTTGCATACGGGTGTTCTATCTAAAATGTTTGCGATGAGTGTTTTATATTTAAAAACCATTGATGTTTTTTTAAAAGAAAATCATTTGATAAGTCTGTACATTCAGAGAGAAAAACGCAAGTTCGTTCAAACCATATCTTTCATTCAGTCACACTGCGAATTTATATTCATATGATCGAGATATAGTATTAAACCAAAAAAAAGTAATTCCAGCGGAGGCGGCGTGCCGCGCCGGCGTTGTCGTCCTCCGGGACGCCGTTGTTGAAGTCTTCAAGGCAGCACAGAATGTTCTTCACTTGGAAATCAAACATCATGTCATCGCGCGATCGACGGGCGGGGCGCGGGAGGACGGTAACTCGCAGTGCTGCGAGGTAGCGGTCGACGGCGGCATTCGATGCTGCTAAGGGGGGCATGCGCATGGACGCGGGCACGGCGGGTGCAGGCAAACGCACAGGGACCGGCGCCGCGGTGGGTGCAGGGGCGCGCACGGGCATGGGCACGGGCGCTGGCATGTACGCGAGCTCGCGCGGGTCCACGGAGACCTCGCTGATGCCCATGGCTTCCAACTCTGCGATAGTGCTCGGTGACTAGCCCGTCAATGCTACGGGGATGGTCGCTAGCGTGGGCGCGGGGATGGGAGCTGGGGCGGGCGCGGGGGCAGCAACCACCGCGGCCAGCTCATTCAGGGCCATGTCCATGAGGCCCCATTCCTCCTTATTTTCTATCTCCTCTGGCTCGGAGTCGACTTCACCAAACTGGAAGACTAGTGGGAGATGATCCTTCTGCGCCATGGCGTTGGTGTAGGTTTGCGGGAGGGGAATGGGAGGCGAACAGCAAGGTCGCCCATATTAAACTGCGGCTCGGGCGCCATTAATGGAGAGGATGCGAGCAAGGCGGGCGGCCATGGAAGTCAAAGGGCTCGCTTCCCGGTGAGCCTGTGCATTGGAGGACAGCTTGCACGCCTCTCGGTCAGCCTGCGCTCGCACGCCTCCTGTTCAGTCAAGCAGCTGTCCACATGGCACCTCCTACCCATTAAAAGAGTGACATGTGGTGTCATGTCAATGGTTAACAGAACGCACACGATTTAAATTATACAAAACATTTGAGATGTTAAAGTGGCAGTTATTTGTTTCAAAATGCCTTTGTTGGCTGTTATTCGAGTGCGCCTTCTCTCAAAATGGACAAGAAAAACACCACAGCATGTCGGGTACCATTCCATGATAGCATGCCAAGTTTCATGAATTTCAGATGAGTTTTTGGATTTACTAGAATTTAAAAACAAAGTATCTCAATGTTTTGCCGGCAATCAACAGTGCCCTGGTGTTTGAAATTCATTCCCATTTCTTGCATGGGACCTAAGCATGCACCCAAGGACACACATTTGATATGTCAACCCATTTTTCTGCACTGGGGCATGTGTATGTAGTTCAAATTTGAATTATGCACATAAAATGCCTAGAAAACTCAGTTAATGTATAAAAATGTCCAAACGAACCCCAAAATTGCAAATTTTAACACGACACTTCTGTTGCTCTATGTTGCCACTAGGAATTTTTTTTGAAAATAGGAAGAGGCAACGAATATCGTTTCATCCACCAAGGAGGCACATTCCCTACCGGAACCATGAGGCTTGTTGTCAGAAGCTCCGGTATGTGAGAAGCTTATACCCAAACCTGCCCCAAATGGGACAATTTTTTTACCACAGCATGTTGATGCCGTTCCATGATAGCATGCCAAGTTTCATGAATTTCATACGAGTTTCGGATTTAATAGAATTTGAAAACCATGTATCTCAATGTTTGCGGTCGAGCGACGGTGGCAAGGTGTTTGACATTCCTTCCCATTTCTTGCATGGGACCTAAGCATGCAACCAAGGACACAGATTTGATTTTTCAACCAATTTATATGCACTGGAGCATGTGCCTGTGGTTCAAATTTGAATTATGCACATAAATGCATAGAAAACTCAGTTAATGTATAAAAATGTCCAAACGAACCCCGAAAAATTCCAAAATTTAACACAACACTCCTGTTGTTCTATGTTGACATTAGAAAAAAAATTGAAATCAAGAAGAGGCAATGGATATCGTTTCGTCCAGAAAGGTGAAACGTTCCCTACCGTAACCATGAGGCTTGTTGTGAGAAGCTCTGGTTTGTGAGAAGCTTATACCCCAACCTGACCCAAATGGGACAATATTTTTACCATGGCATGTTGATGTCGTTCCATGATAGCATGTCAAGTTTCATAAATTTCAGACGCGTTTTCGATTTACTAGAATTTAAAAACCATGAATCTCAATGTTAGCGGCCAAGCGACGGTGGCAAGGTGTTTGACATTCATTCCCATTTCTTGCATGGGACTTAAGCATGCAACCAAGGACACACATTTGAATTTTGAACCCATTTATATGCACTGGAGCATGTGCCTGTAGTTCAAATTTGAATGATGCACATAAATGCATAGAAAACTCAGTTAATGTATAAAAATGTCCAAACGAACCCCAAAAAATTCCAAAATTTAACACAACACTCATGTTGTTCTATGTTGACACTAAAAAAAATTGAAATCAAGAAGAGGCAACGGATATCGTTTCGTCCAGAAAGGTGAAACATTCCCTACCGAAACCATCAGGCTTGTTGTGAGAAACTCTGATTTGCAGAAGCTTATACCCCAAACCTGCCCCAAATGGGACAATATTTTTACCACAGCATGCCGATGCCATTCCATGATATCATGTAAAGTTTCATGAATTTTATACAAGTTTTCGATTTACTAGAATTTTAAAACCATGTATCTCAATGTTAGCGGCCAAGCGATAGTGTCAAGGTGTTTGACATTCATTTTCATTTCTTGCATGTGACCTAAGCTTGCAACCAAGGACACACATTTGAATTTTGAACCCATTTATATGCACTGGAGCACGTGCATGTAGTTTAAATTTGAATTATGCACATAAATGCATAGAAAACTCAGTTAATGTATAAAAATGTCCAAGCGAACCCCCAAAAATCCCAAAAATTGACACAACACTCCTGTTGTTCTATGTTGACACTAGAAAAATTTTGAAAGCAAGAAGAGGCAACGGATATCATTTCGTCCACAAAGGTGGCACATTCCCTACTGAAACCATCAGGCTTATTGTGAGAAGCTCTGGTTTGCAAGAAGCTTATACCCAAACCTGCCCCAAATGGGACAATATTTTTACCACGGCATGTTGATGCCGTTCCATGATATCATGTCAAGTTTCATGAATTTCAGACGAGTTTTCGATTTACTAAAATTTTAAAACCATGTATCTCAATGTTAGCGGCCAAGCGACAGTGTCAAGGTGTTTGACATTCATTCTCATTTCTTGCATGTGACCTAAGCTTGCAACCAAGGACACACATTTGATTTTTCAACCCGTTTTTATGCACTGGAGCATGTGCATGTAGTTCAATTTTGAATTATGCACATAAATTCCTAGAAAACTCAATTAATGTATAAAAATGTCTAAACAAACCCCGAAAAATTCCAAAATTTAACACGACACTCCAGTTGTTCTATGTTGACACCAGAAAAAAAATAGAAAGCAAGAAGAGGCGACAAATATTGTTTTGTCCACAAAGGTGACACGTTTCCCTACCGAAACGATGATGCTTCTTGTGAGAAGCTCTGGTTTGTGAGAAGCTTATACCATAACCTACCCCAAATGGGACAATATTTTTACCCCAGCATGTTGATGCCATTCCATGATAGCATGGCAAGGTTCATGAATTTTAGACGAGTTTTGGAATTACTAGAATTACAAAAGCAAGTATCTCAATGTTTGCCGGAGAGCCACGGTGTCGTGGTGTTTGAAATTCATCTCCATTTCTTGCATGAGACATAAGCATCAACCCATGGACACATATATGATTTTACAATCCATTTTGGTGCATCGGACCATGTGCATGTAGTTTAATTTTGAATTGTGCACCTGAAATGCCTAGAAAACCAAGTTAATGTATAAAAATGTCCAAACGAACCCTGAATAATTCTAATTTTTTTGACGACACACCTATAGTTGCATGTTCACTGTAGATAAAAGTTCTAGCAATTCAAACACCCTCCTTTGTCGCTGAGACTCCATTATGTAATTCAAATGAAGACAAAAAATCAAGTAGATCGCACACAGTTTATTATCACCAACCGTGTGAGATGCAGCACAAAAAATCTTGGAGCACCGTCGGAGTATAGTACGCATATGGCTTACGCGAGAAGGTGCGTCAGATACAGTCCACAGCCGGCGTGTCAAGCACACTAGCTCGATATCCAAATATCATTTCACTGTTCAATCGTTGCCGGTGAAAGATGGGGACATGGACCCGCTTCGTGAGGGCAACTTCGGCAGCCCACTCCGGCGAGAGCGCGGCCGCAGCCGCCATGCGCATGCTAACAAGCATCGTGCGCGCGGCCGCAATCTGCGACCGGGCGGCCAAGGCAGCCCAAACGGCTGCTGTTGCTTCTCAGGTGGCAGCAGCAACATCTGCCTCTGGGATAGCAACTGGCGAGAGCAACACAGCAGCTGTCCGTTCCGCAGCGGCGGCCTTAGCCCTGGTGGAGGCCGCCCACGACCATGTCGAGGCCGCCCACGCCCAGCTCATGGCGGTCACCTCACAAATCGAACGAAGCTTCTCCGACAACGATCGGCAACCCACAGCCGAAGAGTTGGCAATAATCGAGAGCGTTCGAGCAGTTGTCCGTTCCTCCATGGCATACCTTGCCACGACGGAGCCCGTCCAAGCCCAGATCACCGCCGCCCAAGCCCAGCTCATGGCGGCCTTTTCCAAAGAGATGGCAGACACGGATGGCGAGATGGTTGCCCAGTATGGTGTGATGGATGCCATGGAGCCCCTTCCCCAGGAGATCGTCGGGCACGAGTTGGACATGGAGGAGGCGGCAGAGATCGACGAGCACTAGCCGCAGTAGTACTCTTTGTTTTGTTTAATTAAGAGTGCCGTTCTTTAATTTGTTAGAGTAATGTTTAGGTCAGCTAGCTCTGGTTAATTGCTGAACTTGCTCGATTAAGAAGTGTGGGTGTGTTGTAGTCTCCTTTGTGTATCCAAATTATGCAATGACGTGGATAACCACTATAACCAGGGAAATTCGGACCAAAATTTGCACGTTCAAACTCATCACACATGAGTTAAGCTATATGAATCGTTTGTGATGTTCACATATCGTACACAGTGCTGAATAAGGGACCGTGTCTGATGACACTTTGCGCGCTAGTTTTTTCGCTGCACCGATCCAAAATTTTCGGCTTCCATGGAAATATCTACCTCCCCGCTCCACCCCCCTTATCAAAAGCCACATTTCCCTTGTTTCCACCTTCCTTTCAGAGTTGAAACTTTCACTCCTTGCTTGCAGCGCCGCCTCCTCGCCGGCGACCCTCCTTCACGCTGCTCGGCCTCGTCGATCCAGGCAGGTAATCCACACCCGCCCCCCATCCTCCTCCTCCTTCCACATCCCACATGCCCCGACCGCCGGCGTGACACCTTCCACCCAAATCACCGACCCCTCCCCCAAATAAGCGCCGCCCTAAGCCATGGTGCACGCAGTATAGCCAAGAGCTCAAGGAGCATTTGGCAGGGGAGAAGGAAATCGCGGCCGCACGCGCGAATGAGGTCGCGATAGCTACCATTCGTGTCGACCCCCAGATCTTGGAGGAGAACCTCGCCGTAGAAGCCACCATCGACACCTCGCACACCGACGCCAAGACGCGGTTGGCTGCTTTAAACGACAGTTTGTGGCATTTTCTCGAGGCCACCGTCGGTGCCTTCGACGAAGACTACGAGGTGTTTTCTCAGCGTGCCTGTGCTTACCTCAACTCGAGAGCCAGCAGGTTGGTGCCCGAAGTGGCTCAGGCAACTCACCACTATGACAAGGGCACCCATGATGTGGAGGCCTCGCCCTCTTCCATTGCCAAGGAGCGAATCATCATCAATATCTCCGACGATGAGGAGTAGCTTGTCTTATTAGCTCACTATAAGGACCTATGTTTAGTTTGCTAGCTATGCCAGTTAAGCATGCTCGGTTTACCCGTTGCATGTGCTGCTCCTGCCTTTCCTTAACAAATTCTAGTGAATTGTCCTATATACTTTTACCATGCAATCTGTTGCTCTAGTGTATATGTTCTATATGTCATGCAATGTGGTGCTCACTTATTAACTGTTTGGTTAATTAGTTGTCGTGTTCAGTAAACTGTTAGGTTCAATTCTGCAAAATGTGATGTTCAATTCTTCAGGGTGCAATTTTGTATTGTCTTCCATGTGAGAAATAAATCGAATTTATCTTGACAAAATACATGAGAAACATATACAATTGCTATATTTCCAAGTTGTCAAGCATCCTTGGTTTGGTTAACTGTCTAATTTTCTAGTATGTTATATATTGTTCAATGTGAAGCTCAGTTAATGATGTCGCTTGAACTACGTCGGTATTTCCCCAAAGAGGAAGGGATGATGCAGCACAGCTACAGTAGGTATTTCCCTCAGTTATGAAACCAAGGTATCAATCCAGTAAGAGAACCAAGCAACACTATGTAAACGGTACCTGCACACAAATAACAAATACGTTCAACCCGACGATTAGGACGGGTTGTCAATCCCTCTAAGGGTAAAAAGATAGATAAAATTGTGATAGATTGGATAAATAGATCTCAATAAAATGCGAAATAAAATAAATAGCAAAAAAGTGCAGCAAGGTATTTTTGGGTTTTTGGAATAATTGATCTGAAAATAAAAGCGAATAAAAATAGATCTCGAAGCAAATATGATAAAGAATAGACCCGGGGGCCGTAGATTTCACTAGTGGCTTCTCTCAGGAAAATAGCATACGGTGGGTAAACAAATTACTGTTGGGCAATTGATAAAACTTCAAATAATTATGACGATATCTAGGCAATGATCATTATATAGGCATCACGTCCAAGATTAGTAGACCGAGCCTTGCCTGCATCTATTACTATTACTCCACACATCGACCGCTATGCAGCATGCATCTAGTGTATTAAGTTCATGGAGAAACGGAGTAATGCAAAAAGAACGATGACATGATGTAGATGAGATCTATTCATGTAGGAATAGCCCCCATCTTGTTATCCTTAATAGCAATGATACATGCGTGTCTTGCTGCCCCTTCTGTCACTTGGAAAGAACACCGCACGATCAAACCCATCACAAAGCACCTCTTCCCATGGCAAGAAAAATCGATCTAGTCGGCCTAACTAAACCAAAGGTTCGAAGAAGAAATACGAGGCTATAAGTAATCATGCATAAAAGAGATCAAAGAACTCAAATAACTTTCATGGATACAGATCTGATCATAAACTCAAAGTTCATCGGATCCCAACAAACACACCGCAAAAAGAGTTACATCAAATAGATCTCCAAGAGACCATTGTATTGAGAATGAAAAAGAGAGAAGAAGCCTTCTAGCTACTGCCTATGGACCCGTAGGTCTACAATGAACTAATCACAGATCATCGGAGAGGCACCAATGAGGATGATGAACCCCTCCGTGATGGTGTCTAGATTGGATCTCGTGGTTCTCGAACTTGCGGCAGCTGGAATTGTGTTTTGTCGACTCTCCTAGGGTTTCTGGAATATTTGGGAATTTATAGGGAGAAGAGGTGGTGCGGGAGGCCACCGAGGTGGGCACAACCCACCAGGGCGCGCCTGGGCCCCCAGGCACGCCCAGGTGGGTTGTGCCCCCCTCGACGCACCCCTCTGGTACTTCTTTGGCCCATCTTGTGTCTTCTAGTCCAGAAAAATTCTCCAAAAAGTTTCACTGCGTTTGGACTCCGTTTGGTATTGATTTTCTGCGAAGTAAAAAACAAGCTAAAAACAGCGACTGGCACTAGGCATTATGTCAATAGGTTAGTCCCAAAAATTATATAAAGTTGCTACAAAGTGATTGTAAAACATCCAAGAATGATAATATAACATCATGGAACAAGCAAAAATTATAGATACGTTGGAGACGTATCAGCATCCCCAAGCTTAATTCCTACTCGTCCTCGAGTAGGTAAATGATAAAAACAGAATTTTTGATGTGGAATGCTGCCTAACATGTTCATCACATATTCTTTTCTATGTAGCATGGACATTTGGACTTTTATTTGGTTCAGAGCAATAGTCTAGTTTTGACATGAAGATTTCAATACTCAAGCATATCAACAAGCAACCATGTCTTTCAAAATATCAACACTAAAGAAAGTTATCCCTAGCCCATCATGCTCAATCATTGATCCATTCATGAAACACACTCGCATATTAGCTACATCCAATGCTCAAGTATGATCATAGTGCCCCTTAGTTGGTGCTTTATAAGAGAAGATGGAGACTCAAATAAAAAAATTGCTTAAAGTAAATAGATAGGCCCTTCGCAAAGGGAAGTAGGGATTTGTAGAGGTGCCAGAGCTCAAAGCTTAAATTGAGAGATAGATTTTTTTGAGAGGCATACGTTTCCCATTAACAAAAACGACCGAGTAATTCCCAACACTTTCCATGCTACATATATCATAGGCGGTTCCCAAACAGAAAATAAAGTTTATTCCTTTTTCCACCATTCTTTTACTTTCCATGGCTATCCGTATCCACGGGTGCCCTCCATACCAACACTTTCCAAGGAATTTATTATTTGACAACATAAAGTAAATTTCCTTTTCATTTCGGGACTGGGCATCCCTATTACTGCCGCACTCTCGTGCAATGACAAGTGAATAAACACTCATCTTGAGAATAACACATCTAGCATGGAAAATATTGGCCACCCCCTACCGCTTCATGAGCGGTATGAGCACACAAAAAGGAAATTTATTTTGAAAATTAGAGATGGCACATACAAATTTGCTTAGAACGGCACGGGAATACCGCATATGGGTAGGTATGGTGGACTCACATGGCAAAACTGGGTTTAAGGATTTTGGATGCACAAGTAGTATTTCTACTTAGTACAAGTGGAGGCTAGCAAAAAGATTGAGAAGCAACCAACCAAGAAACAAAAATTCACATAAGCGAGCATTAAGCATAACTAACACCGAATAATGCACCACAAGTAGGATCTAATTTTATTGCATAACTATTGACTTTCGTGCTTGCATAGGGAATCACAAATCTTAACACCAATATTCTTACTAAAGCATAATTACTCACCAACATGACTCACATATCACTATCATCATATCTCAAAACTATTACAAAGAATAAAGTTTATTTTGTCCAATGATCTTCATGAAAGTTTTTATTATATCCCTCTTGAATATCTATCACTTTGGAACTAGTTTCATATATTTCCATTGCTTTTGACAAGCTCAAACAAATCTAAGTGAAGAACATGAGCATAAAATTTTCTGTCTCTCAAAATAATATAAGTGAAGCATGAGAGAATTTCTTCAAAAATTTACTAATTCTCAAATAAGTCTAAGTGAAGCATGATATCATTTCTTCAAAAATACTAAAGTACACCGTGCTCAAAAAGATATAAGTGAAGCACTTGAGCAATTCCATAGCTCAATTTTTTTTAAGTGATGCATAAAGAACAATTCTAACAAATCATAGCATAATTTTGGCTCTCTCAAATAGGTGTGTCCAGCAAGGATACTTGTGACAAACTAAAAAGCAAAACAAGCAAAGACTCATATAATACAAGACGCTCCAAGCAAAACTCATGATATGTGACGAATAAAAATATAGCTCCAAGTAAAATACCGATGGTCGTTAGAAGAAAGAGGGGATGCCTTCCGGGGCATCCCCAAGCTTAGTTGCTTGGTTCTCCTTGAATATTAACTTGGGGTGCCATGGAGAATCCCCAAGCTTAGGCTCTTCTTACTCCTTATTCCTTCATCCATCGTGATCTCACCTAAAACTTGAAAACTTCAATCACACAAAACTTAACAAAACCTTCGTGAGATCCATTAGTATAAGAAAACCAATCTTTATTTTAAGTACTGTAGAAAACCCATTAATTTTTTTTATTGCATTATATCTACTGTATTCTAACTTTGCCATGGCTTATACCCCCCCCCCCCCCCAATACAATCCATAGAATCATCAAAATAAGCACACAATGCAAAGAAAATAGAATCTATCAAAAACAGAACAGTCTGTAAAGACTCGAATTTTACTCATACTTCTGTAAATCCAAAAATTCTGCAAAAATTTGCACAACAGAGGAAATTTGTATATAAATCTTTTGTAAAAATGTCAGAATATTTAGTCGCTTCTGTGAATTTAGGCAATTATTTTACTGGACGCAAAAGTTTTTGTTTTTCAACAGGATCAAATCAACTATTACCAAAGCTATCCCAAAGGCTTTACTTGGCACAAACACTAATTAAAACAAAAAAAACACAATCATAACAGAGGCATAATTGTGCAAAAACTCAAGAATAGAAAGAAAAAGGCAAAAATAAATTTTATTCATTGGGTTGCCTCCCAACAAGCGCTATTGTTTTATGCCCCTAGCTAGGCATAATCCATAGATTCAAGTATTGTCATCTTTAGTCCTAGATCCATAGGATTCCCTCATGATTGATTCATATGGTGGCTTAATTATTGTTCTAAGGAAGTGTTACATACCCTTTCTTAGTGAAAATTGTAATTTAATATTGCCTTCTTTCATATCAATCACGACACCAATAGTATGTAAAAACGGTCTACCAAGTATAATTGGACAAGACGGATTGCAATCAATATCAAAAACAATAAAATCTATGGGCACATAATTCCTATTTGCAAGAATAAGAACATCATTAATTCTTCCCAAAGGCTTTTTAATAGTAGAATCCGTAAAGTGCAAATTAAGATAACATTCTTCAATATCGGTAAGACCAAGCACATCACATAAAGATTTCGGAATTGTGGAAACACTAGCACCCAAATCACATAAAGCAAACACTCATAATTTTTAATCTCGACTTTGATGGTAGGTTCCCATTCATCGTGTAATTTTCTAGGAATTAAAATCTCTAATTCCAACTTTTCTTCCAAAGCTTTCATCATGGCATCTACGATATGTTTAGTAAAAGCTTTATTTTGTTCATTAGAATGGGTGAATTAATCATGGATTGCAACAAAGAAATACAATCAATCAAAGAGCAATTATCATAATTAATGTCTTTGTAATCCAAAAGAGTGGGCACATCACTAGTTAAAGTTTTGACCTCTCCAAACCCACTTTTATCAATTTTTTCATCAAGATTTTCACCCTCCGAATTATTGGGATGCCTTCAACTAAAGTTGACTCTTATTCAGTCCCTTTATTATCAATTTTAATTTTACTAAACAAGGAATCAATAGAAGAAACACCAATCACTTTAAGATCTTCATCATTTTTATGAAAGCAATCACTAGAAAACGCTCTTTCTAAAAATTCTCGTTTAGCTCTAAGCATAGCGGTTCTTTTCTTACTTTCATCCATAAAAACATATAAAGCTTTAATTGATTCCTCAACCTTGGGTACAAAAATTTTCAACTTGAGATTTTCTACATCATGAGAGATTCTATCAATGCTTCTAGACATATCATCAATCTTATTCAACTTTTCTTCTATCGTGTTATTGAAAACTTTTTGAGCATTGATAAATTCTTTAATATTATTCTCAAGATAAGAGGTGTTCCTATTATTATAAGATGGATTACCATAGGAATTAACATAATTATTAGAGGAATTTCCAGAAAAAGGCCTAGGATTAAAATTACCTCTATAAGCATTGTTATTAAAATTGTTTCGCGAGACAAAATTCACATCTACGGAATCACTATTTTGTCCAATCAAAGTAGACAAAGGCACATCATTAAGATCAATAGGAGCACTTTTATTAGCAACCAATTTCATAAGAGCATCAACTTTTTCACTCAAAGTACTAATTTCTTCAACCGAATTAACTTTTTTACTAGTAGGTGCTCTTTCGGTATGCCATTGTGAATAATTTTCCATAATATTATCAAGCAATTTAGTAGCTTCACCCAAAGTAATTTCCATAAAAGTACCACCCGCGGCGGAATCTAAAAGATTTCTAGAAACAAAGTTCAATCCCGCATGAATTTTTTGCATGATCATCCAAAGATTTAAACCATGAGTAGGACAATTTCTTAGCATCAACTTCATTCTTTTCCAGGATTGCGCAACATATTCATGCTCAAGTTGCTTAAAATTCATGATTTGAGTTCTAAGGGAAATAATTTTTGCGGGCAGAAAATACTTAGTAATGAAAGCATCTTTGCATTTATCCCAAGAATCGATACTATTGCGAGGCAAAGAAGAAAACCAAATTTTTGCATGATCTCGCAAAGAAAACGGAAATAATTTCAACTTCACAATATCATTGTCCACATCTTTTTTCTTTTGCATATCGCATAATTCCACAAATGTGTTTAGATGGGATGCGGCATCCTCATTAGGAGTACCGGAAAACTGATCTTTCATAACAAGATTGAATAAAGCGACATTAATATCACAAGATTCTGCACTAGTGGCAGGAGGAGCAATCAGAGTGCTAATAAAATCATTGTTGTTGGTATTGGAAAAGTCACACAACTTGGTGTTTTCTTGAGTCATCGTGACTACGCAAATAAGATTGCACACAAAAACAGATCTGACGAGAAAACGGCGAACGAAAAAGAGGGCGAATAAAACAACAAATTTTTGTGAAGTGGGGGAGATGAAAACGAGAGGCAAAAGGCAAATAATGTAAATTGCAAGGAGATGAGATTTATGATTAGGAACCTGATAGATGTTGATGATGTCTCCCCGGCAACGGTGCCAGAAATTCATTTTGATGTCGCTTGAACTACGTTGATATTTCCCCAAAGAGGAAGGGATGATGCAGCACAGCTACGGTAGGTATTTCCCTCAGTTATGAAACCAAGGTATCAATCCAATAGGAGAACCAAGCAACACTATGTAAACGGTACCTGCACACAAATAACAAATACTTGCAACCCGACGATTAGGAGGGGTTGTCAATCCCTCTACGGGTAAAAAGATAGATAAAATTGTGATAGATTGGATAAATAGACCCCGATAAAACGTGAAATAAAATAAATAGCAAAAAAGTGCAGCAAGGTATTTTTGGGTTTTTGGAACAAAAGATCTGAAAATAAAAGCAAATAAAAATAGATCTCGAAGCAAATATGATAAAGAATAGACCCGGGGGCCGTAGATTTCACTAGTGGCTTCTCTCAAGAAAATAGCATACGGTGGGTAAACAAATTACTATTGGGCAATTGATAAAACTTCAAATAATTATGACGATATACAGGCAATGATCATTATATAGGCATCACGTCCAAGATTAGTAGACCGACTCCTGCCTGCATCTACTACTATTACTCCACACATCGACCGCTATCCAGCATGCATCTAGTGTATTAAGTTCATGGAGAAACGGAGTAATGCAATAAGAATGATGACATGATGTAGACGAGATCTATTCATGTAGGAATAGCCCCCATCTTGTTATCCTTAATAGCAACAGTACATGTGTGTCTTGCTGCCCCTTCTGTCACTGAGAAAGAACACCACACGATCGAACCCATCACAAAGCACCTCTTCCCATGGCAAGAAAAATTGATCTAGTCGGCCTAACTAAACCAAAGATTCGAAGAAGAAATACAAGGCTATAAGTAATCATGCATAAAAGAGATCAAAGAACTCAAATAACTTTCATGGATATAGATCTGATCATAAACTCAAGGTTCATCGGATCCCAACAAACACACCGCAAAAAGAGTTACATCAAATAGATCTCCAAGAGACCATTGTATTAAGAATCAAAGCAGAGAGAAGAAGCCATCGAGCTACTGCCTATAGACCCGTAGGTCTACTATGAACTACTCACACATCATCGGAGAGGCACCAATGAGGATGATGAACCCCTCCGTGATGGTGTCTAGATTGGATCTCGTGGTTCTGGAACTTGCGGTGGCCGGAATTGTGTTTGTCGACTCTCCTAGGGTTTCTGGAATATTTGGGAATTTATAGGGTGAAGAGACGGTGCGGGAGGCCACCGAGGTGGGCACAACCCACCAGGGCGTGCCTGGGCCCGCCCAGGTGGGTTGTGCCCCCCTCGGGGCACCCCTCTGGTACTTCTTTGTCCCATTTTGTGTCTTCTAGTCCAGAAAAATTCTCCAAAAAGATTCGATGTGTTTGGACTCCGTTTGGTATTGATTTTCTGCAAGTAAAAAACAAGCAAAACATCAACTGGCACTGGGCACTATGTCAATAGGTTAGTCTCAAAAAATGATATAAAGTTGCTATAAAATGATTGTAAAACATCCAAGAATGATAATATAACAACATGGAACAAGCAAAAATTATAGATACGTTGGAGACGTATCAGTTAACGTTTGGTTCATTTGCTGTGGTGTTTAGTTAACTGTTTGGTTCAATTCTGCAATGCGATGTTCAATTGTTGTGGGTCCATTCATTTATTGTATACCATGTGAGAAATAAATCAAATTTGGTTGTACTAAATACATGAGAAACAAATACAATTGCTATATTTCCAAGTTGTTAAGCATGCTTAGTTTGGTTAACTGTCTGATCTTCTATTAGGAGTATGTTATATTGTGCAATGTGGTGCTCAGTTAATGTTTGGTTCATTTGTTGTGGTGTTTAGTTAACTGCTTGGTTCAATTCTGCAATGCAATGTCCAATTGTCGTGGGTAGAATTTTGTATTGTTGTGCATGTGAGGAATAAATCAAATTTGGCTAGACTTAATACATGAGAAACATATACAATTGCTATATTTTCTAGTTCTTAATCATGCTTGGTTTGGATAAATGGGTTTTCCATGTGGCTCGAATTAATCCGATGAATCTGCAATGTGCTTATTTTTCATCAACATATTTTACTGATAGTATGCGAACCCTCACTTAACCTGATCACTAACTACCTTATATGTGTTGCAGGGAAACAATGGGAAGCACTAAGGTTTACAATCGAGGTTTGCACATGCATGGTCCTTTGTCTAACAGCACATTATTGTGCAATTGCAGGAACCATTCTAATATTTAGGTTTTTAACAATTTGGTCTTTGCACATGTAGGTCCTGCTGTCAGAGGTTTTGACCCACTGTTCGACCCTTTTTGCATATGGGGAAATGAGTTGTCCATGAATAGCAGTCAAGTCAAGAAACTCAGAAAGATTGTTACGATAAAGAAATTAGCGACAAAAAACAACGAGATATTTGTCTGCACAATGAAGAAGACATTAGTTCACTACAGGATGGTACTAACTATTATACCTTGCTTTGCCCCATTTCCAATCTAGAGAAGATATTTATGCACATCCTTGTTTTCAGGCCTTTCCAAAGCAGTTCACTGATGATTACCTCTCAAACCACCTGTATGGTCAGGAGGCGAGGAAGGTATTCATACAACACCCACGGTTCAATATTGAAGTGTTCCTGAAGAGGACGAAGGATGGATGGTCAATCAACCAAAGGCACTGGCCTAAAGTTGCAAAGACCTTCAACACCAATGAAGGCCCAATATTCGCCTTCCGCTTCAGCAGTTTTCCAGATGAGATTCATCTGTCTATGTACCATCTATGATGCTAATTTTGAAAGGTTATAGATGTTGCATGTGAAACTTGGTGCTGGTGCAGTTGTGTAATGGGTACGTGAGTGCTGAAGCTGTATGATGTTGTACTTTGATGTATTTCAATTATGAAATCCTGCTTCCTTAATAAGAAAATGAAATATATTTTGTGCTTAATATGAAATGTCAATTAGATTAATAAATGGATTATTAATAATAGGACAATTAGCCCGCTAATTGGGTTTTTCTATTGCAAACGGTTATTGAGAAAACACCGTGGGCGATGACCTCAGGCAACGCACACAGTTTCTAGGAATAGAACATGGTGGATCAATGAACAATCACACACGACATCCTCTTGAAAACTGTTTGCGTTAGACCACCTTGCGCAAACGTTTACCACATAAAAAGTGTGTGTGATGGACAGCCTATGCCACACAGTTTCCTCTACGCACCGTATGTGATGCATTCAATAACGCAAAAGATAAAATTGTTAATATCGTCTGCAATGGCAACGCTATCACAAACGATTTAATGCGAACGGAAACATTTTCCTTGGAGTGACTGTGTGGGATGTATATACGAACGGAAACGTACTTCTTGGATTAACTGTGTGGGATGTACATACTAATGGAAACGTATTCCTTGGATTGACTGTGTGGAATGTACATATGAACGGAAACGTTTAGCCGGGACTAACTGTGTGGGATGTACTTACGACCAGAAACGATTTGGCTTGTATAATTGTATTTTTTTTAGCATGCATGTACGTATAATCGTATTTGATCGCTCGCCCGTCGCACACGAGCTCATTTTGCCGAGCGTGTGTGCCAGGAGGGCCTATCCCCGACGGTTTCTGGGTTGTGTGGGAAGGACCCCCCTATCGCACACACTCACTCGGCGACGGTTCAGAACGTCGTTGCGGAAAAGGGTTAAAAACCGTTTGTATAGCACCTCGATGTACCAGTGAATATCAAGCACAATGAAATCCACAGGTACATAATTTCTATTACTAAGTATTAGCACATCATTTATTCTACCCAATGGTTTCTTAATAGTTGAGTCCGCTAAATACAAATTAAGGGAACATGCATCCATATCTGTGAGACCTAGCACGTCACATAAAGATTTTGGTATAGTAGAGACACTAGCACCTAGATCACACAAAGCATTACATTCATAATCTTTAATCTTTACTTTAATAGTAGGTTCCCATTCATCATGCAATTTCCCATGTATAGAAACCTCCAATTCTAACTTTTCTTCATGAGCTTTTATCATAGCTTCTACAATATGTTTAGTAAAAGCTTTATTTTGTTCGTAAGCATTAGGTGAATTTATCATGGATTGCAACAAGGAAATACATTCAATCAAAGAACAATTATCATAATCAAAGTCCTTGTAATCCAAAGTAGTGGGCACATCACTATTTAAAGTCTTGACCTCTCCAAACCCACTTTTATCATTTTTATCATTAAGATCATCACACTCTGAACAATTGAGACACCTTCTAGCTAAAGTTGACTCATCTCCAGTCCCTTTTTCATCAAGTTTTATATTACTAAACAAAGTTTCAATGGGTGTCACACTAATCATTTTAATATCTTCACCATGATTACGATAAAAACCGTGTGGAATAGCCTTTTCTAGAAATTCTCGCTTAGCTCTCAACCTAGCGGTTCTCTCTTTACTTCCATTCATGGAGACTTGCATAGACTTGATTGACTCATTAATATCATGCTTAGGTGGCAAAGTTTTAATTTTAAGAGTTTCCACATCATGAGCAATTCTATCCATGTTTCTAGCCATATCATCAACTTTATGTAGTTTTTCTTCTACCATAGCATTGCAAATCTTTTCAGAACTAATAAATTATTTAATGTGATTCCCAAGATCATTAGGTATCCTATTATTATTATTTTATGAATTACAATAATTATTAGAGGAATTTTCGTGATATGGCCTAGGACTGAAATTACCTTTATAAGCATTGTTGTTGAAATTATTTCTAGCGACAAAATTCACATCAATGGCATCATTATTATGCTCAATCAAAGTAGATAGTGGCACATAATTAGGATCAACTTGAGCATTTTGATTGCTTGTATCTGCGTTGGTATTTCCCCGAAGAGGAGAGGATGATGCAGCACAACAGAGGTAAGTATTTCCCTCAGTTATGAAACCAAGTTTATCAATCCAGTAGGAGAACCAAGCAACACTATGTAAACAACACCTGCACACAAACAACAAAAACTTGCAACCCAATGCGTAAGAGGGGTTGTCAATCCCTCAACGGTATTGAGATAGATTAAATTGTATAAGTTTTGATAAATAGATCTAACAAAAATACAAAATAAAATAAATAAATAAAAATTACAACAAGGTATTTTGGATTTAATATATGATAAATAGACCCTGGGGCCATATTTTTCACTAGAGGCTTCTCTCATGAAAATAGCATACGGTGGGTAAATAAATTACTGTTGGACAATTGATAGAAAAACAAATAATCATGATGATATCCAAGGCAATGATCATGTATATAGGCATCACGTCCAAGATTAGTAGACCGACTCCTGCCTGCATCTACTACGATTACTCCACACATCGACCGCTAACCAGCACGCATCTAGTGTATTAAGTTCATGGCAAAACGGAGTAATGCAATAAGAACGATGACATGATGTAGACAAGATAAATTCATGTATGAATAAACCCCATCTTGTTACCCTTAATAGCAACGATACATGTGTGTCATGTCTCTTTCTGTCACTGGGATTGAGCACCGCAAGATCGAACCCATCACAAAGCACCTCTTCCCATGGCAAGATAAATCAATCAAGTTGGCCAACCAAACCAATAAATCGAAGAAGAAATACGAGGCTATAACAATCATGCATAAAACAGTTCAGCAAATACTCAAATAATATTCATGAATAGAACTGATCATAAACTCACAATTCATCGGATCCCAACAAACACACCGCAAAAAAGAGTTACATCAAATACATCTCCAAGAACATCGAGGGGAACATTGTATTGAAGATAAAAACGAGAGAAGAAGCCATCTAGCTACTAACTATGGACCCGTAGGTCTGTGGAAAACTACTCACACATCATCGGAGGGGAAACAAGGATGATGAAGAATCGTTGCCCCCTCCGGCAGACTGCCGGAAAAGGCCTCTAGATTGGATCTTGTGGTTCTGGAACTTGCGGCGGTGCAAAAAGTATTTCGTCGAATCCCCTAGGTTTTTGGGGATTTTAGAGTATTTATAGAGGCGGAGGTAGGTCAAGGCGGTTCCCGTGGGCCCCACTACCCACCAGGGCGTGCTGGAGGCCCCTGGCGCGCCCTGGTGCCTAGTGGGCCCCACGGGCCTCCTCTCGTGGCCTCCAGAAGCTTCCTAGGTGTCTTCCTACCAGAAAAAGTCTCCAAAAAGTTTCGTGGCATTTGGACTTCATTTGGTATTGATATTTTGCAAAGTAAAAAAAAAAGCAAAAACAACAACTAGCACTGGGCACTATGTCAATAGGTTAGTTCCAAAAAATGATATAAAGTTGCAAGTAATTGTATATAAAACATCCAAGATTGATAATATAACAACATGGAACAATAAAAAATTATAGATACGTTGGAGACGTATCATATCTTACTAGTAAACTGATACGTCTCCAACGTATCATAATTTTTTATTGTTCCATGCTATTATATTATCTGTTTTGGATGTTTTATATGCATTAATATGCTATTTTATATTATTTTTGGAACTAACTTATTAACCCAGAGCCCAGTGCCAGTTTCTGTTTTTTTCCTTGTTTTTGAGTTTTACAGAAAAGGAATACCAAACAGAGTCCAAACGGAATAAAACTTTCGTGATGATTTTTCTTGGACCAGAAGACACACGTAGGACTTGGAGAGGAAGTCAGAAGAGTCCCGAGGGCTCCACAAGCCCTCAGGGCGCGCCCTAGGGAGGGGGCGCACCCCTGGCTTCCCCACGGGACTCCTCCAACCCTAATCTTTGCCTATAAATTCAGAAATATTCCCAAACCACCAGAAGCGTCCACCAAAATACTTTTCCGCCACGGTAACCTTCTGTTCCCATGAGATCCCATCTTGGGGCCTTTTTCGGCATCCTGTCGGAGGGGGATTCGATCACGGAGGGCTTCTACATCAACTCTATTGCCCTTCCGATGAAGCGTGAGTAGTTTACCACAAACCTACGGGTCAATAGCTAGTAGCTAGATGGCTTCTCCTCTCTCTTTGATCCTCAATACCATGTTCTCCTTGTTGTTCTTGGAGATCTATCCGATGTAATATTCTTTTGCGGTGTGTTTGTCAAGATCCGATGAATTGTGGATTTATGATCAGTTTATCTATGAATATTATTTGAATCTTATCTGAATTCTTATATGCATGATTTGATATCTTTGTATTTCTCTTCGAATTATCAGTTTGGTTTGGCCAACTAGATTGGTTCTTCTTGCAATGGGAGAGGTGCTTAGTTTTGGGTTCCATCTTGCGGTGTCCTCATCCAGTGACAAAGTAGGGGTAGCGAGGCATGTATTGTATTGTTGCCATCAAGGGTAAAAAGATGGGGTTTTCATCATATTGCTTGAGTTTATCCCTCTACATCATGTGATCTTACTTAAGGCGTTACTCCGTTCTTATGAACTTAATACTCTAGATGCATGCTGGATAGCGGTCGATGTGTGGAGTAATAGTAGTAGATGCAGAATCGTTTTGGTCTACTTGACACGGACGTGATGCCTATATTAATAATCATTGCCTTGGATATCGTCATAACTTTGCGCTTTTCTATCAATTGCTCGACAGTAATTTGTTCACCCACCGTATTATTTTCTTTCAAGAGAGAAGCCTCTAGTGAAACCTATGGCCCCCGGGTCTATTTTCCATCATATATTTTTAGATCTATAAACCAAAACACCCAAAAATACCTTGCTGCAATTTATTTACTTTTATTTTGTTTTACGTTTTAGTAAGCTTTTATATCTATCGCTATCAGATCTCACCTTTGCAAGTGACCGTGAAGGGATTGACAACCCCTTTATCGCGTTGGGTGCAAGTGTTTGATTGTTTGTGTAGGTGCATAGATTGGAGACTTGTGTGTATCTCCTACTGGATTGATACCTTGGTTCTTAACTGAGGGAAATACTTATCTCTACTTTGCTACATCACCCTTTCCTCTTCAAGGGAAAAACCAACGCAAGCTCAAGAAGTAGCAGGAAGAATTTCTGGCACCGTTGCCAGGGAGATCTACATCAAGCCTACCAAGTACCCACCATAAACTCTCATTTCTTGCATTACATTATTTGCCATTTGCCTCTCGTTTTCCTCTCCCCCACTTCTAAAATTATTTTAGAAAAACACAAAAAGATTTGCCTTTTTATTCGCCCTTCTTCCGTTCTTCTTTTCGTTTGCTTTTTGGTTGCTCATTTTCTAGATTGGTTTGTTGTCACCATATCTGAATCTGGGGAGTTTATCATTCAAAAAGATAGCAATAATCTTGAGGAAGGTTTTAATGATTTTGCCAATAATGATCCTCATGAAGAACCCACTATTATCCATACTAAAAAACTCCATGTGGATAGCAGCAATATTATTGGAGAAGGGGTGATTCAAGATTTCTTTAATTGTGCCGATACGTTACCTACGCTAGGAGGATCTATTCTTAATAAAACTAATAGCCTTGCGGATGCAATAACTTTGCTTATAATTGAACTTGAAAGACAATTTGTTCATATGCATCCTTGCATACAAAGGATTTTTCTAGAGTTCTCCAATATTCAGCATTCTTCTGTTAAGCGTGCCGCCACTATATTTCTAGCTCATGAGTTTAGATTCATTATGAAAGAAGCTAGTGAAATTTTTGCGCATTATAAAATAAATGGTGGATGTCCTCCCATAGAGGAGATCCTTTTTAATCAAGAGGAAATAATGCGATTGCAATCTCCCAATTATGCTGCCTATAGTGAAAATTTGAGAAAAAGGGTCCCTACCAAGGTTTTGATTGATAATATTTCTGAACTCAATGATAATTTTACTATACAAAACAACGGACTAGGATTCATATTAATATATATGCTTATGACGTTCCACCAAAGGAACGCTTATAATGATGAGTTAATTATACAATACAAGGGGCCGAAGGAGGAACCAATTCCTCCCAAACTTGATCTTAGGGATCCTTATCCTATTAAATTTAGCCCTTTTGATTATTTTTGCTTACCAAAAAGGAAGCTTGCCGCTGAAACAAGGGAGTATGAGATGAGCATGGATGATCTCCCTTATTATTATGACAATACCTAGATCTATGTTTTATGCCTAGCTAGGGGCGTTAAACAATAGCGCTTGTTGGGAGGCAACCCAATGTTATTTTTATCTTTTTTGTTTTTTGTTCTATTTTCAATAAATACACATTATTACCTCTGTAGTAATTGTGTTTTGGTGTTTTAATTAGTTTTTGAGCCAAGTAAGACCTTTGGGATGGCTTACAGTGATAGTTGATTTGATCTTGCTGAAAAACAGAAACTTTTGCGCTCAGTAAAACATTTTTAAAAATCACAGAAGCGTGCTTTTGATCTGAATTTTTTACACAAGATTGATATACAAATTTCCCAGGTTTTTCCTAATTTTTCAGAATTTTTGGAGTTACATAAGTATACAAAGTTTTCAGATTGCTACGGATTGTTCTGTTTTTGACAGATTCTGTTTTCTATGTGTTGTTTGCTTTTTTTAATGAATCTATGGGTAGTATCGGGGGGTATGAACCATGGAGAAGTTGGAATACAGTAGATATTACACCAATATAAATAAAGAATGAGTTCACAACAGTACCAAAAAGTGGTGATTTATTTTCTTATACTAATGGATCGCATGAGTTTTCTGTTGAGTTTTGTGTTGTGAAGTTTTCAAGTTTTGGGTAAAGATTTGATGGACTATGGAATAAGGAGTGACCAGAGCCTAAGCTTGGGGATGCCCAAGGCACCCCAAGGTAATATTCAAGGACAACCAAGCATCTAAGCTTGGGGATGCCCCGGATGGCATCCCCTCTTTCGTCTTCGTCTATCGAAATTTACTTGAGGCTATATTTTTTTTCACCACATGATATGTGTTTTGCTTGGAGCGTCTTGTATGATATGAGTCTTTGCTTTTTTAGTTTGTCACAATCATCCTTTCTCTACACGCCTTTTGAGAGGGACACGCATGAATCATGAATTTATTAGAATACTCTATGTGCTTCACTTATATCTTTTGAGCTAGGCAATTTTGCTCTAGTGCTTCACTTATATCTTTTTAGAGCATGGCGGTGGCTTTATTTTATAGAAATTGTTGAACTCTCATGCTTCACTTATATTATTTTGAGAGTCTCTAAACAGCATGATAATTTTCATAGGTTATGAATTTAGTCCTAATATGATGGGCATCCAAGAGGGATATAATAAAAACGTTCATATAAAGAGCATTGAATACTATGAGAAGTTTGATTCCTTATGATTGTTTTGAGATATAAAGATGGTGATATTACAGTCCTGCTAGTGAGTAATTGTGGATTGGTAGAAATACTTGTGTTAAAGTTTGTGATTCCCGTAGCATGCACGTATGGTGAACCGTTATGTGATGAAGTCGGAGCATGATTTATTTATTGATTGTCTTCCTTATGAGTGGCGGTCGGGAACAAGCGATGGTCTTTTCCTACCAATCTATCCCCCTAGGAGCATGCGTGTAGTACTTTGTTTTGATAGCTAATAGACTTTTGCAATAAGTATGTGAGTTCTTTATGACTAATGTTGAGTCCATGGATTATACGCACTCTCACCCTTCCACCATTGCTAGCCTCTCTAGTACCGCGCAACTTTCGCCGAAGCATTAAACCCACCATATACCTTCCACAAAACAGCCACCATACCTACCTATTATGGCATTTCCATAGCCATTCCGAGATATGCAACTTCCACCGTTCCGTTTATTATGACATGCTCCATCATTATCATGTTGCTTTGCATGATCATGTAGTTGACATAGTATTTGTGGCAAGGCCACCGTTCATATTTTTCATACATGTCTCTCTTGATCATTGCACATCCCGGTACACCGCCGGAGGCATTCATACAGAGTCATATTTTTGTTCTAGAATTGAGTTGTAATTCTTGAGTTGTAAGTAAATAAAAGTGTGATGATCATCATTATTAGAGCATTGTCCCATGTGAGGAAAGGATGATGGAAGCTATGATTCCCTCACAAGTTGGGATGAGTCTTCGGTTGCAAAAAATAAAAGAGGCCAAAAGAAGCCCAAACAAAAAAAAAGACAAAAGAAAAAAAAATAAGAGAAAAGAGAGAAGGGGCAATGCTACTATCCTTTTACCACACTTGTGCTTCAAAGTAGGACCATGACCTTCATGATAGAGAGTCTCCTATGTTGTCACTTTCATATACTAGTGGGAATTTTTTATTATAGAACTTGGCTTGTATATTCCAATGATGGGCTTCCTCAAATTGCCCTAGGTCTTCGTGATCAAGCGAGTTGGATGCACACCCACTTAGTTTCTTTTTGAGCTTTCATAAACTTATAGCTCTAGTGCATCCGTTGCATGGCAATCCCTACTCACTCACATTGATATCTATTGATGAGCATCTCCATAGCCCGTTGATACGCCTAGTTAATGTGAGACTATCTCCTTTTTGTCTTCTCCAACACCACCATATTCTATTCCACCTATAGTGCTATATCCATGGCTCACGCTCATGTATTGCGTGAAAGTTGAAAAAGTCTGAGAACATCAAAAGTATGAAACAATTGCTTGGCTTGTCGTCGGGGTTGTGCATGATTTTATACTTTGTGTGATGAAGATGGAGCATAGCCACACTATATGATTTGTAGGGATAACTTTCTTTGGCCATGTTATTTTGAGAAGACACGATTGCTTTATTAGTATGCTTGAAGTATTATTGTTTTTATGTCAATATTAAAATTTTGTTTTGAATCTTATGGATCTGAATATTCATGCCACAATAAAAAAAATTACATGGATAAATATGTTAGGTAGCATTCCACATCAAAAATTCTGTTTTTATCATTTACCTACTCGAGGACGAGTAGAAATTAAACTTGGGGATGCTTGATACGTCTCCAGCGTATCTATAATTTTTTATTGTTCCATGCTATTATATTATCTGTTTTGGATGTTTTATATGCATTAATATGCTATTTTATATTATTTTTGGGACTAACTTATTAACCCAGAACCCAGTGCTAGTTTCTGTTTTTTCCTTGTTTTTGAGTTTTACAGAAAAGGAATACCAAATGGAGTCCAAACGGAATAAAACTTTCGTGATGATTTTTCTTGGACCAGAAGACACACGTAGGACATGGAGAGGAAGTCAGAAGAGTCCCGAGGGCTCCACAAGCCCTCAGGGCGCGCGCCCCCTGGCTTGTGGGCCACACGGGACTCCTCCAACCCTAACCTTTGGCCTATAAATTAAGAAATATTCCCAAACCACCAGAAGTGTCCACCAAAATACTTTTCCGTCGCCGTAACCTTCTGTTCCTGTGAGATCCCATCTTGGGGCCTTCTCCGGCATCCTGCCGGAGGGGGGGTCGATCACGAAGGGCTTCTGCATCAACTCTATTGCCCTTCCGATGAAGCGTGAGTAGTTTACCACAGACCTACGGGTCCATAGCTAGTAGCTAGATGGCTTCTTCTCTCTCTTTGATCCTCAATACCATGATCTCCTTGTTGTTCTTGGAGATCTATCCGATGTAATATTCTTTTGCGGTGTGTTTGTCGAGATCCGATGAATTGTGGATTTATGATCAGTTTATCTATGAATATTATTTGAATCTTCTCTGAATTCTTATATGCATGATTTGATATCTTTGTATTTCTCTTCGAATTATCGGTTTGGTTTGGCCAACTAGATTGGTTCTTCTTGCAATGGGAGAGGTGCTTAGTTTTGGGTTCAATCTTGCGGTGTCCTCACCCAGTGACAAAGTAGGGGTAGCGAGGCACGTATTGTGTTGTTGCCATCAAGGGTAAAAAGATGGGGTTTTCATCATATTGCTTGAGTTTATCCCTCTACATCATGTCATCTTACTTAAGGCATTACTCCGTTCTTATGAACTTAATACTCTAAATGCATGCTGGATAGCAGTCGATGTGTGGAGTAATAGTAGTAGATGCAGAATCGTTTCGGTCTACTTGACACGGACATGATGCCTATATTCATAATCATTGCCTTGGACATCATCATAACTTTGCACTTTTCTATCAATTGCTCGACAGTAATTTGTTCACCCACCGTATTATTTTCTTTCAACAGAGAAGCCTCTAGTGAAACCTATGGCCCCCGGGTCTATTTTCCATCATATATTTTCAGATCTATAAACCAAAACACCCAAAAATACCTTGCTGCAATTTTTTTACTTTTATTTTGTTTTATGTTTTATTAAGCTTTTATATCTATCTCTATCAGATCTCACCTTTGCAAGTGATCATGAAGGGATTGACAACCCCTTTATCGCGTTGGGTGCAAGTGTTTGATTGTTTGTGCAGGTGCATAGATTGGAGACTTACGTGTATCTCCTACTGGATTGATACCTTGGTTCTTAACTAAGGGAAATACTTATCTCTACTTTGTTGCATCACCCTTTCCTCTTCAAGGGAAAAACCAACGCAAGCTCAAGAAGTAGCATAAACATATTCATAAGAGCATCCATTTTATCACTCAAAGTAGTAAATTCTTCAACAGATTTTACCTTCTTACCAGTTGGAGCTCATTCGGTGTGCCATTGAGAGTAATTTGTCATCATATTATCAAGAAGCTTTGTAGCTTCTCCCAATGTAATTTCCATAAAGATACCACCTGCAGCAGAGTCTAGAATATTTCTAGAAACAAAGTTTAGTCCCTCATAGAAATTTTGTATTATCATCCATAAGCTTAAACCATGAGTGGGACAATTTCTAATCATTAATTTCATTCTCTCCCACGATTGTGCAACATTTTCTTGCTCAAGTTTCTTAAAATTCATAATTTAATTTCTAAGAGAAATAATCTTATCAGGAGGAAAATACTTGGCAATAAAAGCATCCTTACACTTATCCCATGAATCAATACTATTGCGAGGCAAGGATGAAAACTGAGTTTTCGCACGATCTCTTAGCGATAAAGGAAATAATTTTAACTTAATAATATCATTATACACATCTTTTTTCTTTTGCATATCACATAATTCAATGAAGGTATTAATATGAGATGCAACATCTTCATTAGGATTTCCATAAAATTGTTCTTTCATAGCAAGATTTAGCAAAGCAACATTAATATCATATGACTCCGCACTAGTGACGGGAGGAGCAATTGGAGTACTAATAAAATCATTATTATTAGTACTTGAGACATCACAAACTTGGTATTTTCTTGAGACATAGCGACCAATCGAGCAAACAAGCAAACTAACAAAGTAAAATAGTTTTGTGTTTTTGATTTTTTATGAGAAGTAGAGGGAGATGAAAAAGAGAGGAAAATAAAAAGTAGAGAAAGTAGATGATAGTTTAAATGAAGGTACTTGTAGTGATTTGATGATGTTTGCCCGGCAACGGGTGCCAGAAATTATTTCTGCTACTTGTGAGTTGCGTTGGGATTTCCCCCGAAGAGGAAGGGTGAAGCAATACAGTAGAGATAAGTATTTCCCTTAGTGAGAACCAAGGTTTATCGAACCAAAAGGAGAACCATGCAAATCCTAGTGAACAATACCTGCACACAGAAAAGCAAATACTTGCACCCAACGCGGGCAAGAGGGTTGTCAATCCCCTTGAACTCGTTACTTGCAAGGATCAAATCTTGTATAGGTAGATAGATAAATTGCAAAACAAAATAAAAGTCAATAAATTGCACCAAAGTATTATTGGTTTTGATAATATGATTAAAGTAGACCCGTGGGCCATAGTTTTCACTAGAGACTTCTCACTTGAAACAATAGCATACAGTTGGTAGACAAATTACTGTTGAGCAATTGATAGAAAAGCGCATAGTTATGACATATTCATGGCAATGATCATGTATATAGGTATCACGTCCGTGACGAGTAGACCGACTCCTGCCTGCATATACTACTATTACTGCACCAATCGACCGCTATCCAGCATGCATCTATGGTATTAAGTTCATGACAAACAGAGTAATGCCTTAAGCATGGTGACATGATGTAGACAAAGTAAACTCAAGCAATATGATTAAACCCCGTCGTTTTACCCTTAATAGCAACAATACAATACATGCCTCGCTACCCCTTCTGTCACTGGGTGAGGACACCACAAGACTGAACCCATTACAAAGGACCTCTCCCACTGAAGATAAATCAATCTAGTTGGCCAAACCAAACGGATAGATCGAAGAGAAATACAAAGCTATAACAATCATGCATAAAAAAGTTCAGAAAAGACTCAATAATTACTTTCAATGAATAATCTGATCATAAACCCGCAATTCATCGGATCCCAACAGATACACCCCAAAAGAAGATTACATCGGATGGAACTTTAAGAAGATCGAGGAGAACATTGTATTGAAGATCAAAGAGAGAGAAGAAGCCATATAGCTACTAGCTATGGACCCGTAGGTCTGTGGTAAACTACTCACGCATCATCGGAAGGCGGCAAGGATGATGTAGAAGCCCTCCGTGATCGATTCCTCCTCCAGCAGAGTACCAGAAAAGGCCTCCAGATGGGATCACAAAAGAACAGAAGCTTACAGTGGCGGAAAAAGTGTTTCAGGTGGCTCTCTGTTGGTTGGGGAATATTTATGAATTTATAGAGGTGGAATTAGGTCAAACAGAGCTGCATGGGGCCCACGAGCTTAGGGGTCGCACCTACGCTCCTGGGGCACGCCCTGTGAGCTCGTGGCTCTCCTGTAGGTCTTCTGGTGTCCTCCCGAACCTTCTAGGGTCCATTCTGGTCTAGAAAAAATCACCGTAAAGTTTCATTGTGTTTCGACTTCATTTGGTACCGATTTTCTGAAAAGCCAAAAACAAGCAAAAAACAGAAACTGGCACTAGGCGTTGGGTTAACAATTAACCTGGTTCGGGAATTCATAACACAATTGCAAGAAGAGAGCTTGAGCAACCAACAAGGGTGAAGAGTAATAACCTTGAGCTCGACAACATATGTCATGAGACAAATGGAATGTTGCACATGACACATTCTCAAGGTTGGTCAATATGAATTTACGCACACATGAGAGTTGACATGTTTTTCTAGGAGGCAGTACCAACATCGACTCGAGTTGTGCCTATGTGTACGTGAACCTATAGGGTCGTGCGCTTAAGGGGCATGAGCCCATTCAGATTTGATTCGAGTGGAAATTGGGTGTGGAGTCCTTTTGGGCCTCAAGTGTTGAGCCCATACTAGACGTCTATATAAGTGAAGGAGAGATAGCTTGGAAAGGGTTCGACTCATCTCACGACCTAGCCGCCGCCACCGCCACGTCCACATTGTGCTCTCAGACCTAGTAGTCCGGCGCCCAAAATTTGTCCTTGCACACACCGATACCTTGGAGGCGTGGTACCTTTTATACTTGCGCGAATCATTTGAGGGAACTGCGAGGATCTGTCTAGGGACCCGCAAGCAGGAGACAGGAACATACACTGCCACCTCTACTTTCGTTGTCGTGACTGCATGTTTAGTGGTGAAACCTGTGATCTATCTCCACAACACGTTTCATGTTCGCGTGGTAGTTTTTTCTGTTTTGCACTAGTGTAGCGTACCGTGTGGCCCAACAATTGCACCCCCTCTAAAATGCAAATAACTTATGTTTAAATTAATTATCAAACAACTTAGTTTTATTTTAGAGCTATTGGTTAGATTCATAATGACATTTATACCAAGTTTTACTAATTGTAGTGTATTCACAAAAATTATATGAACTTATTGAAGTTATGTTGTTCATGCGTTTTGTATGTAAACCATGACACCCAAAGTGCTGATTTTATAGGCCCGCCACTTATCACACCCCCTGTTCAAAGCTGAAACTAACGAAACTTTGGCCAGTAAAACTTTGACTAACAAAATAGGCAAATGTACTCGGTCGGCACACCATTGACCAAAAGTTTAGGGTGTGAAATGAAAGTGCACTATAAACTTGCATTCAACAGTTAGTTTCTGGTTCATACTGGCAATTTCACAGTTAGATAACAAATGCAAGTTTTAATCTATTCACACTATCCTTTCGCGTTAGGTATGGGAAGCCCTATGCATCTAGTTAGTACTTATGAAGCTTAAAAATCCCTAATTTTACGCTCCTTTTCCATTCAATTCCTTCAACGCTTCATCGTACTGACTCAAACCTTCGTACCAGATCATGCATGGCAATTAGCATTTTGTCATGAAAGTTTGTGAAAGAATGTTTTTGTTGGAAAAATCAACGTCGACGTCAAGGCCAATCTCCTTTAGTTACGTTCTTTATCCTACTCTTTTTTCTTTGCCAAATTGGCCGAAACTTATGCTATTTTTATTGCAAATTAAAACATACAATAGTCATTATTCCTTATAAGAAATATACTTAATTACTACCATATACCTTAAGAATCTAAGATATTTTTGACTAGATAAAAGTGTGTCAGTTTCCTTTGATTCATGTATTTGTATTAAAAAGAAGTAATTGTGAATTCCATAGCAGCGTCCAACCTGTCCAGATGAATTTAATTTGTTGATGCCTTTCTTTCCCCTCTCACAAGGTGATTAGGGCAAAGTCTTTCTCCTATCGATCTCTGCTGGCGAGCCTATGGATTCAGTTCCCCTCCGCCTGCTGCACCGACGGCCAGTGGTGTGTGTGTTGGGGGGGGGGGGATCCTGGTGCCTCGACTCTGACTAGTAGATAGGTTAGGGTTTTAGCTCTCACAGAGGCAGCCCCAGATGGACGGCGACGCATCATCTTCGAGTCTTGTTTTGAACTCTGATCCTCCTCAAATTCGTCCGTCAGGACGGATTAGACAAAATTTCGGCGTAGATTCCTGCCAGCTCCTCGGGGCGGCGAGATTAAGGTTACTCATCGTGCGTAGTTAGATTAGACATAGTTCTTATCTAGATGAGAACTAGATAGATCTTTTTTCCTAAACATGCAATGCTTTCATATCAACAAACCATGCATGTCAGCCATGTCATTAATCTACCGCCCCGCTGACTTTTTTTTTTCATGTATACAACCCTTTAACATCAACAATTCATGCGTGGCTACCAAATCATTTGACATCACACCATAATTAATTCTCACAATTATTCATGTCATCAACCTAATTATCCTACCATCCTGCGACAACCCATGGGTTATCTTTTAGTTTCATTAGTTCTCTGGGAACAAAGATGAATATTTACAATTGCAGACCAAATTTGATGGTCAAAGCGTGGATCTCCAAAATCATGTCAATATCTAAAAACACACACACATATGTTTTTTTTTTTAATATACACGCATATGGATAAGATTATGGTTAGTACTACCTCTATATCAAAATGTAAGACATTTTTTTTATTTAAACTTAAAAAATGTCTTATATTTTAAAACGGATGGAGTATTATAATAACTCCCATTCGTCAGAAGGACTCGGAGGTCGCACTCTCCTCCTTTTGCGGCAGATCGGGACGTGGACGACAAGCCGCCTAGCTACAAGATCGCCTTGTTTTACTTTTGATCACCCTGCACACATTTTCTCCTCGTCGCGTAGCAGCAGCATGCGGGGAATATGCCGCGTGTGCACTCTAGTCACGTAACCCGGGCCCAAAGATAACATATTTTAGTACACGGACTGCCTACGGGTAGCTAGTCAGGCGCAAAATATATCATCTTATATTGTCGCACACAGCGTCGAGCGGACACAAACATTTCTCAAGTTCTCACTAACCTTCCGCACTTCGCCATTGATCTCTCTCTACATCGTTGAGAAGACACAAAGGCACCAGGACCGGGTATACACCCATACGGGCAGCGCAGAATATGTCGAGCTCTGAGATGGATTCCTCTTCGCTGAGCAGCGACATCAGGTTCCGTGAGTACGCGGTGGTGCTCGTGCCGTTCGGCGTAGCGGCCGTCCTCGCGGTGTGCATCTGGCGGCTGTACAAGCTCACCGTGTCCGCGCGCCCCCAGGACATGCTGCCCGTCTCCTCCCCCTGCGGCTCCGGCGGCGGTAAGGTGGCGGCGACACTGAGGCAGAGAAATATCATGTTGCTGCTGGTATTCGTTCACGGCGGCACGGCGGACGTGGAGTGCTCGGTGTGCCTCGCAGAAATGACGGACGGTGAGAAGGGCCGGCTCCTGCCCGGGTGCAGACACCGGTTCCACGTCGAGTGCATCGACCGGTGGTTCCGGACCAACTCCACGTGCCCGCTCTGCCGGGTAGCCTTCGGCGAGCCGAGCGCATTGAAGGGGCACAATGGCCGGCGGTTGTGCTGCAAGGTTGAAGGAATCCAAACCTGATGAAAAACAAAAAAGGTTTACAGATTACATATAGAGTGGACTGCTGAGATAGTAGGCACGCATGCCATGTACAAGTAGTGGTCATTGGGATTCTACAGACTGGGAGGAGGTTACAACAGATAAAGATTATACACATGTAATGTACAATATATATGACACACTAACACCCTCTGCAGTCCGAGCATTGCCCGGGTGGACGTTCATACTGGCTCGAAACTCTGCAATAAATGACTACAGGCAGACCTTTGGTAAACACATCAACATATTGGGATCCTGAAGGAATGTACAGTACCCGAGCCTCATTAAGTGCGACGCGATCTCTGACGAAGTGAATGTCGATCTCAACATGCTTCATACGTTGATGTTGCACGGGATTAGAGGAGAGGTACGTTGCGCTAATGTTATCGCGGTAAACAAGTGTGGCGCAAGAGGGCGGCCATCGTAACTCCTGAAGGAGCGGGCGAATCCACGTGGTTTTAGCGACACAATTAGCGACAACGAGGTACTCCGCCTCCGCATTCAAACGAGATACCGTGTGTTGGTTTAGATGGCCAGGAGACCAAGTTTGAGCCAAGGAATACACAAAAGTCAGAGGTGGACTTCATGATGTTGGGGCAACCTGCCCAATCCGCATCAGAGTAGGTGACAAGATCCTGAGATGGTGATTTGTAGAGCTGGAGGCTGAAGTGGGAAGTACCCTTGAGGTACTGTAAAATTCTTTTGACGAACTAGAGATGACAAGTGCGTGGTTCATGCATGAAAAGGAAGCCTGTTGCACGGCGTAGGTAATATCAGGGCGTGTTACGAGAAGGTACTGAAGGGCACCGGCTAGACTCCTGTAGAGGGTCGGGTTGGGAAGGGAATCACCATCAAGAGCGGAAAGTTTAAATTTGGTGTCTACCAGGGTAGAAATAGGATTGCAATGCAACATGTTCGCATGATCCAGAATTTCTAGAATATACTATTCTTGGGGGAGAAACATGACGGAGATGTTGCGGGTAACATTAACTCCAAGGAAGTGGTGGGTGTCACCAAGATCAGACATGGCAAATTCCGTTTTCAAAGAGGAGATGATGGACGAGAGAGTGGAAGTGGTGTTGGCAGTGAGAATAATATCATCTAGATAGAGTAATAGGTATGCAGCGGAGGAGCCACGATGAAGAATAAACAGTGACGTATCGCATTTGGAAGAGACAAAACCCAACAAGAGAATGTATGGTTGAAAGCGCGAAAACCAAGTGCGAGGGGTCTATCTCAACCCATAGAGTGATTTTTTTGAGAAGACACGCATGAGTTGGATGAGAGGTGTCGATGAAGCCAACATGTTGAGTGCAATATACCATCTCACCGAGATCACCATCCAGAAAAGCATTTTTGACATCCAGTTGATGAATGGGCCAAGAGTTGGTAGTGGAGAGACTCAGGACGATGCGCACCATAGCCGGTTTGACAACATGGACTGCAAATCTCCGTGTAGTCGATGCCCTCCTACTGGGTTAAGCCACGGAGTACCCATCGCGCCTTGTACGGAGCCAGCGATACATCGGGGTTGAGTTTTTGCAACAAGATCCACTTCCTGTGATGATGTTGACACCTAGAGAACAAGGAACCAAACTGCAAGTATCGTTCTTTAGCAAAGCAGTAAATTCATCAAGCATTGCATTGTGCCAATGGGGATCTTTAAGTGCAGTTTTATCAGAAGAAGGCAGAGGGGATATTCGGATCGAAGTTGGCAGGGAAAATAAATGGCACGGTTGAGCAAAGCCTCATTTGACCAGTGTCTTCATTGAATGCAAATTCAGTGGAGGGGCAACCCGTACGACGTGGTGATGTGGCGGGGAAGGGTGGAGTGCGCGAACTGCGAGATGGATTGGGTGTGCCCCAGAGCTGAAACGGCAGGCAAGACAGGTGCGGGATCTGCGGGCGGTCCAAGGGAGTTAGGCGTGAGAGATCTGAGGCAAGCAGATGGTGGCGGGCCAGCGAAGTCAGGTGGGGACGGGTGGGAAGGTGACGTGTGGCATACGACGGGGGATGGGGCACCCCCGGTCAACTCGGTGGGACGTTGGTGAGACGCGTTGGGCGTGCTGGCTAGTGGGGTGGAGTGCGAGGCGAATCTGGCGAGGGTGCTAGCGTCCGAGGTAGGTGGGGCACCAATCCCGTAGCTGATTGCGTGCAGGTGCTCGTGAGGCGCGAGATGAAGGAAATATGCCCTAGAGGCAATAATAAAGTTGTTATTTTATATTTCCTTATTCATGAGAAAGGTTTATTATTCATGCTAGAATTGTATTGATCGGAAACTTAAATACATGTGTGAATACATAAACAAATACCGTGTCCCTAGTATGCCTCTACTAGACTAGCTCGTTGATCAAAGATGGTTAAGGTTTCCTAACCATAGACATGTGTTGTCATTTGATAACGGGATCACATCATTAGGAGAATGATGTGATGGACAAGACCCATCCGTTAGATTAGCATATTGATCGTTCAGTTTATTGCTATTGCTTTCTTGATGTCAAATACATATTCCTTCGACTATGAGATTATGCAACTCCCGGATACCGGAGGAATACCTTGTGTGCTATCAAACATCACAACGTAACTGGGTGATCATAACGATGCTCTACAGGTAGCTCCGAAGGTGTTTGTTGAGTTGGCATAGATCGAGATTAGGATTTGTCACTCCGAGTATCGGAGAGGTATCTCTGGGCCCTCTCGGTAATACACATCATAAGCTTGCAAGCAAATGACTAAGGAGTTAGTCACAAGGTGATGTATTACGGAACGAGTAAAGAGACTTGCCGGTAACGAGATTGAACTAGGTATGAAGATACCGACGATCGAATCTCGGGCTAGTAACATACCGATGGACAAAGGGAATTACGTATGTTGTCATAAAGGTTCGACCGATAAAGATCTTCGTAGAATATGTAGGAGCCAACTTGGGCATCCAGGTTCTGCTATTAGTTATTGACTGGAGAGGTGTCTCGGTCATGTCTACATAGTTCTCGAACCCGTAGGGTTCGCACGCTTAATGTTCATTGACGATATAGTATTATATGAGTTATGTATGTTGGTGACCGAATGTTGTTCGGTGTTCTGGATGAGATCACGGACATGACGAGGAGCTCCGGAATAGTCTGGAGGTAAAGATTGATATATGGGATAATAGTGTTTGGTCTCCGGAAAGGTTCCGGAATTCACCGGAAGGGGTTTCGGATGTTTCCCGAAATGTTTGGGCGCGAGAACACTTTATTTGGGCCAAGGGGTAAAGCCCACGAGAGTTTTGGAAAGTGCAAAAAGAAGTTTTGTGGAGGCTAGGGGCCAGACGCCAGGAACCCTGGTATCTAGGGGGTAGACGCCGGGAACCCTGGCGTCTAGCCCTGGAGTCCGAGAAGGACTCTTACCTTTCGGGCAAAACTGACTTTGAGAAGGCTTTTACTCCAAGTTTCGATCCCAGGGCTCAACATATAAATAGAGGGGCAGGGCTAGCACCCAGGACACATCAAGATTCACCAAGCCGTGTGCCGCAACCCCGTCCTCTCTAGTTTATCCTCCGTCATAGTTTCCGTTGTGCTTGGCGAAGCCCTGCGGAGATTGTTCTTCATCATTAACCGTCACCACGCCGTCGTGCTGCCGGAACTCATCTACTACTTCGCCCGTCTTGCTGGATCAAGAAGGCGAGGACGTGTCTTGCTGGATCAAGAAGGCGAGGACGTCATCGAGCTGAACGTGTGCTGAACGCGGAGGTGCCGTACGTTCGGTACTTGATCGGGACGGATCGTGAAGGTGTACGACTACATCAACCGCGTTGATAAACGCTTCCGCTTTGCGATCTTCAAGGGTATGAAGATGCTCTCCCCTCTCGTAGCTATGCATCTCCATGGATAGATCTTGCGTGTGCATAGAATTTTTTTTGTTTTCCATGCAATGTTTCCCAACACGAGATCTGGTGCAGGAGGTGCTGGTGTGACCGGGTTTGTGGGAGTCAAATAAGGAAAGTTCATCTCATAAGAAATTACGTGATGAGAGACAATTACTCAGTGGGTCTGAAGATCAAAGCACCTGTAGCCTTTGTGTTCTAGGGGATAGCCAAGAAAAATGCAGCGAGTGGAATGCGGTGCCAATTTGTGAGGTCTAGTAGCATAGAGGTTAGGGAAACACAAGCAACCGAAAACGCAGATATGATCATAACGTGGTTGAACGCCGGTGAGAAGAAATAGGGAGTGTGTGGGGTAGTGGTGTTGGCCGGTTTAATAAATGTGTGGCGGTGTGAAGAGCCTTGACCCAAAAGGGTGGTGGGAAATTAGCATGGAGCAAGAGGGTGCATATTACATCATTGGTGGTACGAATCATGAGTTCGGCCTTGCTATTCTGTGGTGAGATGTGAGGGCACGAGAGGCAGTAGACAATGTCATTGTTCGAGAAGAAGGTCCGGAGAGAGGTGTTTTTAAATACACCACCATTTTCGCTTTGCATGCATTTAATGAGAGTATTGAACTGAGTGAGGACATAGGAGAAGAAACATTGTAGAGTAGGTGATGTTTCTGATTTGTGGCGCAAGAGAAATGACCATGAATAATGTGAAAAGTCATCCTGCACAATCAGATAGTACTGATAACCGGAAATACTCACAACCAGAGAGGTCCAAAGATCACAATGAATAAGTTTAAATGGAGCACTTGTACAATTATTGGAAGATGAAAAAGCTAAATGCGGTTGTCACCCTAATTAACAAGCAGTGCAAGGAGAGCTAGCTTTATCATTACAATCTGGAAGGAAAGTTTTGGGAAGGGAAGCTAAGGAGGACTTGTCGGGGTGGCCAAGGCATTGGTGCGACAAGTCTCTAGTGGTTGAAAGCAAAGTGGTGCCGCCAATCGGATTGCTATCATAGAAGGGATAAAATGGGACGGGGCTACTAGACGTCATGAGGGGAGTCCTGGTTGGAAGAGCCTTCACAGAAAAACCATGTGGGTCAAATTCAACACAGACTTGATTGTTACAAGATAACTTGCAGACAGAAATATTAGGACCGACTACAACATCATGAAGGGATAGATCTGTGGGAGGGAGAGAGGTAGAGCGTGTGCCAATGATGGGAAGACAATCACCATTGCCAACAATAATGCTCAGAGAAAAATGCTTTGGAAAAGAACGGAACTAGGAGAGGTTAACAGGGTGTATTGTGACGTGTGTGGCCACATCAGAGTCGAGGATCCAATCAGCTCCGTTATGCGGAAGAAGTTGCTGGCTATAGGCTTTATGGAAGAGGGCCGCGTGATCCAACGACAGAGTGCTGAGCTAGGACGAAGAGGGAACAAGTGGTGGCTGGTACTGAGAAGACGGATCGGACACCATGAGGGGATAGGCCTGCAAGTGCACTCCAGGCCGAGGGCCGAGAACGCGCACGACATTGGGTGGGATCCAACTCGGATGACGAGCGGGGAGCGCCATGACATAGGGGGCGATGTAGGCAGTCGAGGGCGTCAGGGGCTGTCGCTGGGATCTGCGACCATCGGAGTTAGGGCGCCCTCCATGACCACCGCAACGGCCATGACCACAACCACGATCACCACTGTCGTTGCCGCAGGTGCCACCAATATTGTGGCCAGAAGGAGGGGCACAGTCGCCATGGCCACCTCGATCACCGCGGTCGTTGGCAGAGCTGGACCCATTGAAGATGGCGAGCATGGTGAGATCGGCTCCTGCAACACGAAGGTTTATGTTGTACTCCGCGAGGTCCACACGAGAGCATGCGATGTCGAAGGGAGGAAGCGGCACTGTGTCACCTAGAATTGTGCTGATGGTTTTGAAGCATCCATTAAGCCCGTGGAGGAATTGCATGGCCAAATCCGAATTAGAGACTGATGTGCCGGTGTCAATGAGTCCATCCGCAAGAGCCTTGAGTCAGCCTGCGTTGTCAGAGACCGTGATGGCCTCCTGAAAGTGCTAGTTATCGACTAGAGGGGGGGTGAATAGGCGATTTTTATGAACGTCTTCAATAGATGCAAGATCTTTGAAGACAAACAACCAAAAAACACCTATACGATATGCAACGGAAATTAAGCTACACTAGACATGCCATAGTCAAGTAAACAGTACAAAGAAAGCACGAAGACTAGTAGCAGCTAGGTAGAGCAGATCGGAATGGAAGACAGTATGAAGCCAAACGGATGAAAGTCTTCGCACTGTGAAGTCAAACAGACCAGGCAAATATGCAATGACTTCACGAAGACAAACTGAAATTTAAAGGAAGTAGGGGATAGAACCAGTTGCTTGGTGAAGACAAGGATTTGGTAGACCAGTTCCAGTTGCTGTGACAATTATACGTCTGGTTAGGGAGGCTGAGATTAAATTCAGAAGACCACGTCTTCACCTTATTCCCCTTGAGCTAAGGACACTTAGTCCTCGCCCAATCACTCAGGTAAGTCTTCAAGGTAGACTTCCAAACCTTCACAGACTCCGTTCACCGGCGATCCACAATGACTCTTGGATCCTCAGAACGTGACGCCTAACCGGCTGGAGGATACACAGTCCTCAAGTGTAATAAGTCTTCAGATCACGCGGACAGAAAGACTTCAGTGATGCCTAACACTCTTTGGCTCTGGGTGTTTTGGGCATTGTCCTCGCAAGGATCTCTCTCAAAGGCTTTGAAGGTGGGTTGCTCTCAAACGACAAAAGCCGTGCACTAACTCTGAGCAGCCACCAATTTGTGGTGGAGGGGGTGGGCTATTTATAACCAGCAGGCAGCCCGACATGATATGTCTGAAATGACCCTGGGTCACTAAGGAACCGACACGTGTCCAACGGTCAGATTTCAAACACACGCGGCAGCTTGACTTGGGCTACAAGCAAAGCTGACTCATCCAACTCTGGGTAAGATTTACACTAATTGTCTTCACTCGAAGACATAGGATTTGGGTTGAGCATCACGTCAGTCTTCTGACTTTGTTCACTTGGACGCCACTTAACAGTTCGGTGGTTCATATGACTCAAGAAAGAAGAAAATGAAACTACGAAAGAAACTATGTCTTCGCATTCCATTGTCTTCAAGTGAATGTCTTCACACGCCATTATCTTTGACGTGAATGTCTTCACGAACCACCATTGTCTTCAATGTCTTCATACATTTTTAGGGGTCATCCCTGGTAAGTAAACCGAATCAATGAGGGACTTCTATCTGTGTTATCCTGCAATTCTCACAAACACATTAGTCCCTCAACCACGTTTGTCGTCAGTACTCCAAAACCAACTAGGGGTGGCACTAGATGCACTTACAATCTCCCCCTTTTTGGTGATTGATGACAAACTGGTTGAAGTTTTCAACGGGGATAAAAATATGTGTAAGTTAAAGAACGCGGTCATTGGCTTCATGAAGTTGAGAGGGCTCCCCCTGAAGATGTGCATATAAGTAGTTTGCCTTTGAATGCAAATGCACATGGCAGGTTTTGCTTTGTGGAGATCTCCCTCAATTCATGAAGACAATTTATTGTGCAAGCAAGAATGTAATGAAGATAATGACATGCACAATGAAAAATGGGCGTCTGCAGAATGACTTCATGCGGAATTTATCATCGCAATAAACGGTAGCAGCAAAAGTGGTAGACGACCATCAAGTTTTAAGTGTTACAACTCAAACACCAATAGTTCAAGAACGAGAGTTGCAAAACTTAACAAAAATAAGCACCTGACCCATATAGACCTGCTTGAAGACTATCAACTCATATGCTTCTCCCCCTTTTGTCAGGAATGACCAAAAAGGTGTGAAGACATAGAGCGCCTAAGCGTTCCCATGTGGTGTTGGTGAAGATGTTGGGGCAGCAGGGTCGACGGTGGAGTTGGGCGGTGCAGAGGGTCCTGATGCAGAATCCTGATGCAGTGAAGCCATAACTGGTGAAGTGGCGTCGTCCTCTTCATCAATGACTCGCGCAACAATATTTGGAGCCGAAGATGAGTATTCAGAATCTTCAATTGAAGGTGTTGGACGCCAGCTTGCTGGTTGTGGAGGCCTAGAGTCAAACTTGAAATGTTCAGTGAAGCCATCTGCTTGAAGATCATCTTCAGAACATAGCAGTGTGCAGGCACGCCGACGGGCTTCATGAGTAACAAACGAGTTCTTGGTGGCGAGGTTGCGTATGCGATTAACATCAACAAGGAGACTTTGCATCTGGCGCTTCATCCAGTCATGATGCCTATCCTACTTCTGATGAAGTGAAACAAGAAACTCTCTGTCATTTAGCACATGAGCATGCTTCTGAGGCCTTTAGGCTACTGTGCTGACTGTTGCATCAGTGTTGGCACGATGCGGCAGCCTGAGCTGACCAGCAAGAGGGCCAGCAGCAGCAGGTGGATTTGGCACATGAACGCCTTCAAGAGGTTGAGTGAAGCTCTGGAAGGCAGCATTGTCTTCACGAACAGGTTCCTTGGTAGGCTCAGGATATATGGCTTCATGTGACATATCCACTTCAGGCAGAAAGACAACATGGTTGCGCGCTGAAGCTTGATAATTGATGGTGGAGTGAAGCTTAATCAGCCGCATGACCCATGGAGCATAGAACTTGAGACCGAACAAATCAATGCCTGAAGCTGCCAACTGACGGATGAAGAAGTCTTGAGTATTGAACCTGATGCCATTGATGATGTAGAAGACCAAAGTCTTCATAGTGCCTTCAATCTTGGCGTGAGGAGAATGCCCTTTGATTGGCCATAGAGTATGCCTCAGTATATGATAGGTGGTGCGGGGCAGGTACTCGAGGTCATTGACGAAGAATTCCTTGGAGTACTCAGCGTCAACAAGCAAAGGCTTCATCATGCTCAACATTTGACTCATGTTGGGCTCTGGCTTCTGAAAGATGCTCTGCAATTTTTGTTCATAACGCTGACAACCTGGCTCATAGAGATCACCAGGAGTGGGCAGGGAAGTTAGCTCGATGATGTATTGAGCTTTGGCTTCATGATGTACATCACCTGACATCCACTCAAGGACCCATGTCTTCGGATCCTTGTTGTAGCCTGAGATATGAAGAGTGGCATAGAATTGCAGCAAGAATTCCTCATTCCAGTGCTCCTTGTCGACGACAAAAAGGAGCAAGCCAACTTCATGAAAACAGTCAAGAGCTTCTTCAAGGCATGGGAGTCCAGCAATGGCATCGCAACACATGCGCTTGTGGGGGAAGATCCTATCCTGGTTGTACAGAATACATGAGTAATAGCTTTGTTGCTGGTGGCTCCAGAACCTGTCAAAGGAGATCTTGGGCTTCTTGTAAGGATTCTTGGCCTTGTCAAAGAATGTGTTGTGCTCTCTGAAGCTGAGCACACTGAATGAGCCCTGAGTGGTAATAGCACTGGGAAGCCTTGGTAGCCTGGGCTTTGGCTTCTGCGTCTGAGGCCTTTGCTCCACATGGTAATCATATTGGGGACCAGGAGCAGCAGGAGGTGTCATGATTGGCCACTTGACAGTTACGAGCTCACCACGATAGAATGCCCGTTCCATGGTGTGAGGTACAGGAGGAGCAGCAGCAACATCCGAGGTGGATGGCTGAATGTCTTCAGTGGCATCATGGGCTTCAGTCTGAAGGGTGGCTTCGGGCTGCACATTGTCTTCAGCCATGACAATGTCATCAGCTTCAGTAGTGGTGGTATCGGCAGCCTCATTTGCCGAGGCTTCAGTGGCTTCAAGAACTGGTGGGTCAGGCACAATCACATCTTGATTCAACGGTAGGGGGAATAACAACTTGATCTTCTTCTCTTTCCTCGGCTGATGCAGCTGGAATATCTTCAGCCTCTTTGACTTCAGATTCTTGAGCAGTTTCTATAGGGATGGCTTCAGGGAACACTTGACGTGCTACTGAGCTTGTGGCTTGCACATCCTCTTCAGGAATGCTCGACATGGAGACCGTTGGCCTTGGGCCTCGGCGAAGCCTTCGGAAAGAGGGCGACGCCTGCGATGAGGGAGTGGTCTTCTCCATGTCTTCAGGGGTGTCTTGCGGAGTCTCAATCACTGGAGTGGTGACTTGAGCTGGTGGAGTGCGAGGAATGACTTCATGTAGCGGAGTGTTGGGGTATTGCTCTTCCCAGAAATCATCATGTGTGATTGGCGTCGGAGGACCGCCAATGCTAATCTGTTCACTGCTCGTGGGAGCAGACGATGATACCGGCTTGGGCATGATTTGGGGGAACTGAGGAAGGACTTCATCATCAACAACATTGTCTTCATGACCAATGTCTTCAGCTGCGATGTGGTCAGAAGCTGGAATCTCTTCAAACGCATGAGCCTCTATGGTAGCAGGCTTATGCACAACTAGACGGCGCTCGCGGTTGGAGGAGGCTGGAAGGGCAACAGATATTGGTTCAACAAGAAGTGGCTCTTGCGATGCAGCTTGATCTTTGCGTGAAGACTTTGAAGATTTTGTCTTCAACTTCTTCTTGGATGGAGCAGCATCAGAAGCATCTTGATGCTTTCGCTTCTTGGCTTCAGTCTCAGCCTGCTTCGTCTTCTTCTGCTCAGAAATAGCTAATGGGACCTTTGGCTTCGAGCCAGTCATGCTGGCAGGGAAGACAATGCTTGGTCTTTCCTGCCTAGGAGCTTCAGCCTCAGCTTGGATTGGCTTCTTCTTCTTCTTAGCAGCCAACTTGGGGTCAATGCCTGGACGCCCAAGTGCTTTCCTCTTCAAGGCTTCATTATGAGCCTGAACACATTTTTCAACGTAATGCTTGAGGCGCTCTCTTGAGCCTTTGGCTTCATCACGGCGCTTGACAAATTCAGCCTTGAGATCAATGATCATCTGCTTGAAATTCTGCACTTCAGTGACACTTAGCTTGGCCATGTGCTTCTTGAAGAGGGCCTTTTCATGGTCAATCTTGTTCTTCTGCTCAACGACCTTTTGAGCAATTGCAAGCTCTTTGGCAATATAGCCCTGAAATGTCACGCTAATGCCAATTGGAAGCTGCAGATCATCAATGGTAAGAGAGGGATCTTCAAACATTCATCAATGAAGTTGTTGAGAATGTCAGCGTCAAACAGAGGCAGATCATTGAAGATTTCGGCCTCCTGTTTGCTCTTGATCAGCATTTCATGGGCATCATCATCTATATCTTCATCGCTAGGTATATCGACAATATCTTCATCATTGCGAAAGATGCTTGCAGGTGTAAGAGCTTGCCCAGAGATCTTCTTCGTCTTCTTAGACGTGCGAGATAAGTCTTCTGAGTGCACACTGGATTCAGGAGGTGCATATTTCAATGGCTTCACTCTTGAAGCTTTTGGAGCAGCAGAAGACTTTGAAGCCTTAGCCTTCTTCACAGGCTTAGGGGGCTCTGGAGCGACAGTGTCTTCCTCATCCTCAGCAGCCTCTTCAATACTGGCCCTTTGAGCGGCACAATGTGCCAGAAATGAGTCAAAATCCTGAAAGGGGCCAATGAGATTTGGCTCAGCTTCGCGACTGCCATCTGGCCTTGGAGCAGTTGGACCAGGGTTGAAGTCAATCCCAAGGTCCTTCTTGTTTTGAACTGCTAAAGACTTAGCAAACTGAAGATTGGCTTCAAACAAATTGTCCTCACGACACCATCGAAGACTTGATGGGTCGGCATTTTCAGGCATGGGGCCGCGGACCATGCAAGGAAAGAAGCCTTTTGCAATGGCTTCAGCCTTGGTCTTGGGTATAAGCTTTCTGTATACAATATCAGCCCATGGTGGCCTCACAACATTCTTCTTTGCATACTCTGGTGTTACAAAATGGTACTGAAACCATTCCTCTGCCCAATGTTTGCGAATCCATTGCACCCTGGACTTGCGATGTGTGTAGGTTTCATCTGGATCTGACTTGTATAGTTCATAGAGATCTGGGGGCAGATCCAAAGCAGTGTTATCACAGCGCTGTCTGCCTCCCTTCTTTGCAGATTTCCCACCAGCCATTGGCTTCAGACTGAAAGGCTTCACGACGATGTTTGGCTTCAGTCGGTTGGTCAGACAAGAACTGGCTTCAGGTGATTCAATATAATGCTGTAAAAACTCTGCAAATGAATGCAGACTATGAGAACCAAGGGACTCTCCCACGGACATGTACCTGTGACAGCATTAGAGATGCGAGGGAAGGGGAAGAGGTCATATGCATTCTCAGAAGATTTTGAAGATAAATCAGTTTGAAGACATTGACCTCATAGCGCGAAGACATTCACTTATAGATATGAGTTGGTTCCAGATTTGTAAGAATCCATGAATAAGTACAAGTGAGGAATCTAACTAGTAGTGAAGCATAAGTGAAAGTACTCGCGTGTCATGAGATGCATAGAAGTAAAGATCCAGATTTGAAAGTGAAGAAACAACTTTCCGAAGACATGGAAAGTTTTAATGGATCAAACATGCGGTAAAAATAGACTTTTATTTACCGCTCAAGAACAAATGAGACTGTTTGATGAGTTGTGGATGGAGGCCGAGCAGTCCAATCTTCCGCGCCCTAACTTGACGGTGGAAGACACCTACGGCGGCGGCGGATAGAAGAAGATCCGCGACCGGCGTGAAGACGACAACGGGGAAGTCGCGGTAGCGAAGCGCTTCATCTCCGGCGACGACGGAAGCTAGCGATGGCGCTAGGGTTTGAGCGAGACGGCGAGGGAAGTAAGAAATAATGACTGCAGGGGGTGTGTATTTATAAGGAAGGGGGACGACTGAGTGAATTTACTCAGCTGCCCCTGGCGGTTCACATCTGAGGGACATGTGGCATGCATGCAACAACTTAAATGTCGTGCCACGACCCCACGCGCGTCTGGTTTGTCGGGTGGTCGTTCCGGCTTCTCCGGGTTCAGGCAAAAAGGATAGAGATAATAAAAGCCTTTTAAATGTTTGTCTTTATATCTTTGACTGACAAGGGCACAGTGAAGACAATCGACACGTGTCAATAGAATGCATATGAAAAGATAGAGAGAGTTAGAGGGAGAAACACAGAAGAGGTTAGGGTCCGATCACATTCACTTAGTGCAGAAGATAGCAACTTGAAGACATAGCTATAAGTAAATGATGTAGAGAACAAAACACACATACATATATATATATATATATATATATATATATATCTACCGGGGTGGATATATATATACATATATATATATATATATATATATATATATATATATATATATATATATATATATATATAGAGGATGGTTCTATTACGATAACACCTTAGGACTGTTATTCTGCTAACACCTCCGACCCACCCCGGTAGCTACAAACTAACCTGCAAATGAACCCAACCGAACTCCGGAAGAGAAAATCCCACCCCCACCTTATCCTCTCGTCACCCACCCACCTCTCTCTCTCCCCGCGCCGCCGCACCATCTTCTCCCCTGCGCCGTGGCACCACCCCCTCCCCGCGTCGTGGCACCACCCCCTCCCCGCACGGCCGCACCATCTTCTCCCCGGCACCACCGCGCCACCTCACTCCCCGCGCCGTGGCACCACCACCTTCCCGCGCCACCGCACCCTCTCCAACCACCTCCCTCCTCGGGCCACCTGCCCCCGCGTCGGCCAGCCGTCGGATCTGCCCCGTCACCATCCTCCCGCGGCTACCCGATGTCAGATCCGGTCGTAGCCGTCCTGGGGGCGTCAGCGACGGCCGGCTTCAAGGATTGGAGGGGTTCCCTTGAGCTTGGGGGTCGCCGGACCCACCCCTCCACCCCTGCCCAGATCCATCAGGCGCGCGCCGGTTCTTGCTGCCCGCCCCTCCGCCGCCGCACGGGTCTTGCGGTTGACTTTTTTTGTTTTTGCTACTGAAATCTTCAATGCACCGCGAGGGATGGCTCCGGGGCTCCTCCGACGTCCTCCGGATGCGAATGTTGAAGTCCCTCCCCTCTCTTCCACTACGTTGCCTGATTCCCTCCACTTCCTCTGTTTTGCGGGTTCGGCAGCACTCCCGCGTCGATGCAGATCACTTCGTCCATATGGGTAGTTTTTTTGTTCAAACTACAGCTCACTTCGTCCACAGCGTCCGGAACAGCGTGAGCGTGTGGGCGTCCCTTCCCTGCAGCCCGACGACCGCACCCGTGCAGTCCACAAACGAGGCCGTGAAGTTGAAGAGCGGCCGGTGCGGCGCCCCTTTCCAACGAGCACATCGTGCAGTGCTATCGAGCATGGCGTGCAGTGCCGCTCGCCCTGGCGTGCAGTCTACGGCTCTCACCTGCAGCTCTCTCCTGCACTTCTTGTCCGCAGGCGGCGGGAGACAAGTGCACTGCACTAGGGTGGCAAGCGACATACTTATTTTTTTAGTAGTTCATCTTTGCTGTATGTTTTGTTGCCTTCTTAGATTTTGTTTGGGCGCAACTATGCAGTTCGCCTGGGTCGTCACTGCGGTGCGGCTGGATGTGCAGTCCACCGGCGAGGGTACTTGCAGTGCGGTGGAGCGATGCTCGCGGTCGGATGTGCATGCACTGCTATTCGCCCCCCTCCCAAGACTTGCTGTGGAGTTTGGCTGGCACAGTCCTGCGGTTCAGCCACCCAAAAAAATCGGGTGTGATTTGGTGCAGTACGGCGCGTGGGAGTGCCCTGCTGCAGTTCGGCTAGGATAGCATTGTGGTTAAGAGTTTAATTTCATGTCAGATGTGCTGTAAAAAACTCGGTGTGTTTTGGTGCAGTTCGCTAGTCTCCCATCTGCAGTGCAGTATCGATGTATTGAATAAATTTGTTTGAAGAGAGACAAAAAAATGTAGTTCATGAAAAATAGGTTGATGCAGCCCACTTCGAGGAGTACTGTGGTCCACTTCAGTCAAATGTATTTATTTTTTGTAAAAATAGATGCAGTCCGTTTGGGCACTGCTTGCCGTTTCCACGGCTCGTGTGTGAAGTTCTTTTTTGTATTTTTATATTTTTTTAGGGTTGTTTAGTGAGCCATGGGTGCAGTTCGCCTGCAATTATAGAATGCATTTTTTAATGTGTCCCTAATTCTATGTGTATGCAATGCAAAGAGAAGAAAAATGCACTTCGATTGCCCAGCCTCGATGTCCCACTACGAAGAAGTGCACGATGTGCTTGTGTGTTTCAAAACTCAGTCGATTGCGTCAAATACATGCAGTGCACTTGGTCTTCGGATGTGGTTCGTTTTCGAGAGTGACACTGTTCACTTGCGCCCAACACGAAAGTGTGAAAAGAATGTTACCGAAACAATATAATAGTAATGCGGTTCAAAAGAATGTTACCGAAAACAATATAATAGTAATGCGGTCCACTTCGATTTATGTCACGGTTCACTTGCCCTCGTCTCTGCGGTCCGCCCTCGTTCATAAAAAAAGTAGAAAAAAGACAACAAAACCTCATCTGAGAAAATTTACGTCCGACAAAGGAAATTATGCAGCTCGCTTGCCCGTTCGATGCAGTGTGGTTTTCGGTCTGAAGCAGTGCCTTCATCTGTCTGATGCAGTACACACGACGATTTGAGTGTCGCGAAAAACAGTGCCCGCGTTTCGGTATTTTCAAAACTGCTCTTAAACCGTAAAGAATTAGAGAGAGCGTTCTACATGAAAAAGTTGCGTCTCGACGATATCTTTTCAACGGCGTATCATTTGGATCATTCCGATCAGCGATTTGTAAAAATTTCACGAAAAAACCGCCGCTGCCACTCGTCGTCCGCCGCACGATTCCTAAAATTAACTTAAAACCGTAAGGAATCTCAAAAACATTTGTACATATGAAAGTTGCGCCTCGTCCATAGCTTTCCAACGGCATATCACACGCCTCGTTTCGACAAATGGTTAAAAAATTGGAGCGAAAACAGTACAAAAAATTCAAAAAAAAATTGAAAAACACAATTCTGCGATTTAGTAAATTTGAAACTACTCTTAAACCGTAACGAATTAGAGAACATAATAGATATGAAAAAGATGCGCCTCGACGATATCTTTCCAACGGTGTATCATTTGCTTCATTCCGAGGAGCGGTTTAGAAAAAAACGAGAAAAAACGCTGGCTGCCACTCGTAGTGCGCCGCACCGTTTTCGAAACTACTCTTAAACCATGATAAATCTTGAAAAAATTTCAACATGGCGAAGTTGCGCCTAATCCATAGCTTTTCAACGGTATATTACACGTCACGTTTCGACAAACGGTTTAAAAACTGGATCGAAAAAAGTACCAAAAAAAACACCTCATGCAGTTTTTTGCGACGGGAAGTTCACTCGCCTCAGTAGTGCAGCACACTTGCTTCAAACAATGACGTGCAGTTGTGTTGAGCGTGCAGTTCGGAAGTGTTAGCAGAATAACTATTCTGCTAATATTAGCAGAATAGACCGACTGTATATATATATATATATATATATATATATATATATAGTAGTGAAGACCAAATCAACCATTGTGACGGTAAATCATGAAGATAAACCAATGTTGAAGACAAACTAACTTTGAAGATAATGCAACATGACGCCAAACAAAAATCTTCAAGAAGGATTGGTGGTGGCGTTACCCACCGTATAGGAAGTATTAGACCCAGACACGGCGCACAATTATCGTGGCGCTCCGAAGTCAAATTCCACATTAATGTATTCACACTCAGAGGGTATGTCTTCATGAATTGAAGATATACGTTACTTTGTGTGTTGCGCACCTAAGTCATCAATATGCATAAGCGTTAGGATGTGTGTCCATTCACAGGACATTCGAGGATTCTAAGACATTTAGCTCACACCGCAGCTTGCAAAACCTTTTCTCATCCAAGGGCTTTGTGAAGATATCTGCCAATTGCTCTTCAGTGTTGACGTGAATGATATTAATGTCTTCCTTCAACACATGATCTCTGAGAAAGTGATGACGGGTCTGAATGTGTTTTGTCTTCGAGTGCTGAACTGGATTGTGAGCAATCTTGATGGCGCTTTCATTGTCGCAGTAGAGGGGCACATTCTTCATGTTGATGCCATAGTCCTTGAGGGTTTGCTTCATCTAGAGAAGCTGAGCGCAGTAAGATCCAGCAGCGATGTATTCAGCCTCAGCAGTGGATAGTGATACACAATTCTGCTTCTTTGAAGACCAACAGACAAGAGATTGTCCAAGAAAGTGACATGTGCCTGATGTGGACTTGCGATCAACCTTGTCACCAGCATAATCAGCATCTGAGAATCCAACTAGATCAACCTCTGAGCCCTTTAGATAACATAATCCTAGCGTTGGGGTGTGAGCCAAATATCGAAGTATTCGCTTCACAGCGAGGTGATGTGATTCCTTTGGTGCCGCTTGGAATCGGGCACACATGCAAACGCTAAGCATTATATTTGGCCTAGATGCACATAAGTACAATAAAGAACCAATCATGGAGCGGTATACCTTTTGATCGAACTCTTTACCATTGTCGTCGGAGCCCAATTGACCTTTGGTTGGCATTGGCGTCGTATACCCTTTGCAGTCTTGCATTCCAAACTTCTTCAGGCAATCTTTGAGGTATTTTTCTTGTGATACGAAGATGCCATTTCTTTGTTGACGGATTTGGAGACCAAGAAAGTATTTCAGCTCTCCCATCATGGACATCTGATATTGCTCTTGCATCATATGCAGAAACTCATCACTGTATCTTTTGTCAGTGCAGCCAAAGATAATGTCATCCACATAGATTTGGCATACAAACAGTTCTCCATCATATGTCTTCGTGAAGAGAGTGGGATCAAGAGATCCAGGTTTGAAGCCTTTGCTCTTCAGAAAGTCTTTGAGTGTGGCATACCACGCGTGAGGTGCTTGTTTGAGGCCATACAGTGCCTTGTTGAGCTTGTATACCATATCAGAATGCTTTGGATCTTCAAAACCAGATGGTTGAGCTACATATACCTCTTCTTCAATTTTGCCATTGAGGAAGGCACTCTTTACATCCATTTGGTACAGGAGGATGTTGTTGTGGTTAGCGTAAGCTAGCAGTATTCGAATGGCTTCAAGCCTAGCCACGGGAGCAAAGGTTTCATCGAAGTCAATTCCCTCTACTTGTGTGTAACCTTGAGCAACGAGACAAGCTTTGTTTCTGATGACTTGACCATGTTCATCTTGTTTGTTGCGATAGATCCATTTGGTGCAATAATATTGTGCTTGCGTGGATCAGGACGCTTAACAAGCTCCCAGACATTGTTGAGCTCAAATTGTTGAAGCTCTTCTTGCATAGCTTGAATCCATTCTGGTTCCATAAAAGCTTCATCAACTTTCTTGGGTTCGGATATGAAGACGAATGCAAAGTGCCCACAAAACTTTGCTAGTTGCGTAGCTCTTGATTGAGTAAGTGGACCAGGTGCATTGATGCTATCAATTATCTTCTCAATCTGAACTTCATTGGCCACACGAGGATGTACAGGGCGAAGACTTTGCTGTGGCTGATCATTGTCTTCGTCTTCAGCATTGTCTTCAGGCTCAGCATTGTCTTCCCGTTGAGTAGGAGCAGGAAAGACAATTTCCTCTTCAGTCTGTTCCTCATTTGGTATGAGTTCTCCAGTACCCATTAGCTTGATAGATTCACTAAGAGAAGCTTCATCTAGCACATTTGGCAGGTGCTCTCTTTGTGAACCATTAGTTTCATCGAACCACACATCTACAGTTTCAACCACTTTATAGTGAAAGAGGTTGAAGACTCTGTAAGTGTGTGAATCCTTTCTGTAACCAAGCATGAAACCTTCATGTGCTTTCGGTGCAAATTTGGAAGTGTGATGTGGATCCTTGATCCAGCACCTATCACCGAAGACTTTGAAATAGCTTACGTTTGGCTTCTTACCAGTGAGTAGTTCATAAGATGTCTTCTTGAAGAATTTGTGAAGATAAACTCTGTTGATGATATGGCATGCAGTGTCAATGGCTTCAGGCCAGAACTTTCTTGGAGTCTTGTACTCGTCAAGCATCGTACGAGCCATCTCAATAAGGGTCCTGTTCTTGCGCTCCACGATGCCATTCTGCTGAGGTGTGTATGGAGCATAGAGCTCATGAGTGATGCCCAGTGTATCAAGATAAGTATCGAGGCTAGTGTTCTTGAATTCCATGCCATTGTCACTCCTGATGTGCTTGATCTTGATGCCATAGTTGGTCATGGCACGATTGGCGAAGCGTCTGAAGACATCCTGCACTTAAGTCTTATAGAGAATTATGTGTACCCAGGTGTATCTCGAATAATCATCATCAATAACGAAGCCATAAAGATGTGCAGTGATAGTAAGGGTAGAGTAGTGAGTAGGGCCAAATAAGTCCATGTGTAGCAGCTCGAAGGACGTGAAGTCGTCATGATTATCTTCGAGGGATGTTTTGCCCTAGTCATCTTCCCAGCTTCACAAGCACCACATAGATGATCCTTCTTGAACTTGAAGCCCTTGATGCCAATGATATGCTTCTTCTTCACGAGAGTGTGCAAGTTCCTCATGCCTGCATGTCCTAGCCTTCGATGCCAAAGCCAACATTCTGAAGCTTTTGCTAGAAGACATACGACAAGCTGTGGTCCTGCGGAGAAATCTACCATATACAGATCACCTCTTCGATAACCTTCGAAGACTAGAGATTTGTCAGAAGCCATAAGCACAAGGCAACGATATTTTCCAAATATCACAATCATGTCAAGGTCACAAAACATTGAGACAGACATTAAGTTGTATCCAAGGGATTCAACAAGCATCACTTTATCCATGTGTTGACCCTTTGAGATAGCAACTCTACCTTAGGCCTAATACCTTGCTTTTACCAGTGTCAGCGAATGTGATGTGGCTTTTAGTAGATGGACGAAGAGTTGAATCCATGAGAAGACTTCGATCACCAGTCATGTGGTTAGTGCATCCACTATCCATAATCCATTCAGTGGCTTTCGGAGTCGTACCCTACATTGCAGTTAGCGGGATAGGCTTCACCAAGAGTATTCTGAAGCACAAACATTTGACGAACAAGCATACTATCAAAGTTAAGATTCTTGGATGGTAAGATAGGATGCTCATCAAGAAATCCTGGGACGAAATAAATGGTAAGACCATTTTGGCACTTTATCCTGCGTCCCACAAGATGTTTTAGGTTCCCAACATTGTCTTCAGAAGTCAATGATTTCCGGCTGGAGACCTTTCCCTGCATGAGAAGCTAATTCTTCTTAACCACCCACATCTTAAGGGGTGGCTTAGAAGCAATGAGTCTAAGTGCAGCATCTGAGAACTTTGGCTTTGGAGCCCTAGCAAATAGTTTTGCAGGAGGTGAATAGTACTCAAAAGAATATGCAAAGAAATTCTTTGATTTGTGAACATAGTGGTTTGATGAAACGCGCTCATATTCATGAGTCTGATTATAGTTTCCCTGCAAAACATTTGCGTTCGAGTGAGCATATGAGGTCCTCGGTCTGTATGAAGCCTTTGGACCATATGAAGCCTTTGATCGGGGGTTTGTCTTCTTCCCTGGTGGTGTCATGATGACATTCACGGGAAGCTTCTCAAGACAACTTTTGGGAACCCAGACCTTCTTCATAGGTGGTCCATTCCTGCAGTTAGTACCAATAAACCTGGCAAACACATCACCATTCTGATTCTTAAAGAGCTTATAATTGAAGTCAAAGGACTCATCAATGATAATGGGGTTAGCACAAGTGAAGCCAGATAAAGTGGATGGATCTATTGAAGGACCCTTTGCAGCAACCCATGTTGTTTTGGGGTACTGCTCAGGCTTCTAGTAAGAACCATCAGCATTCATTTTCCTCTCAAAACCAACACCCTCTTTCCTAGGGTTTCGGTTCAGAATCTGTTTCTTGAGGACATCACATAGTGTCTGATGCCCTTTGAGGCTTTTATACATGCTTGTTTCAAGCAATGTCTTCAACCTGGCATTCTCATCAGCAATAGTATTGGCATCCTCAGAAGAGGGGTTAGTTACCACATTAGCAGTTGAAGATATTGCAACATCAGAGGCAGTAGAGCATTCAGCAATAGAGACAGCATTGTCACGCTCAAGACATTTTAAACATGGTGGCACAACATCTTCCTTAGCGGAACTGATCTGTTGAGCGAGTAGTGAATCGTTTTCCTTTTGAAGATCTTCATGAGACGCTCTCAGTTTCTCTAGATCTTGCTTCCTTTGAAGATAATCATAGGAAAGCTTCTCATGAGTGGCTGAGAGGGTTTCATGATGACTTTCAAGTTCCTCGTACTTAACGCGAAGATTTTTTATGTCTTCGATTAAGGACTGGGTTCGATTCATTTCCTCGTCCAACAGGTCATCGCTTTTGTCTAGCAATTTTTGAATCTTTTCCATGGCTGTTTGTTGTTCAGTTGCAATTTTAGCAAGTGTCTTATAACTGGGTCAGGATTCACATTCCGAGTCATCTTCACTGGAGGTCTGAAAGTAAGCATCGTGAGAGTTTACCTTGACACCTCGTGCCATGAAGCAGTAGGTGGGAGTAGAATCGTCATCATCATTTTCTTCAGCGTCGGCGTCGAGGTCATTCTCTTCAGTGTTGAAGATGGACTTGGCGACAAACGCCGAAGCTAGAGCCAGGCTTGCCACGCCTGAATCAGACTCCTCCTCAGACTCCACCTCCGCCTCCTCAAAAGCAGACTCCTCCTCTAAATCCATCTCCTTGCCAATGAATGCACGAGCCTTGCCAGATGAGCTCTTCTTGTATGATGAAGACTTTGATGAAGACTTTGAAGAAGACTTTGAGGATTTCTTCTTCTTCTTCTTCTTGTCGTCAGAGTCATATTCCTTGCTCTTCTTCTTTTTCTTTGCTTCCTTGTCCCATTGAGGACATTCAGATATGTAGTGGCCTGGCTTCTTGCATTTGTGGCAAGTTCTTTTCTTGTAGTCACGAGAGGAAGCCTCATCATTCTTGGAACTGGATCTTGACGACTTGCCGAAGCGATTCTTCTTGGAGAACTTTTGGAACTTTCTCACAAGCATTGCTAGCTCTTTGCCAATGTCTTCCGGATCATCAGAACTGCAGTTAGATTCTTCTTCAGATGAGGATACATCCTTTGCCTTCAGGGCACGAGATTGGCCGTAGTTGGGACCATAGATATCTCTCTTCTCAGATAGCTAGAATTCATGTGTGTTGAGCCTCTCAAGTATGTCAGATGGATCAAGATCTCTGAAGTCAGGACGTTCTTGGATCATCAAGTCCAAAGTGACAAATGAGCTGTCAAGTGATCTCAATAGCTTCTTCACTATTTCATGCATGGTGATCTCTGTGGTGCCAAGTGCGCGAAGCTCATTTGTGATATCAGTAAGGCGGTCGAAAGTGAGTTGGACATTCTCATTGTCATTCCTCTTGAATCGGTTGAAGAGATTGCGGAGCACATCTATTCTTGAGTCTCTCTGGGTTGAGACGCCTTCGTTGACCTATGACAGCCAATCCCAGACCAGCTTCGCAGTTTCCAATGCACTCACACGGCCATACTGCCCTTTGGTCAGATGACCACAGATGATGTTCTTGGCGGTTGAGTCCAGTTGCGCGAATCTCTTGACATCAGCAGTGGTGACGCCTTCACCGACTTTGGGGACACCAGTCTTGACGACATACCAGAGATCGATGTCAATGGCTTCAAGATGCATGCGCATCTTATTCTTCCAGTAGGGGTAATCAGTGCCATCGAAGACGGGGCACGCAACGGAGACTTTGATTATCCCTGCAGTCGACATAGCTAAAACTCCAGGTGGTTAAACCATATCACACAGAACAAGGGAGTACCTTGCTCTGATACCAATTGAAAGTGCTAGTTATCGACTAGAGGGGGGTGAATAGGCAATTTTTATGAACGTCTTCAATAGATGCAAGATCTTTGAAGACAGATAACCAAAAAACACCTATACGATATGCAACGGAAGTTAAGCTACACTAGACAGGCCATAGTCAAGTAAACAGTACAAAGAAAGCACGAAGACTAGTAGCAGCTAGGTAGAGCAGATCGGAATGGAAGACAGTATGAAGCCAAACGGATGAAAGTCTTCGCACAGTGAAGTCAAACAGATCAGGCAAACATGCAATGACTTCACGAAGACAAACTGAAATGTGAAGGAAGTAGGGGATAGAACTAGTTGCTTGGTGAAGACAAGGATTTGGTAGACCAGTTCCAGTTGCTGTGACAAATGTACGTCTGGTTAGGGAGGCTGAGATTAAACTCAGAAGACCATGTCTTCACCTTATTCCCCTTGAGCTAAGGACACTTAGTCCTCGCCCAATTACTCAGGTAAGTCTTCAAGGTAGACTTCCAAACCTTCACAGACTCTGTTCACCGGCGATCCACAATGACTCTTGGATCCTCAGAACGTGACGCCTAACCGGCTGGAGGATATACATTCCTCAAGTGTAATAAGTCTTCAGATCATGCGGACAGAAAGACTTCAGTGATGCCTAACACTCTTTGGCTCTGGGTGTTTTGGGCTTTGTCCTCACAAGGATCTCTCTCTCAAAGGCTTCGAAGGTGGGTTGCTCTCAAACGATAAAAGTCGTGCACCAACTCTGAGCAGCCACCAATTTATGGTGGAGGGGGTGGGCTATTTGTAGCCAGCAGGCAACCCAACATGATATGTCCGAAATGACCCTGGGTCACTAAGGAACCGACACGTGTCCAACGGTCGGATTTCAAACACACATGGCAGCTTGACTTGGGCTACAAGCAAAGCTGACTCATCCATCTCTGGATAAGATTTACACTCATTGTCTTCACTCGAAGACATAGGATTTGGGTTGAGCATCACGTCAGTCTTCCGACTTTGTTCACTTGGACCCCACTTAACAGTTCAGTGGTTCCTATGACTCAAGAAAGAAGAAAATGAAACTACGAAAGAAACTATGTCTTCGCACTCCATTGTCTTCAAGTGAATGTCTTCACACGTCATTATCTTCGACGTGAATGTCTTGACGAACCACCATTGTCTTCAATGTCTTCATAAATTTTTAGGGGTCATCTCTGGTAGGTAAACCGAATCAATGAGGGACTTCTACCTGTGTTATCCTGAAATTCTCACAAACACATTAGTACCTCAACCACGTTTGTCGTCAATACTCCAAAACCAACTAGGGGTGGCACTAGATGCACTTACACCTCCTGCTTGAGATTGTGGTACTGGCGCATCAGGTGGAGGTAGCGAGCCCCCTAGTTGGTGAGGAAGTAGTCCTTGACACATTGCCATACTGAATGCATCGATAGCGCCGCCCATGATGAGCCCAAGGAGAGAGTCTTCTAAGGTGTAGAAGATCTAGAGGATCAACCTTTGGTCAACAGCGAGCCATGCAGCGTTGGGAGTTGGAGGAGGATGGCACTCAATGTGATCCTGAACGCGGTGTTGCGGGAGGATGCAAGTGAAGAAGGTGCAACACTTGATATATTTGTTTTCAGCAGGGTCTAGCTTGAATTTTATGTGGTTTGAGATGTGATCGTTGTGGAAGTTGAGAAGGAGATGATCCGCGGGCGAGGCTGCGGAGGGAGCGATCACGTTGGTGAGGGAAGAGGTAGCAGCGGGAGTAGTGGAGGAGAGTTCTCGGGAGGGGAGGACTGAGAGGAGGAAGAGTGAGCGCCCGGAGAGGGGAGCTCGCCGAAGATGTCCTCGAAGGTCATGGTGAAGGATACCAATATAGAGGATGGATATGCACTGCACACTGTCTGTATTGATTGTCCAAGAGTTATAGATTACATATAGAGAGGACTGCCAAGATAGTAGGCACGTAGGCCATGTACAAGTAGTGGTCGTTGGGATCCTACAGACTAGGAGGAGGTTACAACAGATAAAGATTACACACATGCAATGTACAAAATATATGACACCCTAACACAAAAAACATGTGGTTGGATTGTTAGGAGGATAGTGGTACCCCCATCCCATCAGAGTTCAAATCCTAGACTTGACATTGGTGCTCGTGTTTTTCTGGATTTATTTCAGCTCTTCCGGTGACGTGTGTTCAGTGGGAGGAGACGTTCCTGTCGACTACAAAGGCGTCTTAGTCTCTCGGAGGTGCTCATAGGGGTAGGGTGTGCGTGCGTGCATTCATAGGGGTGAGTGTATCTGCATATGAATGAGTGTCTGCGTCTATATTGTGTTAAAAAAACTCACGTGACCATGGATACTTGAGTAGAGCGATACGGGGTGCTCAGCCTGAAGAAATCAAAAAGCTAACTCTGGGGGATAAGCATTGTGATGCTGTTTGCTCCGGCTCTAGCCAAGAGACACGTGTCTTCCTAGATGGCTTGCACCAGGCATGTAGCTGAGGGAGAGAGAGGAAAGACCTTGACAAAGCGCAGCATGGGCCAACGAGCAAGAGATCGCCCACCAGTTCGCAAACGGCATCGTTTGGTCACAAGGGGGCGTTGGATCAGCTTCCGGGGTTTGATCGCACAGGACATGGTCGTGGTGAGGGTGACCTCACCACTCCAGTCAGTCGGCGGTCCAGCATCTGTCCTAGAGGGTGAGCTAGGCGAAGACCTTGATACGAAGGGTTGCCCAAGTACGTCAGGTGAGCCGCTAGGAGGCGGAGTCAATGGAGTCGTGGAATAGAGCCAAGTAGAACAACTTCACGTAGTGCTGACTAGAGTCCATCCATCACCAACGAAGCTCGTCCAGCCCATCAAAGAGGGTGAAGTAGCACAAACATCGTCAGAGCTCGACGCACTACACCAAAGCGGCATGGCTGAGTGCATCATGGATGTCACGAACCCAGTTGCGCAGGGGGACGCCTCCCCGGACCTTGCGACAACAATAGTCACAACTTGGGCACCAGGGCATAGGCGAGGGGCGAGGTCAGAGATTGACTATCAGTTAATTCAATGGTTTGTCACCGAACGACCATGAAGGGCTATCACACGGGGTCAAAGATGTTGATGCTCGAAATATACTAGTTGCCCACTACGCCCATGTTGCAAAGGCCAACTACAACAAATAAATTAAGCAAATTATATGAAACCGTTTTTAACGAATACAGCTTGAAATTTAAGCGAATTACTAGAAAGAAGTTCTCATGGATTATCTAAAAGTACAATGTTAACCTATGAGATGACACGCTACAATGTAATGTTTGGGTTTGCTTGTCCATTGAAAATAACATAATCAAATGCAATCCGGAAGTCAAGTGTGGTATATGGAATATGCTTCATTCATTTATGGAATGACAATCTGCAATGGCAAACACGCGTCAAAGATCAAGGAAACGACACCTCGTATTGGACCAGTAAATTCAGGCTGGCACATGCATTGTATAATTCTATCCCTAGTTCATTCAGACACATTCCATTCATGCATAAAGGGCGTCTCCCCCCCTGCATGACCGTGACATCCATGGTGCCTACCTGAATTAGGGATATGAGCCACATTAATAAGCATATGATTAGCACATTAGCAAATATTGCCCATAAGCACATTACAAATGACACACAAACATAGACAAAATCACTGTCATAACAACATTACATAACCAGACGCATGGCCACACTTTTATTTAGGCATGAAAAAAGTCCATTTTACTACCCTGAAAAAAGTTGATGATTCACATAACCCCCTGATCTTTATTTCTGTTCCCTTCATCCCCTAAACAATCCCATACCGGGAAAAATCAGTCCCTATGATGGTTTGACTCGACTAGATGCTGATGTGGCAGTGGTCAACGGCGGTTTTGACCACGGGTGGGCCTCCCTCGTCAAGCTGGGTTGAAATAGAGGAGCTCCTCCCAAGCCTCCCCTTACGCCGGCAACCGCTGGAGTTCCAAGCCGCCGCCCCGAGCGCCCTCTTCTCCTTCCTCCCTTCTCTTTCCTCTCCTTTCTCTCTTCTCTCACCCCAAATCTCCCTCATATCCCTTGTTTGTTGCCCGAAGCTCATGGTCGTCGTCGCCGCGTCGATCCCGCAGCCAACGGCCTCCCCTCGTCACGCCAAGACGTCGAGGCGCTCCGCCATCATCGTCTCCTTCACCCTCACCGAAGGGCTCGAGCTAGGAGGCCCTGTACGCTCGCCATCGCCATCGTCTTCCCCCACGTCCGTAGCATCTCGTCGTCGAGTTCGTCGCGTCCGTCCACACCCGCGCTCCCTAATCTCGTCCATGAGCTTCGCTGTGAGCTCCTATGCCGATTCCCCCATTTCCCCCTTTGATCTGTCGTTGAGTCGTCGCCCCCGTGCTCGCCTTGTCCGCGCTCGTGTGCGCCGCACCAGTAGCTCCCCCGTGCGCTCGCCCACTGCTGCTTTGCTTGTTGCTGCTGCTTGTGTCGCTGTTGCCTTGCTTGTCGCTGCTGCTCGCGCGTTGCTGCTGTCGGCGCCGCTGCTCCTTGCTACCTACTACTATTGCTGCGCTCCTACGCTGCTTCTCTCGCTGCTCTCCTGCGCTGCTGCTCTTGCTGCCGCTGCTAGCCACTGCTCCTTGCGCTGCTCGCTCCATGCTGCTGCTCTTGCCGCCGCCGCCGCTGCTACTACGTTGTTGCTGCCTGCTGCGGCCGTCCCCGCCCGCTGCCCCGTGCTCGCCACGGCCAAGGCAGCATGCCTGTGCGTGCGTGTGAGGCCGACTGGCTCTATGCACATGGGGCCAACTCAATTTAGTTAGGGCTAATTGCTTTTTAGTTAGGGGTGTTTAGTGTTAGCTTAGTTAGTGCCCCGTGGTCAAAACCGCCGTTGACCACTGCCACATCAGCAGCCAGTTGAGTCAAACCATCATATGGACTGATTTTGTCTGGTATGGGATTGTTTAGGGTGTGAAGGGAGCAGAAATAAAGATCAGGGAGTTATGTGAACCACCAACTTTTTTCAGGGTAGTAAAATGGACTTTTTTCTTTAGGCATTGTAGTTCAGGGTTTATAGACTAATGAACAACAATCGCAACTCTTTGATCATGCCCATTGCTGGGTCATGTCGCCACATTTGATCACAAACTGGGTGTTAGAAAGGTCAGAGATGACCAACCTGAAACTAACTTGAGGCAGAACCTTGAAGTTGAGGAAGTGCCCAATTTGCAGCTTGTGAGCTGCGATGAAGGCAACGCACCCTCGATCAATGGAAAGCTTCCCACTGGCATCCCGGAGCTCAATCCAGTCGAAGAAAGTGCTTGGCTTAGAATGATATCCTTTAGCATGACACTCATGTGTGCCCGGAAAGTATCAGTGATTCGAATAGATTCCAACTCAGGTGCTAGAACTACCTTGCAAATTGGGTTGGACCTTTCATTTCCATGGATACGAGATATCCAGGTTGCGGAGTTGCAGCGCCATGACTCGGAGCTCAAGAGAGAAGCAACAAATAATTGTGGATGGACAACAAAGTGGTGATCGTTGACTCACAGAAGGATAGGGATGCACTGGTTGGAGCAGGATATTTCCAGAGAAAGGTGGGACCCTAAGAGCACAATAATTTTCAATACATGTATGATCTGACAGTTGTGCACCAAGACGATGCATCGGTTGGAACCGTCGGTGGATTGTGAGTGCTTTTATTCGTTGGCACTCACTCGGCTAATAACGGTGGGAACGTCGACCATCTCCGCTACCGCCAGATTAATTTTTTACCGTGCAACACACATCGACTACTATTACACGCAATAGCTTTTCAACGTGGCCCATGTTGTGCTCGACTGCTTTTCTATGTTGCAAACCCTCTCCTTCAACTGTGCGCCACGTGCCCATGTTGGACCATCACCACCACTCTCCCATTCTTATCTTGAACAAAGAGAGGGCAACCACATCTTCCCCCTGAGCCTCATCTCCGAACTCCAGGTCCCTCCCATGGACGTGCCTCCCCCAAGCACGTATCCAAATTGTGTGTTCCACATAAGAAGAGAGAGCATCCATGGTCGAATGTAGTTGTCGCAAAGACAGTTGCCTGCTATGAGCTCAGGAAGAGGGTGAAGTTGCGACCATGGACACCGGCCTACTACACGCCCGGGGAGGCAAAAATGTGACATGGTCGGATCTCGTTGCTGCAAACCGACAGGCCTGGTGCAAGTCCGAGGGAACTTGCATTTGTCGAGGATGTTGTAACCGCAATGCCGACGATGTTGCGTGGCAGTGCGACGGTTGCAACATCGGCTGTGTTGCATCGATAGTGGCGGTACTACGGCAAACGTAGCGCTCGACGGACTATGGCGCCGCGCTCGGAGCATGTTGCGGTCGGAACACAGACCAAATTGCAAAAGACGGAGAACTTTTTGAAAGAGAGGAACACGAATGATGTATCAACCACCGAGCGCAACACCAACCATGTTGCAAACAGTTGGGCGCTATCTCAAACATAATGAAGATTAGACTGCTATCTTACGCGCCATCCAATGGTTGCAAAGGCGGCCGATCAGATCCATAGATCATTCGACCAACACAAACTATTTTTGCCGAGACTTCAAACGCGGCATTTATTTTAAATATTGAAAGAAATTAACTAATGTTGTACAAGGTATTTGTTTGAGACTTCAAACGGGCCATATGATATATACTATTGGAGTCCACTAGTGAATGAAATCTATGTATGCAATTGCTGGCTTGAGTGGACTAACCAACATTATTGGAATTAAAAAGTATATCTATTGTACTAAAATTGGTAGAGCCGCATAGTTAACTCCCTATGATTAGATTCTTAAATACAGCATTAACTAAACACGTTATCAATTATGGCCTCTCCCGGTACATAGGTGCTTTATGAGATGTAGTGCATGAAAAGACCCATCAACTAAACTCTTTAATGCATACTATATGATTATATATGTTTAGTTAAGCTTTCTTTATTTAATTATTTAGAAAACTAACTCCTCCATGCATAGGTATTTTGCATAGGTCTATGCGTTTGACATCATTTCTTTATGGGTCACCAAGTACCCTCTCAATTGCTTATAACAACTTTTTGCTTATGTGACATTCTTAGCAGATATACGCCATGAAGCACAGGAAAGGACCTAATAATATCGTTCGTCAAGATTTAGCGTAAACATAAACCGATCAACATTAACCTATTACATAAACGATCTTGATGACTCAATTCAAGTCTCTTATGCTCTAGAGCTGCAAATGTGAGGGTCAGTATGACTTGGTCTTGCTCATGGTTAGGCATGCACTAAATTCGCAATCAGTTAATCCAGACCGCTGGTTCAAACCAAGGGGAAAAACTTCACCAAGAGAAGAATGATCAACTACCCGGCTAGCATAATAAATGAGAAGTTCACAAAAATTCGCGGGGGCACGCAAGTTCAGGAGGACGCACCTGCCAGCCTTGCCTGGCCGCCTGATTGCCTCGCAATCCGCAAAGTGGTTGGATCCCGCACAAGGGCCCAAGAAGTTTTTAGTTTTAATTATTGAAACTTACGGTTTTGCATCTAAATGCCGGCCCTTCATATCAAGTTTCAGTGCTGAAACTTTAACCATACGTTTTTGTCGGGTACTAAAACTTGTGATTTTGTTGGTCGCTCGTACTAAGTTTTAAAAGTTAAAACTTAACAAAATTTTAAAACTCATCAAAACGTATTACAAATGGATCTTATTTGAAGGCTCTCATCGTGAGAAACACGAATATGAAAATAAAACTTAATTTAAACCCTTTTTTTTCAAGATATGAAAAATTGAAAATCAAAAGTCAAAAGAGAAAGCAAACGCGAAGGGCTGGATGTACCCACACCTGCGTACCACAAATTCTCTCCCCAGAAGTTCAACAATGTGTACTCATATGTCATTGAAGAACTCGAGGTCCCACTTGCTCCTTCCTTTGTGGCAAACCAGAACGTGGACGACAAGCCGCCTACCTACATGATCAAGCCTAGACTTTCTTTTCATGCTTGCATACATTTGCTTCGCGTCGCATAACCGCAGCATGTGCCGAATATGCGTGGAGCCGTGTACACATAGTCGCGTAGCCCGAACCCAAGATAACATATTCTAGGACAATTGAGCACGGGCAGTTAGGGGCAAAATGCCATCATATATATCATGCACAATCGCACATCATCGAGCAGACACAAACACATAGTACTTCCCATTGCTCCTTGGTCCAAATAACCACGCACTGTACATATAGACATGTCGAGCTCCCAGATGGAGGACTCCTCGCTGAGCAGCGACATCAGGTTCTACGCGTACGCGGTTGTCGCATCGTTCGGCGTGGCGGCCGTCCTCGTGGTGTGCTTCTGGCAGCTGTACAAACTCACCGTGTCCGCGCGCCCGCAGGACATGCTGCCCGTCTCTTCCTCCTCCAGCAATGCGGCGGCGCTGAAGCTGAGGGACGTCTCGGCGCTCCCCGTGTTCGTGCACGGCGGCAATGGCGACGGCGCCCCTGTGGGCGTGGAGTGCGCGGTGTGCCTCGCGGAGATGACGGATGGCGAGAGGGGCCGGCTCTTGCCGCGGTGCGGACACCGGTTCCACGTCGAGTGCATCGACCGGTGGTTCCGGTCCAACTCCACATGCCCGCTCTGCCGCGTCGCGGTCTTCGGCGAGCCGAGCACGCTGGAGGCGCACAAGGGTGCCTCCTTGTCTGTGCCCGTGGCCGTGGTTGTGTTGCAAGGTTGAGTGCGTGCTTGTGTTCTCAATCCCTTTTCTCTCTCCTTTTACTAGATGACCATTGGCGCAAAGGCCAAGAGTAAACCATGTATTGAAAGAGTGTACATTAATATTATCCAGGGGCGAAGGACGGCGGGCGGCACCCGCGGCCAAGGGCGGCGGCTGTAGCGGCGAACGGCTTCCGCGGCTGCACCTGCGGCGAAGTGCGGCTCCGGCTGCACCTGTGGGCCACGCTGGCGCCTGAACTATGGGCCCGGCCTGGCAGAAACGTGATTAACCGTGGCGAAGCGGGCGGTTCCACGACTTGGTAGTTTTTTGCCACTGATTAGGTAAAAAGTGATAGTTTTCCGCACAAAATCGTAAAGTGCTAGTTTCTGGACACGTTTCCATGAAATGTGATAGTTTTTTGTTAAATACTCTTATTCAGGCACATATCTTGAGCTCCTTGTGGTTCTTGCTCTGTTTTCACTTGAGCAATCCCTCTCTGCCTCCCAAATCTTCACTGATGCCTACAAAATGTATGCACATGGGACTGCATTAAGATAGCCAAATGAACAAATAGTCCGACGAAGTCATTCACTATAACCAACAATTGTCTTCCTAAACCACAACTTGAAATACTCTAGATAGCCTCATTTCAAAAGAAAAACTGAACAACAATCGGATGGCAGAGACGCCAAAATAGCTCAAATGATGCAGCCATTTGCCCATTTCCAGGCATTATTATGTCGCATACTTGTACAGTTGTACTTTCCAAAGCAGTTAGAAAACCAAATTTTTTCCTTCATCATGCAAGCACCGAGAAGATACTTCCTTGATGAGTGACCTTACTAAAGTACCGAAAAATCAAAACAAAATGTTAATTTCAAGAGGGGAAGTAGACACAAGTAACTTTCAGATATTGGTGTCATTTAATTTATATACTCGAAGATGTTGTATCAATAACTATATACAGTTCTTATTCCATTCACACATATTTCTTTGGACCCACATTACAATTCAAGCATATTTTTCATTCTTGCCTCCTGAGCATGGTATTGTAAAGGGGAATAGAGAGACAGGTTCCAAGGAAAAAGTAATAGAGCTATAGGAAATAAAGTAACTCATCTAGGTATGACTATGGACTCGGGCAGTGCAGCTCCCTTGGTCTTGGAAGGTGAAGCAAAGAATTTGCGACGAGCGCTCTTAGGGCATGATGAGTTGCTGCATTTAAATATAAAAGTATATCAGGTGCTGGCAAAGCAACAGATTGTGCAAAATGTAGCAGAGGACAAAGGCAGGCTTGGTACCTAGGTGTTTTAGGCGAAGCGCTTGTCCCTTTCCTTTCATAAAGGTCAAAAATTAAAAAGGGAAATAGAGAAGAACTCAACCGAGCAGAGCAAGCGAAACAATGGGGACATCTATTATACATGCAGGACCATAGAACTATTGTTGTCCCCAAACTGAAGAAAATATGAAAGAAACTATACCAGCATGAAGCAATGTTGTTAGGCCCCTCACAAGCAACAACTGTAGTACTAATTAATAGGCTATGGATACAAAGAAGCTGGAAACAAGAACGGATAAAAATCTGAGACGGGAGACAGGAAAAGAACATGAACACTTGCCCTTGCGAAATCTTTTTCTAGCTCTTTAATGCTTGATGACACCACACGAGTCTGTATCATTGGTGCCACGTGCCTCAATATCGTCCTGAACCTGATGTAATAGAATTATCAAATGTGCACAATGAATCAGCCTACCAGAGAATTAGAGCATATGATGGCATTAATATTCTGCAAGTAATTTTTTGAAAAACAATGGCAAGCTTTGAATAACCCCGAACAGAGGATGGAAACTTTGTTCCTTGAGGTAGGATCAAAGTCCACCATATAACTAAGACCATTAGTTTATGACTGAATTATGAAGATAAGAAATATGCTTGTCCTTATTATAATTTTCATTTTCTTAAGAAGCTTAATTTCAGAACATGCGCACTTGCCAGAAAACACAGAAAATAATAACCGTAAACCAGTCACAGTACTATTAAAACCATGATAACCTTTAGTATATATAGCAAACTTAGAAGGTCAATTAGATTTTGGACATAAAATGGGCAAGAGCCCATATTAGAGGCTACCTAATTAAACTCCTAGAGATTGTATAGAAAAATTGAACTCCTGACTACCCATATTAGAGGCCACCTGCAGTCCGTTCCAGGTAAGCGTGTTGTGTGGCAGCCCGTGCTGCTCCTGTCAAGAGCAGGCGTGAATGGAGAGACAACGCACAACAGCGACGCAAACTCAGGCGGGAGATAGCAATAGGGAGGGACTCTGAAAACAGAGAGATAAATATGGCGGCAATCTGCTCCCGATCCGGAATCACGCCGCGTGGTGGCATCTGGTCCAGATCTTGGGGAGGCGTTGTCCTGCGGGAAGACAAAAATAGGCAGCCGGCCGATCACCAGATATTACGTACTATGATTTGCTTTAACAAGGGGACAAATAGTTTAATTAGTGATCAACTAACAAGAATCTAAACAATCTATGGCATTCATCTCCTAAGACACATCCAACAGTTGTGAAGAAGCAGTTACATCAGGGCGAGGATTGGAACAAGGACTGGGAGAGGATGAGGAACATACCTAGTACAAATCCAATCTCACTTCCTTCTTTCTCATCGTTAATTACCAGCATTGCCATCAGGAACATCTACAAAATATGTGTTCTCAATTCCTGGATATCCCATGAGAAATAGCAGCAATAAAAAACGATGAAACTGGACTTAAATAGATTGTTTAGTGTCGTAAAAATTCAATGAGTATGTCAACAGAAGAACAGTACACCAGGTAACGAACTACCATTAAAAGGACCAGTTGTTGTACAAAATATAATCAATTAGGGTGTAAAAACATTATCATGAACCTGCACCAAATCCAGAAACTAAAGAACATTGTCTAAATAAGAAGACATATGTAACACATGAAGAATGTAATCTTCTGGCAATAACTACTCTCTGGCACACCAATATAACATAGCCTGCTGCAGAACAAATAAACATGACTACGTAGAGAGAGAGAGAGACCATCTTTTTCTTCACCAAGCACTTCCTCAAGATTCATCCCCTTCTCCTTTTCTCTCAGACCTGCACACATGTGTTCAGAAAATCCATAAATCGAAGAGTAAAAAACTGGGGAAGAAAATGAGACCTTGCTGCTCCTTGCCTCATGGCTATCCCGCTCATCCAGAAGCACAGCGACCTGCCATGTTCTTCTCAAGATCAAAATAGTAGTAATCAAATTTCACAAATAAAACATCAACAAGCAATGGTTAATTAGTAAAGAACCAGTTTTATCTATTGCAGCGACACAAATTTCTTAGCTTGCGTACAACAACTCTTATGTGATAAGAAGTCAATTCTGCTGGGTAGTAAGTACCTCGTGGAGATGGTTGGCATGGCGAAGCTGTAGGAGCCACCCATCACGACGAGGAGGCGAGGCACGAAGAACATTTGCAGTAAGGTGTTTATGCCTGTGACGAACAAGAGCGTCTAAATTTTCTGGTATGTATATTGAATGGCTAAAGTTTATTTAAATATCAGGTAGGTACATCCACAATAGCACAACAAATGAAGTAGTTGAAGGTGCGGTACGATGTAGGGGGTTCATCCTTGCTTTGTGATACCAAAAGTTGCAGACATAAAATAAAATTTATCACACTGTGGGCTCTGAGTAAGATAAAGAAAAGAAAAAAGGTGAACCTGGCATCCGTGATGCTCATGAACTTTATGAGTTCCAATTAGCTTCCTGGTATTTCTATCATAATCATTTGCCAATATAGAGACATATTGTAACACCCCCTTGTAATAAGCTCTGTGACACTCTGTTAAAACTGCCAAGTCATGATCATTTGCAGTGCCAAGTCATATGGGTTAATGATCCAATTCAAATTCACCTCTGAAAATCAATTCAAATTCAAAAGTGAAATTTAAAGTTGGTCAAACACTGTTGGAAAAATGTTCATTAAATGGCAAATAATCCAGGAACATTTGTAAAATCAACATCAATAAAGTTGGAGTTAGATAAGTGACTCTAACTAGATGAAACAACACCCAAAACAGTAATATTAAATTCATTTAAATTCATTACTAAATTAAATGGCTTCCAAAACTGTCCAAACCACTTTTGGATGAGAGCTAATATTGCATTGCAATATTTGGGCCAACTCCCACATTTTTCAAAAGTGCACAAGTGCCCTAAACATTTCGAAACAGGAAATGAAATAAAGAAGCGGAGAAAACAAAACAGAAAAATAAAAACGAGGCACTGTGCACTGGGCCTTAGTGCACAGTGCCCCGAACCCCGGCCCAGCAGGCCCATGTCGTCGTCTCTCACCTGTGCGTGTCGCCGTCGCAGTGGGCGCGAGCGCGCGCGCCGACACGCCGACGCCACCGACGCCCGGAGTCGACGAGGGGATAAGGTCGACGCCCCTCCACTCCGCCCCGGCCTCTCCGTCATTCTTCCCCTTCTCCTCTCGCTCGCTCCGCCTCTCTCCCCTTCTCAGATCCGGTGGCCGAGCACCCCTGTCGCCGCGTTTCGCCACCGCCGTGGCCACCGGCCTCCCCGCGTCGTCTGAGCGTGCTTGGGAGGAGCCCCGTGGTCGACTGCGTCCTCTGGAGCAATTGGACGGAGCGGAGGAGCACTGCTTCGCCCGCGAGCCTCGTCTTCAACCTCGGGACGCCGCCGCTCTTCTTCGTCTCCGGCGCCGTCTCTGCTGCTACTAAACCTACGCCGGGCCACCTTGTGCCTACCCGGTGAGCATCTCCTCCTCCTCCCTCTCCCTGCATCGCTGATAGACGCTCGCAGCAAGCCATCGCCGTTGCCGCACTCTGGCCTCCGCTGCTAAGCTCGCCGCCGGCGATGCGGTGACCGTCATGCTCACCCAAGCCCACCACCGTGCTCAGGGCACTCGTGTGGTGCGGCTAGCGCCCTCCGTATGCTCGCTAAGCCGCCGTAGGCTCGTTTCCCTCGACCTCCCGAATACGCCGTCGTTTTTGCTCGTCGCCGGCGCCGTTTCCGGCCAAGTCCGGCTGCGCCACCGCCACGAATGGACGCGGCGTTGAACGCCCGTTCGAAAGAACCTACCCACGGCCCGAACCGCGCTCTGTAGCGCAAATCCGAGCAACTCCGGCGACGCGCCGCCGCGATTTTGGTCGCCGGCGCAACTCCGGCGTCGGCCGCCGACGTGGCTGCCACGTGGGACACCCCTGGGTCACTGCCAGTGGGTCCCACGGGCCCAGTTGACCGCGTTGACCCGAGTCAACGCGGGCACTGTTCGCCCCTGTAGCTGACAGGTGGGCCCCGCGACTAATTAGACTAATTAAACATTTAATTAAATAAAAACTAATTAGATTAACCTAATGTCTCACTGACATGTGGGGCCCACCCCCTAATTAACCCTGGTAATTAAATTAATTCACTGGTTAGAGAAACAGAGGCTGACATGTGGGTCCCACTGGACCCACATGTCAGGTTTGACCCTGGTCAACCGCAGTTGACCTGCTGACATCACTGTGACGCAATGCTGATGTCATAATTCATTTTCTGATAAATAAATAAATTCCAGAAATTCAAATAAACTTAAAAAATTAATAACTTTTAAACCGTAGCTCGGATCGAAAAAGTTAAAACATGAAACTTGCTCAGAACGACGAGCCGAGTCTGATCGTGCCGTCTGTTTCTCCATCGAAACCTCCTACGTAGAAGAACTCGTAACTCCGGACCCGAATCCGGTAGATGAATAGTGCACACACGTCGGATATTAAATCCCAGAATAATTCTAAAAATAACTAAAATGACTTAGATGCATAATTAGGCAACACTGCACTGCATCATAGCATCACACACACCGTATTGCATTTGTTTGCATTATGTTTACCTGTTTCTTCCCCCTCTTCTCTCTCGGTAGACCCCGACGTTGACGTAGCTCCCGAGGCAGACGCCGCACAGGAGTATGACTACGTCCCCGACGGTACCACTGAAGACCTTGTCCTTGCCCCAGAGCAAACAGGCAAGCACCCCCATTTTGAGCATGCCTATATCGCCTATTCTCTTCTCTCTTATGCTTGCATTAGAACTGCTACTGCTACTGTTTTCCTATATCTGCTGCATAGCCTGATTCTTGTACCCTGCCTTGTTACCTTACTGGTTATCCTAGACTGCTTAGTATAGGCTGGGTAGAGACACGACATAGACCCCCACTTGATCCCGACTGCCCTGCTGGATATCAGAAGACCCGATCATCGGGATTGAAGACTAGACCCGGGCACAACACATCACTTCCCCCTTAGTTGCCAACACTGCTGGGTTACCGTCGAGTGCCGAGGGTGATACCTCGTCAGCACTTCTGATGATAACCTTGTAGGTTAGTTAATCGGTCGTGGTAAGCGAGGGTGATTCCTCCTACACCACCCCGATAACGACATCGTCACGCAACTCCTCAAGTGTGGACCTCGAGGGTGATTCCTCCTTCGTTCACCTTGATGATAACATCAGGTGGGGTTCCATCGAGGGTGATTCCTCAGGGCTCCCCTGGTGTCAGACACACAGTTACTATTGATGAGTGGACTTGCACTAAACCTTGATACTAAAGACGGGTCGGCCCTGAGGGGTACCCGCGCGAGCTTAGTGCGAAGTGATGTGGAGTCGGGTTGACCTGGATGGTGCCCGCGAGATAACTACGAGGCGTGGCCGGGCATTCTTAGCCCTTGCCGCAAGTCCTCGAGACGGGGCGACGGGGTCACATCGATCGTGAGTCTCTGCTCGTTTCCGCGCGCTCCTAATCCACTACGGTTTGGATATTTGATCCGAGAGGCCTCTGGCCCGATAGCACTAACCATCACGTGGGCATAGTATGGGCGTTCTGCGTTGTATACTTCAGCCGAAGCTTAATGGACGTCAGCGACTGAGCGGCGCGCGCTGGATTGGACTGGTTACGCAACCGCGCTTGTATTAAGGGGTTGCTAGGTCTGCTTCCGGCCGCCCACGCAACGCACAGGAGTTCCCGGGGCGATGGCCCAAGACCCCTGGGGGCATAGGTTTAGTCCGGCGTACTGACCTCTCTGTTAGGTATTTGGTCGGGTTGCGGCGTGTTGCTTGGGCGAGGCCGGGCATGACCCAGAAAAGTGTGTCCGGCCAGAGTTAAGTGAGCGTGGTGGGTAAGTTGGTGCACCCCTGCAGGGAAGAAACTTCTATCGATAGCCTATCCTACGGTAACGGACACTCGGAGTTGTATCCCGATCGGTACAACTAGAACATGTGATGAAAACTGGATAGTACGGCTCTGGGATTGCTTTCTCGCAGGGAGTCGAGAAAGGATCTCAGGTCGAGGTTGATGATACTACTATAACTGCTTTACATTATGTTCATCTGATCTCTTCTAATGCTGCAAGACTGTCGAAGATTGTTGAAGATGCTAGTCTTCGATAGGACTAGGCTTCCCCTTCTATTCTGGCATTTTTGCAGCCCAGTCCACATATACAGCCATTCCTTTGACAATGATGCATATGTAGTGTAGATCCTTGCTTGCTGAGTACTTCGGATGAGTACTCACGTTTGCTTTATTTTCTTTTTCCCCCATATTCCATTTGATGCCACCAGACGACGGAGCCCCTGAGTCAGACGCCCCAGCCAACGACCAGTACTACTACCCGCCTGGCGAGTACTACTACTACGAGGAGCCGACTGACGACCAGGAGTAGGATCGGAGGGTCCAGGGCAGGAGGCCTACGCCTTTCGATCGTAGTATTTTATTTTACCCCGCCTCTGTGAAGGCTTATCTCTCTCTCTCTGTAATATATCTGTACTCAAATATCTGATACTTCCGCTGACGCTTGTATGCCATCGAGCTATGTATTTGAGCCCTCGAGGCCCTGGCTTGTAATATTAAGCTTGTATGACTTTATTTATGTTTTAGAGTTGTGTTGTGATATCTTCAAGTGAGTCCTTAGGCTTGATCGTGCGCATTTGCGTGTATGATTAGTGCACGATTAAGCCGGGGTCGTCACACATATCACTGCAGAAGGTTTCTTCTTAAAAGGAAAATTAAAGACACACTCCTTCGGTTGGAATGAGTACAAGCTAGGTATATCACAGATGCACCATAATAATTTCGAAAGCGGTGAAAAAATATGCATCCAACATAGAACATAGGTCCCTGTGTATAAGGAAAAAAAAAGTAGTTTGCATATAAGGATATAATACATGAACAGACATAATTGTGTGTTTGTGTGTGTGTGTGCATGTGTGTCTCAGATAATTATTCTAGTAACATAATCTAATAATTAACATATTAACAACACTATTGCTTGAAGGGTCCAATCGAAAGCTCCCAATTATTTTAGTCTGCCAGGTAATCTCTTTGTGTTGCAATCTTCAAGCATATTTTGTAACCAACTTATTTATTGATAATGAGAAAGAAGAACTACCTGAGCAGCTGAGAGGAGGGCTTGTATACACTAAAATCCAATCTTTTCCAGTGAGGGGATATTCAGCATACATGTCCACTGAAGCTACAATGCCAATGATCCGTTGTGATACAGTTCCTGAAATTTATGATACGGTATAAAATCATTTTGGGTAGTAGGCAACCACGCCATAACTGAATCTATCAGCAAGCAAAAGTCACATTCCAATTTTGAAGTAAGCATACAATTTCCAGGTTAAATGCTAACATACTGTATGAACCGGAGAGAATAGATCTCAATTGATTAAATAAGCAATAGATACAAAATCTGTACTCTGAGTCTGAACTTACTTAGAAACTTAATAACTAAACTATATATGTAAGCTAGTAATCTCTCCCATAAACTATATATGAGCATGTATATAACATCACCCATCTCACAACCCATACTTAGTCTGCTCTCACTGGCAGTGCAGCAGGGAGCTTTGATTACACACATCTATGTAGCTGCGCCGTCCCTGCGGCAGATTTGAGTCGCTAGCGCTGTTACCTGGATGTCGTCCCACTGGATCAATCAAAGTTGCTCCCTCATGCTTTCCCGTCTAGTAGAGTGGAACCTCATGACGTCCACTGGTCTGCTAGTCAGTTGATCAAACTGAACATACGTACAGAGCTGAATGGTTCAGTTCATGGGTAGGCTCAGATTGAAAATTGGGTTCAGTAGTCCAAAACCAAAACTTTGAGATGGTTGGGTTGATATATTGTCGGTCATGGATTGGAGTGGGTTGGGTTGGTGTATTTCACTTCACGGATGGTATATGTGTATGTATTTTGGATTGGATTTAGTTTGGGTCTTGGATCATTCCCATTCCCAGGTTTACATTCGGATGCTACAGCCCATGGATTGGGGTTCAATTTGAGTTGAATATCCATGGATTGGGGTTCAATTTGAGTTGAATATGTACAGAACTGAAATGCGTATGCATGCAGATACAGAATGGGGGAAGAAGAGAAGAGGGGAGGGGTTGGTTACCTTGGGAGGAGCAGCCATCCCCGTCGAGTCCAACGCCGTACCTCGCGCACCGGCGGCCTCTTCCTTTCTCCTCCTTCCTTCCTCCTAGGCATGGCCCCGTCGAGCAGAAGGAAGGAGACACACGGCCGCTTGCTCGCGATTTTGAGTCCAGTCCCATGGCCGGATCGGGGCGGATGGATCTGGGCGCCCTCCCGTCCCATGGCCGGCCGCCGCCTGATCTGCTCGGTCGATCTCCCTGCCTCTCTTCTCTTGTGGTGAGGGGAGAGGGGTGGGGAAGAGAGAGGGCGGAGGCCATGAAAGGCTGGCTGCTCGCTCGCTCGTTGTTCCTCTCGCTGCTCTCGCTCACTGCTCGGCGGCGGAGGCGACGGCGGCAAGAGGGACGAGGGTCCCGGCGGCGGCGGCGGCGGGACGAGGGTCGCGGGCGCGGGTCGAGGGGGAAAGAGAGGTGAGGCAGGAGGAAGAGGAGAGGGGGCGGCACGAGAGCGGGAGGAAGAGCGGCTCCCTTTTATACTCCGATGCGTGAAATGACGAAAATGCCCCTGACGGGGCACCGAATTAACAGGCGGTGGCACGAGCGAGGTGGAACTATTCATAGCGATTTAAAGGCGACGTGAATAGCCTCGTTCTGCCTACGACTTCTTGAGGGTTTATATGTTCAATGATTGTCTGTGCTGTTCATGGAACCGTTCATTTTGTTCAATTTGTAAAAGGAAGCTCACGCTCTTTTACACTCTTTTATTTATTATTTATGTTGGGACGTAAAAGATCAGGGCTATGCATGTAGTCTCATCATGTACTCGAGTACCCGTGTCATTACTTAAAAAAACAGTACCCAGGCCGGGGCGGGGCGTTTTGGCTCTCGGCCTTCGGGAGTGAACAGTAATTTCATCACAAATAGTAAAAATATTCAAAAAAAATCAAACTTTTTTGTGGTAAAAGATGCTTGAGTATGTGATGTCCGTGCAAAAATTCAGCGTATTTGAACATTTGAAAAGCTCTCAGCAAAAAAGACAAATTTAGGGTCTGTGAAAAGGTTTACTGTTTTGCACTCTTTGGACCTGATTTTTTACCTGAGAGCTACTCAGATGTCGGAATGAGTTGAAACTTCTCATGGACATCACGCACTCAAGCATCTTTCACCATATTTTTTTTATTTTTCTAGTATTTTTTTGAATTTACTGTTCATAGAGTGTAATGAGCTCGAGAGCCGAATTGAATATTTGCCTGGTCGGAACCCTTTTTTTCTTCTTCTTTTGCCTTACCCAGTTCCAATGTCTTCAGAAGCATTGGTGCATTGGCTCGATGCAAAGATCGAGAGGTCATCGTCGCCATGGGGAGATCAAAAGATCAACAACCATGTTTTTCTCATCTTTATAGCCATCCAATGGAAGTTTTCTCACCTCTCCGTACTTGCATGAATTTTAGTACTCCCTCCGATCCATATTACTTGTCGCTCAAATGGATCTATCTAGACGCATTTCAGTACTAGATAAATCCATTTGCGTGACAACTAATATGGATCAGAAGGAGTATTTCAAATCGCATGTTCCTTTGGGTCGTTAACTTAGAAATAGTGACCATATAATTAGCGGAAAAGTCAGGTGAAACCAATAAACAACCTGAATCGTCCGTCATAGAACATAACAAGGAAACTGATTTCAACTTATACAAACTATCAAAAGAGCATGTGTGTTGCAACAAGAGAAGAAAATAACGTCTCTAACCCAATAGCCATGACTCAAGACCCCAATAAGTCTTGCCAAGGCATCTCTCTTCAAGGCATAAGATGAGAAATCTATTTTTTTCATGCAAGGTTTTGTCGAGGCGTACATGCACGATTATCGACGGTTTCTTTCGTCTTCAATTTGGCTTTGCTGAGGTGTCCATTTGCAATCCGAGTTGGCGTCGATAGGAAAGAAAGATGGATCGTGCGCTATTGATTAAGGTTGCACCGTAAATAGCATTTTTTAAATATTTTATAGGTAAAATAACATCATCATATTCAAATTCTACATTTTTTTAATCAAATTGCATATATAACATGTTAAAATTGGAGTAATGTTTTAAAAGATATGGATATTTTTAAAAGTACTATTCATCCTAGATGGACTGTGGGTTAATTACAGAAACGGTAGGGGGTTTCCGATGAAAACCCAAAAAACGATTCGTTTCTATCAAATGGTGGAGTGCAGGTTATTTACCAGAAAAGGGAGGGGGTTCTATAAAACAGTAAAAAAGGTTCGTTTTCTCACTTAAAGGTGCACAGCCCGTTAATTATCAGAAAAGATAGGGGGGTTTCTGTAAAAATGTGTGACAGATGGCCATAAGCACTAATCCCTTTATTTGTAGATATAGACTGGGAATTGGTTGCTCTTTTTCCGCGAAAGGGTCCCAAAGCCATATATTAAGTATCACATGTCCTTACAAATACTCCCATACAGAAAAATAAAATTACATTTAAATCATTGGGGTGTCGAAGTCTCTTCCTTCTGCATCCACCATCGACGCACCGCCAGCATAACTCAATGCAACCTCTGGGTCTCCTCCTCGGCGGAGCAAACTTTTTAAAAGCCCATGAGCCAGAAGAAGAAGCGGCCGGGAAGTTATCGATGTAGACCAAGAGACATCGTCAGCTGCGATCTGCGAAGCAACTTGCTGTCCCAGAGAAGAAAACGCCTATAAGGGCACGTAGAAACTTCGAAGACCACGAAAGTCAGTCAAATCCAGGTGGATCCTCCAGAAACCTAAACCGACCAGATCCCAAAAGATCCGCCGGCGACACGACTCCATATGCCCTTCGCTGGCAATAAGCACACCAACGTGGCAGGGAAAGGGCAGGGAGAACATTATTCCTACACTGGGGCAACACTGTTGCCTCACTACCCTAGACTGAACATGTAGAGTCCCTAAAGAAAACAAGAACAAAAATCACCCATGCCGCTGCACGCTAGGTCCGAGATTGATGTCGAGCTTGCCGTTGTCCAGGACCATGCACCAACACCCTTTTCTCCGATGACCTAACCAAGCCAGATCTTCCTTGAATATCGCCACCAACGCCGCTGCCAAGCATTACACGCTGGAGATCACAACTCGCCTACACATCCCTGCCGCCGACCCACAACAGTCCACCAAACCCTCCATACCAGGTCCCCACAATCAGCAGCCTCCCCGCTGCCAACGGCGTCGCACATGCTTTCTCTGGCGGCGCACCCAACGGCGGCGAGAGAGGGGGAGAGGATGGAGTCGCACACCCGCCTCCGCCTCTCTGGCGGTGGAAGCGTTTCATGTAAGAAGGTGTCAAATTGGATGTTCTTCTTTGACATTTTGGGCAATTGATATAATTAAAAACCTCATAACGCACTACAAGAGACAAAGAACTTTGGTCAGAAGAAGCCCCTAACATTAAGAATCGTTCCAAGGACGATGGGGCCATTACATAAGTACAGAAAAAAAAATCTCAAGGGTGTCACGATATCTTTGATGTCGAGTTCTGAAAGACTCTGTATAATTTAGAAAATATTGGTCAGCTGCCGAAGCCAGTAGGTCACGTGGGATAAAAAAGTTCAAGAGCTAGCTGGAGCTAAACAACTCAGCATGATCGCACACTTGTACTAGTGCCACTACTTGTCAGCTGTCATTTGTCAGACCGTGCTAACTAATCAGCGTTTCATGGCAATGTATTAAGTTATCGACCGCCGGATCTTGACAATATGTAATCACAAACAAAAGGATGAAAATTATTAGACTAGCCACAGTGGAAGTAACATAGGTGGTAACATCATACGTCTCTAAGCAAAACAGATGATGTGGCGAGTAATTAATGAGGAAAAAGAGACATGTGATAACATAGCTAGTTACTGTAACATCACACATATCAAGACAAGATGAGTCTACAACCTAATAAATGAAGTGTTGCATGACACCATACATATATTATTCATCATTATAGACGTAGTAACATAGACTAGGAGGAAGGATTCCAACCCAACAGCATGGGGCTGGTAGTAGCCCAAAATTCATGGACACAATCATATTAAATAGGTAGGAAGTGCGGCTTGCCGCACCCGGCAACGGTGCTGCCGGGTACAAGTCATATCCAATCCGATAATACAGTCATGGAAGCATTGCAAATATAAAAAATAGCATAATATTGGTTCAGTACAGTGCCATATCCCAAACCATTGTGTCTTTGTAGAACAAAGAAACACAAGGAGTACTTGCAATAGACAAACACATAATTAACCTAATGGAAAACTGCTTTGTTACCCCATGAAATAATAACTTCATAACTAAGGAATGTTCAGGCAATTTGTAGATTGTTTACAATTGATAGTAAATACACTAATAATTTAGCAAGGGCGACACGACTAGTCAGCAAACATAGACAGGGCGGAAGAGGCATGTTGTTGATGGCACCGGCAAATAGTTCGCCTTTTCTGCAAAAACATAAGTGCAGTTAGTTAACTCCAAAATACATTCCAGGGGTGAGTATCTGTTTGTCTCACCCAGCAGTACATTCAACTGATTTTATGATCTAGAAGGTTTGGATCCATAGCATGTTTTATATCAGAAGAAAGGAAAAATCATTAAGCAAATAGCACTCTTAGAGAGCATTATTAAGGCATACATTTTCAACCGCCTTCAATAACAAATCAAGATCACCCCTATAATTTGAAACACAAAGGCCTACTACATAGACATGTTACACAGCTGAACAGAGGGCTAGTCCAGTGATCTTCCTCAACCTTCTATTGATAGACAGAATGTAAAGGATATATAACTTTATAGCACACAAAAATAGTCACCAGTGTACATCACATCAAGCAGTACACAAGAACAGTAAACAGAGCAAAGGCATGATTCTTAATGAGCTAGAAAGTGCATGCTCTGTTCATTGAATCGGAAACCGGCATCATCGAGTAATCCTAGATTCATGGCCACCTCTACCTCCTCCACTATCTATGTCTCTGTCACCCTCACATAACATAAGCACATATCAAATCTATATCTTTATGTTTAAGCATAGTTCTTACGCTGTATTAAATGGTCAAATATCCATATTGGCACGTATATGCATATGGAAGAGACTCAAACCCCCATTAACTGTCGGGAAAAACACGCAGAGCAACTCGTGGCATTGCGAAAGCTTCATTTAGAAAGAGCTGCAAACATCTAATGGTAAACAGTACATGCATCTTATGATCACTCAGCCAGGGAACATCAGGACAATAACAGAAAAATCAAAAGCACTTCAAATATGTTGCCCAACTTGTGCTATCACCGCACATGTCAAAAAACATAAAGGACGCGTTTGGTAGGTTGCATTAGGTTGGGCCAGGCCCACGCGGAAAGAATTTGGGCCGTTTGGTTACCCGCATGGACTGTTTGACCTGCATAGCATGAACATTAAAGCACTTCTGGGCCTGCATCCACAGGAACACTCAAAATGGTCATTTTTGTGGAGCCAGGCCCGAGCGGTGCAACCCTAGGCACATGGGCGTGGGCGGTTGCACGCGTGGATGCAGTCTCGAGAAGTCGCGTTGTTTCCCGAACGCCGTCATAAATTACCCTCACCTCCCTTCCTCAGCGCTCTCTCCCCTCTTCCCCACTCACACCGGCAGCGACAGCAGCAGGATCTGCGACGGCGGCGACCACCGCAGCGACTTCACACCTCCATCGGAGCGCATCGGCAATGGCGGTAAGTTTCTTTGACCTCTCTAGAGTAACTCCGTCGAGAACGGGCTAGATTTAATTTGAGCACGTGATAGGAGAGTGAGGGAGGGGATTGAACGCATCGAGGGTGGGGGGATTGAACACATCTTTAGTTCATGCCTAATCGATCGATTACATCGGGGGTGGGGATTGGGGTACAACCTACTTGTCTAGCCGCGGCGACCCTGGAGTCGTGTCAATCGGCGGTGGGGCATCGGCTTCTTTTCTTCCTCGCCGTCTTCTTCTTCATGTTCGTCTTCTTCCTCATTGTCACGGTCAAGAACGATGGGTCTTGCATGGTCGCCTGGCGTCGGCGCCCTGGCCACCATCTGCACCTCGTCATCTTCCTCCGCCGGATCCACCACAGTCCTTGTCGTCCAGTACACCGCGGCACGGTCGTCATTGGGACGGTTGTACCCCTTGTACTTGGCCCACTTGGCCCTCTGTCAAGCGTCGCCGGAGTTAGCCTGATTCATGGCCCAGCAAAGGACGTTGACTGACATAGCACCCTTCGCTGGGTCAGGAATCAGCGTCTTCAACTCCTTCGCCGTCGCCTTCTTCACCACAGCGTCGGCCTCCTTGTGCACTTCTTTCATACTGGTGAAGTTCGAGCACACCTTCATTGTGTCCTCGAACTTAGCACGGTCACCGAGCGAGCACCCGAGGAAGAATGCCCTCCATCCCATGCACCAGGGGAAAGGGTTGGGGTTGGAGTTCATGGTGAGGGAGAGGTGGTGAAACAGAGAGAGATTGAAGAGAGGGGGTGAAAATGAGAGAGGGTTTGACTGCGGTGCTGGGTAAGAAGTGTTGGTAAATATAGGAGCGTTAGGCCGGATGTTGACCTTTGAACTGCGTGTTGTTGATAATGCAGTTGGACAAGGGCAAGGATGTGGTGCCACTATTGGACAAGGGCAAGGAGGACGTGACGCCATTGGTGCAGGTGTCGGTGCAGGAACACCCTAACGCCAAGCGGAGGAACTACGGGCACTACCATGAGGAGGCAAGACCAACCCACTTCTGCAAGGTGATCCTTGCTCCGAAGCTGGAGGCTCTGCCTTTGCCTCTGGACTTCACCAATCACTTCCCCGTCGTGCCTACAGAGTTCAGTCTAAAGACAAACACCGGCTGCTCATAGAGGGTCACGGTGAAGGTGGTCGACGGTAGGGTCACCCTTGATTAGGGTTGGGCCACCTTCGCCGCCATTCACCCGGTCAGGACCGGGTACATGCTGACTTTCAAGCTGCTCACCCTGAACAGCATGAAGTGATCGTCTTCAACGACAACGGCGTGGAGGTGGTCACCAAGTGCAAGAAGCACGACGAGGCCTTCGCCATGACCGCGTAAATGACCTCTTGTTCCTAGTGAAGTTGTTGGTTGTTGGTTTAAGACTGTGCTGCGGTTAAACTTTGAAACTTATCGTACTATGTTTAACTTTTGTGTGCGGTTAAACTTTGATGTGTGCTTAAGTTTGTTCAGTTCTGGTTGCTCTATTTCTGTGCCTCTGGTAACCTCACCACATCTAAGAGGAGGTTACCACACTATTGTCCTGGATGTAACCAAACAACCGGACTTGTGTTTAGGCTCAAACCATGCCACAACCAAACAACATGCCTTCCGTTTTGGCACATGCAGGCTAGAGGGGATGCAGGCAACCAATCAACAAGCATATGTTGGTTTTTGGCCTGCATATGCTCAGCCAGGCCCAACTGGTTCAAGTATGCAAAGTGCCCAAAAACGATGCATGTAACCAAACGCGCCCAAACAGATTGAATGATCATTGGTACATTCTTAAATCCAATACATACTATTGAGGATTCAACATCTCCAAGTCACAATAGAAAATCTAATAAACTAAAGATACATTTGTGACAAAGAACTATGCTTTGGACGGCGAAAAATGTATGGGCAACATCTCTCGGCTATAATGGTTCTCTATGGAGTGAAACATCTTCATGCACATCGATTATTCAACTGATATGTTTGCACTCCATGAATCAACAGCATAAGAAACAGAAAACTACCTGAGTAATAAGGGAACTGATAACTTACTTTGCTGCTTTGCACAAGTTCTCCACATCAGCAGTAGTCCTGGCCTCTCTTAACTGGTTATTAGTTCTCTCAAGTTCTGCTTCAAGTAATTAAGACTTACGTGTTAGCTCAGAAACAATCAGGTCCACTGGATGAGAAATAGTAGATAAGTCTCAAGATCAAAATCTGCCAACAACAAAGAAATGACTCACACAGCACAACAATGGATAATAAGAGGTATGTTTCAATAGCTTTCAGCACACAAATTTAAGGTACCTTCGATTCACAACTACATTTTTATTTATCAACACGCCAGTGAGGGTGGTAAGTCCTTCGATTCACAACTACATTTTTATTTATGTACCTGAATCTTTTTGCATTAAAAATAGCTTAATTGCATTCAAACTTTAGGGCAACACTGTTCTTTGCTATGCAGTTAGTTTTTTAATATAACTATAAATAACATACATGATGACAATCCTATGGTCGAGACTTGTTTTAGAGATCATGCCAATATACAGAAACATACAAAAACCCTATCATCTAAAGTTGAGACACTTATTTTGGGACGGAGGAAGTATAATAGATGCCCATGCGTAAAATAGATATGCAAATCATCCCAGAACACCTCGTCTTTTTGAAAGAAGCAGACTGCAACTCATACACGTATAGACAACTTCCGACGTATACTAATCAAACCTATATGGGCAACATAGTCCAAGCAGATTCCATTAAAATCTTTTCCCAGCATACCTCTTTCATAATAATAATAAAAACCTATGGCTTGAAATATCAATAAATGAGCTCTCCTAGTAAAAACGGGGCGAAGACAAATTATCCAAAGTCCCTCCTAAATTCTGTGTTGCTCCCCATTCTTGTAAGTTAGAAAGGGAGTGGACCATAAATTCCTTGATCAGAAAAGCCAATATATCAAATACAGTTCGGAGGCTTGTCCATGACATTGGTTATCTTGCTATGAACACTTGAATAGAGCAAGCACAAACTAAGGTAGAGAAAAAAGAACAGAGAAGCTACCTACAGGCCACTGCAGCTAGAGCACGGAGGCAGCTGTCCGTATTTATGAGTTCACAGCAGCAGTGCAGGGCAGAGGAGGCTCTGTCTGAGGCAGAAGAACCCTCGGTGGCAACATTGAGAGAACCACGCCGGCTGTATGTAGGGGACCCAACTGGACCTTGTTTCAACCCTTGTGTGCTCTTTTGTATGCGAGCAATGATTGCATCAGTGTCCTAATTACTGGGATTAGCAGCATGAAGTCATAAAGAATGGTAAAGTCATATGTCGAGTACATGGTTGCTGTTCTGTCAAAATACCTTCATGGTTATACTTGGCTTCTTCAAATCCATTTACTAATACTCTCGTCGGCCAACTGTAGTGAAATTTCTGGTGTCGTGCTTGGCGCACCAACCTGCCATGGATCAAGCAGATTTTATCAAATATGCAAATGTTTGAACAATGCACACAATGCTAAATAGCTAGTCAGCAATTTAACAGGGCATATGGTGAGGAAATACTCATAGCAAAAGAAGGCACAAATTCATTGCTTGCTTCATGCATGCACAATGCATATGTTTCACCTCCCCACGCTTCTACTCTCTCTCTCTCTCTCTAACGTAATGTATATGTATATACCTTCATCATCATTGATGTGTATCGGGCTGCGCCTCCTTGCCGCTTTCATACTATAGTTGTTATTATAGTCCTAGAAAGAATGAGAACACATCAATACATTTATTCATACTTGCACAGAACAAAGTTCCTGTAAACCGAAGGAGGCAAGTATTACCACTCAACTTCTTGTACACACACAGTACCAACAGCTTGGTATACAACTTAATATTTTTCTGTAAGTTCATGTACCGGCCATTGGAATAACATTACAGGGCGGAAGCAGAAAGAGAATAAATAAATAACAATAGTGTACAGGCAAATTAGTTGCAACATGCAACTCATGACCTTCTGTTCCAAAGTTTCGGGATATATTAGATGCAAAGGAAGCACATGCACATACATATATTCAGCATGAAGCCACTCATTAAATACGGGAGACCTCCCTTGCTATGCCCAGACTAACGAAAGGGAAACCTGCTATATTTCTCTTGCAGAAATTTTTTAATTTGAAAATGCAAAAATAGTAAATACCACAAGATGCGATTTTTTCCTTTCCCATGTGTAAATAGCCTAATATAGATTAACAATCAATAGCATCTTCAACGCCTAGAGTAACAATCAACAACCTGCTCATGCTGCGATTATAATTCAATTAAAGAAAGCAGGCTACATCCAGCAATAACTTAGATAAGTTTGTGCTCGTTGCCTTCCAAAATAAAGTTTGTAGTACTCATTAGTTAGAACACATAGTAGTAGTTGCTACAATAATTCTCTTGGTATCAAGTGCTCGTATATGCCATGAACAATAAGGAGTGGAAATTAATATATGCCGAAATCAATTTCAGAGTTTGCAAAGCCCAAGTAATTCATTTATGTAATGTTTCCTGGGAGACACACCATTCATCCATAGCAGGTTAGGCAAGCGAGCTTAACTAACCTACCGCAATGGCCACATTGCATAGTTTTCTTGCATTAGGACTTCTTTATTGAGTATTTTGTAGCTGTAGTTTTCCGCTTGTTCTAATACCAAACCAACCGCATTTTTATACTGTTACTGAGTATTTTATATATTGATAACAGAGAGTTCTAAATCAGACATACCTCCCGTGCCGCTTTTGCATCTTTTTATCAGTGAAAATCAAACCTGGGCTGTCGAAAACTTCCTTCAAACTATGCCTATACGAAATAACCAATATACAATAGAATAATCAACAGCAACATTAGGATCAAACAGAGAGCAAAGGGAAAATAGAGGACCAGGGAATACATAATCAATCACTCATTTAGCAAATATACAGCTCAGTAGAGGATTAGAGTATTCCAGAATGACCACACAACTCGTCACAGACAAATGAATCACTTGTATCAGCCGGATAGACATATTAGTCGTATCACATCAGGCAAGTTTCCAACAGATTATTCAGAATTTTAGAAGCAGAACCTAAATCTCCAAGTACGGGAAAAGATAGACGGCCAAAATAGGTCGAGGAGTACACAGAATCAATTGAATGAGAAAGTATTACCCTTCAGGCAATGGAGGGCGCCATCCGGCGGCTTGAGAGGAGGTACAGAGATCTGGCTTGTACAGCGACGCCGTACAGAGGCTTCTGCCTACCCACGACAACGGCAACGGCACAAGCTCGACAGAGGCATGCGGTGGCGGCGATTCCATCCGGTGGCGCGAAGAACGACGACAACGGCGACATGGACAGCCATCTCAGTGGCCCACACTCCTCCCGGTGATGATGACGCGTGAGCTCGACTGAGGAGCTGCGGCGCGGAGCATCAGCGGCCGCGGTGCTTCCCGGCGGACGACGGACTGCGCGGAGCATCAGCGGCCGCGGCGCTTCCCGGTGGACGGCGACGCGAGGGGAGAGCAGGGGTTGAGAAGGTGAGGGGCGGCAGCATCGACGCGAGGGAAAGGAGTAAAATGCACGCATGGTCGTGCAAGTTGGCGGCGATGTCCACCACCGTCCTGGAACTTGCGAACGTGAAAGTTGGAAATACGTGGCAATACGGTCCTTCAAGTTGGGGAACTGGTCCGGGATACATATGTGCATACAAATCGCGCACGCCAGGACCTTCACGTCAACAGAGAAAAAAAAATCGGTTCGCGTCGCTCAGCGTGTGCTCGCCCGCACGTCTGCCTGGGTGAGCCGGCCCATACATCCGAGAACCCTTTATTTTTACTGGCACGTCTATAGCGAACGATGCGAACACTGTAGTGAAATATATATTTAATTTTTTCCTCCTTTATATATTTCCAAAATTTCAAAAATTGTTCACGAATTCAAAAAAGTTCAACATTTGAAAATCTATTCGTGTATTTGAAAAAATGTTCAGGAATTCAAAAGATGTTCATGGATTTGGAGAAATGTTCACGGTTTCAAAAAATTATTCATGAATTCAAAAAAATGTTCATGATTTCAAAAATTGTACCAGCCGGCCGACTCCGCGTCCGCGCCCACCAGCCAGCGGACCCCGCGCCCGCGTCGGGCAGCGCTCCGCGCCCACCAGCCGGCCGACTCCGCGTCCTCGCCCGGCGTCGCTCCGCGCCAACTCCACCGGCGGGTAGGCGCGGAGCGCTGCCGGGCGAGGACGCGGAGCGCCGTCGGGCACGGACGCGGAGTCGGCCGGCTGATGGGCGCAGAGCGCCGCCGTGCGCGGACGCGGTGTCGGTCGGCTAGTGGGCGCGGAGCGCTGCCGGGCGAGGACGCGGCGTCCGCCGACTGGTGAGCACGGAGCGCTGCCCGGCGCGGGCGCGGGTCCGCCGGCTGGTGGGCGCGGACTCGGAGTCGGCCGGTTGTTGGGCGCGGACGCGGATTCGGCCGGCTGGTACAATTTTTGAAATCATGAACATTTTTTTTAATTCATGAATAATTTTTTGAATCCGTGAACATTTCTCCAAATCCATGAACATCTTTTGAATTCCTGCACATTTTCTCAAATACGCGAATAATTTTCAAATTTTGAACTTTTTTTGGATTCGTGAACAATTTTTGAAAATTTGGAAATATATATAAAGGAGGGAAAAATTAAATATATATTTCGCTACAGAGTTCGCATCGTTCGCTATAGACGTGCCGGTAAAAATAAACTAGCTCTCGGATGTATGGGCCGGCTCACCCAGGCAGACGTGCGGGCGAGCACACACTGAGCGAGGCGAACCCTTTTTTTTTCTCTGCTGACGTGGAGGTCCTGGCGTACGCGATTTGTATACACATATGTATCCCCGGACCAGTTCCCCAACTTAAAGGACCGTATTGCCACCGTATTTCCAACTTTCAGGATCGTATTGAGGCCGTTCGCAAGTTCCAGGACGGTTGTGGACATCGCCACCAACTTGCAGGACCATGCGTGCATTTTACTCTGAGGGAAAGAGAGAAGCGAGAGAAACCCTAGCCGTCTCACCCGATTGGGGACGGGGCAACTAATCTGGATAAGTCACTTGGCACAGGGTTAGATGAAATACCGGAATTGCCCTCGGAGGCCATCGAAAATTGCAGGCGGTGGCATGCCTCCTGTGTACACAACGACCATCACCGGTTACGCCCATCTCCGCGGTCAATGACTGCTGGGGCCCACCCAGCTTGGACCCGCTTGTCATGGAGAGACAGCACGGCAGCACGGTTGTAGCAAGTATGTGCACTATTCATTGATTGTCACATCAAACACGATCCAACGGCCAGGATTGAGCCATCTAAAGATCTAATGGCCGTGATTTGTTTGGACACGCTATCGGATGGCTCACAGTGCACATGCCCTGAGAAGGCTTCATATGAGGCTGGAATGTAACAATGGGATATGAGGCTGGAATGTAACAATGGGATTACACTACCTTCACCGGAGAAGACTTCTCTCCTCCAATCGAAGGTACTAAGTGTTAGGACTATGAGGTGTTGGGTAATAAATAAGGTTTTACCCAATTTACCATAAGTATATACATAGGACACCGTAGGTTCCTTGTCCTCGGAGAGCTAGCCGGGTTGCTTCTCTGCTGGGTGCCGGCTAAGAGCAACTCCACTCATTCAGCCCCCCAGAACAGCGGCCGGCGCTATTTCAGACCTTCGCCCGGCGCTTTTTAGGCCCTGGGGGTGATCTAGGTCCCAGCCACGCACCCAGGTGCCACCCCAAGGCGTCGTAAATTCAAACTTGTCCATTCCCGCTACCCAAAAAATGCCACATGTCCGGCGATCAGCGCCACAAAGTCCCGGCGACACAGTTCGGCGTTCAAAAGAAAGGACGCGTAGGCAATGCATCAAACAGCGGCGTCGGCCTCTGGCGTCGGACTGGCGGGAGTCGGTGTGCGCGGGCTGGTCGGCGTTGGCGCGGCTTCTATGCTGGGCATCGTGGAGGCATCGCTCGGGCTTGGCGGCGGTGTTGGGGTCGGCGTGGGAGTTGGCGTCGCCGTCGACGGCATCTGGTTCAAGATGAGGCCACGCTCTGCCAGGTACCACGCCTTGACCTGCTCGTCCATCGCCGACATGTTCGCCCCCCCCCCCCCATCAGGAAAGCCAGGTCGGTGTTCCTCTTCTTCGCGGCGACGTTGGTCCAGAGCAGGTCGAGCTTGACGGCGCTGTTCGTCATCAACGCCGACCATCGCGCCTCGGTTTTCTCTTCCCTCTAGGCGGCGCGGGTCTTGGCGTCGGCGATGCAATGCTCGATGGACTCTTGCAGACGCGCGGTAGCCGGCGTGGCATCCTTCGCTGACTTGGCTCGCTTGTTGCCGTCCGGGCGCCCATCGGCCGCGCCCAGCCTCGGCGCGTCCGGCTTGTACATCTCCTTGGCCTTGGCGAGGGTGCGCCGGACTTCCGCCCATTTCTCGCACTTCTCGATCCGGGAGAACACGTGGAGGTACTTGAAATCTTGATCAGTGCTGCTGTCCTGGCGATACATGGCGAACATCCGCACCATCTGTGCCGAGGAACAAGTGTCGGCGGCGCACACGGCGAAAGAATGAGCGAGAGACCGGCGTCATACCTGACCCTTGATGTTGGCGCCGCTCTCCGGGCGAGCCGCAATCTCCTCGACGATCCCATGCCATTTGTTGCACGCCGTTTGAATGAGCGCCCAATGATTCACCATGGCCTTCGAGCCGCGCTGCATGTGGACACCGGCGAAGTAGGGGTCGACCAGCTTGCGCTCATCGAACTCCGACTTGATGCGCTCCCAATACGTTTCGACGCTCTGGTTCGTGCCGGTGATTGGGTCGAGGCAGACGATCTTCCACGCTTCGGTGAGGCACTCGTCTTCTTTGGACGCCCACTTGACGCGCGGTTCACCAGTCCTGGCCGCCCGCTTCTTCTTTTTCCCTTTCCTCGCCGGAGCAGGTGCCGGTTCCTCCTCCTCCTCGTCGTCATCCTCCTCCTCTGGCTCCTCCTCGCCGTAGTTGAGCTCGCCGTCCATGTCGTCGTTGAGGTCCATTGTATCTTCTTGGGCAGTGAACCCGGGGGAGGCGGCGGCGGTGGCCGAGCCGGTCGTGATGATGTCGTCCATGTCGGCCTCCGTCGCGTCGGGGTCGCCGAGATGCGGCGAGGAGGCTTGTGAGAAGAGCAGCGCGCCACGACGCAGAGGTGGCGTTGGGGAGGATGCGTAGGCCGGCAGCGAGTAGGTGTACGTGGGGGTACTGGACGCCGGTGAACGCGGGCGAGGGCGTGCGCTGGGCCGGGTGGCCATGTGGAAAGGTGATGTTGGGGTTGAACCCGCTGTGCGCGTCGCCGTCGGCGTAGCCAGGCGAGGCCGGGCAACCCCAGGTGTGTGGCGACGGCGAGAAGCCGGCCGGAGACCCGACGCTCTGCTGGCTCTAGGAAGCGTACGGGTCGTGGCCGCCGGGTGGATTCATCATCCCTGCGCGAGACGCCTCTGTTTGTTCCGCCGCGCGATCTGCCTGCTCCGCCACGGCCACAGCCGCCGCCGCCACCAGCGCCACCCTGTCCCGGGCCTTCTTGGCGTTGGCCCTGTTCCGCCGGTCGGCGGTGACAGCCTCCCGGCGCTGAACTTCCGCCTTCTAGTCGGTGTTAGACATGCCCGGGGGCTTGGACAGCGGCGCCCTCTGCTTCCTCTGCTTTGGCTGGGTGGCGTTGGCATCGGTAGCGGCGTGAGGGGCCATGTACTTCTTCGGCGGCATGGCGGCCGGATGGAGGGGAGAGGGAGGAGAATGGCGGGAGAAAGGGGGAACGGAGGGAAACGGAGGGGGAAAAGCAAGGGGGATCGGCGGGAAAAGGGCCTTCTCTCGCCGACAGAGTGGACCCACACGCCTTTTCGCTTCGGCCTGCGCCCCCAGGCGACCCCCGGGGGATTGGGTTCGGCTCGGATTTGCCGGCCGTTATTTTGGCCCAAATCGGCGATAAACGAGATCCTGTGGGCGCGACTGGGCCGATTTTCAGGCGCCGGCGCTAAAAAATTGCCTTAGGGGGGCCTGTTGGGGGCGCGGGTGGAGTTGCTCTAAGCTTAGTCTCCTCCAGTGCACTACCGCGCAGGAGAGATGGAGGGCGGTGGCATTTCTCCAGTCTCCTCGCCGTCGCAGGCAACCGGCGGGCAGGTCAACAGCCGCGCTTCCTCGGCCCTCGCGGCCGCCAGCGTCGTCCTCATCCTGCTCTACATTTTTTGGCGGTTCGTATGGCGGTGCAAGAAAGACGCGCGGAGGAACGACGGCATCGGTGCCGCCACCTCATCCGCTCCACCGTCGCCACCTTCCTGCCCGTCGCAGGTGGCTGGTGGAATGAGCGACGCAGAGCGCGGCGAGAACGAGAGGACGCAGCTCCCGGTATTCGTGCACGTGGCCGCGGAGAAGGCGGAGTGTGCGGTGTGCCTGGTGGAGTTTGGGCTCGGCGAGATCGGGCGGCTCGTGCCGGGCTGCGGCCACGGGTTCCACACCGCGTGCATCGAGACGTGGTTCCGGGTGAGATGGACATGTCCGCTCTACCGCGCCGCAGTGGTACACAAGAGCAGATCGCCGTTGATCAGTCTCCACGTGGCGTGTGGCAACTCGTTGTATAACAAAAATGTTGTACTCTAGCACTGATAACATGCAATTGTTTGGTCCTGGCCAGGTTGCAAGGTGGACGGAATATCCTGCAAGACCGCTGCGCCGCCCCGCAAAAGAACCCACAAAACCTGCCGCTGGACTGACCGCGTTTTTCTTGCGGGCTCAAGGGGACGCGCCGCTTCGTCCGGTGGATGCGTCGCATAACCGCGTGTCTGCGTCAGTGCATCAGTGCCGCAGAGAAAGTTGCAAGCTGGTCAGCGTGCAACCTATTGCCTGAAAAATGCACGGAGGGGGTGCCACAGCAGGACGGCGACGAGGTCCGGGTGTGCCCGCGTGGTCGTGACATGCAGCACCATGCCGATTCGCCGCGCCCACGTCGGCACCTCTATCCAGGAGCAGCATCGACAGCTCGAGGTGACGTGCATCACGGACGAGATGATGATATCTTTTTTTTAATGTTGGTAGTTGCACTACCAAATTCATTGATCAATGGTAAGAACAGCGAGCTACAAGGGTACCCAAGATGGGTGCACGGCATGTGAACTCAAGAGCCCAAGGGCCAGAAAGAGAAAAAAGAAAACAGAAGGGCGAGCACAAAGGGCGCCAAACACCGGACTGGTGGACTCAGCCGGGGTCGAAAGGAATCCTTGCTTCGGCCAGATTCCATAGGTGGATTTCCTCTTTAACCTTGGTGACGAAACTGTTCCTTCCCAAGCATTCCTTCTGAAAGATTCTTCTGTTTCGTTCCCGCCAGAGTTCCCATGCCATCAGGTGGATGATGGACAGGGTCCCTTTCTTCAGACCATCTGTTGCCGAGTTGTGGCAGCTCATGAGCCATCCATTGATGCTTGCTGGGCCGTTCCATGAATCGGGGAGCAGAGCTGGCGTGCGGCATAAGTGCGCAATTTTATCCCATGCGTGCCGAGACCATGGGCATTCAAAAATCAAATGGGCTGGTGTTTCAAGATTCCACTCACAGAGGACGCAGAAGTAGTTGTTCTCCCACCCGCGACGAAGCAGGGCATCAGCAGTGAGTATCTTCCCCAGCATGGCCGTCCATAGGAAGAAGCGGCATTTGTCGGGTGCCCACCCTCTCCAGATGAGATTGTACCCCTCCATAGGCATCGATCCCTCAAACTGAAGTAGATAGGCCGAACGAGCAGAGTACTCATGTGTTTGCGAGAAACGCTAGGAGATTTGGTCTGTTTGTCCATCCTGCAAGACCACATTATCTAGCATGTCTGCTAGGCAAGTCAGCTCGGATAACATGTCATCAGTGAGGCCCAATGCAAGGTCCGAAACCCAAGTTTGTCCTTGAAGGGCTTCCTTAACTGTGCGGTTTTTCCTTACTGAAATCTTGAACAGTGATGGTGCAATTGTTTTTGGGCATTGTCCTTGCAGCCATCGGTCATGCCAGAAGCTTGCCTTTTTGCCATCGCCAATAGATATCTCGGTGGCCATTGCGAAAAGCATTCTCTCCTTGTCGTCGCAAGGCAGCAGTGATCGTGCCCAAGGTCGAGTGGGGTTTTTCCAGGCGAGCCAGAGCCATCGAAGCCTCAATGCCGTTCCAAAAATTTTCAGGTCAAGCACGCCCAGGCCGCCCAGGTGTTTCGGACGGCAAATCTGGCTCCATCCCACCCTACATTGGCCACCGTTGCAGGTGGTTTCCCTGCACCAAAGCCAAGCACGACAGAGCTGTAGTAATCGTTTTAGCACCCAGGCGGGGAGCCTATGGACCGTCACCATATAAATTGCGAGTGCCATGAGCCCTGATTTTAGAAGCACTAGTCGTCCGCTCTTGGCCATGAGGCCGCCTTTCCAGCCCGCCGTTTTGTTTCCAAATTTAACCAATAGTGGGTCAAGGTCCGCCTTGGTCAGGTTTCTGAGCGAGAGCAGCATACCAAGGTAGGTTACCGGGAACGTCTTGCAGGAATGCCAAGGGGTGCTAGGATAGTGTTCAGGTCCATCGAGCCACATCTGATCAGGAGGGCCGAACTTTTGTTCGTGTTGACCCATAATCCCGAGGCTTGCACAAAACATTTGAGTATGAGTTGAATCATCGTTGCATCGCGCTCCTTCGGGTTCATGAACATGGCCACATTGTTGGCGTAGAAGGAGCAGCGCATCATCAGGTTCCTTCCAGGAAGCTTGGAAAGGACACCGCTAGTTGTGGCCCGGTTCAACATTCTTTGCAGAGGGTCCATAGCTAGGATGAAGAGGAAGGGGGAAAGTGGATCCCCTTGCCTCAACCCTTGCCGGTGTTGGATGGCATTGGATAGCTGACCATTTACGATCACTTTGGAGGTTGACGTACGGAGCAGCATGTCGATCCATTCACGCCAGCGTGCCCCGAAGCCACGCACCTCAAGCATCTCTAACAGGTAGGGCCATGAGAGCGAGTCAAAGGCCTTAGCGATGTCTAGTTTTAGGCGAACTGAAGGCTTCTTTGTTCTGTGCAACTTTCTGATCATGTTCTGGACATATAGAAAAATTTCCTGTATGCTGCGTTTTTTTATGAATGCACTTTGGCATTGGTCAACCAAACCCTCTAGCTTGGGCACAAGTCTGCTTGACATGATTTTCGTAAATATTTTGATCAGACTATGGACTAGCGAAATCGGTCTAAAGTCCGTCAGTGTCTCCGCCCCTTGCTTCTTCGGGATCAGTACCATGATGGCGGCGTTGATGTGGTTCAGACCTCGGCAGTCCAGGTGGAAGAGCTGGTTCATAGCTGCGTGGAGATCAAACTTTATAGTCTCCCAACAGTTCTTATAAAAAACCGCTTGAGAACCCATCGAGGCCAGGCGCTTTGTCGGCCGGTATCTCGTCGATCGCTCATTTTATTTCTTCAAGCGAGAACTCGCCCTCCATGTCCGACATGTCCACGTGGTCTAGGTCCAGCTCGTCCCAGTTAAGCATTGCGGATCTCGGGCGCTCTGAGCCAAAGATACTCTGGAAATAAGTATGCGCATATATGCCCATTTCTGCCGAAGAGGATATCGGTCCAAAGGGGCTCTGTAACATGTGGATGGTGTTCCGTTTATGCCTCGCATTGGCTTTTCTTTGGAAAATTTTTGTATTGGCATCGCCGGCTTTAAGCCAGAGGACTCTGCTTCTCTGCCTCAGCTTGATTTTCAGAAGGACAGCCAGCCCCAGCGATCTAGCTTTCAGCTTTGACCTCAGTTCCTTTTCCTTTGTACTGAGAGTTCTGTGGTCTTGGGCTGTGTCCAGCTGAAGAATGATTTCGTTAACCATCAGCAGTTTTTTTGGATATCCCCAATGAGTGTTTTGCTCCATGCACACAGGTCCTTGCTGAGGCGATGTAGTTTGTAGTTGAAGCTTGTGATGGGGCAGGCGCCCCCGATGGGTTGGGCCCAGGACTGGTTGACAACCTCCTGGAAACCATGGATATATTGCCAATATGCCTCGAAGCAGAATCTTCTGTTTGTTTTAATAATCACATCATTTACTAGGAGGAGGAGGCAATGGTCCGAGATGGCGGACGACTGGGGCAGTAGTTTTGCGCCTGGGAAGAGGAGTTCCCACTCAACATTGCAGAACGCGCGGTCCAACCTCACAAGCGTAGGCAGATCTTGCTCATTGCTCCACGTGTAACGGCGTTCAATCAGCTGAATCTCATGCAAGCTGGACCTGTTGAGGGTGCATCTGAAGTTGTTCAACCATCTACGGTTAATTCTGCCGTTGTTTTTATCTTCAGGATCTTTAATTAGGTTGAAATCACCGATCACCATCCAGGGCCCCCATGGCATTGTGGATGGCGGCGAGCTCCCCAAAGAAGGCCGGCTTCCTAGCATCATCGTGTGGCCCGTAGATGGTGGTTAGGGACCAAGCAGTCCCACCGCCTACCGGCGTGAAGCATGCCGTGATTGAGAAGTCTCTCACCGAGATGTTGGTAATGCTAAAGGTCTGTGATTGCCAGCATAGCAGCACACTGCCACGGGTGCCATCTGCATCTAGAGCAACATGCCCATCAAAATGCGGCCCTACGATTTCTCCCCGGTCCCTGTCTGAGGTTGCGGAGAGCTTCGATTCTTGGATACAGACAATGGAGCAGCGCATACGATCAAGCATCGCACGCACCACCGCCTGCCTTGCTTTGTCGTTCAAACCCCTCACGTTCTAGTTTATCAAAGATAATTGTTCATTCATAAGGAAACCTAGTTAACTCACATAACAGCCACCGGACACTGATTGCCACGGCACACGGGATACAGATGGGGGTGAAAGATCGCCTGGCCGCCCTCAGGGCGCACGACTCAACATGACACAGGTTCAGACTCAGGTTCAGATGACAGCTAAACATTAGGAAACTAGGTAGACATGCATGCAGCACGCAGGGAGCGGCTATCGCGCTAAACCACCCTGGCGGCGAGCTCGTCCAGGATGGCCTGGAGCTAAGCATCCGACAGGCGTAGCTGGGATGAGGAGTTTAGTCCAGCGATCTCCGCCAGCTTTGCCATGTTTTCAGGAGGCATGTGGCTGCAGAAAAAGTGGATGCACTCAAGCAAGGTGTCATCAGTGAAGTCTTCAGCCCACCTGATGAATCCTAGCTTGACGCTAATCGCCACCTGCGAGCGCCTTCAGGATGAGAAGTTGGAGCGTAGGTGAAGGAGCCGAGCACTCTGCCTAGAGCTCTTCATGGCACTGAGGAGGCGCTGCTTGATTGGGCGCGATGAATTGGTCGTGGGCGGGGGCGCACCTAGCAGCGATGCAGAGAGCAGCGAGGCGATTTTGCTGATGAAGGCGCGCTGTTCATCAATCTGCAGTTCAGATACCTTAGCCGTGATCGCTGTTAAGAGCCCGAGGCCTATCAGGTTGGCCTCCCCCAAAGCACGTGTGGCTCGTGTTTCTTCCATAGATGGGATGCGTGCCTAGTCGAGGAGCGTGCCGGCTTGCTCCTGGGCCGTCGCCGCACCGGGACCGAAGACCACCTCAGGCCCTATGGCCCAGGTTGGTGCCCAGTGGAGGCCCGCGAGCTGGGTCGATCCCCATCCGGAAAGCCAGCAGGGGCTCTTGGCCAGGCGGCTTGGCTCCCACATTCTCATCTCCATCATGCCCACTGGGGTGGGGTTGGGCAGCGCCCATCCTCCAGATTCATCAGGTCCCAGAGACGGTGGCAGAGGTGGCAGTTCACAGTAGCTCTGTCTGCTCTGGCTGAAGTAGGTGGCAGCTCCAGCAACGGTGATGGATGCAGCGTCCGGCAAAGCCGTGGTGTGCCAAGACAGGGCGCCCGTGATCTGGTGTTGCTGCTGCCTTGCGGGGGAGAGGATTGGCTGCTGCTTGGGAGGGGAGTAAAGTGGCATCAGGCCGGCGAGCGCCGGTCCCCAGTCATCCGCGCCCACCCAAGCAAGGGCCCGGGCAGCTAAATCAGAAGGCGGCAGCACCGGCCCATCTTGCAACTCATCAGAACTGTGCATGTTGGTCGCGGGGGGGGGGCAGCAGTACTCTCGGCATCACTTCTGGCATCATCGTCCTCGGGCTGGTCGGCTTGTTCCCTTGACTTGGCCACGGGCGGTACGGGCAGAATCTCTAAGAGCATCTCCAACAGACGCGCTATATAAGCGCCGCGCTGAAAAATTAGTGTTTTTTGCGCGCGCTACCGCTCCGGGCGCTCCAGCGGAGGCGCAAAAACCGCGCGCGCGGCATAACTAGTTCATCGCGCGGGTCGAAATGCCATTGCGCGCCATTTATTTGCTGCGCCCGCTCCTGCGCGCTGGACACTCGAGCGCCCGCTCGCAACTTCCACCTACCCCCATCCAGCCGCTGGCGCTGCCGCCGCTCACGCCACCCCATTTCTTCCGGTGACCGTTCCGGCGCTTGCCCGGCCTATCCCCGCACCACCACTGCTTCCTCTGTCTCCCTCTAGTCGCCGCCGCCCCTCGCGCGCGGCATTCCTCCGACGAACAGCGCCCGGCCGCCCACTGCCGCTCGACACCCGCAAGGTGTTCGACAAAACGCTTGCAAGGTGTGTATTGCTTCAACTTCACATTTTTACATGAATTTGGTGCATGTTGTTTGTAGTTTTTATAGTCTAGTTTAAATTGAACATTGTAGATGAGTTCGTCATATGATTCTTCCGAAGAAGAATTTGATATTGAAGAGGAGGAGGATCTTGCAATGATCCTAGCTATGCACATCAATATAAAATCGAAGCACGGTGGTTCGGTTATGGGTCGGTAGAAAATTTGGAGGGATAGGATCGATGCCCACAACAGATTGATCAGGCATTATTTTGTGGATCCTCCCGTGTACCCTGAGTCGTACTTCCGGCGCCGGTTTAGGATGAGCACCGAGTTGTTCAAGCGCATTGCAGAGAAACTAGCGAGCCATGACCGGTTTTTTCAGCAAAGGAGGAATGCCGCCGGAGAGCTCGGGCATAGCACCTTTCAGAAGGTGACAGCCGCTTTGCGTATGTTGGCATACGGTATCCCCGCTGATCTAGTTGATGATCACTTGGCCATGGGTGAGAGTCAAGCCATCATGTGTGTCAAGCGCTTCGCAGTCGGAATTGTGCAAGTGTTTGGCCAGGAGTATTTGAGATCTCCCAATGCCAAAGACGCCGCAAGGCTATTGGAGATGAACAAAGCTCGTGCCTTCCCAGGTATGCTTGGCTTAATAGATTGCATGCATTGGAGTTGGAAGAATTGTCCTAAGGCATGGCATGGCCAATTCCATGGCCAAAAAAAGGGTTCCACTATAATCCTTGAAGCGGTGGCCGATCAAGAGACTTGGATTTGGCATGCTTTTTTTGGAATGCTTGGATCTTTGAATGACATCAACGTTGATAATCGGTCACCACTGATGAATAAGATTGCAAATGGTGAACTGCCACCGGTGCAGTTTGTAGCAAATGGTCGTACATACAACTATGGCTACTATCTTGCGGATGGCATCTACCCAAAGTGGCAAACATTTGTGAAGCCATTGAAAAAACCGGAAGGTAAGAAAAATCTTGATTTCCACAATGCTCAGGCGGCGGCTAGAAAAGATGTGGAGAGAGCTTTTGGGATTTTGCAAGCCCAATTTGCTATTGTGAGAGGACCGGCTAGATTTTGGGATCAAAAGATGCTTTGGTACATCATGCACGCTTGTGTGATCATGCACAACATGATCATCGAGAATGAGCGTGGCCAAGATGTAGACTACTCTCACTATGAGCTCTTGGGACATCCCGTGCGAGTGCGGCAGAGGGCTGACAGGGTGGCCCGTTTTGTTGCCTCCTATCATGCCATTTGACGTGCCGAAACGCATGATGATCTTCAGAAGGATCTCATCGAGGAGTGGTGGGCATGGAATGGCCGAAAAAGAGCATCATGATTTGTGCGTTTGATGTTGTATTGTTGAACTATTTGTTGTATTGAAAGATAAACTATTTGTTTGAGTTGTAATAACGAAATTGAACTATTTATTGTTGATTTATTTTGTTTGTGTTTGATCTTCTTGGTTGTGTTTGGAGTGCATATGTTGTTTGTGCAAGAGCGCGTGCGCAGTATTTTTGCAGCGCCTGCTGGAGCTGCTCCGCGCGCTAAAGTTTACAGCGGCCGCTGGAGCCAGCGCTCCGCGCCGCGCAAAAACAGGCGATTGGCGTGCTGCAAACGCTTTTTTAGTGCGCCGCGTGTTGGGCGGCTGTTGGAGATGCTCTAAGGACGGGGTGACGAGCGCCCGTTCCTGACGCATGGTCTCTGGAACAGAACGCGCACCACCTGGGTCGCGAGCGTCGGAAGCTCGCAGCTGCTGCAGTTCGTCTTCATGGACACCGGCTGGGCCCGTCTCGTGGCGCCTATGCCGGCGTGGCTGCGGGTCATAGGACGCCATGTCCCCACATTGGGCTTGTTCGCGCATCCCTCTCCAGAACCTCTTTCGTGTCCCATCGCCGCCGCGCGGGCCACGGTGTCTGCTGCCGCCCTCATCTCTGTCTTCGTCTGGTCTGCGGCCGGTGTTGAAAGAACCAGCCGAAGCCACCGGGCGGCCATGGCCCTCACCATCCTTGATCCCCATGCGCCAGCCCTTGTGTGTGTAGATTCACAGGCATTCATGGACCTCGTCGTCGGGGATGGGCATGTAGTCCTTAACCACATCAAGGTGGATTAGGACCGAGAAGTGGGGCCCCTCCTTGCCCTGCTCTGTGGGCGATCCTTCTGGCAAGGATCCCCGCGATCGGTGCGCATCTGGCCTGTTGAGCACATTGAAGTTGGAAGCACGCGGAATCCTGTCTGGATCCCAAGTCCAGAGCCAAGCAAAGAGCACCGAGCGGTTCGTCTTGGTCAGCGACTGTCGCTCGATGAGGTCGAGTCGGCACTCCTTCCCAATCACCTCCTGGACATTGTCCCAGTCCCAGGCGTTCAGCGGGAGGCGATCGAGGGCCACACGGTAGTAGTATCGCCACACCCTTTTCCCGCCTGGCGGGGGGAACCAAGGTCGAAGCTTGAACTAGATGCCGGCAACCACCACCGCCCGTCGCTCGAACACCAAATCCCGCTGGGGGCGTGCGACTAGTGTGAGGATGAAATCCTCTGGGAAGCATGGCGCCACCTCGATGTCACGGTAGGGGAAGCCATGGTCGCGCTCCACTGTCCTTGCGACCATGTCCGCGGTGATGTCAGCCCACGACCTGGTCGCCGTGAGCATCAGCGTTGTCGTCCTCAGGCGGTATGCCTCCTCCTCCATCGCCGGCGTACTGACGATGGTGCAGCTGGACGTGTCCGACCGCCTGTGCGCCTCTCCCGGGATGTACTCCATGGCCGTCTCTGGACGGGCCGGCGGTGGACGAGGCGGGTGCAGCACTCTCTGGCTGGCACTGGCCGGGGGTGGTGAGGGGTGGGTAGGAGTTGGAGCAGGGGTTGGCTTGGTGGCTTTGCTGAGACAAACTGGGCACACCCGCTCAAAGTGTCCCGTGCGCTTGCAAAAATAGCAGACTTGAGGGTCTCGGCACTCGAAGAACTTATGGCGCGGCGCAAGACATCAGTAGCAGCAGTTTTCGAATCTCAACTTGAATGACATGGCCGCAGAGCTCGTAGGCCTCTCACGGCGTCTCTGCCCCGAATCCTTTGGGGGCTGCGGTGGGTGATTCACCTGGCGTCTCGCCAGCAGCCGAGCACGCCGAGAGGTGGTGACCTCCCATGGCAGGCCGTCTCGCTCACAGGCGCAGTCCGGTTCAGAGGGGTAGACAGTGGGGCGAATCACGGCGTCCGGATCCGTGCGTGCCTGCCCCGGGGCAGAGGGCGATGAGGGGCGCAGATCACCCCCAGCCACGATGATGGACTGGAGCCGTGGCCTGGGGAGCGCTGCCACGGCCGCCCAAGAGCGGGGGAGGGGGGGGCTCTGCCGATGCCGCCTGCGTGTGCTGCAACAGACCCAAAGAGGAAAGCGGTGGGAGTGGGATGCTTACACTACTGCAGGATGCTGCTAACGCGACACTACAATCAGAGACCCTTTGACGAAACTGTGTGCAATGCATTAATCGCAAACAGTGATGTAAAAAAATCATCAAAAAAGATGCAAAATGTTTGCGATGGCGGATACATCAAACACGGTTCAGATTTTAGTTGCGTGTGTGATGTGGGGCATACGGTTCAGTTCAATGAACTATTTGCGATGCGGAAGAAGAACAGAAACGGGCAGCCAAATGAAGGCGTGTGCGATATATGGCATACAGTTCAGTCAGATTAACTGTTTGTGTTGAGGCGGAACAACAGAAACGGGCAGCCAGATGAAGGTGTGTGCGATTGAGGGCATACACTTCAGACGGATGAATTGTTTGTAATTAGGCAAGACAACAGAAATGGTCAGCCAGATCAACGTGTCTGCTATTGACGGCATACACTTCACATGGATGAACTGTTTGCTATTAGCCACAACAAGCAGAAACAGTTAGACAGATCAACGTGTGTGTGCTAGACGGGCACACATTCTAATTAAAAGAAGTGTGCGTGATGGTAATAACGAGCGCGCACGGTTGTTGGAACAAGGCGTGTGCTGACATCGCCTATTGCGGTGCACCCTATGGTGCAAACGCCACGTACGCGGCCAAGAAAGCGTGCCCACGTTACGCCGTCCGGTAATAGTGCCGCACTTAGAAATTATAGAACCATCAATAAATTTTGAGCCTGCATCCCGTAACATTCCAAATTACTACCACGCTATATTTAATTGCAAACCTATTCACATTGATCAAAACCTAAACGGTTTCCCACTTAGGAGCGTATTAGTACTCGGTCATAAATACTACTACTCCAAGATGACTGCACATTCCTCCTCAACTCCTCATCCACAAAAACAAACAAGTCATTCATCGTCGTTCCCTTGCGTCTGCCATGGCCAGCGTGAGTTCTGGGTCGAGAGATTACCACCAGGGAGATGCGAGCATGGAAGCAGAAGCACGAGAGATGTCCCGCCTCACCGCGAAAGCAGCCGACATGCCCCGCCGCGCGGCCATAGCAGCACAGAGGTCCCGCCGCACCGCCGAAGCAGCACAGAGGTCCCGCCGCGCCGTCGATGCAGCAGACTGGTCCGGCCGCACCGCGGAAGTAGCAGAGATGTCCCGCCACGCCGCGAATGCAGCAGAGATGTCCTCCCGCGCCGCGGTGGCCTGGGAAAATGTCTCGCGGGCAGGCGAGGACTCTCACAGGTGCATGCGCGCTATGCTCGATGACCTGATGGGTCGGATCTCCGACTGGATGAAGCAGCAGGACGAGATGAATGTCTCCTTTGAAAATGCTACCAGTGTCATCCGGGGACTAGGGGAGGACAAGGCGAAGCTCCGCACCGAGCGCGCCCTGCTGAGGGCGAAGATCGCCGGAACGACGAAGCAACACGAGGAGACCACTGCCTGAAGGAAATATGCCCTAGAGGCAATAATAAAGTTGTTATTTTATATTTCCTTATATCATGATAAATGTTTATTATTCATGCTAGAATTTTATTAACCGGAAACTTGATACATGTGTGGATACATAGACAAAACACAGTGTCCCTAGTAAGCCTCTACTAGACTAGCTCGTTAATCAAAGATGGTTAAGTTTCCTAACCATAGGCATAAGTTGTCATTTGATGAACGTGATCACATCATTAGGAGAATGATGTGATGGACAAGACCCATCCGTTAGCTTAGCATAATGATCGTTAAGTTTTATTGCTATTGCTTTCTTCCTGACTTATACATATTCCTTTGACTATGAGATTATGCAACTCCCGAATACCGGAGGAACACCTTGTGTGCTATCAAACGTCACAACGTAACTGGGTGATTATAAAGATGCTCTACAGGTGTCTCCGAAGGTGTTTTGTTGGGTTGGCATAGATCGAGATTAGGATTTGTCACTCCGAGTATCGGAGAGGTATCTCTGGGCCCTCTCGGTAATGCACATCATGATAAGCCTTGCAAGCAATGTGACTAATGAGTTAGTTACGGGATGATGCATTATGGAACGAGTAAAGAGACTTGCCGGTAACAAGATTGAACTAGGTATGGAGATACCGACGATCGAATCTCGGGCAAGTAACATACCGATGACAAAGGAATGACGTATGTTGTCATTGCGGTTTGACCGATAAAGATCTTCGTAGAATATGTAGGAACCAATATGAGCATCCAGGTTCCACTATTGGTTATTGACCGGAGATGTGTCTCGGTCATGTCTACATAGTTCTCGAACCCGTAGGGTCCGCACGCTTAACGTTCGATGACGATTTGTATTATGAGTTATGTGTTTTGGTAACCGAAGATTGTTCGGAGTCTTAGATGAGATCACGGACATGACGAGGAGTCTCGAAATGGTCGAGAGGTAAAAATTGATATATTGGACAATAGTATTCGGACACCGGAAGTGTTTTGGAATGTATAGGGTACGTATCGGAGTACCGGGGGGGTTACCGGAACCCCCCGGGGGAAGATATGGGCCATATGGGCCATAGGAGGGAGGCACACCAGCCCACATATGGGTGCCCCCCTCCACAGGGAAGGAGGCCGAATAGGATTAGGAGAGGGGGTTGCGCCCCCTTTCCTTCTCCCTCTCTCTCTCTTTCCCCCTTTCCCCCTCCGGTAAAAGGAAAGGGGGGGGCCGAATCCTACTAGGAGCCCAAGTGGGACTCCTCCCACTTGGGGCGCCCCTAGGGCCGGCCTCCTCCCCTCTCCCTCCTTTATATACGGGGGAGGGGGGCGCCTCCAAGGACACACCAATGGTTCTTAGCCGTGTGCGGCGCCCCCCTCCACCGTTTACTCCTCCGGTCATATTGTCGTAGTGCTTAGGTGAAGCCCTGCGCGGGTCACTTCACCATCACCGTCACCACGCCGTCGTGCTGACGAAACTCTCCCTAGACACTTTGCTGGATCAATAGTTCAAGGGATGCCATCGAGCTGAACGTGTGCAGAACTCGGAGGTGCCGTACGTTCGGTGCTTGATCGGTTGAATCGATAAGACGTTTGACTACATCAACTGCGTTAAGCTAATGCTTCCGCTTTTGGTCTACGAGGGTACGTGGACACACTCTCCCCCTCTCGTTGCTATGCATCTCCTAGATAGATCTTGCATGAGCGTAGAATTTTTTTGAAATTGCATGCTACGTTCCCCAACAGTGGCATCCGAGCCAGGTCTATGCGTAGATGATATGCACGAGTAGAACACAAAGAGTTGTGGGCGATGATAGTCATACTGCTTACCACCAACATTTTATTTTGATTCGGCGGTATTGTTGGATGAAGCGGCCCGGACCAACCTTACATGACCACGTTCATGAGACCGGTTCCACCAACAGACATGCAACTTGTTTTGCATAAAGGTGGCTGGCGGGTGTCTGTTTCTCCAACTTTAGTTGAATCGAATTTGACTACGGCCGGTCCTTGTTGAAGGTTAAAACAACAAACTTGACGAAACATCATTGTGGTTTTGATGCGTAGGTAAGAACGGTTCTTACTAGAAACCCGTAGCAGCCACGTAAAACTTGCAACAACAAAGTAGAGGTCGTCTAACTTGTTTTTGCAGGGCATGTTGTGATGTGATATGGTCAAGACATGATGTGATATACGTTATTGTATGAGATGATCATGTTTTGTAAAAGTTATCGGCAACTTGCAGGAGCCTTATGGTTGTCGCTTTATTGTATGAAATGCAATCGCCATGTAATTGCTTTACTTTATCACTATGCGTTAGCAATAATTGTAGAAGCACTAGTTGGTGAGACGACAACGACGCTATGATGAAGATCAAGGTGTCATGCCGGTGACGATGGAGATCATGACGGTGCTTTGGAGATGGAGATCAAAGGCACAAGATGATGATGGCCATATCATGTCACATATTTTGATTGCATGTGATGTTTATCTTTTATGCATCTTATTTTGCTTAGTACGGCGGTAGCATTATAAGATGATCCCTCACAAAAATTTCAAGGTATAAGTGTTCTCCCTGAGTATGCACCGTTGCGACAGTTCGTCGTGCCGAGACACCACGTGATGATCGGGTGTGATAAGCTCTACGTTCACATACAACGGGTGCAAGACAATTTTGCACGTGCGGAATACTCGGGTTAAACTTGACGAGCCTAGCATGTACAGACATGGCCTCAGAACACTGGAGACCGAAAGGTCGAACGTGAATCATATAGTAGATATGATAAACATAGAGATGTTCACCATTGAAAACTACTCCATCTCACGTGATGATCGGACATGGTTTAGTTGATATGGATCACGTGATCATTTAGATGACTCGAGGGATGTCTATCTAAGTGGGAGTTCTTAAGTAATATGATTAATTGAACTTAATTTATCATGAACTTAGTCCTGATAGTATTTGCATATCTATGTTGTAGATCAATAGCTCGCGTATAGCTCCCCTGTTTTATTTTGATATGTTCCTAGAGAAAACTAAGTTGAAAGATGATAGTAGCAATGATACGGACTGGTTCCGTGATCTGAGGATTATCCTCATTGCTGCACAGAAGAATTATGTCCTTGATGCACCGCTAGGTGATAGACCTATTGCAGGAGCAGATGCAAACGTTATGAACGTTTAGCAAGCTTGATATGATGACTACTTGATAGTTTAGTGCACCATGATTTACGGCTTAGAACCGGGACTTCAAAAACGTTTTGAATGCCACGGAGAATATGAGATGTTCCAAGAGCTGAAATCAGTATTTCAGACTCATGCCCGTGTCGAGAGGTATGAGACCTCTGACAAGTACTTTGCCTACAAGATGGAGGAGAATAGCTCAACCAGTGAGCATATGCTCAGAATGTCTGGGTACTACAATCACTTGAATCAAGTGGGAGTTAATCTTCCAGATAAGATATTGATTGACAGAATTCTCTAGTCATTATCACGAAGCTACTAGAACTTTGTGATGAACTATAATATGCAAGGGATGACGAAAATGATTCCCGAGCTCTTCGCGATGCTGAAATCGGCGAAGGTAGAAATCAAGAAAGAGCATCAAGTGTTGATGATTAACAAGACCTCTAGTTTCAAGAAAAAGGGCAAGGGAAAGAAAGGGAACTTCAAGAAGAATGGCAAGCAAGTTGCCACTCCCATGAAGAAACCCAAAGCTAGACCCAAGCCTGAAACTGAGTGCTTCTACTGCAAAGGAAATGGTTACTGGAAGCGGAACTGCCCCAAATACTTGGCGAATAAGAAGGATGGCAAAGTGAACAAAGGTATATTTGATATACATGTTATTGATGTGTATTTTACTAGTGTTCATAGTAGCCCCTGGGTATTTGATACCGGTTCAGTTGCTAAGATTAGTAACTCAAAACAGGAGTTGCAAAATGAACAGAGACTAGTTAAGGACGAGGTGACGATGTGTATTGGAAGTGATTCCAAGGTTGATAAGATCACCATCGCACACTACCTCTACCTTCGGGATTAGTGTTAGACCTAAATAAATAAATGTTATTTGATGTTTGTGTTGAGCATGAATATGATTGGATCATGTTTATTACGATACGGTTATTCATTTAAGTCAGAGAATAATTGTTGTTCTGTTTACATGAATAAAACCTTCTATGGTCATACACTCAATATAAATGGTTTATTGAATCTCGATCATAGTTATACACATATTCATAATATTGATGCCAAAAAGATGCAAAGTTAATAATGATAGTGCAACATACTTGTGGCACTGCCGTTTAGGTCATATTGGTGTAAAGCGCATGAAGAAACTCCATGCAGATGGACTTTTGGAATCACTTGATTATGAATCATTTGATACTTGCGAACCATGCCTCATGGGCAAGATGACTAAAACTCCGTTCACCGGAACAATGGAGCGAGCCAATGACTTATTGGAAATAATACATACCGATGTATGCGGTCCGATAAGTGTTGAAGCACGCGACGGGTATCGTTATTTTCTGACCTTCACAGATGATTTGAGCAGATATGGGTATATCTACTTAATGAAACACAAGTCTGAAACATTTGAAAAGTTCTAGGAATTTCAGAGTGAAGTAGAGAATCATCGTAACAAGAAAATAAAGTTTCTACGATCTGATCGCGGAGGCGAATATTTGAGTTACGAGTTTGGCCTTCATTTAAAACAATGTGGAATAGTTTCACAACTCACGCCACCTGGAACACCATAGCGTAATGGTGTGTCCGAACGTCGTAACCATACTTTATTAGATATGGTGCGATCTATGATGTCTCTTACCGATTTACCACTATCGTTTTGGGGTTATGCATTAGAGACAGTTGCATTCACGTTAAATAGGGCACCATCTAAATCCATTGAGACGACACCGTATGAACTGTGGTTTGGCAAGAAACCTAAGCTATCGTTTCTTAAAGTTTGGGGTTGTGATGCTTATGTGAAAAAGCTTCAGCCTGATAAGCTCGAACCCAAATCGGAGAAGTGCGTCTTCATAGGATACCCAAAAGAGACTGTTGGGTACACCTTCTATCACAGATCCGAAGGCAAGATATTTGTTGCTAAGAATGGATCCTTTCTAGAGAAGGAGTTTCTCTCAAAAGAAGTGAGTGGGAGGAAAGTAAAACTTGATAAGGTAGTTGTACCTTCTCTTGAATTGGAAAGTAGGTCATCACAGAAAATCGTTCCCGTGATGCCTACACCAACTAGAGAGGAAGCTAATGATGATGATCATGAAACTTCAAATCAAGTTATTACCGAACCTCGTAAGTCAACCAGAGCACGTTCCGCACCAGAATGGTACGGTAATCCTGTTCTGGAAGTCATGTTACTAGACCATGACAAACCTACGAACTATGAGGAAGCGATGATGAGCCCAGATTCCGCAAAATGGCTTGAGGCCATGAAATCTGAGATGGGATCCATGTATGCGAACAAAGTGTGGACTTTGGTGGACTTGCCCGATGATCGGCAAGCCATTAAGAATAAATGGATCTTCAAGAGGAAGACAGACGCTGATGGTAGTGTTACTATCTACAAAGCTCGACTTGTTGCGAAAGGTTTTCAACAAGTTCAACGAGTTGACTACGATGAGGCTTTCTCACCCGTAGCGATGCTTAAGTCTGTCCGAATCATGTTAGCAATTGCCACATTTTATTAAATCTGGCAAATGGATGTCAAAACTGCATTCCTTAATGGATTTCTTAAAAGAAGAGTTGTATATGATGCAACCAATAGTTTTGTCGATCCTAAAGGTGCTAACAAAGTGTGCAAACTCCAGCGATCCATCTATGGACTGGTGCAAGCATCTCGGAGTTGGAATATACGCTTTGATAAGGTGATCAAAGCATATGGTTTTATACAGACTTATGGTGAAGCCTGTATTTACAAGAAAGTGAGAGGGAGCTCTGTAGCATTTCTGATAGTATATGTGGATGACATATTGTTGATCGGAAATAATATAGAATTTCTAGATAGCATAAAAGGATACTTGAATAAGAATTTTTCAATGAATGACCTCGGTGAAGCTACTTATATTGGGCATCAAGATCTATAGGGATAGATCGAGACGCTTAGTAGAACTTTCACAAAGCACATACCTTGAAAAGATTTTGAAGAAATTCAAAATGGATCAGTCAAAGAAAAAGTTCTTGCCTGTGTTGCAAGGTGTGAAGTTGAGTAAGACTCAAAGCCCAACCATGGCAGAAGATAGAGAGAGAATGAAAGTCATTCCCTCTGCCTCAACCGTAGGTTCTATAAAGTATGCCATGCTGTGTACCAGACATATCATGTACCTTGCCATGAGTTTGTCAAGGGGGTACAATAGTGATCCAGGAATAGATCACTGGACAGCGGTCAAAATTATCCTTAGTTACCTAAGATGAATAAGGAAATGTTTCTCGGTTATGGATGTGATAAAGAGTTCGTCGTAAAGAGTTATGTCGATGCAAGCTTTGACACTAATCTAGATGACTCTAAGTCTCAATCTAGGTACATATTGAAAGTGGGAGCAATTAGCTAGAGTAGCTCCGTGCAGAGCATTGTAGACATAGAAATTTGCAAGATACATATGGATCTGAATGTGGCAGACCCGTTGACTAAACTTCTATCACAAGCAAAACATGATCTCACCTTAATACTCTTTGGGTATTAATCACATGGCGATGTGAACTAGACTATTGACTCTAGTAAACCCTTTGGGTGTTGGTCACATGGCGATGTGAACTATGGGTGTTAATCACATAAAGATGTGAACTATTGGTGTTAAATCACATGGCGATGTGAACTAGATTATTGACTCTAGTGCAAGTGGGAGACTGAAGGAAATATGCCCTACAGGCAATAATAAAGTTGTTATTTTATATTTCCTTATATCATGATAAATGTTTATTATTCATGCTAGAATTGTATTAACCGGAAACTTGATACATGTGTGGATACATAGACAAAACACAGTGTCCCTAGTAAGCCTCTACTAGACTAGCTCGTTAATCAAAGATGGTTAAGTTTCCTAACCATAGACATAAGTTGTCATTTGATGAACGGGATCACATCATTAGGAGAATGATGTGATGGACAAGACCCATCCGTTAGCTTAGCATAATGATCGTTAAGTTTTATTGCTATTGCTTTCTTCATGACTTATACATATTCCTTTGACTATGAGATTATGCAACTCCCGAATACCGGAGGAACACCTAGTGTGCTATCAAACGTCACAACATAACTGGGTGATTATAAAGATGCTCTACAGGTGTCTCCGAAGGTGTTTTGTTGGGTTGGCATAGATCGAGATTAGGATTTGTCACTCCGAGTATCGGAGAGGTATCTCTGGGCCCTCTTGGTAATGCACATCATGATAATCCTTGCAAGCAATGTGACTAATGAGTTAGTTACAGGATGATGCATTACGGAACGAGTAAAGAGACTTGCCGGTAACAAGATTGAACTAGGTATGGAGATACCGACGATCGAATCTCGGGCAAGTAACATATCGATGACAAAGGGAATGACATATGTTGTCATTGCGGTTTGACCGATAAAGAACTTCATAGAATATGTAGGAACCAATATGAGCATCCAGGTTCCGCTGTTGGTTATTGACCGGAGATGTGTCTCGGTCATGTCTACATAGTTCTCGAACCCGTAGGGTCCGCACGCTTAACGTTCGATGATGATTTGTATTATGAGTTATGTGTTTTGGTGACCGAAGATTGTTCGGAGCCCGGATGAGATCACAGACATGACGAGGACTCTCGAAATGGTCGAGAGGTAAAGATTGATATATTGGACGATAGTATTCAGACACCGGAAGTGTTTCGGAATGTATCAGGTACGTATCGGAGTACCGGGGGGGGGGGGGTTACCGGAACCCCCCGGGGGAAGATATGGGCCATATGGGCCATAGGAGGGAGGCACACCAGCCCACATAGGGGTGGCGCGCCCCCCACAGGGAAGGAGGCTGAATAGGATTAGGAGAGGGGGCTGCGCCCCCCTTTCCTTCTCCCTCTCTCTCTCTTTCCCCCTTTCCCCCCTCCGGTAAAAGGAAAGGGAGGGGGGGGGGGCGAATCCTACTAGGAGCCCAAGTGGGACTCCTCCCACTTGGGGCGCCCCTAGGGCCGACCTCCTCCCCTCTCCCTCCTTTATATATGGGAGCGGGGGGCGCCTCCAAGGACACACCAATGGTTCTTAGCCGTGTGCGCCCCCCCCCCCCCCTCCATCGTTTACTCCTCTAGTCATATTGCCGTAGTGCTTAGGCGAAGCCCTGCGCAGATCACTTCACCATCACCTCCACCACACCGTCGTGCTGACGAAACTCTCCCTCGACACTTTGCTGGATCAAGAGTTCGAGGGACGTCATTGAGCTGAACGTGTGCAGAACTCGGAGGTGCCATACGTTCGGTGCTTGATCGGTTGAATCGAGAAGACGTTCGACTACATCAACCGCGTTAAGCTAACGCTTCCGCTTTCGGTCTACGAGGGTACGTGGACACACTCTCCCCCTCTCTTTGCTATGCATCTCCTAGATAGATCTTGCGTGAGCGTAGATTTTTTTTGAAATTGCATGCTATGTTCCCCAACACTGCCTTGTTGCAGAGGACCGGCGTCATCGTCAAGATACTTATGGACAAGAATGCCATGCTCCGCATCGAGCGCAAAGGCTAGTGGAGGAATCCGTTGATGCTCTCAAGCAGCGTCTTGAGGACACGAAAGAGCTCATCGCCGCTCGCCACGGGAACTAGTCTCCGTGGCCTGTAGCAACGCATCAAGAAAGTAGAGATCAGCGAGCCAGATAGTTGTCTTCCTTCTTCTTTTGCCCTTGTGTATTTCGGGCGTTGCCGCATGTGGCTTTTTTAATTATCTTCCTAAATATGTAAGACAATTATTATCCACTGTCATCGTCCATATATTCATCAGTCTTGCTATAAGTCATAGTCGATGCTATATAGGTCCGTCGGATATTACATCAAGATCCGTGCAAAACTTTCATTTCAGATTTTCTTTTCTCTCTCTTAAATCTCAGTCGAGTGAGATATAGCCACGCCATGAAATAGGGGCTCGGGTGCCATTAATGGAGACATTGGGAGAGAGGTGGGCAGCGGATAGAGGTCAAAGGGCTCTCCTCCCGATGAGCACGCGCAAGGGTCTGATCGCACGCATCCTGTACTCAAATAGCTACCCCGCACGACACCTCCTAGCCAATAAAAAAAGGGACGCGTGGCGGCACGTAAATGGTAAGTAGAACGCCCACGGTTTCAATAATACTTGTGTTTCTGATTTGTAACGTGACAGCACTTGTTCCAAAATGACTTTGTTGATTGTTAATGTGTGCGCCTTCGCAAATCGGAAAAAAAATTTACCACAGCATGTTGGTGCCATGTCATGACACCATGCCAAGTTTCATGATTTTCAGGCGAGTTTTGGATTTACGGGAATTTTAAAACCAAGTTTCTCGAAGTTTTCGTCCGAGCCAAGACGCCCAGATGTTTGAATTCCAATCCCACTTCTTGCATGGGGCCTAGAAATTTGCCCAAGTACACATAAATGATTTTTCAACTAACTTTGGCGCACTGGAGCATGCGCTTGTACTTCAAAATTGAATTATGTGCATTAAATGCCTGGAAATTCAATTAATGTATAAAAAGGCCAAACGAATCCGAAATAATTCCAAAATTTAGCACAAAACTCCTATTTGGTCTAAGCTACCTGTGTAAAAAAATCAAGCCGGGAGAAGGCAGTGTATGTCGTTTCGCACACGGAGGTGACACATTCCCTCTCGGAACCACGAGCCTTCTTGAGAGAAGCTCCGATTTGCAAGAAGCTTATACCAAAGCTTGTCCCAATTCGGCCAAAAAATTTACCACAGCATGTTGGTGCCATGTCATGACACCATGCCAAGTTTCATGATTTTCAGGCGTGTTTTGGATTTACAGGAACTAAAAAACCAAGTTTCTCAATATTTCCGGCCGAGCCACGACGCCCAAATGTTTGAATTTCATTCCCATTTCTTGCATGGGACCTATAAATTCACCCAAGGACACACATGTGATTTTTCAACCAACTTTGGTGCACTGGAGCATGTGCTTGTAGTTCAAATTTGAATTATGCGCATTAAATGCCCAGAAACTCAATTAATGTACAAAAAAGGCCAAATGAACCCGGAATAATTCCAAATTTTAACATGGCACTCATATAGTTCTATGTTGCCTCTGTAAAAAATCAAGGGGGGGAGGCAGCGTATATCATTTCGCACACAAAGGTGACACGTCCCCCCTCGAGAACCACGAGTCTTCTTGAGAGAAGCTCCGGTTTGCAAGAAGCTTATACCAAAACTTGTCCAAATGTGGCCAATTTTTTTACCACAGCATGTTGGTGCCATGAAGTGGCACCATGCCAAGTTTCATGATTTTCAGGTGAGTTTTGAATTTACAGGAATTAAAAAACCAAGTTTCTCAATGTTATCGGCCGAGCCACGGCGCCTAGATATTTGAATTTCATTCCCATTTCTTGCATGGGACCTAGAAATTCACCCAAGGACACACATGTGATTTTTCAACCAACCTTGGTGCACTCGAGCATTTGCTTGTAGTTCAAATTTGAATTATTCACATTAAATGCCCAGAAACTCAATTAATGCATAAAAAGGGCCAAACAAACCTGGAATAATTCCAAATTTAAACACGACACTCATATAGTTCTATGTTTGCTTTGTAAAAAAATCAAGAGGGGGGGCAGCGTATGTCGTTTCGCACACAAAGGTGACACGTTCCCTCTCGAAACCACACGCCTTCTTCAGAGAAGCTACAATTTGCAAGAAGCTTATGCCAAAACTTGTCCCAATTCGGCCAATTTTTTTGCCACAGCATGCTGGTGTCATGAATTGTCTCCATGCCAAGTTTCATGATTTTCAGGCGAGTTTGGGATTTACAGGAATTTAAAAACCAAGTTTCTCAATGTTCCCGGCCGACCCACGACGCCCAGATGTTTGAATTTCATTCCCATTCTTGCATGGGACTTATAAATTCACCCAAAGACACACATGTGATTTTTCAACAAACTTTGGTGCACTGGAGCATGTGCTTGTAGTTCAAATTTGAATTATGCACATTAAATGCCTAGAAACTCAATTAATGCATAAAAATGCCAAATGAACCCGGAATAATTCCAAATTTTAACACGACACTCATGTAGTTGCATGTTCACTGTAGATAAATGTTCTAGCAATTCAAACACCATCCTTTCCCTCTGTAACACCATTTTATCTTTCAAAACATAATGAAAAAATCAGGTATACCACAAACAGTTTACTAGCAAGAATCATGTGGGATGCGATATAAAATATCTTGGCGCACCGTCTTGTCTGGCTTACGCAGGAAGCTTCATCGTCTACAGTCCACTGCCCGCGCTTGAACCACACTTGCGCGCCAGTTTCTCACGGCACCGAACGAAATTTTTCTGCCACCACGGAAATATCTATCTCCCCGCCCCCTCCCTCCCACCAAAAGCCACATTTCCACTGTTCCTCCTTGCTTTTCCAAGTTCAAACCTTCACTGCTGCTTACTGGCAGCTCAGCCTCCTCGCCGGCGACCCTTCTTCTTGCAGCGCCGCCTCCTTGCCGGCGACCCTTCTTCTTGCAGCGCCGCCTCCTGGCCGCCGAACCTTCTTCTTGCTGCGCGGCCTCCTCGCCGCCGACCCTTCTTCTTGCTACGCAGCCTCATCGATATGGTCAGGTAATCCACACCCATCCATACCATCCTCCTCCTTCCCCGTCCCACATGCCCCGACCGACGGCGCGACACCTTCCGCCGAAATCACTAGCCCCGTCCTCTAATTAAGCGCCGCCCACAGCCATTTTGCACACAGTATAACATGGAGCTCAGTAGCATCAGCGGAGAAGAAAATCATGGCCGCAGGCACAGACGAGGTCGCTATGGCTGCCATGCGTGCTGACTGCCAGATCTTGGAGGAGCACCTCATCTTCGAGGCCACCGTCGACACCGCCACGCGGTTGTCTACTTTAAAATACAGTTCGTGCTGTTTTCTCGAGGCCACCGCCAGTGCCTTCTAGTGATTTATCCTCTGTAATGTTAATATGCAATCTGATTTTCTGAAATGTAATGTTCAGTTAACAGTTTGGTCCAACAATTGCTACATTTTGTAGTACTGGTCTTAAGCATTCTTTGTTTCGTTAACTCTCTTATCTTCTAGTACATGTTTCTATTCTGCAATGTCGTTCTCAGTTAACTATTTTGGTTCATTTTTTCTGCTGTCCATTTAACTGTTTGGTTCAATTCTACAATTTGATTTTCATTTGTTGTGGGTACAATTTTGTATTGTTATGCATGTGAGAAATAAATCAAATTTGGCTGTACTCAATACATATTCTACTGATAGTATGGCAACTCTCAGTTAACCTAATCAAGATCTTCCTTATATGTGTTGCAGGGAAACAATGGGAGACACTGCGGTTTACCATCGAGGTTTGCTCATGCATGGTCCTTTCGCTAATAGCACATTATTATGCAGTTGTAGGAATCATTCTAATATTTAGGTTTATTACAATTTGGTCTTGCACATGTAGGTCCTGCTGTCATAGGCTTAGACCCACTGTTCGACCCATTTTGCATATGGGGAAATGAGATGTCCATGAATATCAGTCAAGTCAAGAAACTTAGAAAGATTGGTAGGATGAAGAAACTTGCAACGAATAACAACAAGATCTTTGTTTGCACAATGAAGAAGACATCAGTCAACTATAGGATGGTACTAACTCTTTTACCTTGTTTTTACCCCTTGCGCCATTTCAAAATTTATAACAGCGATTTATGCATATCTTTGTTTTCAGTACTTTTCAAAGCAGTTCACCGATGATTACCTCTCAAACCACCTGCATGGTCAAGGGGCGAGGAAGGTATTCATTCAACACCCATGGTACAATATTGAAGTCTTCCTGAAGAGGACGAAGGTTGGGCGGGCAATTATCCATAGCCACTGGCCTTAAGTTGCAAGGACATTCAACATCACTGATGGCTCAATATTTGCCTTCCGCTTCTGCAGTTTCCCAGATGAGATTCATCTGTCTATTTACCATGTATGATGCTACTTTTCCAAAGGTTTTCGATGTTGCATGTGAAACTTGGTGCTGTTGTGTAATGGCATAGCTAGCTATATCCCTCATTGGTGTAACTGCGTGCTGAAGCTATCTGATGTAATTCGATTATGAAATCCTGGTTGCCGTTGTACGGATATGAAATATCTGGTGTGTTTTATAAGAAATGTCAATTTGATTACTACATGGATTATCAATAATAGGCTAATTACCCTGCTTATTGGGGTTTTCTATTGCAGACAGTTACTCAGACAACACCATGGGCGATGAACTCAAACAACCCACACGGTTTCTAGAAAGTAGGCGTGTTGGATCAACTAACAATCACACATGGCTTCCGGCAGAGAACTGTTTGCGTTAGGCCACCTTGCACAAACGTTTCCACACAAAAAACTGTGTGTGATATACATACGAACGGAAAAGTTTTTCTGGGATTCACCGTGTGGGATGTACATATGAACGGAAACGATTGGGTTTCGATGCCTCGCCCGATCGCACACGAGCTCATTTTGCCCCCGCCTGTGTGGCTGGAGGGCCTATCCCCGACGGTTTCTGGGTCATGTGGGAAGGACCCCCCCTATTGCACACACTCACTTGGCGACGGTTTAAAACTCCATCGCAGAAAGGGGTAAAAACCGTTTGTATAGCACGTATCTGCACCAGTGTTACATGGCTTCCGGTGGCGTCTTCCATGGCATTCAAGGCCACACATGGGGGGATTCTCCCGGAGATCTGGTCCACCCATCCTGCAAGGGGGCTCAGAGCAGCCTCCCGGAGCACGATGCAAGGCAGGATGCAGCCGGAGATTCCGTCAATGAAGGAGCAGTGGTCCGCACCATCGTTGAAGGTAGTGGGTGCGGTAGGTGGCTCCCTGTCGCCCGTTGGAGCGCGAGAGAGAGGAAGAGCCATGTGCGCGATGGACTGGATGTGTCTGATTGTCACCCCAGCATCTGCAACTCATCAATGGGATTCAGGACAACGGCGCAGTGGAGCGGGGTCTCGCTGTCGTGGCCCCGGGTTGGTGCCATGCTCCAGGAGGAGGTGGCCGTCGCCATGGCACCGAGCGTGGTGAGCAGGAGGAGCGGCGTCTCGCTCGTGTCAGAGAGGGCATCGACGGGATGCCGAGTTCCTGGACGAGGTAGCTGTAAGTGCAAGTCCTGCCCGTTGGCCGCGTCCTCGTCGACCGGACGGCCGCACCCAGCTCCTCCATCATCCCTTCACGTCCATCCCGATGCCAGATGGATTGTGAGTCGATTAATACAAAGACATGGTTCGTTGAAGGGTGGCATTTCGGCGGGCACGTACTGGCAAGGAGGTCGAGGTCACCGTCACCAGCCGCGTCCAGGGGCGCACCCTCGCGGTGCTGCCTTTAGAGAAACTCCAACGCACCGACCCATTTCGTCTGCGTGCGTTCGTTTGGGTCGCGGCGGACAGAAAAGTCGGCCCAACACGCCGACCCAAACAGACGCGCGTCCGCTTTTCGTCCACCTGCCGTCCCATTCCCGGCCTATTTTTGAGCCTCATTTGCGTCAGCGCGGACACGAGACGGATGCGCGCGCCACGCGCCACTCCTTTGGCCCGCCAGTTGGTGGCAGCCTCCACCATTTTCCTCCACTTTCCTCAAAACCCTCCCGCCCGCGCGCGCTCCCTCCACTCGCCATGGACGACAACCTCGATGCCGCCGCCGGCCTCGCCTCCCTCGCCTTGTCCGGCATCATGACCGCCCCCTCCGGCAAAGGCAAGCCTCGTGCCCCTCGCAAGACCACCACCGCGCGCAAGCCGAAGAAGAAGCTGATGCCCGAGGAGCGGGCCAGCGAATCGGCAAAGAGAAATGGCCGGAGGCACGCGGTGGACGCAATGGACGAAGCAGCGGCCGCGGCCACCATCGCCGCCGCCGCACAACATGAGGACACCAACGCCCACATCACGGCTGCAATGAGGGAGGCACTGCTGTACCTAGGGTTAAACCCTGGCCAGCACGGGCTCATCTACGCCGCCGTGGCTGCGGCCAACACTGGCTCTTCTGCGTTTCCTCGGATGGTGCTGCCAGAGTCACCCCGCGCGTCGGCAACTTGCCCAATTCCTGGCTTCCACGTCTACCCGCAAGCCTCCCGACTCTCCGGGGAATGCTCGCCGGAGGTGAGCGTGGTGGCGCCTTCCACGCCCGCGCTCGCACACATCGACCTCAACGCCACACCGGTAGCACCCGCGTGAGATGCCAGCCAACATGTTCCCCGGCGCCCGCAACCTGTTTGACACAATGCTGGCGGCCGGCGATGACGATTTCATGCAGAACATCATCTTCGAGGGTGGTACGGCGGCCGTTGGCGGTGCCGCCGTGGCTGGCTACGATCCTGATGAGACACAAAGCCAGGCCAACTGAGGAGCGTTCACGCCATCGACCTTTGATCGAGCTGGCATGCAGGCCGCCTTCATGCAATATCAGGTCGGCCTGGACCTGGACGGCTTCCCGCTCGACCATGAGTTTCCGGAGGACTACGGCCTCGAGGAAGAGGATGAGTTGGACATCGACGGGGAGCCTTTGTTCGAGGACGAGGTTGCCAACAAAGCCGTCGGGGCAAAGCCGAAGCGCAAGAGCAGGCGGACGAAGGCATTCACGGCGGCCGAGGACAAGCTCCTTTGTGAATGTTGGAGGGACATTGGGCAAGAGCCCAAGACCGGTGCCGAACAAAAGGCATCAACCTTTTGAAATCATGTTCATCGTGAGTCCCATGAACGCAAGAAGTTTCTGCCATACCAAATCCAAAGCACGCGCGGGTGGGTGTCCATTTCGAAGCGATGGAAGGTGATCCAACAAGAGTGCAACAAGTTTTGTGCCACTCTTGAGAGCATCAAGGTACACCCCGTGAGCGGCATCGGCATGCAAGACATGGTATGCATGCAAGCGCCCCTCTTTTGTGTCATTCCGTTTATGCTTGCATGTACATTTCCATATCCATTTGCCAACATGCTTGCATGCAATTCATTTGTAGGCATTCCAAGCTTTGGAGGCATTCAAGGTCCAACACGATGGCAAGTCCTTCAACCTCTCCCATTGTTTGAGGGTCATCAAAGACGAGGGGAGATTCAAGGCGCAATATGCCGCCCTCATGGCGCGTGGGGGGAAGAAAGCCGTGGAGGAGGTTGGCGAGGGCGAGAAGGCCCGGCCGCGGGGGAAGACCAACTCCAAGAAGGAGGACAAGCGGGATGCGGCGTCGATCGCCTTGATCACAACCGTGGAAGGCATGATGACCAAGAAGGACTCAAGGGAGGATAAGCGCCAGCAAGACAAAAAAGCAAATGAATGCCTTCATGGAGATCCAAAGAAGGAGGCGGAGAAGCAAACGAGGATGCTTGAGATGGAGGCGGAGAAGCAAGCCAAGATGCTAGAGATCGAGGCCGCCAATGCCAAGACCAAGGCGAAAGAAGTGGCTCTCGCTAGCATGATGACGGGGGTGGATATCATGAAGGTGGATCTCAACACCGTGTCACCAAGGAAGAGGCCGTGGTTCGAGAAGATGCAGGCCGACATGCTCAAGTTCAACGACGAGTGATCTATGGCGGCGAGCGCCATCCTTTTTTGTATGCCGGCAAGTGTGCTGGCATGACCACAGCCGCGATGGCGTGGTCGAACTCCCGCTCCTTTCTGTGTGCTGGCATGTGTGCCGGCCGCTGGCAAGTGCGCCAGCATGAACTATGTGGTGTTTTTTTGAAGCTGGCATGGTGCCGGCATGAACTTCCGGCGATGGCATGGCCACTGGCTTGATCTATGGCCGTGAGCCTTTTTCAAATTTATGTGCGGACATGAAATGGGTCACGGCCATAGGGCGCACTGCCGGCCCAAATCTTAAACAAGGCGAACGCCGAGCGGGCGACCGACCCAAACGGACTTAAAGCGGAGAAAATCACCGTCCGTTTGGGTCGGCGTGTTGGAGTTGCTCTTAGTGCTCCAGCTTGATTCTGGCATCCTCAATACTCTCTCGCGGTGCCATGTCCAGGAGCACCTTCGAAAACAACAACCAAATGTTAAGTCCGGGGAGGCGGCGACAAACAAAAGGACGCATGTAGTACAACACTACTGAGACTGTGCATCGGCTGTTGGCGGGTCTTTGCGGGCTGCCGTGTTGTCCGCTAAAAACCAAGCGGACTGAGGCGAGTAGCCGTGATGGTCGCTAAAAAAGTTGGCTCCCGCTTTGATGTTTGGCGGGCAGCCGCGTCCCGCCCCGCTTGCAACCTCTGTCCTGCGCTCATGAGTCTAGTTGTGTTTATGTAATGTAAAGGAGAAAACAAGCATACATTTAGTCCATTATATTCCAGGCCAATGTTGGCTCATATCGTTCCTTTTGAGTTGAGAATTGATTTTAGTAAAATGTTACTTGCTCTAGAGGATGAAAATTGTTTAAACTCTGCTAAAAGTTCAGAACAAAAAATGGTCTCCAAATGCCTGCTTGAGATTGTATGCATGTGCGTGTGTGTTCTATCTCTGATATAAGACACTGATGCCGCCATTGCTCACAGGAAACAACCCTAGTTAGTCATGTTTAACTGGATTGATGTGAAGCGTTGATCTAGAGATGGACGACTGAGAAAAGAAGATGGGCTCACCACACTCAGAAAAGAAGATCATCCGGGAAGTAGCCGGAAAGCTGAGGAACGGCGGCGACAGTTCGGGAGTGGATGAACCTGATGCAGTGGTCCTTGGCGATGACAGAGTGGACGACGGTGATCATCTCGACGTAGCGGAGCTCCTTGTGGCGGCAGTTGCTCTCGTAGTTTACAGTGCTGGCGGCTACTACTACCGGATTTGCTGATGTTGGTGGAATCTTTCGAGTGTGAACATGTGGCTTGCTTTCGGACGCTACTGGGGACGCGCATGGGTGTGATGAACAAGATAGACAAAGGGACGATGTCAGGTACATGCTCACCTCGCCGAAATCAATGGTTGGGCGGCGACACTTCTTGGGTATCATTGAACTCAGGAGTAGAGGACGAGGCAGTCTTGCAGGGGTTGTTCAGGAGGTGTGCACGGGTCCAGCATGTTCTATGGTGGAGGTGGCATGGTAAACGGCGATGTGTGTCACCGAAATTTCGGCCAGCGGTGGTGGCGGGGTCGATTAGCGGCAGCCTGCGGCGAGATGCAGTGCAAGTTGGGGGCGAAATGAGCGGCGCTCATGGGATTTAATTAGGACAGGCCGGCGTTAGCTATCGTGGACAGGGTCATGGAGTTTGTGTGCGCGTGCTCGTGGTCATGTGTGCGCTCGCGGTCATGCACGAGATCGTGAGCGCGGGTCTCTCGTTGGAGGTTGACAAAGCAGCTGACAGACGAGGCCTGCCTGGTGTGACATCCCAGCTTAACAGGAATGATAGACCACTCATATCAATGTGCACCTTATTTTCCAGGAGCCCATCCGAAAGGAACATCAAAGTTAAGCATGTTTGGCTTGAAGCAATTTGAGGATGGGTGACCGACTCAGAACTTGATCCCTAATGTGCACGGGTGAGGATAAAGTGCATAGAAAAGACTAGTGTTGGTTTGTGGGACCAGTCTAGATCCAAGGCGTAACAACCAGGAACCAGTGGGTGAACCATTGAGTATGGCTAGGGGGTTACACCTGGCAGCGGCCGAGTGCGCGATAGACAGGTGTGGTGCGGGTGTGTGGTGGCTGTTGGATCTAGGAGATATGACGGCTGGTGTTATTTCATGACGTACTGCTTCGGGCGGCTTAGGTGCTCCAATTTATTTTAGGCTAACCAGATACTTTATTCATTACTCAATAATGTTTTGGGGAATACAGTTGAGATCAAGGGTTGAAGGAGCCAAAGATGGCGTCCCACCGAAAGACTAAGCGCATGTTTAGTGACGCTATGTGCCTCTACATTCGATGCTTGCCCTTCAAACAGGAAGGAGCAATGCTGAACTTCTGAAGACACAAAGCTTAAAAAAATCTGAAGACATTATTTGAATTTCCCTAACGATTTGGCCATACTTACCACTCGCACCCTCATTGATGTTTCTGACTATTTCCTTGCAATCAGACCCAACAATCACTTGTTCTTGCATGAGATCATTTGCTAGTACCATGGCCTCCCGACATGCCAACGCCTCGAGAGTTGCTGGATCGATTATGCCTTCAAAGGCTACTGCACAAGCTCCCACGTACTCACCCGTGCTGCTCCTACACACAACCCCAACCGAGCCAAGGTTTGAAATTTTTGAAACTACACCATCGCCTTGAACTTGGCAAATCCGGGCGGAGGAGGGATCCACCTAGGGACGGGCTGTGCTAGAGCTGATCGCACTGCTGGTGTTGGCTTGCTTGGGCTAATCTCTGTTATATAGCGTTCCACAAACGCATGAGTATTGGTTGGACTTTGAAAATCTTGCTCATGGATTGCTTTACGTCTAGCATGCCAAATGGCCCACAATGCACTACTGTAGGATGATCCTAATGCGACACATGTATAAGAGACTAATCGACCAAACTGTGTGCTATGCATGAATCGCAAACGGTAGGGTAATAGAACCGTCACCAATAAAATGAACTGTGTGTGATGGCGGATCCATCAAATATGATTCAGATTAGAGTTACAGGTGCGAATCATGGCATACAGCTGATCCATACAAACTATTTGCGATGAGCTAAAACAATAGAAACGGTCAGCCAAATCAAGGTGTGTGCGATAGACAGCATACAAGTCACTAGGATGAACTGTTTGCGATGAGTCAAAACAACATAAATGGTTGGCCAGATCAAGGTGTGTGCGATAGACGGCATACAAGTCACTTGGATGAACTATTTTGGGGAATAAGGAGGCACTTCCTCTTGTCACTGATCTTCCTGTACACCTCGTAGCTTGTGTACACCTCCTTGGTTGCGTACATGACGTGATCTTCGTCCAGTTTCTCCATCTAGGCCGAGTGCCAGGCAAGCTTGTTTTCATTGCAGGCATCCTTCATGTCTGTGTAGTAGGGGGCAATGGCCTCGGCAAGGTGAACCCGTGATTCCTTCTTATGCTTCTTGCTGCCCCAGATCCTGTATTAGCCTTGGATGTCGACAAGATTCTGGTAGGCGATGCACGAATTATTGAGCACCTTTACATCGTTGGTGGTGTCCACCGTAGTGAACCTATAGTGGGGGCTGTTGACAAACCTGGCGAAATACTTGCAAGGCATTGTGGTCAGGCAGTACTAGTAGATGAGGACGTGATTGTGCACACACATCTAGGCGACGACGACCTTCTGACGATACCCGGCACGAGCGCAGGTGTACTCGAGGTTGAACCCGACCACTTTGTACTTCTCCGCAGAAAGCAACAACTTCATAGTGTGGATGGAGTTCTCCACCCAGATCGGGTCATTGGTGTACGACAACGAGAGCTCCGTGAACCTTCTGTGGGTGTCCACTACGCCATGCATGGTGAACTGCCGCTCGTCGTCGGCAACCACTAGGAGCGCCATTGGAGCCACAGAGGATACCCTCTCTATATTTATTGTCATGGGTATGCTTCCTGCAATATTGGGGCGTGATCGTAAGGTTGAAGAGACACAAGGGTTAAATGGTTGTTGTAATAAATGAGGGTTGGACGGCCTGTAATCATCATGTCTTGTCACCGCGTTCCTAGTGGAGGATTCCAGTGCATGCTTGAGCACCTCACACGCATTTCGTTTTACCATGTGTGGGCTCGAAGAGGCGCCAAATGTGTCGTTGGTGAGCCTGTTACCACGCAACCACGCAAGTTACCACGCGCAACCGCACAAGCATCCTGCGCGGCTCGTTTGGCCATGCGTCGGCTCGGAGAGGGGACAATAGTGGGTGTTTATTTGCAAAAGTTTTGCAAAAACAAAGTGTGTGAAATGACTTAAAGCAGCGCACATGTTCAATAATAAGTTTACCCGTGGGCGATGAGGACAAAGTTACATAGGCAGGTAATGATGGACACTAGTGTGTGATAATTCTGCGCTCTGCAGGGCACATAGTTGAAGAAACCAACTGTGTGCAATAATGTTGAAGATCGTTGTCGAGTCCGCAATATAGATCGTTTGCGATGAGATCGACAGAGGAAACACATTCGATAATGGTAAATAAAATCAAGCCCATTAAGATCCAAAAATTAATCGTCCATTATATTAAGGTCAAAATAGTGCTACCAATATACGAGTCTCATACGATGCCATTTCAATGATTGTACCACAAAAGCCTAAAATATTACAAGGTTCAAATTCCAGAATTAGAAGGCTCAAATTCGATGATTACAAGGTTCAAACTATTATTAGAAATGAAACTCAGCTCATGCAGCTGTAGACGCCCGCTTTGATCAGTTGGACATAAACATATGAGAGGTTCAAACCGATGTTACAACTAGTTTCAAAACCTCAACATTTCTGCAAAGGGATCAGCCACTGACAAGTCATGTATGGGCTTGACATAATTACTTCTGATTACACTGTCAACTAAACTTCCAAAATGAAATTCAACTTTTGCAGAGCCTTTTCCATTCTACTGTAGCCACCGACGCTGATTAGCAAACCATTCAGTTTTGCACAATAAATGTAGGGCAAACCTCATTACCTTTAGCGCCGTTGCTGTCACAATAAAGAACCTGGTGAATATAATCTCCGGTAAGGTCCCTCGGTAGGAGTTCAAAGTAATTACTGATAGATGCAGATCAAGGCATTTGATGGGATTGTTATATTGTATCACATTATCCACTACCGGGCATAATCTTATTTGCAAAAGAAGAGAACGTATTAGTGCCTACATGCAGTTTTGAACACTACATGCCTCTTTGATTTGCAGGATTTCTAAAATACACATATAGAGTGGCATGCCATCTTCGATCCTACATGATTAACATGGGCATTTGATTACACTGTAGAAAATATAGACTTCTTCACTAGAGATTGGAGTGGATGGAAATTTTCCTATGAAAACTAGTACAAATGAATCCAAAGGAAAAATGCTTATGGATTGTAACCATATGAATCAAGAAACCACTATAGGAAAAAACATCTGTGTACTAAAATCCTCCAAAATTCCTTCAGAAATCATAGTACATTCATCATTGTAAACTTGGGAAAAGATACCAAAAATTGGACTCCCTTGTGGTTAACATTTAATAGGAAAGGAGCATCACCTCGATATATAGCTTCTCTAGGCACGAAAAGCATCTCAGAAATCTGACAACATATGGGGTGAAGCTTGTCGGAATAATTTTCTGGATGATAGACGAACATACATCTTCAAAATTGAGAGAAATGTTAATTTCAAGAAGGAGAAGAATAAGGAGACTATTGTACCTGAACGGGTATGGATACAGTAACACGTTCGAAGAATTTAACAGACGAGTAGCCCACCACTGCCAATTTGGGCACAGAAATGATACTGGTACTTGTTGGACCTTGTTGATCAACTACAAGTAATCTCTCAAGTAAAGGTGTGTCCTCAATGACCATAGTAAGCGTGCACGTGCAACACACGTATAATTGTATAAAGATTTCCTGAGTCATCATGCTTATTTTGAATCTTAATTGGGAAACAATTCCCCTCGACCGGCTGATTTTGTGGCTCCAGTTCGCCACCTCGCTCGCACAACACGTGTCCCACGTGACACGCCCCTGGCTGCTATTGTTTTTCTTTGGCAACTTCTGCAACATCACCAACGTTGCAGAAGTTTCTCTCGTAACATCAGCTATGTTGCAAAAAGGTGAAGATGAATTATTATTTTTGCAACAAAACCTGCTACAAAAAAATCTGCAACAAAACCCGAGTTGCAAAAAGATTATGCAACAACACAAAACCCGAGTTGCAAAAAATTCTTGCGGGGATTTTTTTTGCAACAAGACCTATGTTGCAATGATGGAGGGCGCTGATACGCCAGATCTGACGGCCCGCTGGCCGGCCGAAGCATAGCACGCCCCATCTTAATTTGAACTAAATATAGCTTTTGCAGATAATTCTTTTTCCATATGAGGACCATATCTCAATGGACTTCTCAACCATACAGACTTGGCAAAAACACATCACATACAAAGTACCTTGCCAATTTTGTCCCACAGCATGACACTTAAGTAACACACACATAGACAACATCTTTGTCATCGGCTCTAGATCCATATACAACAAAATGTGAAAGTAAGTTAGACATTGAGCATATTTGATCTATTATCATAACCCCATCCTGTACGAAAGCAACAAACCACGCGTATTTAACTTTCATATATAACCATTATTTCTTCTAATTTCTTAAGCTTAATCATATCTTCATTGATGCTATGCAAGTGCAAACCACTAAATTAGAAACCGTCAAAGTATCAATAAATAGGGTACACAATTAACCTTGCAAAATGCGTCTCCATGTATCACAATCTATAGATATAGTGTTACCATGACTTTGTGTAATCAAACAATAAAAGTAACCACAACAATGATATATTAAATATATAGAAAAAATACATAATCGTGAAGCTCCCGATGCCCTACAACCCACAAATCACCTCAAGTCCTTGTAAGGCTGAAAAAACACACTAACAAAAATCAAAATGAAAATGAAAATAGAATTACTGAAAGTAGCCTTCAACATGTGGTGAGACCTTGTACCTCCTGCAAAAAGAGGAGATGTAAATCTGAAAGAAGAAATGCCAAACACATTAGATGGCAAGAAAACAAGTAATAAATAATTGTATTTTTCACATATACTATAGTAGCCTCAAACATTTTATCCCTCAGAAATGGAGTAGAATATTAAAGCCCATAGTGAAAAAAAGTAATGTATCAAAGCACATATGTCCCAAGCTGATGCAGTTGTGCACTATACTACTCATCCACATGCAAGCAGCGGCAACAAGTACACACGCGATCATCAGCGTTCCAACCAGTAGCAATCGCATCTCCCGCGATTCATTCACTCGACTTTGCAGGATAAGTAGATTAGGCCTCCTGAATCCTGACTCACCCATGGTAAGCACAAGTTGGAGGCATAATAATCCCCTCGTTTAAATAAGTATGTAAGAACATGAACTAATTTCATTCTTGTAGGGGTGCAGAGTACAATAGAGTCTACAAAAATGAAATATAAAGGGAACACCTAATATATTTTTTGCTGAGACAATTAGCAGACAAAATCTGAAGTAATAAGCAATAAGAATAATCAGGCATGTAGTACTTATATAAAAAAACATTTAGCAAGCTCGGAGGACTCATTCTACTACCCCAATAACAGTGAGTTGAGCTAAACCTGATAGGTACGCATGTTGTGCATCTCTACTGACAAAATTCAATGAAAGCACATTACAAAGCCCATTAGAAGTAAATATCATTGTCAAGGTCAAGCCTGGAATGAAATTTGACAGCTCAACTCATCCTAAGAAGATGATTTATATCCGTGACACCAATCATATTACTTAAAAATACACAAATAGTTTTAATGATGAGTGTTTTTGTCTATTCTCATAATTTCATATTTTTTTAAACCCACATACGATAGGTGCTAACTTTGATCTATAAGAATTATCCCGACTCACCAATAGATCATCACGCTCAGGATCATCATCATATAGTTTTAAAAAAATGAGACCAACCCAAGGGCTAACCCTAGTTGGCATTTTTTATAGGAGAAACTCCGCGAGCACCGCACGTCCGAGCCGGGACTCGAACTCGGGTGGGCTGGCAGCAACCCCAGCTGCCCAGCCAACGGGTCGACGCCCCATCCTCATCATCGTATAGTTTTTCAATGCACCTGTGTAGAGCTCTGCGCAAGAAAAAACAAACAAAAAATAGTTTATTAACTGAATAAAGAGTTAAATGCTTGTTTATATTCAAGCAGCCGCAGAATGATGTTACCTATCAGAGATGAGTACATATATGAAGTTACTTGATCAGAAAAGAATACATATATGATGTTACTGAGCCGGCTGCTGAATGATAGCATGAAGATATTCATGTACTGATCAATAGCTAGGAAGCAAGCGGTAAAAAATAAACAAATAATAGCTCAAGTTATGGACTGCAAATTGCATTTTTCGGAGTAATTCATAGAAAAAGGATGGATATTTGCATCTGGTTACCATAGGTGAATGCTATAACAAAGAACCTGGGAACTGTTTGTATTCAAGGCAGGAGGGTAGAAAACTTCTGCGCATCTTCTTTCATATGGATACCATCCAAGTTGTGATTATCATATGCTTTAACCCTTAGAAAGGCCTACAAAGGAGAACCAAGGAGACCATCACGTCACACATGAGTTCATAATAAACTGAATGCTATTACCTTGTTGAGAAAAGGTACCTTTTGGTCTGTAGGGAGATAATTATCCACAAACTATTCCACAACTTGACAGTTACTCATACATCTTTTCACCTACGAAGAAGGAATTATGAATCAGACACCCCATTATTTCAAATCTTCCTCAGAGAAATCACTGCAGAATTACTTAGCACACAGTTTCAGAAGAACTAATAGGCACATTTTTGTAATTTTCTCGAGGGGTCATGGTCCTGTCGCTGCAAAAATCTTGCATGGTTTGCAAAAAGGCAGAATAATCATCGTCGCTCATGTAAGGGTATGCCTACAGTCATGAGGTAATCGAATATCAAGTTAGCAACCGCAGGCAAACACAAGGAGCAACGATGAGAAATTTGTATAATTCCTAGAGCATTTTTGTAAGTAAAATACAAACATTAGGTTAGGATACAGGGACGGGCCAAAAATAGCTTACTTCGTCAGGTGAAACAACCCTTTCATTGGTCCGTACAAGATCCACTTTTCTGTTAAAATTTTGTTAGATTTTCCCCTGTTTCAAAAACATAATAAATGGTTTGCTAAAGATGATCAATAAAACCGAATGAAGGAATGATGCATGATTGTAAGACAAATTCTTTCTCGGAATACCATCATGAAGTGATCCTAATATGACGCAACACATACCATATCTACACCAGTTTACAACAATGTTATGGTTCCTCCGTTCTCAATAAAATTACATGAAGAAATCAATTACCTATAGAACTTACAATCTGATGCATGCGTGTTTTTAGTTTCTCACCAAAGATGAACCGAAACATTTTATTAGATCCCAAAACTGAAACATCTTCCGTCTACTGACTCCATCCATCAGGAGGAACAAAAATCCGAATATCATTTTGCTCCTCCATCACGGAATCACATCCACCATCTGCGCGTCCAACCACAAGGAAACGTCATTCAGACTTGAGAAGTGCAGCACTCTTATGAGACAGATAGAAGATCATAGAAAGAAAGAGATGCACGTAGAGGCTGCGTTCATCGCATAACAAAGATGTGGATCTGTTGGTGCCCATGATACATACCATAAATGGAGGCCTGGTTCATTGCCAACCGTTGGAGGCACAGAGCTCGCCACCAGCAGACAGGGGTGAACGCGCGGCGGTTGGGCGATGGTCGGGGAGGGGCTCATAGACCTCAGCAGAGGTGGCGGCATCCACGCCAATGGGTTCGTCAGTGTGGAGCGGCGTTAGACAAAGAAAGGTGCTGCGAGACGTTGGGAGGGCACCATGGTGTGGGGCGGCAGGGATGGCAGCAAGGAGGGACTGCTCCCCTGTGACCCCATTGCCCGATCCTCACCCGCGACGGCTCCCAGGGTGGCGGAGTGGGGAGCGCGGGAGGGTTGCAGGTGACGGGCGCCGGGGGAGCACGGGAGGGTGATACGTCTCCGTCATATCTATAATTTTTTATTGTTTCATGCCAATATTCTACAACTTTCATATACTTTTGGCAACTTTTTATATTATTTTTGGGACTAACATATTGATCCAATGCCCAGTGCCAGTTCCTGTTTGTTGCATGTTTTTTGTTTCGTAAAATATCCATATCAAACAGAGTCCAAACGCGATAAAAACTTACGGAGATTTTTTTTGGAATATATGTGATTTTTGGGAAAAAGAATCAACGGGAGACGATGCCCGAGGGGCCCACAAGCCCTAGGGGCACACCCCCTACCCTGGCCGCGCCTATGGTCTTGTGGCCACTCCGTAAGGCAGTTAGTGCCCTTCTTCGGCCGTAAGAAAGCTAATATTTGGATAAGAATTGTGTTAAAATTTCAGCCCAATCGGAGTTACTGATCTCCGGGAATTTAAGAAACGGTGAAAGGCCAGAATCTGAGAACGCAGAAACAGAAGGAAACCGAGAGAGAGATCCAATATCGGAGGGGCTCCCGCCCCTCCGCCACCATGGAGGGCAAGGACCAGAGGGGAAACCCTCCTCCCATCTAGGGGGGAGGCCAAGGAAGAATAAGAAGGAGGGGGGCTCTCTCCCCCTCTCTCCCGGTGGCGCCGGAACGCCGCCGGGGCCATCATCGTGACGACGATCTACACCAACAACTTCGCCGCCGTCATCACCAACTCTCTCCCCCTCTATGCAGTGGTGTAACACCTCTTCTCCCTGCTGTAACCTCTACTTAAACATGGCGCTAACCGCTATATATTATTTCCCAATGATGTATGGCTATCCTATGATGTTTGAGTAGATCCGTTTTGTCCTATGGGTTGATTGATGATCGTGAATGGTTTGAGTTGTATGTTTTATTATTGGTGCTGTCCTATGGTGCTCTCCGTGTCGCGCAAGCGTGAGGGATCCCCGTTGTAGGGTTTGCAATATGTTCATGATTCTCTTATGGTGGGTTGCTAGAGTGACAGAAGCTTAAACCCGAGTAAGTAGGTTGTTTGCGTATGGGAGTAAAGAGGACTTGATACTTTAATGCTATGGTTGGGTTTTACCTTAATGATCTGTAGTAGTTGCGGATGTTTGCTAGAGTTCCAATCATAAGCGCATATGATCCAAGTATAGAAACTATGTTAGCTTATGCCTCTCCCTCATATAAAATTGCAATAATGATTACCGGTCTAGTTATCGATTGCCTAGGGACAAATAACTTTGTTGTGACAAAAAGCTCTCTAGTAAAACTAACCTAATTGTTTCTTTTTCTAAACAGCCCCTAGTTTCTATTTACGTGTTTTTTGTTATCTTGCAAACCTATCCCTTTACACCTACAAAGTACTTCTAGTTTCATACTTGTTCTAGGTAAAGCGAACGTTAAGCGTGCGTAGAGTTGTATCGGTGGTCGATAGAACTTGAGGGAATATTTGTTCTACCTTTAGCTCCTCGTTGGGTTCGACACTCTTACTTATCGAGAAGGCTACAATTGATCCCCTATACTTGTGGGTTATCAAGACCTTTTTCTGGCGCCGTTGCCGGGGAGCAATAGCGTGGGGTGAATATTCTCGTGTGTGCTTGTTTGCTTTATTCACTAAGTAGATTTTATTTGCCATTCTTAGTTGTTTTATATCTTTAGTTATGGATATGGAACACGAAATACCAAAAAAATTAGGTGTACTTGCTACTCATGGAGATGGGGAACCTCCTAAAACTCTCGATGCTCGTTATGTGGACAATATTAAACACTACTTTGATAATCCTGAGAAAACCCCATTCAACTTGATAATGGGAGACACGTTGGATCAACGTGAATACTTTAGGTATTATCGCTTGACGCAAGAAGGGAAACTCTTATGGGATCAAATTCATATGGTGCATTGGTATGCTTGGAATTTATGCCGGAGATATGATTATACTTGTTGCTCTAGGATGAAGGCTCCACACCTTCCCTTTTCATGTAAATTTAATGATAATGAAACCTTGGCTTCTTATGCTAATGGTATATATTATTACTATGATGTGGAACAAATAGAAGAATTTGTTGCTTTTAAGGGTGCTTATGAAATTGAATCTTTGTTTGAAAAGTGTGAAAATTATGATGATGTTGTTTACAGACCTGAAAATTTTGCTATACTCAAATATTGCTATGAGAATTATGAATATAATGCCAATATTAATGAGTTTATTGAGAAAGTCTCCGCTGTCCAAGAAGAGACTAATATTTTGCAGGAATCTATGGAAGAAGAAATTGATGACACTATGAGCTCATTGGATGAAAAAGATGAGGAGGAGAGCGAAGAAAAAAAAGGAGGAAGAGCGCATTGATCACTCGTGCCCACCTTCTAATGAGAGTAACTCTTCAAATCATGCATTGTTTAATTTCCTTTCATGCTTACCGAAGGATGAATGCTATGATGATTGCTATGATCCCTTGAATTCGTTTGAAATATCCCTTTTTGATGAACTTGATGCTCGCTATGCTTGTGGCCATGATGCCAATATGAATTATGTTTATGGAGATGAACTTGCTATAGTTCCTTATGTTTAATAATGAAATTGTTGCTATTGCACCCACACATGATAGTCCTATTATCTTTTTGAATTCTCCCAACTACACTATATCGGAGAAGTTTGCGCTTATTAAGGACTATATTGATGGGTTGCGTTCTACTATTGCACATGATGATTTTGATAACTATAATAAGCATGTGCTTGCTGCTCATACTTGCAATTATTATGAGAGAGGAACTACATCTCCAGCTCTCTATGTTTCCAATACGATAAAATTGTAAGAAACTGTTTATGCTATGTATTGGCCTTTACTTGATGTGCATGAATTGTTCTTTTACGACATGCTGATGCATAGGAAGAGAGTTAGACTTAATCATTGCATGATATATGTTGCTTTGTGCTCACTACTAAAATACAAATCATTGTTAATTAAAATTGGCTTTGATATACCTTGGGATCCGGGTGGATCCATTACTTGAGCACTATATGCCTAGCTTAATGGCTTTAAAGAAAGCGCTGCCAGGGAGACAACCCGGAAGTTTTAGAGATTCATTTTATTTTGTTGTGTGCTTTTATAAAGTTTAAAAACAAAAAATATAGAGGGGAACTTAAAAAAAAATTCAAAAAGAAAAGTGAAAGTAAGACGGATGAGCACCGTTGAAGTAGGGGAGCTCCTTGAACTTTGTTCATGCCCATGGAAAATTTGCAAATCTTGAATCACAGAAAGTTTTCGACAAAAATAATTATCCCCTTGTACAAATCCATTGTATTATAAAAATAATGTGCCAAGATTTGCCTTTAGGATGATTAGATTGCTTGTTTGGTATGTGCAGTGCAAAAACAGAAACTTTGGCTGTAGTGCATGAATTTACATTTTTTTACTGAAATGTCAAAAGCTTCTGAAACTTTTTGCAAAGTATTTCTATACAAATTTTTTATTTTTTCCTAATTTTTCAGAATATTTGGGGTTACAGAAGTATGGTGAATGTTCAGATTACTACAGACTGTCCTGTTAAGACAGATTCTGTTTTCGATGCATTGTTTTGCTAGTTTTGATGAAACTATCGATTTTATCGGCGGTATAAGCCATGGGGAAGTTATAATACAGTAGTGACAATTCAAAAACAAAATATGAATGGGTTTTCAACAGTACTTAAAGTGGTGATTTGTTTTATTATACTAACGGATCTCACGAGGGTTTTGTTAAGTTTTGTGTGATTGAAGTTTTCAAGTTTTGGGTGCGATCACGATGGATGAAGGAATAAGGAGTGGCAAGAGCCTAAGCTTGGGGATGCCTGAGGCACCCCAAGGTAATATTCAAGGACTCCCAAGCAACTAAGCTTGGGGATGCCCCGGAAGGCATCCTCTCTTTCTTCTAACCACCATCGGTAATTTTACTTGGAGCTATATTTTTATTCGTCACATGATATGCGTAAATTCTTGGAGCGTCTTTTGTGTTTATTTTTCCTTTTTCTTTTATGCACCATGCTGGTATGAGATAGTCCTTGGTTGATTTATAGAATGCTTCATGCACTTCACTTATATCTTTTGAGTATGGCTTTATAGAATGCTTCATATGCTTCACTTATATCATTTGAAGTTTGGATTGCCTGTTTCCCTTCACATAGAAAACCGCCATTTGTAGAATGCTCTTTTGCTTCACTTATATTTGTTAGAGAATGGGCATATCTTTTGTAGAAAGAATTAAACTCTCATGCCTCACTTATATCTATTTAGAGAGTTAACAGGAATTGGTCATTCACATTGTTAGTCATAAAATCCTACATAAAACTTGTAGATCACTGAATATGATATGTTTGATTCCTTGCAATAGTTTTGCGATATAAATATAGTGATATTAGAGTCATGCTTGTGAGTAATTGTGGACTGGTAGAAATACTTGTGTTAAGGTTTGTGATTCCCAAAGCATGCACGTATGGTGAATCGTTATGTGATGAAGTCGGAGCATGATTTATTTTTTGATTGTCTTCCTTATGAGTGGCGGTCGGGGACGAGCGATGGTCTTTTCCTACCAATCTATCCCCCTAGGAGCATGCGTATTAGTACTTTGTTTCGATGGTTAATAAACTTTTGCAATAAGTATGTGAGTTCTTTATGACTAATGTTGAGTCCATGGATTATACGCACTCTCACCCTTCCATCATTGCTATCCTCTTCGGTACCGTGCATTGCCCTTTCTCACCTCGAGAGTCGGTGCAAACTACGCCGGTGCATGCAAACCCCGTGATATGATATGCTCTATCACACATAAGCCTCCTTATATCTTCCTAAAAACAGCCACCATACCTACCTATCATGGCATTTCCATAGCCATTCTGAGATATATTGCCATGCAACTTCCATCATCATCATATACATGACTTGAGCATTCATTGTCAGATTGCTTTGCATGATCGTAAGATAGCTAGCATAATATTTTCATGGCTTGTCCATTTTTTGTTATCTTTGCTATGCTAGATCATTGCACATCCTGGTACACTGCCAGAGGCATTCATATAGTGTCATATTGTTCTAGATATCGAGTTGTAATATTGAGTTGTAAGTAAATAAAAGTGTGATGATCATCATTATTAGAGAATTGTCCCAGTGAGGAAAGGATGATGGAGACTATGGTTCCCCCACAAGTCAGGATGAGACTCCGGACGAAAATAAAAAAATAAAAAAAAGAGGCCAAAAAAAAAGGAGAGCCCCAAAAAACAAAATAACAAAAAAAATGAGAGAAAAAGAGAGAAGTGGCAATGCTACTATCCTTTTACCACACTTGTGCTTCAGAGTAGCACCATGTTCTTCATATAGAGAGTCTCTTGAGTTATCACTTTCATATACTAGCGGGAATTTTCATTATAGAACTTGGCTTGTATATTCCGATGATGGGCTTCCTCAAATACCCGAGGTCTTTATGAGCAAGCAAGTTGGATGCACACCCACTTAGTTTTCAGTTTGAGCTTTCATACACTTATAGCTCTTAGTGCATCCGTTGCATGGCAATCCCTACTCCTCGCATTGACATCAATTGATGGGCATCTCCCTAACCCATTGATTAGCCGCGTCGATGTGAGACTTTCTCCTTTTTTTGTCTTCTCCACACAACCTCCACCATCATATTCTATTCTACCTATAGTGCTATATCCGTGGCTCATGCGCATGTATTGCGTGAAAGTTGAAAAGGCTTGAGAACATTAAAAGTATGAAACAATTGCTTGGCTTGTCATCGGGGTTGTGCATGATGAAATACTTTGTGTGGTGAAGATGGAGCATAGCCAGACTATATGATTTTGTAGGGATAACTTTCTTTGGCCATGTTATTTTGAAAAGACATGATTGCTTTATTAGTATGTTTGAAGTATAATTGTCTTTTTGTCAAATGATAGACTATTGCTTTGAATCACTTGTATCTTAATATTCATGCCATGATTAGATTATATCACTACGGCGAGATGCTGCTAATGCGACACTACGACCAGAGACCCTTTGACGAAACTGTGTGCAATGCATTAATCGCAAACGATGATGTAAAAAAACCGTTAAAAAGATGCAAAACATTTGCGATGAAGGATACATCAAACACGGTTCAGATTTTAATTGCGTGTGTGATGCGGGGCATATGGTTCAGTTGAATTAACTGTTTGCGATGAGGCAGAACAAAGGAAACGGGCAGCCAGATCAAGGCGTGTGCGATATACGGCATACAGTTCACTTGGATAAATTGTTTGTGATGAGGCGGAACAACAGAAACGGGCAGCCAGATGAAGGTGTGTGTGATATACGTCATACAGTTCACTTGGATGTACTATTTGTGATTAGGCAACACAAAAGAAATGGTCAGCCAAATCAAGGTGTGTGCGATATATGGCATACGGTTCACTCGGATGAACTATTTTCGTTTAGGCAACGCAACAGAAATGGTTTAGCCAGATCAAGGTGTGTGCAATGGAGGGCATATAGTTCATTCCGATAAACTGTTTGTCTTGAGCCAAGAGAATGGAAACATTTCACATAAAAAAGATGTGTGTAATACGCGGCAAACATCCAATTACATAGGTGGCTAGTACACACATGACATTTCCACACACCAAAGTAAACTATTACATGCATAATTAACTAGGATAAACGATCATCTGATCATCATCTACTTCTTGTGCTAGTTCGATGTTCCTTCTATGCTAAGTTTCCATTAATTGATGGCGTTTTATGAACACACCACCATTTCCCGCCATTTCCTCACTGGTTTCCCGCCACCCACCGATATTGCACATAAACCTAGGTGGCGCGCGACGCACGGAGGCAACAAGCGCAGCCTGTAGCACATCCACCTTTTCCAAGCACCCCAACCCACTAAAGCGCCACCTCTGCCATCAACCTCATCGATGAGGAAAACAAGAAGGCGTCATGGCCCGTCGAGGCCGAGGCACTCCCCGGCAACGTGATGGACGACGCCGTGATGCGCGTCATCGCCAGGGTTGAGCAGACCCTTGGCGCATGGCGCTTCAGCGCCGCGGATCAAGATAGGCATGACAGCGCCAAGAGGCTGCAGCTCGCCACACAACATGATCGATGGCGCACCGTAGAGCAAGCTAGGCGTGTCCGCGCCGATAGGCTGCGGCTCGCCGCACGGCGAGACCGTTGGAGAGCTGCAGAGCGAGAGGTGCGGCGCACCGCATAGCAAGAGGAGATCCATTGGCGCTTGCCTGCTGTCGACAGGGCATCGCAGCTGGGTACATGTCCCGTCAGTACCCCCATTCCTTGCCAGGAGTGGGCAGAGGCCCTCATTGCCATACTTGCACCTGAGGCCGGCAGCGCTGTACTTGCACCGGACGCCCGCCGCGACGTTCGCATGGGTCGCGCTGTTCGCCTTGTCCGCGGCCCGCTCGATGCCAACGCGCTGGTCGCTAGGCTTAACCGCCTCCTTAGTCCAAGTGTCCACCTGGGCGCAGTAGAGGAACATGGCCATCGCATCCTCGAGCTGGTGATCTCCGATGAAATAGCCAACTTGGAGCTCGAGATCGCGCTCCAGATGTACCGCGAGCGTGTCTACCGCTTGGTCGAACGCCTGCACGAGTTCAGGCAGAGCCAAGAGCTACCATAGGCAAGGGCTGCTGGTCATGGTCTCATGGACGCGTTTTATTTTGTTGAGTCATTTCGACGTGGATCGCTATGTATTCACAACAATCATAATATTGCTCTGTTTCAATGTGTGTACTCTGTTTTCCGTTCTTATTTGTTCTGTTTCAATGTGTGTATATATGCTTTCCATTCTGTATATGTGGATGATAACAGCTAGATACAAATTAGTATACAAAAATAGATAGAAAATGTAATTCATAATATATATTAATTGTTCATTAGTTCATCACAGAATATATATAATATCATCACATATACGTGATGATACTTAACTACTAGGTACAATGCATAAAATTGAAAACGAATAATACTAAAACTAATAATCCCTCCTGGGGGCACTATTCCGGTAGCCCCTCGCCAGCAGCTCCCTGGTGCGCGGCGTCTTCCCAGCGCGGAGGCAGTACTCCACCTCCTCCGCCTCGCAGTGCTTGAGGTACCGATCTGCCTCTTGCTGGCGGACGAGCGCGAACGATCTTGCCATTTTGTTGGGCACCCACCGGAGCTCCACGTCGGTGGCACCCTGGAGCTTATCGGCCCACCTCCATGCAGCGATGAGGCGCCTAGCGCTTTTGACCTTCCTCGCGAAGTACCCGTCTTTGTACACCTCCTCCTCACGACGACACAGCTCCACCGCCACCTTTTCTAGGCGGCATCACAGGCTTCACAGGCCACCTGGTACCTGGCTTCCTCCTCCGCCATATCCTTCTTGAATGCCACTTGCCTGGCTTTCTCAGCCGGCAGTAGCGACTTCCACAGACAATGATTGTACTGGCCCCAAAGCCACTCCAAAGTTGGGGGGGGGCGGGGGGGGCCCACGCCACCTCTCGTCCGGCGGCGTGTAGGGGTCCTCCTCGTCGCTGCTCTTCGACTGAGCATCCTCGGGGGACGGCACCTCCTCGTAGGCGCGTGGGCAGATCGGCGGCACCATGGCCAAGATTTGAGAGAGAGAGAGAGAGGGCGACCGAGGGAAGGATGTAGATGAGAATGCAGGCGGGACGAAGTGAGCAAGGTGGTATTTATTGGCGGTCGGAATCTAGATCGACGGGAATAGTACATACGCCGGTCGCCGGAATTTACGAGTACTGTAGTTTGAATTACACATGATTCCCGCAGCAAAATCCTTGTGTGAATTTAATAGCTGACGGTTTCCAATACAGAACCGTGTCTGATTAATAACCCACGCCACTCACCTTCCAAACCTCGAGGCGCGAAATAGAGTGCCAATCGTGTGGGGGCCGGTTGTCTTGCCAGATCTTTACATTTTCTTTTTTGAACACCAGATATTTACATCGTCTGATGATTTTTTAATTTTTTAGAATTTAAATGCCATGGCACTCCATGCATGTGTCCAAGCCGTGACACCAATATGTTTGAAAATTCGTTCCAATTTACTGCACATGGAATTAACTCGCACACAAGTACACACATATTTTTTTCAAACCATTATGGTTAGCCGCTGCATGTAGATGTAGTTCAAATTTGGATTACGGTCATTAAATGGCTAGAAAATCACTTAAATGTCTTAAAAAGGTCAAATGACCCCTGAAATTTTCCAATTTTTGACATGACAGTTGTATTAGTGCATGTTAACTGTAGAAATTTTTTGAAGCCCATAAGAGGAAGCTATCGCCCGTTCATCATCAAACATGCATTGTTCCCTCTCAAAACCACGAGCCTTCTAGTGAGTTGCTCCGGTTTATGAGGGGTGTGTATCCAAACTTTCATCAAACAGGCCAATTTTTTACCACATCATCTTGGTGGCATGACATTACGTCAAGCAAGGTTTCATGTGTTTCTGATCATTTTTTTAATTTTTTGGAATTTGACTGGCATGGCGCTCCATGCTTGTGTGTCCAGGCCATGACACCAATATGTTTGAAAATTCCTTCCAATTTACTGCACATAGAATTAGATCACACATAAGTACACAAAAATATGATTTTTCAAACCGTTATGGTTAGCCATTGCATGTAGATGTTAGTTCAAATTTGAATTACGGTCATTAAATGGCTAAAAAATCACTTAAATGTCTTTAAAAGGTCAAATGACCCCTAGAATTTTCCAAATTTTCACATGACAGTTGTATTATTACACGTTAAATGTAGAAAAAATTTGAAGGCCTTAAGAGGAAGGTATCTCATGTTCGTCATCAAACATGCATTGTTCCCTCTCGGAACCATGAGCCTTCTAGTGAGTTGCTCCGGTTTGTGAGGGGTGTGTGTCCAAACTTTCATCAAACATGCGATTTTTTTTACCACATCATCTTGGTGGCATGACATTACATCAAGCAAGGTTTCATGTTTTTCTGATCATTTTTTATTTTTTTGGGATTTAAATGCCATGGCACTCCATGCATGTGTCCATGCCGTGACACCAATATGTTTGAAAATTCCTTCTAATTTACTGCACATGGAATTAACTCGCACACAAGTACACAAATATGATTTTTCAAACCGTTATGGTTAGCTGTTGCATGTAGATGTAGTTCAAATTTGAATTACGGTCATTAAATGGCTAGAAAATCACTTAAATGTCTTTAAAAGGTCAAATGACCCCTAGAATTTTTCAAATTTTCACATGACAGTTATATTAGTACATGTTAAATGTAGAAAAAATTTGAAGGCCATAAGAGGAAGCTATCTCCCGTTCGTCATCAAACATGCATTGTTCCCTCTCGGAACCACGAGTCTTCTAGTGAGTTGCTCCGGTTTGTGAGGGTTGTGTGTCTAAACTTTCGTCAAACATGCCAATTTTTTTACCACATCATCTTGGTGGCATGACATTACATCAAGCAAGGTTTCATGTGTTTCTGATCTTTTTTTAATTTTTTGGAATTTAAATGCCATGGCACTCCATGCATGTGTCCAGGGCGTGAGACCAATATGTTTGAAAATTCCTTCCAATTTACTGCACATGGAATTAACTCACACACAAGTACACAAATATGATTTTTCAAACCGTTATGGTTAGCCGTTGCATGTAGATGTAGTTCAAATTTGGATTACGGTCATTAAATGGCTAGAAAATCACTTAAATGTCTTAAAAAGGTCAAATGACCCCTGAAATTTTCCAAATTTTGACACGACAGTTGTATTAGTGCCCGTTAACTGTAGAAATTTTTTGAAGCCCGTAAGAGGAAGCTATCGCCCGTTCGTCATCAAACATGCATTGTTCCCTCTCGGAACCACGAGCCTTCTAGTGAGTTGCTTCGGTTTGTGAGGGGTGTGTGTCCAAACTTTCGTCAAACATGCCAAATTTTTTACCACATCATCTTGGTGGCAGGACATTACATCAAGCAAGGTTTCATGTGTTTCTGATCTTTTTTTAACTTTTTTGAATTTAAATGCCATGGCACTCCATGCTTAATTGTGTCATAGCCATGAGACCAATATGTTTGAAAATTCCTTCCAATTTACTGCACATGGAATTAACTCACACACAAGTACACAAATATGACTTTTCAAACCGTTATGGTTAGCTATTGCATGTACATGTAGTTCAAATTTGAATTACGGTCGTTAAATGGCTAGAAAATCACTTAAATGTCTTAAAAGGTCAAATGGCCCCTGATATTTTTCAAAATTTGACATGACTGTTGTATTAGTACTACAAATTTTCTCGTACATTGAAAACACCATCCGTTGCCACTTTACTCCAAATTCGTCTTTCACAACTAATAAAAAAATATCAACAACATCACACACAGCTTTTTGTAGGAACCGTTCGCGATGAAAATTCATGGGTCTATTAAAGTCTTCCTCCTTAAGCTTCGCCGGCTCGTCTGCTCCAGTGCCGGCAACCCCCGAATCCACGAATCCTGATTCCCATTCCCGCAACCCCTTCTTGCAAAGATGGCGCCGTGGAAACGCTTCGTGAAGGCCCGTATGGTGGCCGCGTCCTCCCCGAGCGCCGCCGCATGCGCCGAGAGCGCGGACGCCTACGCCGAGAGTGCCGCCGCATCTTCATTAAGCATGGCCGCATCCGCTGAGAGGGCGTCTGTGGCAGCCAACAGGGCAGCTGCAGCAGCCGAGACGGCTGCAAACGTCAAGAGCCATCCACGCCAAGATCGAGGACGCACACTCCAAGATATTCCAGGCCACCTTGGAATCCAGCATGCAACCCACGTCCAAAAAGGCGGCGGTGGCCATGGAGCACCTGCTTCCTCATGAGATCGCCGAGCAGGAGCTGGAGATGCAGGAGGCGGCGGAGATCGAGGAGCGCCGGGAGGAGGAGTTGCGCGTGGCCGAGGTCGAGGTAGAGAAGAGTCTGTCCATTGAGGAATCGGCGGTGGAGTACCAACGTGAGCTCTGGCGCAGCCACTATTATGAGTATTACAACCTTGAGGGCGACACCGAGGACGAGGACGAGGACCAGGATGCGGTCGACTTCAGCAGGGGGGACGCGGAGTCCACCAACGGCGGCATGTCGCCAGGACAAGTCATCGACGTCTCATCTCACACCGGCGATGCATAGGCCGGCGCGGCGGCGACTTTCTTAAAATTATGTGTACTTAGGCTTTATTTTTAATGTTGGTCTTTTGTTAGAGCAATGTTTAGGTCAACTGGCTCTGTTTAATTACTAAAATTGCTCGATTCAGTAAGTGTGGTCTGTGTGCTGTACGCTCTTTTGTGTGCCCAAATTAGCAAGCGATGTTAAATTATGCAATGACGTGGATGAGGACAGTACCCAGAGAAATTTTCACCAAAATTTGAATTATCAAACTCATCCCATGAGCGTAAAGCAGAAGAATCATTTGCGATGCACACAATCGTTCAAAGTGAATGGTGTCCGGCGGCACCGCGCGCAAAGTTTCCCTCCGCATTTCGAAATATTTGACCTACCGCCGAAATATCTACCCCCGCCCCCCTTCCCCACCCCCTTTTCTCCCCAACCACAAGTCACATTTCCCTTGTTTCCTCCTTCCTTCCTTCCTAAGCTATGGTCGCTTCCTCGCTTGCTTCGTCGCTCTCGCCGTCTCGCATCCTATCGCCGGGGTCGCCATGGTCTTCTTCAATGACCTCTCCAGCGGTTCCTCCTCCGATGACGACTCCTCCACCACCCGGGTATGCCTCTCTTCTCTCTCTCAGGCTATGACTTGGAATGAAGGATTTTAACCCGGCGGTCGATTTGAGTCATTTCTTCCTCTTGTAGCTCCCTAGGACCATCAGTTGCAACGAATGTGGCGGGGTGGCTGAAGATCTGTCTGCTCGTTGTCACCATCAATCTCCATGCGTGAAGCTAGTTGTGTTTGAATCTGTGGACAGTGGGAGGAAGTTTCTGGCATGTACAGAGAAGGTTAGCCCCACTTTCGTTGTTACAAATCATTTGTTAGATGTGATTCAGACACTGTCACTATGCTATGTTATTCTGGATGTTAAGGAAGTATCACAGTTTGTACCTAGTATCTAAAAATGTTGCCATCTCATCAGCGGTGCCATTAGAAAATTATTTGGCACCGCTTCAGCAGTTTGTGCAGCCAACTTTGGTCCACACATCCGAGCAGCCAAGCAGTAAAATACTAAATCTTTATGGTATGAAGAAACTGGGCATCAGAGCAACTAGGTGCTCCGGAGTCCGGGTCCCTGATTTTCTTCCGCTCCATCGACTCGCCAGTGTAGGGCACCGGTGCGAAATGTAGCAACAGTTGTCTTTACACCGGTTTTGGCATACATAGTGGACGGCCTTAGTGCTATTAGTTCTATGTTACTTAATTTGTGCATGTACACACCTGTTAGTATCAATTTGCTGTCATCCAAACACTGTCGCTATGCTGTTGCAGTTATATTTAGCTTCCTCATAAAATGTTCAATTTGTTATTTATAGTACATGAGTAAGAACTTGTAGCGTTGTTGTAGTTAATTATATCTTCTGATGTTTCAGAATTTGGTTGTTGTCTCAGTAGAAATTAATTCATTTGTACATTGATCTTTTTGAGAAGATATGTCATAATTAACCTGTTTCTTCAGTTTTTCAGAATAAGTATTGGTGATTTTCTATGTTGCTATAAACCCATTTCCCCTACAATTGTTACTGATCTAGTTTTAAATATTATAGGATGAACGGAAGTGTTCTTACCTGGAGTGGGTTGATCAAGAGTGGCCACAGTCTTCGAAGATGTGCCTAGCAAAGCTCTGGAGCATGTATGAGGAAGAGAACAGAGGTAGGCTTAGAGAAAGTGTTGTCAACGCCGAAGAATATTTGAAGATGTGGGATAAAAACAGGAAGGTGGAGAATGAGCTCAGATTTTTTAAACCAGACTTTGCTAAGATGGTGTTGGCGAAGGAGGAGGCACTTTCCCAGTTGGCCAGTGCAAAACAGGTTCTTACTGAACTGAAAGCAGAGGTGGATAAGATGAGCCTGGATGATCTCGATTAGGGAAATGAATATATTGTTCTAATATTGTTCTTATGAAGCTGAACTAGCTATATGCTGTACTGTGTTGTTTTCAGGTAGCTATCGTACCGTGATGTTAAAATATATTTATGTGCCTGATGTGAAATTGGCAAACAACTGTTCGATATGAAATGTGAATTTGCGTAATACTAGAATTATTAATTGTAAACTAATAAACCTGCTAAATGGGTCATGGAACTTTGCAAACGGTTCTAGCAGTAAAACCGCTTGTGATGGATAGCCCAATGCCATACAGTTTTCTTCATCAAATCGTGTGTGATGTAGTTGAATAAAACAAAGGGTTAACCGAGGCAGAGTGTGTGTGATAGTTACACCTATCACACACGAGCCTATACATAAAACTGTCTGGGATGTATATACGAACGGAAATATTTTCCCTGGATTGACTGTGTGGGATGTACATATGAACGGAAACGTTTTCCCTGGATTGACTGTGTGGGATGTACATAAGAATGGAAACGTATTCCTTGGATTGACTATGTGGAATGTACATAACAAACGGAAACGTTTGTTTGGGACTGACTGTGTGGGATGTACTTAAGACCGGAACCGATTGGGCCTGTATAATCGTATTTGATCGCTCGCCCGTCGCACACGACCTCATTTTGCCGAGCGTGTGTGCCAGGAGGGCCTATCCCAGACGGTTTCTGGGTCATGTGGGAAGGACCCCCCTATCGCAGTCACTCACTAGGCGACGGTTCAGAACGCCATCGTGGAAAAGGGTTAAAAACCATTTGTATAGCACCTCGCTGTAACAGTGTATGATCAAGATTATGCTAGGTAGCATTCCACATTAAAAATTATATTTTTTTTATCATTTACCTACTCGAGGACGAGCATGAATTAAGCTGGGGGGTGCTGATAAGTCTCTGTTGTATCTATAATTTTTGATTGTTTCATGCTAATATTCTACAACTTTCATATACTTTTGGCAACTTTTTATATTATTTTTGGACTAACATATTGATCCAGTGCCCAGTGCCAGTTCCTGTTTGTTGCATGTTTTTTGTTTCATAGAATATCCCTATCAAATGGAGTCCAAACGCGATAAAAACTTACAGAGATTTTTTTTGGAATATATGTGATTTTTGGAAAAAAGAATCAACGCGAGACGATGCCCGAGGGGCCCACAAGCCCTAGGGGGGCGCCCCCTACCCTGGGCGCGCCTAGGGGGCTTCCGGACACCCCGTAAGGCAGTTGGTGCCCTTCTTCGGCCGTCGGAAAGCTAATATTCAGATAAAAATCGTGTTAAAATTTCAGCCCAATCGGAGTTACGGATCTCTGGGAATTTAAGAAACGGTGAAAGGCCAGAATCTGAGAACGCAGAAACAGAAGGAAACAGAGAGAGAGATCCAATCTCGGAGGGGCTCCCGGCCCTCCGCCACCATGGAGGCAAAGGACCAGAGGGGAAACCCTCCTCCCATCTAGGGGGGAGGCCAAGGAAGAAGAAGAAGGAGGGGGGCTTTCTCCCCCTCTCTCTCGGTGGCGCCGGAACGCCGCGAGGGCCATCATCGGGATGACGATCTACACCAACAACTTCGTTGCCGTCATCACCAGCTCTCGCAGCCTCTATGCAGCGGTGTAATGCCTCTTCTCCCTGCTGTAATCTCTACTTAAACATGGTGCTCAACGCTATATATTATTTCCCAATGATGTATGGCTATCCTATGATGTTTGAGTAGATCCGTTTTGTCCTATGGTTTGATTGATGATCGTGATTGGTTTGAGTTGTATGTTTTATTATTGGTGCTGTCCTATGGTGCTCTCCGTGTCGCGCAAGAGTGAGGGATCCCCGTTGTAGGGTTTGGAATATGTTCATGATTCGCTTATGGTGGGTTCCTAGAGTGACAGAAGCTTAAACCCGAGTAAGTAGGTTGTTTGCGTATGGGAGTAAAGAGGACTTGATACTTTAATGGTATGGTTGGGTTTTACCTTAATGATCTTTAGTAGTTGCGGATGCTTGCTAGAGTTCCAATCATAAGTGCATATGATCCAAGTAGAGAAAGTATGTTAGCTTATGCCTCTCCCTCATATAAAATTGCAATAATGATTACCGGTCTAGTTCTCGATTGCCTAGGGACAAATAACTTTTTTGTGACAAAAAGCTCTCTACTAAAACTAACCTAATTGTTTCTTTATCTAAACATAATATTTGTTCTACCTTTAGCTCCTCGTTAGGTTTGACACTCTTACTTATTGAGAAGGCTACAATTGATCCCCTATACTTGTGGGTTATCAGAGGGTTGCAGGTGACGGACGCTGGGGGAGCGCGGGAGGACCGGGGGCGGCGGAGGCTGCGGGAGGACCGGGGACGGCGGAGGCTGCGAGAGGATCAGCGGTGGGGCGGCTAACCGCATGGGAGGCTGCATGAGGATCGGTGAACGGCGGTTCGCCCGTGCTGCGGCGTCGGATGGGAGGAGGAGGGGAGGGGGCGAGAGGTCGTGCGGGCATGCGTGCGTTGTTGGTAGATTTTTCCCTTTTCGAACGGGGGGCAGGGTTAGCGATCGATGGATAGTGGTTTAATTACGTGGCTTGTAGCATTAACCATGGGGGAATTAGGGGCCATCAGATATTGTAGATGGATGGGTATAATTGCTTGGATCTGCCCCCTCTCATGCTTTTATAGGGGTATGCTTTTATAGGGGTATTAGATACTGTGATACACCTTACGTGATCTCTTGTTGCAGCACCAACAACACATATAAACTGTCTAGAGAGTCATGGAGGTGATGTGGAAGATACTCAACCCATTGATCTCCTGAAGATGAAGGTACTCGAGTGTAGTACAGCCATGGAGCTCGAGGTGCCTCAATCGTGGGAGAAAAAGAGCGGGTGCGTCATTAACCAGTGGGAAATGGCTGTTCATGAATCTAGCGAGGCGGAGCATGGGGCGCGAAGGCGGAGCGCAGATGACGGCAGCAAGCGCATATGTCCATCATTTAAACTGAGCTCCTCGAGCTGATCTAGGGTGGGGGATAGGAATCACTCGTCAAGGTTGGCTTGGTCCTTGCCGTTGGAACGGAACTTGCGCGTGATAAGGCCTCTGATTGGGCCATGGTGCCTGCCAAGGATCTGGGACAATGCATGCAAGCTTTTGTGATAGCCATGGCAGAGCTTGTGGAAGTCGATGAGGTCGAGAGGGGTGGAGTGCCATAGGGGGTGCCACCATTGGGAAAGGACGGTTGTCCGTGTGCCATATTTGATTGGGAGGAGGGAGATGATGACTATGAACATGTCATCGGGGAGGCTGCTGTTGAAGTCTAGGCCCGCTGGAGTCGCTTGCAGTTCTGGCTCGACCCGCCTCCACTTGTTGGCAGGCTCGTCCTCCACCTCCGGAGTCTCCTTGGCGGCAGTGCTATCTGATAGGAGTGGAGGAGTGGGAGGATAGGGAATATTTAGTTAGAATAGGGCAGAAGAAAAGTGTATTGGTAATTAGAAGTTATTAGGTAGGAACAGACTAACAGAGTCAGAAAATGAAATCCCAATTGGTTGCTTAAATACTACACAATTATTTTGATATTGCTACATAAGTCAACATGTAGATACTTGAAAAGAACATTTACTTCAACAAAGTCTGGATGGAAGATATCGTCGGGGAAGTTAGCATATATCATATGACCAGGCTCTTTTAGGTGCATTGCAATTTTAGTGATAGCTTTCACTACATAAAACTTAGAAATTTCTATCCAAAGGCCCACGCCAAAATAGGAGTGATCATCTTCATCAAGTTTTACAGAAGCAACGATTGTAAATTCATGGTTTGTGTTCAATATGACATAGCTGGAGTCTTCAGTCATGTAAAGGCCAAGATTTTGTACTTCAGATGTTGTTACAAAGCAAGGTATGCACTGCAGGAAATGATAGCCCCCCAAGTTTTGATGAGAATATTTATTATGATGAAAGCATGCCTCCTATTTATGATGATTATATTGATGAAAGTGGATTTGGAGAGGTCATGAATTTATTTAGTGATGAATCCACTATTTTGGAAGAGGTTTCAATTGACTATGATAACAAAGTTGCTACCTATGATGATTATGGTGATGACATGTATGCTATATTGAATAATGATAACCATGAAACTTGTCATCATGATTTTAATTTCCAATCACATGATAGTTATTTTGTTGAGTTTGCTCCCACTACTATTCATGAGAATAATTTTGCTTATGTGGAGAGTAAGAAAATTTCTATGCTTGTGGATCATGAAAAGAATGCTTTATGTGATAATTATATTGTTGAATGCATTCATGATGCTACTGAAAATTACTATGAGAGAGGAACATATGCTTTTACATATTGCAATAATATCAAGTTTGCTCTCTGTGTGTTGAAAGTTTTGATGTCATGCTTGTTTTGCCTTCCTATGCTAGTTGATTCTTGTTCCCATAAATTGTTCGCTCACAAAATCCCTATGCATAGGAAGTGGGTTAGACTTAAATGTCTAGTCATATGCTTCATGATGCTCTCTTTGTGTTTCAATTCTTTACTTTTATGTGAGCATCATTGAAATCATCAATGCTAGCTCAAAAGGCATTAAAGAAAAGCGCTTGTTGGGAGAAAACCCAACACTTATGCCTACTATTTTTGTGTGTTCACATGATTAGGCTACTGTAGTAATCATGTTTTATAGGTTTTGTTTTAATAAAGTGCCAAGTAAAGCCTTTGGGATAGTGTGGATGATAGTTGACTTGATTCTGTGCAAAAATAGAAACTTTTGCATCCAGTACAGAAATTCCTATCTTTTACTGGAACGTGGAAAAATTCTGATTTTTTTACAGTTGATGGGTATACAAATTTTCTACGTTGTTCTAATATTTAAGAATTTTTGGAGTTACATAAGTATGACCTTAATTCAGATCTTTATGTACTGTTCTGTTTTTGTCAGATTCTGTTTGCAATGCATAGTTTGCTTGTTTTATGGTTTCTATGGCTTATATTGCTTAATATAAATTATGAAAATTGTATAGTATAGTAGGAATTATATGGAAACAATTATGAATCTTATCTTGACTGTACCAAAGTGAATGATTTGTCTTTATCATACTAACCAATCTCATGAAGTTCCGTTAAGTTTTGTGTGATTGAAGTTTTCAAGTTTTGGGTGAGATATCGATATGAGGAGAATAAAGAGTGAAAATACCCTAAGATTGGGGATGACCAAGGCACCCCAAGGTAATATTGAAGGAATATCCAAGCAACTAAGCTTGGGGATGCCCCGGAAGGCATCCCCTCTTTCGTCTTCAACATTATCGGTAACCTCACTTGGGACCATATTTTTATTTGTCACATGATATGTGTTTTGATTGGGGCATCATTTTATTTTAGTTGTATTTTATTTCTGTTATTTATATAATGTTTTGCATCTTTTGTTTCAATAAAAATGTCAAGCATAGCCTTCACCATGCTTATTTTGCAAGTATATGAGTTGTTGTTTCAAAACAGAAAGATTATCGCTGTTGCAAAAATTCTCCAGAAAATTCAGAATGTGATAAAATGTTGAAATGTTTGGCAAAATAAGCTCTGATAAATTTTCAGAATTTTTTGAGTTAGGGAAATATGAGTAAAATTGCACTCTTTACAGACTGTCCTGTTTAGACAGATTGCTGTTATGTTTGCATTGTTTGCACATGTTTGCTTGTTTAATGATTCTATTTGAGGATAGGAGTTTTAAATATACAGAGGCATTTAGTATGCAATGTTAAATAATAGTTTTAGTGATTTGTTACAGTAGATAATGATAAGGTGTTGCATTGATTTATACTAACTTATCTCACGAGTTCCTGTTGAGTTTTGTGTGGATAAAGTTTTTAAGATTTAGGGAAACCGTGATATAAATGGAATTAAGGAGACACGAAAGCTCAAGCTTGGGGATGCCCAAGGCATCCCAAGATATTATTTCAATAAGTCTCAAGCATCTAAGCTTGGGGATGCCCCGGTAGGCATCCCACCTTTCTTCATCAATAGTTATCGGTTAGCCTCGGTTGAGCCTAAGTTTTTGCTTCTTCACATGATGTGTGCTATTCTTAGAATGTCATGTTATTTTGTTTTGCTTGCTGTTTTAATAAAATACTTAGATCTGAAATTTTTTAAATAAGAGAGAGTCCTTAATTAGCTACCCATTTACTTAACTACTCATTTGATCTTCACTTATATCTTTTTGGAGTAGTTTGTCATTTACTCTCATGCTTCACTTAGATTATTTTGAGAGTTGAAATTTTTGAATAAATACTTATGCTCTCGTGCTTCACTTAAATTTATTTGAGAGCTTGTTAGTAGCAATGGTAATATATAAATTTAGTCCCAAAGTGATGGATATTCAAGAGGGATATAATAAAAACTTTCATGTAGATCATTGGATATGATAAGTTTGATTCCTTGTAGTAGTTTTGAGATATGGAGAGAATAATATGTGAGTCATGTTGGTGAGTAATTATGCTTTAGTAAGAATATTGGTGTTATGGTTTTTTATTCCCTATGTAAGCACGAAAGTCAATAGTTATGCAATGAAGTTACATCCTACTTGTGGTGCATTATTCGGTGTTAGTTATTTTTAATGCTCGTTTATGATCGTTTTTGTTTCTTGGTTGGTCGCTTCTCAATCTATTTGCTAGCCTTCATTTGTACTAAGTGGGAATACTGCTTGTGCATCCAAACTCCTTAAACCAAGTTGTGCCAAATGAGTCCACCATACCTACCTATATGTGGTATTTCTGTGCAGTTCCAAGTAAATTTGTATGTGCCAACTCTAATTTTCAAAATTAATTTCCTTTTTGTGTGCCTGTACCGCTCATGAAGCGGCAGGGGGTGGCCAATATTTTCCATGCTAGATGCGTTATTCTCAAGATGAGTGTTTATTCACTTGTCATTGCACGAGAGTGTGGCAAAGGTAATAGGGATGCCCAGTCCCGAAATGCAAAAAAATAATATTTATGTTCTTCAATAATAAATTCCTTGGAAAGTGTTGGTATGGAAGGCACCCGTGGATACGGCTAGCCATGAATTGTGAAAGAATGGAGGAAAAGGAATAAACTTTATTTTCTGTTTGGGAACCGCCTATGATGTATCTAGCATGGAAAGTGTTGGGAATTCTCGTTCGTTTTCATTGATAGGAAAAGCATGCCTCTCAAAACAATTTTATCTCTCAATTTAAGCTTTGAGCTCTGGCACCTCTACAAATCTCTGCTTCCCTCTGCGAAGGGCCTATCTATTTACTTTATGCAATTTTTATTTTTATTTGAGTCTCCATCTTCTCTTATAAAGCACCAACTAGGGAGCACTATGATCATACTTGTGCATTGGATGTAGCTAATATTCGAGTGTGTTTCACGAGTGGACCAATGATTGAGCATAATGGGCTAGGGATAGCTTTCTTTAGCGTTGATATTTTGAAAGACATGGTTGCTTGTTAGTATGCTTGAGTATTGATGTCTTCATGTCAAATTATAGACTATTGCTTTGAATCATTCAAGTCCAAATGTCCATGCTACAAAAGAAAGAGTATATGATGAATATGATAGGTAGCTTTCCACAACAAAAATTCCATTTTCAATTGCTACTTTATCATGATAATTTTATGAGAAAGAGTTGCTGTTATGATGCTAGGAAAAGTGATTGAAATTATCATTGATCAAACTTATGCACTTTGCTAGCATTCACACTTCATAAATTATTTCTTTTATCATTTACCTACTCGAGGACGAGTAGGAATTAAGCTTGGGGATGCTGATACGTCTCCAACATATCTATAATTTATGAAGTATTCATGCCATGTTTGCAAGAATTTTATATGGTTTTGGTATGATTTGCATGGAACTAACCCGAACTGATGCTGTTTTCAGTAGAACTACCGTGGTGTTGTTTTTTGTGTAGAAATGAAAGTTCTCTAAATGATCTGAAACTTTTTTATGATTTTTTTGGAACAAAAGAGACCCCCGAAGCTTCGTGGGAGGGCCAGAAGAGCCACGAGGAGGGCACAACCCACCACGGCGCGCCAGAGGGGCCTGGCTTGCCCCGGTGGGTTGTGCTCACCTCGAGGCCCATCTTCACGTGAATCCGACACTAAAAAATCCTATAAATAGAGAAACCATCAGAAATAACCCTAGATCAGAAGTTCCGCCGCCGCAACCTTCTGTAGCCACGAAAAACCAATCTAGACCCTGTTCCAGCACCGTGCCGGAGGGGGAAATCATCACCGGTGGCCTTCTTCATCATCCTGGCGGCCACCATGATGAGGAGGGAGTAGTCCACCCTCGGGGTTGAGGGTTTGTACTAGTAGCTATGTGTTTAATCTCTCTCTCTCTCTCTTGTGTTCTTGAGATGGCACGATGTTGATGTATCGCGGGCTTTGTTCATATAGTTGGATCATATGGTGTTTTCCCTCTCTATCTTGTTGTGACTTGAGTTTTCCCTTTGAGATTTTGTTTTTATCGGATTGAATACTTTGTTGGATTTGAGAGCACTTGATCTATGTCTTGGCACTCAACTAGCGGATTCCCGAGGTGATATTGGGGTAATCTATGCATAGGGGTTGATGCACATTTTCATGCTTGTTTCTCCGGTAGAAATCTTGGGGCACTCTTTGAGGTTCTTTGTGTTGGATTGAGTATTATGAATCTGATTGTTTGATACATATCACATAATCAACTCACGGATACTCGCGGTGACATTGGAGTATCTAGGTGACATTAGAGTTGGTTGATGTGTATCATATGGTGTTATTTTAGTACAAACTCTTGGTTAGATTGATTGGAAAGAATAGCTTGGTGTTATTTTAGTACGAACTCTAGGATAGATTGATCGGAAAGAATAGCTTTGAGGTGGTTTCGTACCCTACAAACAATTTCTTCTTATGTTCTCCGCTAGATAGGAACTTTGGAGTGATTCTTCATCGCACGTTGAGGGAAGGTTATATGATCCAATTATATTAGCATTGTTGAGAGATTGCACTAGCGTAAGTACGGACCCTAGGCCTCATTTTCAAGCATTGCAATACCGTTTGTGCTCCATTTTATCAATTGCTACCTTGCTGTTTTTTATTGTTCCTATTACAAAAATCAATATCTACTATCATTACTGCACTTGTATCACCATCTCTTCGCCGAACTAGTGCACCTATACAATTTACCATTGTATTTGGTGTGTTGGGGACACAAGAGACTCTTTGTTATTTGGTTGCAGGGTTGTTTGAGAGAGACCACCTTCATCCTACACCTCCCACAGATTGATAAACCTTAGGTCATCCACTTGAGGGAAATTTGCTACTGTCCTACAAAACTCTGCGCTTGGAGGCCCAACACGAGTCTATAAGAACAAGTTGTGTAGTAGACATCAGTATCCTATTATAATTTCCATAAGAATTGTTGTAGGAATTACCATAATTATTAGAGGAATTACTAGAAAACGGCCTAGGGTTAAAATTGCCTCTATACGCGTTATTACCAAAATTGTTCCTACCAACAAAATTCACATCCATAGATTCATTATTATTCTCAATCAAAGTGGACAAAGGCATATCATTAGGATCAATAGGAGCACCCTTGCTAGCAATAAATTTCATAATTTCATCCATCTTTCCACCCAAAGTATTTACTTCTTCAATCGCATGCACTTTTTTACTAGTAGAAGATCTTTCGATATGCCATTGAGAGTAATTTGACATAATATTATCTAGGAGTTTAGTAGCTTCTCCTAATGGGATTTCCATAAAAGTACCACCCATGGCGGAATCTAAAAGATTTCTAGATGCAAAATTCAATCCAGCATAATTGTTTTGTATGATCATCCATAAACTTAAACCATGAGTAGGGCAGTTTCTTATCATCAATTTCATCCTCTCCGAAGATTGTGCAACATGTTCATGATCAACTTGCTTAAAATTCATTATATCGTTCCTAAGGGAGATGATCTTAGCGGGAGGAAAATACTTGGAAATAAAAGAATCTTTACACTTATTCCATGAATCAATACTATTTTTAGGCAAAGTTGAAAACCAAGTTTCAGCACGATCTCATAGTGAGAACGGATATAGCTTCAATTTAACAATATCATTATCCATATCTTTTTTCTTTTGCATATCACACAACTCAACGAACGTATTTAGATGGGATGCAACATCTTCATTTGGACTACCAGAAAATTGTTCGTTCATAACAAGATTCAGCAAAGCGACACTAATTTCATAAGATTCCGCACTAGTGGCGGGAGCAACCGGAGTACTAATAAAATCATTATTATTAGTGTTGGAAAAATCACACAACTTGGTATTTTCTGGAGACATCGTGACAAAGTAAGCAATCTAGCACACAAGCAAACAAAAAAAAAACAAACGAAAATACGAACGGAAAGAAGGCGAATAAAAAGGCAAATATTTTTGTGTTTTTTTCAAAAAATGTTTTAGAAGTGGGGGAGATGAAAACGAGAGGAAAATGGCAAATAATGTAAGTGCAAGAGATTGGTAGGCTTGATGTAGATCCTCCCGGGCAACGGCGCCAGAAATTCTTCCTGCTACTTCTTGAGCTTGCGTTGATTTCTCCCTTGAAGAGGAAAGGGTGATGCAGTAAAGTAGAGATAAGTATTTCCCTCAGTTAAGAACCAAGGTATCAATCCAGTAGGAGGAACACACAAGTCTCCAATAGATGCACCTGCACAAACTAACAAACACTTGCACACAACGAGAAAAAGGGGTTGTCAATCCCTTCACGGTCACTAGCAAGAGTGAGATCTGATAGAGATAGGTATAAAAGATAAGTAAAAGTGTAAAATAAAGTAAATATAAATAAATTGTAGCAAGGTATTTTCGGGTTTTTGGTTTTATAGATCTGAAAATAATATGATAGAAAATAGACCCGGGGGCCATAGGTTTCACTAGAGGCTTCTCTCTTGAAGAAAGCATACGGTGGGTAAACAAATTACTGTTGAGCAATTGATATAAAAGCACATAGTTATGACGATATCCAAGGCAATGATCATGAATATAGGCATCACGTCCATGACAAGTAGATTGACTCCTGCCTACATCTACTACTATTACTCCACACATCGACCGCTATCCAGCATGCATCTAGTGTATTAAGTTAACAGGAACGGAGTAACGCCTTAAGCAAGATGACACGATGTAGAGGGATAGATCCAAACAATATGGTAAAACCCCATCTTTTTATCCTTAATGGCAACAATAAAAATACGTGCCTCGCTACCCCTACTATCACTGGGTGAGGACACCGCAAGATTGAACCCAAAACAAAGCACCTCCGCCATTGCAAGATAGATCAATCTAGTTGGCCAAACCAAATCAATAGATCAGAGAGAAATACTGTGACGCCCCCAGCTCAATCGTGCACTAATCATACACGCAAATGCACATGATCAAGCCTAAGGACTCACGGGAAGATATCACAACACAACTCTAAAACATAAATAAAGTCATACAAGCTTTATATTACAAGCCAGGGCCTCGAGGGCTCGAATACATAGCTCGATGGCATACAAGCATCAGCGGAAGCATCAGATATCTGAGTACAGATATGAAACAGAAACAGATAATACCCTCGAAAGCGGGGTAAAAGAAAACACTACGATCGAAAGGCGCAGGCCTCCTGCCTGGGACCCTCCGATCCTACTCCTGGTCGTTAGTCAACTCGTAGTAGTATCCATCCTCTGGGTAGTAGTAGTAGTCGATCGACGGGGCATCTGTCTCAGGGGCTCCGTCATCTTGGTCACGACAAACTGATATGGGGAGAAAAGGAAAACAAAGCAACCGTGAGTACTCAGAAGTACTCAGCAAGCAAGGATCTACACTACATATGCAACATTTTCAAAGGGAGGCTGTATATGTGGACTGGGCTGCAGAAATGCCAGAATAGAGAGGAGGCCTAGTCCTATCGAAGACTAGCATCTTCAGAGGTCTTGCAGCATTAGAAGAGTGTAGACAGTACCATATAATGTAGCAGTAATGATATCAACCTCACCCAGAGATCCTTTCTCGACTCCCTGCGAGAAAGCAATCCCAGAGCCATACAGTCATCAACCTCGTCCGGAGATCCCTTCTCGACTCCCTGCGAGAAGCAATCCCAGAGCCATAGTATCCAAGTATCCAGTTCTAATTGTATCAATCAGGATACAACTCCGAGTGTCCGTTACCGTAGGACAGGCTATCGATAGAAGTTTTCTTCCCTGTAGGGGTGCACCAACTTACCCAACACGCTCGCTTAACTTCGGCCGGACACACTTTTCCGGGTCATGCCCGGCCTCGGCCAAACGACACACCGCAGGCCTACCTAGAGCTCAGCAGAGAGGTCCCCGCCGGTCTACATCCTAAGCGCAAGGGGGTCTTGGGCCATCGCCCCTCGCCCTCCGGGTCGTTGCGCACATGGCTCAGATCCAAGCACCACCTCTGTCATGAATGACGCCAATCACTCCATGCCGCACTGCTGAACTGGACGTCTGTCAGAGCTTTCGGCTGATGCATACGATGCAGAACGCCCATACTATGCCCATGTGGTGGTTAGTGCTATCGGGCCATAGGCCCACTCAGATCAAATATCCAAACCGTTAGTACCTTGGGCTTGCGGTAACGAGCAGAGACTCACGAAAGATGTGACCCCATCGCCCCGTCTCGAGGACTTGCGGCAAAGGCCAAGAATGCCCGGCCACGCCTCGTATTCTCACTCAGGCACCACACATGCACCCGTCTTCACAACACTCGCCACTTAGGCGCACGCGGGTACCCCTCAGGGTCGACCCGCCTTTCCAAGTAACAACAGTACAGTCCAAGTATCCGTGTGTCCATAACATCAGGGGAATCTGAGGTATCACCCTCGTTGAATTCCCACTCGATGTATCCGTCAAGGTGAACTCGGAGGAATCACCCTCGCTGGGTTCACACTTGAGGTGTTGTACGACGGCGTCGTTATCGGAAGCGGTGAAGGAGGAATCACCCTCGATGACCACGACCGAATAGCTACTCTACAGAGTTAACATCAGAAGTGCTACACGAGGTATCACCCTCGGCACTCGGTGGTAACGCTGCAGTGTCGTTACAACTAAGGGGGTGAGGTGCGGTGCCGGGGCCTGGTCTTCAATCCCGTTGATCGGGTCTTCGGATTATCCAGCGGGGCAGTCAGGATAAGTGGGGTCACTGATAGGTCTCTACCCAGCCTATACTAAGCAGTTTAGGATATGCAGGTAATTATCAACAACAGGTTACAATAAATAGGCTATGCATCAGAATAGGTAAAGCAGTAGCAGCAGTAATTCTAATGCAAGCATAAGAAATTAGAATGGGCGATATCGGGATGATCACGGGGGGGGGGGGGGGGGGTGGGGGGGGCTTGCCTGGTTGCTCGGCGGTAAGGGCAAGGTCGTCAATGGTGTCTTCGGGCTCCGGAGCTGCATCGGCCTCGGGGACGACGTCGGTGTCGGGGGCTACCGAGAGAGAAGAGGGGGAGGAAACAGTAAATACTAAGCAAACAAGTGCATGTCATGTCAATAAGCAGAGCTAGCGGTGTTCTATCGTAGGGCTAGGTAATACCGGCGAAAGAGAAAAACATCCGGGAAAGTATTCCCGGTGTCCGGCATTTCGGACAGACGAAAAGAGGGGAACGGTTGCACATTCGGATAGTTAGGGACGTGTGACGAACGAATGGACCACGTATTCGGATTCGTCTTGTCGTTCTGAGCAATTTTCATGTATAAAGTTTTTCGATCGGAGTTACGGATTAAAAGATATGATTTTCTAAACTTTTTATTAATTTTTGGAATTCTTTTAATTACTAAATTCATCAGAAAAATGAATTATGACGTCATCCTGGCGTCATCACTGAGTCAGCGGTCAACAGACCAGTTGACTGGTCAACAGGGCCCACTGGCAGTGACTGGGCGTTGCCCAGTCAGCATTTGACTGGGTCAACGGGACCCAAGGGCCCAGTGGTCAGTGGCAGAGAGGCGGGGCCCACCGGGGCCAGGTCAGCGCCGGCCGCCGGAGCTCTCCGGCGAGCCCGAACGACGGCGTCTACTCCGGCGAGCTCGGGATCGAGCTATGGTGCATGGTTTTGGGAGATTCTTCTTGCGTTCGAAAGCTGAGCTTGAGCCGCGTCGAGCGGTGCTACTGGCCGGAGCTGGGGTGGTCTGAAATGAGCGGCACAACCACATCGGCGGCGACGGTGTTCGGGTGGAGCTCGGGATTGTTGCTACGGCGTGCGGGCGAGCAAATGGAGCAGTCAGGGGGACTCTACGCGCGAGGGTTAGCAAAACGGGCACAGGCACGAGGCCCAATGGTCACCGTGGCTACGCCGGCGACGAGCTCGCACGGTGGCGGGCTCGGGCACAACGGGGACGGCGGGTAGGGTTCGACCGAGAGGGAGAGAGGAGAGGGGAGAGGTAGGGGTGCTCACAGGGAGCCTGCAGGTGTGCGTAAAGGGCTCGGGGAAGGCTTGTGGTTGCCGGAATCGGCGACGTTGTGCGGCGGTGATCCGAGGAGGAAGAAGGCTCGGGGAGGCGCTACTGTGGCCCTCGTCTTCAGTTCGTCGGCATAGTCGAAGGAGGGGACGACGGCGAGCACGTTGGACACGTCGGGGAGGTGAACGGGGCACGGTGGTCACGAGCTTCACGGTGCCGCGGTCATGGCGGCGCTTGGGCGAGGTGGGGGAACGAGGGAGGAAGGGGGAAATGCTGAGGGAGACGCCAGGGGTTCGCGGGGGTTGCCCTTATCCCCTACGCGGGCGCGGCGACGCGCGTTGTCGACCAGGGAGCGAGGGGGGCCAGGGCGGTGAGCGCGGGCGCGGGCGACAGCGCGGTGAGGTGAACAGGGGAGGTAGGGGACGACGCTAGATGGGCTGGGCCACGGCTGTAGCGAGCAGGCCAAGTGCACAGTAGTTCCTTTAGGCCTTTTTTCCTTTTTCTCTTTTTCTGTTTCTTTTCTTTTCTGTTTGCAAAATGTTTGAGCACCAAATGAACTTTGTTCAAAGTGTGACCTAGTCCATAATTAGCAGTACAATGTACCCTACCACCAAAAACTAGTTTGGGTAAATCATCATTTCATATTTGACTTAGATTAATTAAAAGGTTATTAAATATTATTCTCAGCCATTGTTAGAGGAGGTTTGGGTTACCTAATTAATTTATTAAAAGTTGGTTACAATTTTATAATTGCCTCTGAATTATTTGCTATTTAACGAACATTTTAGTTCTAGGTTTGAGTAACGTTTATTTTCACTTTGAGTTTGAATTTCCAATTTGAATTTGAATTGGAAATGAGATAAGAGCCAAATAATGATTAAGCATTGTTTAACATGATGACATGGCACAATCAAAGGGGTGATTACTGTAGCTAACCACTGGGGGTGTTACAAGTCTCCTCCACTAACAAGAATTCTCGTCCCGAGAATTAAGAGGTAGAAGGAAAAAGTTCGGGGTATTCCGCACGAAGATTATCTTCGCGTTCCCAAGTGGCTTCATCTTCAGTATGATTTGACCACTGCACTTTGAGGAACTTGGTAACCTTCTGACGGGTCCGACGTTCAGCTTCATCGAGGATGCGAATCGGATGTTCCTTATATGAAAGATCATCATGCAATTCGAGCATCTCGTGATCCACTGCTCGGTGCGGAGATTCCTTGAAGCATTTACGAAGTTGCAACACATGGAAGACGTCGTGGATATGGGAGAATTGCGGCGGCAACTCCAATTTATATGCCACCTGACCACGTCTAGCAATAATGCGAAAAGGACCAATGTAGCGTGGAGCTAGTTTGCCCTTGATTCCAAAACGGTGAGTGCCCTTCATAGGAGTGACACGCAGATAAACTTGATCACCAGGTTGATAAGTCAAACCCCATCGTTTGCGATCATAGTTGCTCTTCTGGCAGTCTTGAGCCGTCTTGAGATTTTCTCGGACAATACGAACTTGTTCTTCGGCGTGTTGAATAATATCCGGACCCACGAGCGGTCGTTCCCCAGTTTCTGACCAATTCAGAGGGGTTCGACACTTACGTCCATAGAGTACTTCGAAGGGGGCCATTTTCAAGCTGGCTTGATAGCTGTTGTTATAAGAGAACTTGGCATACAGGAGAGATTCTTCCCACTTCTTGCCGAATGAAATAACACAAGCCCGAAGCATATCTTCAATCACTTGGTTGACTCACTCGACTTGGCCTTGGGATTGGGGATGATAAGTTGAACTCCAAGTAATATGAGTTCCCATAGCTTCTTGGAAACTTTCCCAGAATTTGGAAGTGAAAAGGCCGCCACGGTCCGAACTGATCTCCTTCGGAATACCGTGGAGTGAAACAATTCTGGAGATATACAACTCTGCTAACTGGCTAGCAGTGATTGTCTCCTTGACAGGCAGAAAGTGTGCAACTTTAGATAGTTGGTCGACGACGACAAGAATAGCATCGTGACCCTTCTGTGACCTGGGAAGTCCTGTAATGAAATCCATCTGAACCTTATCCCATTTCCACAGAGGAATAGGAAGTGGTTGCAGAATTCCAGCTGGTTTCTGATGTTCTACTTTAACGCGACGACACACATCACATTCAGCAACATAACGAGCAATGTCCTGCTTCATTCTAGACCACCAGTACCTTTGACGGAGATCACGATACATCTTGGTGCTACCCGGATGAATAGACAGTGGGGTATCATGTGCCTCCTTCATGACCTTGTCGGTCATAAGCTCGAAGCGAGGTACGACGATGCGGTCTCTGAAATACAAGGTTCCATCTTCAGACAGGGAGAAATCCCTGTACTTTACAAGGTGAAGGTCTTTCTTCATCAGATCCATTTCAGCATCTTTAGCTTGCGCATTCTTAACAGCTTTCTCAAGATCTGGTTGTATCACAAGGTTATTAAGAGAACCCTGTGGAACGATACGCAGATTCAGCTTGCACAATTCTTCAAAAAGACGAGGTTGAGCTCGCCTAACCATGAGGTTGTCGCAATAGGACTTGCGGCTTAAGGCATCAGCCATCACGTTAGCCTTGCCAGGGGTATAAGAAATACCCAAATCATAGTCCGCAATGGCCTCCATCCATCTTTGCTGACGGAGGTTTGGAGATGGCTGAGTGAACAAGTACTTCAGACTTTTATGATCCGTGTAGATCTCGCAACGATTACCGAGGAGGTAATGTCGCCACAACTTCAGTGCATAGATGACAGCAGCTAGTTCTAGATCATGTACCGGATAATTCTCTTCATGTGGGCGCAACTGACGAGAGCCATAAGCAATCACTTTACGCTCTTGCATTAGGACACATCCTAATCCTTCACGGGATGCGTCACAATAAATCACAAAGTCTTTGCGGGTATCTGGAGGAGATAGTACTGGGGCAGATGTCAACTTGTCTTTGAGTGTCTGGAAACTTTCCTGACATTTTTCTGTCCATTCAAACTTAACGCCCTTGTGAAGTAGATCAGTCAAAGGCTTAGCAATCTTTGAGAAATTCTCGACAAAACGTCGGCAATAACTTGCAAGGCCGAGAAAACTTCTCACTTGCTTGACGTTCTTCGGAGGAGTCCAGTCTAGAATAGCCAGAACTCGTTCTGGGTTAACGGCAATGCCATCTTTCGAAATCACATGGCCGAGATATGTCACTTCAGATAACCAGAACTCGCATTTGGAGTATTTGGCATACAACTGGTGTTCTCGGAGCCTTTCCAGTACAAGACGGAGGTGTTCGGCATGTTCTTCCTTATTCTTCGAATAAACCAGAATATCATCTAGATATACCACGACGAACTTGTTGAGATAATCCATGAAGATGTAATTCATCAGACGGGACAATGTGGCTGGAGCATTTGTTAAGCCAAATGACATGACAGTTACTCGTAGGAGCCATAATGAGTAACAAATGCAGTCTTGGGAATATCCTCTTCGCGGACACGGATCTGATGATAACCCAACCTCAAGTTGAGTTTAGAAAACACCGATGATCGATCAACTTGCTGGATCCTACTCTCCGTGTGCACTCTGATGCAGAATTCGGTCTTATCGAATGACAACTCGGAGTATAATACAACTCGGAGAGAAAGGTTAAACAAAACAATGGAAAGGAAAATGATTAGCAGACTATTCAGATCAATATCAGGGAAATCGCACAGATATCCAGCTCTCCGGGTGGATGTGATTACGAGAACCTAATGTTGGAGTTAGTAAAATTTTTAACCCGAATAGAAGAGAGCTCAGAGTCCCAGAGTAAAGGTCGAGGAGTAAAAGATCCTAATACCACCCAATTGGCGACGTGGGCCCGTAAGCCACACAGCCAAGTTAGTAAATTAGTTTTTGGACCACTAGACTCAACTTCGGCCAAGGAGTTGGAAAGGGGGTTCCTACAGGCAGTCGGCTCTGATACCAACTTGTGACGCCCCCAGCTCAATCGTGCACTAATCATACACGCAAATGCACATGATCAAGCCTAAGGACTCACGGGAAGATATCACAACACAACTCTAAAACATAAATAAAGTCATACAAGCTTTATATTACAAGCCAGGGCCTCGAGGGCTCGAATACATAGCTCGATGGCATACAAGCGTCAACGGAAGCATCAGATATCTGAGTACAGATATGAAACAGAAACAGATAAGCCCCTCGAAAGGCGGGGTAAAAGAAAACACTACGATCGAAAGGCGCAGGCCTCCTGCCTGGGACCCTCCGATCCTACTCCTGGTCGTCAGTCAACTAGTAGTAGTATCCATCCTCTGGGTAGTAGTAGTAGTCGATCGACGGGGCATCTGTCTCAGGGGCTCCGTCATCTTGGTCACGACAAACTGATATGGGGAGAAAAGGAAAACAAAGCAACCGTGAGTACTCAGAAGTACTCAGGAAGCAAGGATCTACACTACATATGCAACATTTTCAAAAAGAGGCTGTATATGTGGACTGGGCTGCAGAAATGCCAGAATAGAGAGGAGGCCTAGTCCTATCGAAGACTAGCATCTTCAGAGGTCTTGAAGCATTAGAAGAGTGTAGACAGTACCATATAATGTAGCAGTAATGATATCAACCTCACCCAGAGATCCTTTCTCGACCCCCTGCGAGAAAGCAATCCCAGAGCCATACAGTCATCAACCTCGTCCGGAGATCCCTTCTCGACTCCCTGCGAGAAGCAATCCCAAAGCCATAGTATCCAAGTATCCAGTTCTAATTGTATCAATCAGGATACAACTCCGAGTGTCCGTTACCGTAGGACAGGCTATCGATAGAAGTTTTCTTCCCTGCAGGGGTGCACCAACTTACCCGCACGCTCGCTTAACTTCGGCCGGACACACTTTTCTGGGTCATGCCCGGCCTCGGCCAAACGACACACCGCAGGCCTACCTAGAGCTCAGCAGAGAGGTCCCCGCCGGTCTACATCCTAAGCGCAAGGGGGTCTTGGGCCATCGCCCCTCGCCCTCCGGGTCGTTGCGCACATGGCTCAGATCCAAGCACCACCTCTGTCGTGAATGGCGCCAATCACTCCATGCCACACTGCTGAACTGGACGTCTGTCAGAGCTTTCGGCTGATGCATACGATGCAGAACGCCCATACTATGCCCACGTGGTGGTTAGTGCTATCGGGCCAGAGGCCCACTCAGATCAAATATCCAAACCGTTAGTACCTTGGGCTTGCGGTAACGAGCAGAGACTCACGAAAGATGTGACCCCATCGCCCCGTCTCGAGGACTTGCGGCAAGGGCCAAGAATGCCCGGCCACGCCTCGTATTCTCACTCGGGCACCACACAGGCACCCGTCTTCACAACACTCGCCACTTAGGCGCACGCGGGTACCCCTCAGGGTCGACCCGCCTTTCCAAGTAACAACAGTACAGTCCAAGTATCCGTGTGTCCATAACATCAGGGGAATCCGAGGTATCACCCTCGTTGAATTCCCACTCGATGTATCCGTCAAGGTGAACTCGGAGGAATCACCCTCGCTGGGTTCACACTTGAGGTGTTGTACGACGGTGTCGTTATCGGAAGCGGTGAAGGAGGAATCACCCTCGATGACCAGGACCGAATAGCTACTCTACAGAGTTAACATCAGAAGTGCTACACGAGGTATCACCCTCGGCACTCGGTGGTAACGCTGCAGTGTCGTTACAACTAAGGGGGTGAGGTGCAGTGCCGGGGCCTGGTCTTCAATCCCGTTGATCGGGTCTTCGGATTATCCAGCGGGGCAGTCAGGATAAGTGGGGTCACTGATAGGTCTCTACCCAGCCTATACTAAGCAGTTTAGGATATGCAGGTAATTATCAACAGAAGGTTACAATAAACAGGCTATGCATCAGAATAGGTAAAGTAGTAGCAGCAGTAATTCTAAGGCAAGCATAAGAAATTAGAATGGGCAATATCGGGTTGATCAAAGGGGGGAGGGGGGCTTGCCTGGTTGCTCGGCGGCAAGGCCAAGGTCGTCAATGGTGTCTTCGGGCTCCGGAGCTGCGTCGGCCTCGGGGACGACGTCGGTGTCGGGGGCTACCGAGAGAGAAGAGGGGGAGGAAACAGTAAATACTAAGCAAACAAGTGCATGTCATGTCAATAAGCAGAGCTAGCGGTGTTCTATCGTAGGGCTAGGTAATACCGGCGAAAGAGAAAAACATCCGGGAAAGTATTCCCGATGTCCGGCATTTCGGACAGACGAAAAGAGGGGAACAGTTGCACATTCGGATAGTTAGGGACGTGTGACGGACAAACGGGTCGCGTACTCGGATTCGTCTTGTCGTTCTGAGCAATTTTCATGTATAAAGTTTTTCGATCGGAGTTACGGATTAAAAGATATGATTTTCTAAAGTTTTTATTAATTTTTGGAATTCTTTTAATTACTAAATTCATCAGAAAAATGAATTATGACGTCATCGTGGCGTCATCACTGCGTCAGCGGTCAACAGACCAGTTGACTGGTCAACGGGGCCCACGCGGGGCCCACTGGCAGTGACTAGGCGTTGTCCAGTCAGCATTTGACTGGGTCAACGGGACCCAGGGGCCCAGTGGTCAGTGGTAGAGAGGCGGGGCCCACCGGGGCCAGGTCAGCGCCGGCCGCCAGATCTCTCCGGCGAGCCCGAACGACGACGTCTACTCCGGTGAGCTCGGGATCGAGCTATGGTGCACGGTTTTGGGATATTCTTCTTGCGTTCAAAAGCTGAGCTTGAGCCGCGTCGAGCGGTGCTACTGGCCGGAGCTGGGGTGGTCTGAAATGAGCGGCACGACCACATCGGCGGCGACGGTGTTTGGGTGGAGCTCAGGATTGTTGCTACGGCGTGTGGGCGAGCAAATGGAGCAGTCAGGGGGACTCTACGCGCGAGGGTGAGCAAAACGGGCACAGGCACAAGGCCCAATGGTCGCCGTGGCTACGCCGGCGATGAGCTCGCGCGGTGGCGGGCTCGGGCACAACAGGGACGGCGGCTAGGGTTTGACCGAGAGGGAGAGAGGAGAGGGGAGAGGTAGGGGTGCTCACAGGGAGCCTGCAGGTGTGCGTAATGGGCTCGGGGAAGGCTTGTGGTTGCCGGAATCGGCGACGTCGTGCGGCGGCGATCCGAGGAGGAAGAAGGCTCGGGGAGGCGCTACTGTGGCCCTCGTCTTCGGTTCGTCGGCATAGTCGAAGGAGGGGATGATGGGGAGCACGTTGGACACGTCGGGGAGGTGAAAGGGGCACGGTGGTCGCGAGCTTCACGGTGCCGCGGTCATGGCGGCGCTCGGGCGAGGTGTGGGAACGAGGGAGGAAGGGGGGAAATGGCGAGGGAGACGCCAGGGGTTCGCGAGGGTTGCCCTTATCCCCTACGCGGGCGCGGCGACGCGCGTTGTCGACCAGGGAGCGAGGGGGGCCAGGGCGGTGAGCGCGGGCGCGGGCGACAGTGCGGCGAGGTGAACAGGGGAGGTAGGGGACGACACTAGATGGGCTGGGCCGCGGCTGTAGCGAGCAGGCCAAGTGCACAGTAGTTCCTTTAGGCCTTTTTTCCTTTTTCTCTTTTTCTCTTTTTCTCTTTCTTTTCTGTTTGCAAAATGTTTGAGCACCAAATGAACTTTGTTCAAAGTGTGACCTAGTCCATAATTAGCAGTACAATGTACCCTACCACCAAAAACTAGTTTGGGTAAATCATCCTTTCATATTTGACTTAGATTAATTAAAAGGTTATTAAATATTATTCTCAGCCACTGTTAGAGGAGGTTTGGGTTACCTAATTAATTTATTAAAAGTTGGTTACAATTTTATAATTGCCTCTGAATTATTTGCTATTTAACGAACATTTTAGTTCTAGGTTTTAGTAACTTTTATTTTCACTTTGAGTTTGAATTTCCAATTTGAATTTGAATTGGAAATGAGATAAGAGCCAAATAATGATTAAGCACTATTTAACATGATGACATGGCACAATCAAAGGGGTGATTACTGTAGCTAACCAGTGGGGGTGTTACAAATACAAAGCTATCTTAATCATGCATAAAAGAGTGCAGAGGAGACTCAAATAATATTCATAGATAATCTGATCATAAACCCACAATTCATCGGATCTCAACAAACACACCGCAAAAGAAGATTACATCGAATAGATCTCCAAGAACATCGAGGAGAACATTGTATTGAAGATCAAAGAGAGAGAAGAAGCCATTTAGCTACTAGCTATGGACTCGTAGGTCTGTGGTAAACTACTCACACATCATCGGAAGGGTAGCAAGGTTGGTGTAGACGCCCTCCGTGATCGAATTCCCCTCCGACAGAGTGCTGGAAAAGGCCCCAAGATGGGATCTCACGAGAATAGAAGCTTGCGGCGGCGGAAAAGTATTTTTGGTGTGCCCTCTAGTATACGGGGAATATTTGGGTATTTATGGAGCTGAGATTAGGGTTAGGTGAGTCCCGAGGGGCCCACAAGCCTGGGGGGCACGCCTCTAGGGCTGGTGGCCCTCTCGTGGCTCCTCTGGCCTCCTCCCAAAGCTTCGTGGTTGTCTTCTGGTCGAAGAAAAATCCTCAAAAAGTTTCGTTTCGTTTGGACTCCGTTTGGTATTGATTTTCTGTAGAAGACAAAAACAAGGGAAAACAACAACTAGCAATGGGAACTAGGTTAATAGGTTAGTCCCAGAAAATGATATTAAATAGTATATTAATGCATATAAAACATCCAAGATGGATAATATAATAGCATGGAACAATAAAAAATTATAGATACGTTGGTGACGTATCAGCACACGGTTTTCTTCCTTCAATCTACTGATTTCTTGCTTAAGCTCCACTATCCTCTTACACAATGTATTCTTGTTTTCCTGTAGAAGATGGAAAGGAATAAATTGGATCTTAGATGGGTTTACTGTGTTTGGGAGACTCGACTTCTTGAACTCCACATGCATATCCCCCGGTTGGGGTAGAGGGACATCATCTTCATCCGAGCCCGTGTCCTCCATCCCCTTCGAGTTAACATCTTGCTCTTCTTCTGTGGTCCATCCATAGGGATCTATGTCCCCATAGATCTTTGGATTTGCAACATAGTGTGATACGATGCTCACTCCATCTGAGTCTTGGGTCGACATTCTTTCAAATCTGTCAGAAAAATAGAACGAAACAAGAACAGAGGATATTTCCGTGATGCGGTGGTCAAAGCGTTCGGGAGTATATATAAAGAATTTTTATCGTGCAAAACACATATACCAGAAGAAAACAGAGTTGGAGAGGCTCATGAGGGGCCCACAAGCCACCAAGGCACGCCTGGGGGGGGGGGGGGTAGGCGCGCCCTGCTGCCTTGTGGGCACCTGGGTGGCCCCTCGGGTGTTTCTTATTTTTGTATTTTTTCTAATATTCCAAAACTGGCAGAAAGTATTTTTATGGCATTTTCTGAGTCGGTTTACTTATCATATCACGTACCTCTTCCTTTTCAAGGTTCTGGAGTGTTCTGGAAGGTCTCTTTTATGTATTCCTCCGGTGTCATAGTTTGAATAATGTTAGTCTCAACATTAATAGGCGTACCTGAGATATAATGCTTAATTCTTTGTCCATTGACCACCTTCGGATTAGTGCCTTCGGCATTATTGATCTTAATAGCTCCAAAGTGATAAACTTCTTCGATGATATATGATCCTTCCCATTTGGAGAGAAGTTTCCCTGTAAAAAATCTAAAACAAGAATTGTACAAGAGAGCATACTCACCCACTTTGAATTCCAGTTTTTGGATTCTTTTATCACTACAAAAAAAAACACTTCCGTGATGATACGTGATAACCCACAAGTATAGGGGATCGTTTGTAGACTTTTTCGATAAATAAGGGTGTCGAACCCAACGAGGAGCTAAAGGTAGAACAAATATTCCCTCAAGTTCTATCGACCACCGATACAACTCTATGCACACTTAACGTTTGCTTTACCTAGAACAAGAATAAAACTAGAAGTGCTTTGTAGGTATGAAGGGATAAGTTTGCAAGATAATAAAGAATGTGAAAATAAAACATAGGTGCTGTTCTAATTGAAGTACAATTAAATTAGTATAGCGAGTGTGGATTAGTAGTGGTACAATTTGCGGAAATGTCCCTAAGTAATTGACTACGTTACTAGACCGATAGCAAGTTTTTATGTGGGAGAGGCCACTGCTAGCATGTCATCCCTTACTTGGAATTCTATGCACTTACGATTGGAACTATTAGAAAGCATCCGCAACTTCTAACGTTCATTAAGGTAAAACCCAACCATAGCATGAAGATATATATTGGTCCCCCTTCAATCCTGTATGCATCAATTTCTATGTTTAGGAAGAAGCTTCTGTCACTCTTGCCCTCCAATGCATAGTCCTATCACTATACAACTAACCCTATGGTGTGATCCACACGCTCTCTCATATGATGGGCATCAAAGGACATCAACATAACCACAAGCAAACTAAACCAATCATAGCAATTCACCAATTACTAGTAGGACAACAAAAATCTACTCAAGCATCATAGGATGGCAACATATCATTGGATGATAATATGAAGCACCAAGCACCATGTTCAAGTAGAGGGTACAGTTGGTTGCGGGAGAGTGGTCCACTGTAGATAGATGGGGGAAGGTGATGGATTTGTTGGTGAAGATGACAGAGTTGTTGAAGTAGATCGCCGTCACATGATGATTGCCCCAGCGGCGTTCCGACGCCACCGGGAGAGGGGGAGAGAGCCCCCTCCTTCTTCTTGTTCCTTGGCCTTCCCCTTAGATGGGAGGAGGTTTCCCCCTCTGGTCCATGGTTGCCATGGTGGTTGAGGGGCGAGAGCCCCTCCTAAATTGGATCTATCCCTCTGTTCTCTTCTGTTTCACGTTCCTGTTTTTTGGCCCTTCACCGTTTCTTAAATTCCTAGAGATCGGTAACTCCGATCGCGCTGAAATTTATACACAATTTTTTCCAATAAATTATCTTTCTTGCGCCCGAAGAAGAGCCCCAACCGACTTACAGGGTGCCCACAAGACACCTGGGTGCGACAAGGGGTGCCCGACGCGCCCTGGTGGGTAGTGGAGGCCGTGGGCCTCCGTTTGCGTTGATTCCACCTCCCAAAAATCACATATATTCCAAAATAATTCTCCGTAAATTTTTATCGCGTTTGGACTTCGTTTGATATGGATATTCTGCGAAACAAAAAACATGCAACAAACTGGAACTGACACTGGGCACTGGATCAATATGTTAGTCCAATAAATCATATAAATTGTTGCCAAAAGTATGTGAAAGTTGTATAATATCGGCATGAAACAATAAAAAAGTATAGATATGATGAAGACATATCAGCATCCCCAAGCTTAATTCTTGCTCGTCCTCGAGGAGGTAAATGATAAAAAAGAGATAATTTTTTATGTGGAATGCTACCTAGCATAATCTTGATCATATATATAATCATGGCATGAATATTAAGACACGAGTGATTCAAAGCAATAGTCTATAATTTGACATAAATACATCAATACTCAAGCATCCCGACAAACAATCATGTCTTTCGAAAAATCAATGCTAAAGAACGCTATCCCTACAAAATCATATAGTCTTGTCGTGCTACATCTTCTTAACTCAAAGTATTTATCATGCACAACCCCGATGACAAGCCGAGCAATTGGTTCATACTTTTTAACGCGCTTCAGCTTTTTCAACCCTCACGCAATACATGAGCGCAATCCATGGACTTAGCACTATGGGTGGAATAGAGTATGATGATAGGAGTAAACATAGAAAATACAAAAAGGTAAGAAAGTCTCACATCGACGCGGGTAATCAACGGGCTATGGAGATGCCCATCAATTGATATCGATGCAAGGAGTAGGGATTGCCATGCAACAGATGCACTAAGATCTATAAGTGTATGTAAGCATAAACTAAAAACTAAGTAGGTGTGCATCTAACTCTATGATGAAAATGTTGGAAATATACCCTAGAGGCAATAATAAAGTGGTTATTATTATATTTCCTTAATCATGATAAAGTTTTATTATTCATGCTAGAATTGTATTGATTGGAAACTTGAATACATGTGTGAATACATAAGCAAATACCATGTCCCTAGTAAGACTCTACTAGACTAGCTCGTTGATCAAAAGATGGTTAAGGTTTCCTGACCATAGACATGAGTTGTCATTTGATAACGGGATCACATCATTAGAAGAATGATGTGATGGACAAGACCCATCCGTTAGCTTAGCATATGATCGTTCAGTTTATTGCTACTACTTTCTTAATGTCAAATACATATTCCTTCGACCATGAGATCATGCAACTCCCGGATACCAGAGTAATACCTTGTGTGCTATCAAATGTCACAACATAACTGGGTGATCATAAAGATGCTCTACAGGTATCTCCGAAGGTGTCTGTTGAGTTGGCATGGATCGAGATTGGGATTTGTCACTCCATGTATCGGAGAGGTATCTCTGGGCCCTCTCGGTAATACAACATCACAAGAAGCTTGCATGCAAAGTGACTAAGGAGTTAGTTATGAGATGATGTATTACGGAACGAGTAAAGAGACTTGCCGGTAATGAGATTGAACTAGGTATGGAGATACCGACGATCAAATCTCGGGCAAGTAACATACAGACGGACAAAGGGAACTACGTATGTTGTCATAAAGGTTCGATCGATAAAGATCTTCGTCGAATATGTAGGAACCAATATGGGCATCCAGGTCCCGCTATTGGTTATTGACCGGAGAAGCGTCGCGGTCATGTCAACATCATTCTCGAACCCGTAGGGTCCGCACGCTTAACGTTCGTTGACGATATAGTGTTATATGAGTTATGTGAAATTGTGACCAAATGTTGTTCGGAGTCCCGGATGAGATCACAAACATGATGAGGAGCTTCAGAATGGTCCGGAGGTAAAGATTGATATATAGGACGATACTATTTGGTCTCCGGAGATGTTTCAGAATGCTCCAGGTATTTATCAGATCACCGGAAGGGGTTACGGGAAGGCCATGGCTAGTTATTGGGCTTATTGGGCCAACGAGGGAAGCACACCAGCCCACAAGGGGCTGGTGTGCCCCACCTCTAGGTCGCCGGCCCTAGGGAAGTAAAAGAGGAGGGCTAGCCCCTCCTGCCTTCCCCTCCATAAGAGAGAAAGGAAGGGGGGGCGCCTCCCCTCCTGCCTTCTCCCAAGGCACCAAAGAAGGAAGGGGGGCCGCGGCCAAGGCAGGCCCTAGGGCTGGCCCCGGCCCCCTTGCGGGCGCCCTAGGCTGCCTCCCCTCCTCCCCCACCTATATATATGAGAGAAGGGAGAGGGGCAAGACACACCATGATCGCCAAGCCATGTGCGGCGCCCCATCTCCCTCTAGTTCTAGTTCCTCCTCCGTCCATGTCCGTTGTGCTTGGCGAAGCCCTGCGGATAGTTTCACCATCACTGTCACCACGCCGTCGTGCTACCGGAACTCATCTACTACTTCACCTCTCTTGCTGGATCGAGAAGGCGAGGACGTCATCGAGCTGAACATGTGCTGAACGCGGAGGTGCCGTACGTTCGGTACTTGATCGGGACGGATCATGAAGGTGTACGACTACATCAACCGTGTTGATAAACACTGGCGCTTCGCGATCTACAAGGGTATGTAGATGCTCTCCCCCTCTTGTAGGTATGCATCTCCATGGATAGATCTTGCGTGTGCGTAGAATTTTTTTTGTTTTCCATGCAACGTTCCCCAACTATGGCATCATGAGCCAGGTCTATGCGTAGATGATATGCACAAGTAGAACATAAAGGAGTTGTGGTCGGTGATGTTCATACTGCTTACCACTAACGTCTTATTTTGATTCGGCGGCATTGTGGGATGAAGCAGCCTGAACCAACCTTACATGTCCACGCACATGAGACTGGTTCCACCGACTGACATGCAACTTGTTTTGCATAAAGGTGGCTGGCGGGTGTCTGTTTCTCCTGCTTTAGTTGAATCGAATTTGACTACGGCCGTTCCTTGCAGAAAGTTAAAATAGCAAACTTGATAATCACCGTTGTGGTTTTGCGTAGGTAAGAATGGTTCTTGCTAGTTGCCCGTAGCAGCCACTTAAAACTTGCAACAACAAAGTAGAGGACGTCTAACTTGTTTTTGCAAGGCATGTTGTGATGTGATATGGTCAAGATATGATATGATATATGTTGATGTATGAGATGATCATGTTTTGTAATAAGTTCACGACTTGCATGTCGATGAGTACGACAACCGGTAGGAGCCTTAGGGTTGTCTTTAATTATTGTATGACCTGCGTGTCAATCACTAAGCGCCATGTAATTGCTTTACTTTATCACTATGCATTAGCAATAGTTGTCGAGATGACCCCGATGCTACGATGGAGATCAAGGTGTCGTGCCGGTGACGATGGAAATCAAAAGCACAAGATGATGATGGCCATATCATGTCACATATTTTTGATTGCATGTGATGTTTATCCTTTATGCATCTTATTTTGCTTAGAATGACGGTAGCATTATAAGATGATCCCTTCACTTAATGTCAAGATAAAAGTGTTCTCCCCGAGTACGCACCGTTGCTAAAGTTCGTTGTTTCGAAGCACCTCGTGATGATCGGGTGTGATAGACTCTACGTTCGCATACAACGGGTGTAAGCCAGTTTTGCACATGCAGAATACTTGGGTTAAACTTGACGAGCCTAGCATGTATAGACATGGTCTCGGAACACTGGAGACCGAAAGGTTGAACGTGAGTCATATAGTAGATATGATCAACATAGAGATGTTCACCATTGAAGACTACCCCATCTCACGTGATGATCAGACATGGGTTAGTTGATTTGGATCATGTATCACTTAGACAACTTGAGGGATGTTGATTTAAGTGGGACTTCATTAGTAATTTGATTATTTGAACTAAAATTTATCATGAACTTAGTCGTAATAGTTTTTGCATATCTATGTTGTAGATCAATGGCCCGTGCTATCGTTCCCTTGAATTTTAATGCGTTCCTAGAGAAAGCTAAGTTGAAAGATTATGGTAGCAACTACACAGACTGGGTCCGTAACTTTAGGATTATTCTCATTCCTGCACAGAAGAATTATGTCCTTGATGCACCGCTAGGTGACAGACCTGCCGCAGGAGCTACTGCAGATGTTATGAACGTCTGGCAGGCTCAATCTAATGACTACTCAATAGTTCAGTGTGCCATGCTTTACGGTTTAGAACCAGGACTTCAAAGACATTTTGAACGCCATGGAGCATATGAGATGTTCCAAGAGCTGAAGTTGATATTTCAAGCTAATGCACGGGTTGAGAGATATGAAGTCTCCAACAAGTTCTATAGTTGTAAGATGGAGGAGAACAGTTCTGTCAGTGAACACATACTCAAAATGTCTAGGTATCATAACCATTTGACTCAGCTGGGAATTGATCTTCTAGTTGAGAGTGTTATTGACAGAGTTCTTCAGTCACTGCCACCAAGCTACAAAGGCTTCGTGATGAACTATAATATGAAAGGGATGACAAAAACGATTCCCGAGCTCTTCGCGATGCTGAAATCGGTGGAGGTAGAAATCAAGAAGGAGCATCAAGTGTTGATGGTTAACAAGACCACTAGTTTCAAGAAAAAGGGCAAGGGAAAGAAAGGGAACTTCAAGAAGAATGGCAAGCAAGTTGCCGCTCCCGTGAAGAAGCCCAAAGCTGGACACAAGCCTGAGACTGAGTGCTTCTACTGCAAAGGAAATGGTCACTGGAAGCGGAACTGCCCCAAATACTTGGCGGATAAGAATGTTGGCAAAGTGAACAAAGGTATATTTGATATACACATTATTGATGTGTTCCTTACTAATGCTCATAGTAGCGCCTGGGTATTTGATACTGGCTCGGTTGCTCATATTTGTAACTTGAAACAAGAGCTGCGGAATAAACGAAGATTGGCTAAGGACGAGGTGACAATGCGCGTCAGGAATTGTTCCAAGGTCGATGTGATCGCCGTCGACACGCTACCTCTACATCTACCTTCGGGATTAGTTTTAGACCTCAATAATTGTTATTTGGTGCCAACGTTGAGCATGAACATTATATCTGGATCTTGTTTATTGCGAGATGGTTATTCATTTAAGTCAGAGAATAATGGTTGTTCTATTTATATGAGTAATATCTTTTATGGTCATGCACCTTTGATGAATGGTCTATTCTTGTTGAATCACGATCGTAGTGATACACATATTCATAATATTGATGCCAAAAGATGCAAAGTTGATAATGATAGTGCAACATACTTGTGGCACTGCCGTTTAGGTCATATTGGTGTAAAGCGCATGAAGAAACTCCATGCGGATGGACTTTTGGAGTCACTTGATTATGAATCATTTGATACTTGCGAACCTTGCCTCATGGGTAAGATGACTAAAACTCCGTTCTTCGGAACAATGGAGTGAGCTAATGACTTATTGGAAATAATACATACCGATGTATGCGGTCCGATGAGTGTTGACGCACGCGGCGGGTATCATTATTTTCTGACCTTCACAGATGATTTGAGTAGGTATGGGTATATCTACTTCATGAAACACAAGTCTGAAACATTTGAAAAGTTCAAAGAATTTCAGAGTGAAGTAGAAAATCATTGTAACAAGAAAATAAAGTTTCTACGATCTGATCGCGGAGGCAAATATTTGAGTTACGAGTTTGGTCTTCATTTAAAATGTGGAATAGTTTCGCAACTCATGCCACCTGGAACACCACAGCGTAATGGTGTGTCCGAACATCGTAACCATACTTTAGTAGATATGGTGCGTTCTATGATGTCTCTTACCAATTTGCCTTTATCATTTTGGGGTTATGCATTAGAGATAGCTGCATTCACGTTAAATAGGGCACCGTCTAAATCCGTTGAGATGACACCGTATGAACTATGGTTTGGCAAGAAACATAAGTTGTCATTTCTTAAAGTTTGGGGATGCGACACTTAGGTCAAAAGGCTACAACCTGATAAGCTCGAACCCAAATCTGAGAAGTGCGTCTTCATAGGATACCCTAAAGAAACTATTGGGTACACCTTCTACCACAGATCCGAAGGCTAGATCTTTGTTGCAAAGAATGGGTCATTTCTAGAGGAGTTTCTCTCGAAAGAAGTGAGTGGGAGGAAAGTAGAACTTGATGAGGTAATTGTACCTCCTCTGAAATAGGAAAGTAGCACATCAGAGAAAACCGTTCCCGTGATGCCTACACCAACTAGAGAGGAAGCTAATGATGATGATCATGAAACTTCGGATCAAGTTACTACTAAACCTCGTAGGTCGACCAGAACATGTTCCGCACCAGAGTGGTACGGTAATCCAGTCCTGGAAGTCAAGTTGTTAGACAACGGTGAACCTATGAACTATGAAGAAGCTATGATGAGCCCAGATTCTGACAAATGGCTTGAGGCCATGAAATCTGAGATAGAATCCATGTATGAGAACAAAGTGTGGACTTTGGTTGACTTGCCTGATGACCGATAGGCCATTGAAAATAAATGGATCTTCAAGAGCAAGACGGACGCTGATGGTAATATCACTGTCTACAAAACTTGACTTGTCGCGAAAGGTATTCGACAAGTTCAAGGGGTTGACTACGATGCGACTTTCTCACCCGTAGCTATGCTTAAGTCTGTCCGAATCATGTTAGCAATTGCCGCATTTTATGATTATGAAATCTGGCAAATGGATGACAAAACTGCATTCCTTAACGGATTTCTTAAAGAAGAGTTGTATATGATGCAACCATAAGGTTTTGTCGATCCTAAAGGTGCTAACAAAGTGTGCAAGCTCCAGTGATCCATCTATGGACTGGTGTAAGCATCTCGGAGTTGGAATATACGCTTTGATGAGGTGATCAAAGCATATGGTTTTATACAGACTTATGGTGAAGCCTGTATTTACAAGAAAGTGAGTGGGAGCTCTGTAGCATTTCTGATATTATATGTGGATGACATATTGCTGATTGGAAATGATATAGAATTTCTGGATAGCATAAAAGGATACTTGAATAAGAATTTTTAATGAAAGACCTCGGTGAAGCTACTTATATATTGGGCATCAAGATCTATAGGGATAGATTGAGACGCTTAATAGGACTTTCACAAAGCACATACCTTGACAAAGTTTTAAAGAAGTTCAAAATGGATCAACCAAAGAAAGGGTTCTTGCATGTATTGCAAGGTGTGAAGTTGAGTAAGACTCAAAGCCCGACCACGACAAAAGATAGAGAGAGAATGAAAGTCATTCCCTATGCCCCAGCCATAGGTTCTATAAAGTATGCCATGCTATGTACCAGACCTGTTGTGTGCCTTGCCATGAGTCCGGCAAGGGGGTACAATAGTGATCCAAGAGTGGATCACTGGACAATGGTTAAAATTATCCTTAAGTACCTAAAGAGGACTAAGGAAATGTTTCTCGATTATGGAGGTGATAAAGAGTTCATCGTAAAGGGTTACGTTGATGCAAGCTTTAATACTGATTTGGATGGCTCTGAGTCTTAATCTAGATACGTATTGAACGTGGGAGAAATTAGCTAGAGTAGCTCCATGCAGAGCATTGTAGACATAAAAATTTGCAAAGTACGCACGGATCTAAATGTTACAAGCCCGTTGACTAAAACCTCTCTCACAAGCAAAACATGATCACACCTTAGAACTCATTTGGTGTTAATCACATGGCGATGTGAACTAGATTATTGACTCTAGTGCAAGTGGGAGACTGTTGGAAATATGCCCTAGAGGCAATAATAAAGTGGTTATTATTATATTTCCTGAATCATGATAAAGGTTTAATATTCATGCTAGAATTGTATTGATTGGAAACTTAAATACATGTGTGAATACATAAGCAAATACCAAGTCGCTAGTAAGACTCTACTAGACTAGCTCGTTGATCAAAAGATGGTTAAGGTTTCCTGACCATAGACATGAGTTGTCATTTGATAACGGGATCACATCATTAGAAGAATGATGTGATGGACAAGACTCATCCGTTAGCTTAGCATATGATCGTTCAGTTTATTGCTACTGCTTTCTTAATGTCAAATACATATTCCTTCGACCATGAGATCATGCAACTCCCGGATACCGGAGGAATACCTTGTGTGCTATCAAACATCACAACGTAATTGGGTGATCATAAAGATGCTCTACAGGTATCTCCGAAGGTGTCTGTTGAGTTGGCATGGATCGATATTGGCATTTGTCACTCCATGTATCGGAGAGGTATCTCTGGGCCCTCTCGGTAATACAGCATCACAAGAAGCTTGCAAGCAAAGTGACTAAGAAGTTAGTTACGAGATGATGTATTACGAAACGAGTAAAGAGACTTGCCGGTAACGAGATTGAACTAGGTATGGAGATACCAACGATCGAATCTTGGGCAAGTAACATACCGATGGACAAAGGGAACTACGTATGTTGTCATAAAGGTTCGACTGATAAAGATCTTCGTAGAATATGTAGGAACCAATATGGGCATCCAGGTCCCGCTATTGGTTATTGACCGGAGAAGCGTCTCGGTCATGTCTACATCATTCTCGAACCCGTAGGGTCCGCACGCTTAACGTTCGTTGACGATATAGTATTATATGAGTTATGTGAAATAGTGACCGAATGTTGTTCAGAGTCCCGGATGAGATCACGGACATGACGAGGAGCTTTGGTATTATCCGGCGGTAAAGATTGATATATAGGACGATACTATTTGGTCTCCAGAAAGGTTTCGAAATGCACCAGGTATTTATCGGATCACCGGAAGGGGTTACAGGAAGGCCACGGGGAGTTATTGGGCTTATTGGGCCAACGAGGGAAGCACACCAGCCCACAAGGGGCTGGTGCACCCCACCTCTGGGCCACCGGCCCTAGGGAAGGAAAATGGGAGGGCTAGCCCCTGCTGCCTTCCCCTCCACAAGAGAGAAAGGAAAGGGGGGGCGGCCAGGGCAGGCCCTAGGGCTGGCCGCCGGCCCCCTTGGGGGCGCCCTAGGCTGCCTTCCCTCCTCCCCCACCTATATATATGAGAGAAGGGAGAGGGGCAAGACACACCACGATCCCCAAGCCGTGTGCGGTGCCCCGTCTCCCTCTAGTTCTAGTTCCTCCTCCGTCCACGTCTGTTGTGCTTGGCGAAGCCCTGCGGATAGTTTCACCACCACCGTCACCACGCCGTCGGGCTGCCGGAACTCATCTACTACTTCACCTCTCTTGTTGGATCGATAAGGCGAGGCCGTCATTGAGCTGAACATGTGCTGAACGCGGAGGTGCCGTACGTTCGGTACTTGATCGGGACGGATCGTGAAGGTGTACAACTACATCAACCACGTTGATAAAAGCTTCCGCTTAGCGATCTACAAGGGTATGTAGATGCTCTCCCCCTCTCATAGCTATGCATCTCCATGGATAGATCTTGCGTGTGCGTAGAATTTTGTTTTGTTTTCTGTGACGCCCCCGGCTCAATCGTGCACTAATCATACACGCAAATGCACATGATCAAGCCTAAGGACTCACGGGAAGATATCACAACACAACTCTAAAACACAAATAAAGTCATACAAGCTTTATATTACAAGCCAGGGGCCTCGAGGGCTCAAATACATAAGCTCGCATACAAGCGTCAGTGGAAGCATCAGATATCTGAGTACAGATATAAAAGAAAACACAGAAAGGCCTTAAAAGGCGGGACAAAAGAAAACACTACAATCGAAAGGCGCAAGCCTCCTGCCTGGGACCCTCCAATCCTACTCCTGATCGTTGGCCAACTCGTAGTAGTATCCACCCTCAGGGTAGAGGTAGCGATCGTTGGCGGGGGCAGCTGTATCCGGGGCTCCGTCATCTGGTTGCATCAAAAGGATATGGGGAGAAAAGAAAGCAAAGCAACCATGAGTACTCATCCGAAGTACTCAGCAAGCAAGGATCTACACTACATATGCAACATTATCAAGGGGAGGCTGTATATGTGGACTGGGCTGCAGAAATGCCAGAATAGAGAGAAGTCCTAGTCCTATCGAAGACTAGCATCTTCAGAGGTCTTGCAGCATTAGAATAGTGTAGATTAGTACAATATATAGTAGTTGTATCATTATGTCTCAACCTCACCCAGAGATCCTTTCTCGACTCCCTGCGAGAAAGCAATCCCAAAGCCATATAGTCATCAACCTCGTCCTGAGATCCCTTCTCGACTCACTGCGAGAAGCAATCCCAGAGCCATATATCCAGGTCTCATCTCAAGTTCTAGTTGTATCGATCGGGATACAACTCCGAGTGTCCTTTACCGTAGGACCGGCTATCAATAGATGTGTTCTTCCCTGCAGGGGTGCACCAACTTACCCACCACGCTCGCTTAACTCCGGCCGGACACACTTTTCCGGGTCATGCCCGACCTCGGCCAAACAATACACCGCAACCCTACCTACAGCTCAGCAGAGAGGTCCCCATCGGTCTATATCCTAAGCACTCAGGGGTCTTGGGCCATCGCCCTATGCACTCTGGGTCGGTGTGTGCAGGGTCGGGACGAGCACCACCTCAGTCCTGGATGGCACTGGCCCGGCCCGGCCACGAGGCTGAACTGGACGTCTAACAAAGCCTTCGGCTGATGCATACGATGCAGAGTGCCCATAACTCTTCCCACGTGATGGTTAGTGCTATCAGGCCAGAGGCCTGCTCGGATCAAATATCCAAATCGTTGGCGGACTAGGGGCTTGCGGTAACGAGCAGAGACTCACGATCGATGTGACCCCGTCGCCCCGTCTCGAGGACTTGCGGCAGGGGCCAAGAATGCCCGCCACGCCTCGTATTCATCACTCATGCACCATCCAGGCAACCCGTCTTCACATCACAAGCGGGTACCCCTCAGGGTCGACCCGCCTTTCCAAATAACAATAGTACAGTCCAAGTATCCGTGTGTCCATAACATCAGGGGAATCCGAGGTATCACCCTCGTTGGATTCCTACTCGATGTATCCGTCAAGGTGAACTCGGAGGAATCACCCTCGCTGGGTTCACACTTGAGGTGTTGTACGACGGTGTTGTTATCGGAAGTGGTGAAGGAGGAATCACCCTTGAGGACCACGAATGATTAGCTACTCTACAAAGTTAACATCAGAAGTGCTACATGAGGTATCACCCTTGGCACTCGATAGTAACACTGCAGTGTCGTTACAACTAAGGGGGTGATGTGCGGTGCCGGGGCCTGGTCTTCGATCCCGTTGATCGGGTCTTCTGATAATCCAGTGGGGCAATCGGGACAAGTGGGGTCACTGATACGTCTCTACCCAGCCTATACTAAGCAGTTTAGGATAAGCAGGTAAGGTATCAATAGCAGGTTACAATAAGCATGCTATGCATCAGAATAGGATAAACAGTAGCAGCAGCAATTCTAATGCAAGCATGAGAAAATAGAATGGGCGATATCGGGATGATCAAAGGGGGGGCTTGCATGGTTGCTCGGCGACAAAGGCAAGGTCGTCAACGGTGGTGTCGGGCTCCGGAGCTGCGTTGGTACCGGGAACTGCGTCTGGGTCTAACGAGAAAGAAGTGGGGGAAGAAACAGTAAATATAAATCAATCAAGAGCATGACATGACAATACGCAGAGCTAGAGTTGTTCTGACGCGGTGCTACATGATATAGGTGAAGAGGGAAAACATCCGGGAATGTTTTCCCGAAGTTTGGCATTTTCGGACAGATGACACGAAGGGGGACGGTTGCATGTTCGGATAGTTAGGGTCGTGTGACGGACGAACGGACCACGCGTTCGGATTCGTCTCGAAATTCTGAGCAACTTTCATGTACAAAGTTTTTCCATCGGAGTTACGGATTATTTTCTATGATTTTCTAAATTTTAAATATTTTCTAGATTTAATTATTTATTAAATTTGAATTATCCAGAATAGTGAATGATGACGTCAGCATGACATCACCATGATGTCAGCAGGTCAAACCTAGCGGACCAGAGTCAAACCTGACCTGTGGGTCCAGTGGGACCCACATGTCAGTGACTCAGCTAATTAAACAGAGTTAGATTAAACTAATTAGGTTAATTAGTGGGTGGACCCCAGTAGTCAGTGACTAGTTAGTGAGTTAATTAACTAATTATCTAATTACTGTTTTTATTTTAATTCGTTTAATGGGGTGGGGCCCATATGTCATAGACACATGGGCGCCCAGTCAGCAGGGTTGACCCAGTCAACGGGTCAAAGTGGGGCCAGGGGGCCCACTGGTCAGTGTCACGGGGCGGGGCCCACGGGCCAGGTCAGCACGCCGGCCGAAGCAGCGCCGGCGAGCTCGCCCGCGATGGCGAAACTCCGGTGGAAACGGCGCACAGGGCACCATTCGAGGCGTTTTCGGTCGCGTTCGATCGGGGAGACGACGCCGCGTCGATCTACGGCACTGGCGCGAGGCGAGGCAGCCGGAGACGAGCACTACGGTGGCAATGGCGGACGGCGATGTTCGGGTGTGGTGGCGAATGGCGACACGGCGCGCAAATGGATGAGGCGAAGCGCTGGGGAGGCCCTACGCGGCACGGTGAGCACGTTGGTCACGCGCGGGTGACCAAATGGTCACCGGAGAAGCGCCGGCGATCAAACGAGGCGGCGGTGGGTTCGGGCTTCGTCGGGGCAGTGGCTATGGCTACGGAGAGTGCGCGGGGAGAGGGGGAGGGGGTCGAGGTGCTCACAGCGGTGCTGTAGGGAACTGGCAGAGGGCTCGGGGAAGCTCGGGGTCGCCGGAATCGTCGACGGCGTGTGGCGGCAATCCGAGGAGGGAGAGGGCGGAGTGGAGGCGATGCAGTGGCGTAGAGCTCCGGCTCGTTGGCGCAGGAGGCGTAGAGGAGCACGGCGGAGCTCGTGGACACGTCGCGGTGGTGAGGCAGAGGCGGTGGCCGCGCGGTTTAGCCGTGGCCGATCATGGCGGCGCCGGGCGAGGTGGGGAACGAGGGAGAACGGGGGGGAATGGTGGCTAGGGTTTGTCCGCGGGGTCGAGGGGCGGCCCTTGTAGGCGTCCGCGGCGTGTGGCGTGCGCTGTCGAGCGTAGGCGAGGGGGGTCCGGGTGCGCGCGCGCGTGCGCGTTCGGCAGCGAGGGCGCGGGTGAGCAGTGAGGTAGGGGACGGCGTCAGGTGGGCTGGGCCGTGCGGTAGCCAGCAGGCCAAAGTGCACAGTAGCGCTTTAGGCCGTTTTCTATTTTCCTTTTTCTGTTTTCTTTTCTTTTCTGTTTTGCTAATTGTTTGGGCCCTAAATGAATTTTGTAAAAAGTGTGACCTAGTCCATAAATCACAGTGCATTGTATCCTAACACCAAAAACTAGTTTGTGCAAAACATAACTTCATATTTAATTTAGATCAAATAAAAGGCTATTAAATATTGTTTTCATCCACTGTTAGGGGATGTTTGAGTTACTTAATTAATTTATTAAATATTGGTTACAATTTTAGAATAGTCTCTGGAATATTTGTTATTTATTGAACATTTTAGTTTCTGTGTTTGAACAACTTTTATTTGCACTTTCAGTTTGAATTTCCATTTGAATTTGAATTTGAATAGAGGTATGATCCAAATGATATTTAAGCACTGTTGATCATGATGACATGGCATTATCAAAGGGGATTACTGTAGCTAACCTCTGGGGGTGTTACATTTTCCATGCAACGTTCCCCAACAGAAAAATTCCCACTAGTATATGAAAGTGACAACATAGGAGACTCTCTATATGAAAAACATAGTGCTACTTTGAAGCACAACTGTGGAATTGACATGCCCCTTCTCTCTTTTTCTCATTTTTTTTCTTTTTTTCTCTTTTTTTCTTTTTTTCTTGGGTTCTTTTTGGCCTCACTTTTTTCTTTTTCTTTTTAATATTTGTCCGGAGCCTCATCCCGACTTGTGGGGGAATCATAGTTTCCATCATCCTTTCCTCACTGAGACATGCTCTAATAATGAATAATGATGATCATCACACTTCTATTTACTTACAACTCAATATTACAACTCGATACCTAGAACAAAGTATGACTCTATATGAATGCCTCTGGCAGTGTACCAGGATGTGCAATGATCTAGCATAGCAGAGATATCAAATAAATGGACAAGCCATGGAAATATCATGCTAGCTATCTTACGATCATGCAAAGCAATATGACAATGAATGCTCAAGTCGTCAAAACAGAACGGTGGAAGTTGCATGGCAACATATCTCGGAATGGCTATGGAAATGCCATAATAGGTAGGTATGGTGGCTGTTTTGAGGAAGATATAATAAGGCTTATGTGTGATAGAGCGTATCATATCACGGGGTTTGGATGCACCGACGAAGTTTGCACCGACTTTCGAGGTGAGAAAGGGCAATGCACGGTACCGAAGAGGCTAGCAAATTGCAGAAATGTGAGAGTGCATATAATCCATGGACTCACATTAGTCATAAAGAACTCACATACTTATTGCAGAAGTTTATTAGCCCTCGAAGCAAAGTACTACTACGGATGCCCCTAGGGGGATAGATTGGTAGGAAAAGACCATCGCTCGTCCCCGACCGCCACTCATAAGGAAGACAATCAATAATTAATCATGCTCCAAATTCATAGCATAACGAGAGACTATACGTGCATGCTTCGGGAATCACAAACCTTCAAACCAATATTCGTACTAACCACAACCGTCTACTAGTACCTCCCACATGTTATCATCTCTATATTGCAAAACTATTGCAAGGAATCAAACACATCATATTCAGTGATCCACAAGTTTTATGTAGGATTTTATGACTAACCATGCAAATAACCAATTCCTGTTGACTCTCTAAATAGATATAAGTGAAGCATGAGAGTTTAATTCTTTCTACAAAATATCATGCTCTAATAATTATAAGTGAAGCAAAAGAGCATTATACAAAAAATGGTTTTCTATGGGAAGAGTAACAGGCAATCCAAACTTCAAATGATATAAGTGAAGCAGATGAAGCATTCTATAAAGCCATACTCAAAAGATATAAGTGAAGTGCAATGAGCATTCTATAAATCAACCAAGGACTATCTCATACCAGCATGGTGCATAAAAGAAAAGGGAAAAATAAACACAAAATACGCTCCAAGATTTACGCATATCACGTGAACGAAACAAAAACCGAAACATACTGATACTTGTTGAAGAAATATGGGATGCCTTCTGGGGCATCCCCAAGCTTAGACGCTTGAGTCTCCTTGAATTTTTACTTGGGGTTCCTTGGGCATCCCCAAGCTTGAACTCTTGCCTCTCCTCATTCTCCTCATATCGAAACCTCCTGGATCTTTGAACACTTCACCCACACAAAACTTAACAAAAACCTTCGTGAGATCCGTTAGTATAATAAAGCAAATTACTACTTTAAGTGCTATTGCAAACCCGTTCATATTTTATTTTTGCATTATACATACTGTATCCTAACTTCTCCATGGCTTATACCACCGATAAAGTCCATAGTTCCATCAAAACAAGCAAAACAATGCATAAAAAACAGAATATGTGAAAAACAGAATAGTCTGTAGCAATCTGAACTTTGGCTATACTTCTGTAACTCCAAAAATTCTGAAAAATTAGGAAAACATATTTTTTTTTTCATATAGTACTGTGTAAAATTTTCATAAACTTTTAACGTTCCATTTAAAAATGTAAATTCACGCACTACTGCCAAAGTTTCTGTTTTTGCACCGCACATACCAACAAGCAATCTAATCATCCTAAAGGCAAATCTTGGCACATTATTTTTATAATACAATGGATCTGTACAAGGGGATAGTTATTTTTGTTGAAAAGTTTCTATAATTCAAGATTTGCAAAGTTTCCATGGGCATGAACAAAGTTCAAGGAGCTCCCCCACTTCAACGATGCTCGTCTTTCTTACTTTCACTTTTCTTTTTGAAAAGTTTTAAGTTCCCCTCTATATTTTTTGTTTTTAAACTTTGTAAAAGAACACAACAGAATAAAATGGCTCTCTAAAACTTTCGGGTTGTCTCCCTGGCAGCGCTTTCTTTAAAGCCATTAAGCTAGGCATGAAGTGCTCAAGTAATCGATCCACCCGGATCCCAAGGTATATCAAAGCCAATTTTAATTGGCAATGATTTATAATTTAGTAGTGAGCACAAAGCAACAGATATCATACAATGACGAAGTCTAACTCTCTTCCTATGCATCGGGATGTCATAAAAGAACAATTCATGCACATCAAGTAAAGGCCAATACATAGCATAAGCAGTTTCTTGCAATTTTATTGTGTTGGAAACATAGAGAGGCGGAGATGTAGTTTCTCTCTCATAATAATTGCAAGTAGGACTAGCAAGCACATGCATATTATATTCATCAAAATTATAATGTGCAATGGTAAAAGGCAACCCATCAATGTAATCCTTAATAAGTGCAAACTTCTCCGATATAGTGTAGTTGGGAGAATTCAAAAAGATAATAGAACTATCATGTGTGGGAGCAATAGCAACAATTTCATTCTTAACATAAGGAACTATAGCAAGTTCATCTCCATAAGCATAATTCAAATTGGCATCAAGGCCACAAGCATAGCAAGCATCAAGTTCATCAAAAAGGGATATTTTAAATGAATCACAGGATCATAGCAATCATCATAGCATTCATCCTTCGGTAAGAACGAAGGGACATTAAACAATGTCTGGGATAAAGAGTTACTCTCATTAGAAGGTGGGCACGGGTAGCTAATCCGCTCTTCCTCGTTTTGTTCTTCGCTCACCTCCTCATCTTTTTCATCTAATGAGCTCACAATTTCATCAATTTATTCTTCCATAGTTTCCTGCAAAATATTAGTCTCTTCTTGGACAACAGAGAGTTTCTCAAGAAATACATAAATATCAGCATTGCATTTATAATTCTCATAGCAATATTTAAGAATAGCAAAATTTTCAGGTCTATAAATGTTGGCGTGGAAGCACGATCACCTATGGGGCATGGGTGCCCCTTTGTGGTTCGACAGGGGGACGATCACGTTGCACAAAGAACAGAAACGACAGGGACAGCGCGGTGATGGCATCTCTCTTTTACCAAGGTTCAGGCCGCTTTGCAGCGTAAAACCCTACTCCTGCTATGGTGGATTGATTCGGAGGAACACGAAGACATGACCAGCTCCAGCCCGTCAAGGTTGCCTTGGGGTGAGCAGGGCGTGGGTACAAGTGTTGGGGGAGCAAGGTTTCAAACCCCTTGCTAGGTTGCCTCGGCCCTCCATTTATAGGTTAAGGGGTGACCACAGTGGCAAAACAGTCATTTCAGGGTGATTAGATAGCTAACAGTGCTATCATACCTAACTCTGGTAGTTAGGACGAAGTGCATTAAATGCACTGCTAGGTGTCAAGCTGGTGTTGAAGCCCGGCAAGTCTGCCGCGCCGCTTATTTGCCTTCATCTTATTAACGTGACACACCATCTGGACGGGTGTCAATAAAGTTAATCTCCTCTCTGCCATGCTACCACGTGCCTGACATGATCCACCTATCCACTTGGGAGCTCGACACCGCACCAATTAGTGAATTATGTGTGATGAGGTGGAGCGGTGGCGTCCTGGCAGGGATCCGCAGGTTTATAGACCTTGGTGGGTCTTGAGCTTGGCGGCCCCGGAAGCCTTGCCGGGGTAAACTGAACTTGGCCTTCAGAGGTGGTCTCAACCAGGCCGGACTCTCCAGCCCGGCAAGGGAGACCTCCTTGAAATGCCTTCTTGTTGACTTGAACTTCTTGAGCTCGACGCGCCTGGCAAGGTTAAATCGCCCGGGAGGCCACGCAAGTATGTGCACCTGTCAAGGGGAAACAAATACCCCTATTTGTGTACACCGACAGTAGCCCCCGGGCTGAGCCATACATGCCGTGGGCATCGTTGGGTTAGGCCCATACGGTGCACAGACACGTGGCAAAGATCCGCTCTCCACGCATTATTGATTTTACTGCCCTGTCAATCGCACGTCCATCCCATGCAGTTACTGCGGGTCGTGGAATCGTGGGTTTGTGGCAGTTTACTCGGTAGTGCGCCTGTAAAAGGCGGTTTTGTAGGGGGAATAGTGGAGAGCTAGCCCCCCCCCCCCGTGTGGTCCCGATAAAATAGGAGATACGCAAAGGAGCGCTGCTCATTCACATCCTCCGCCCCTCCCTTTTCATCTTCTTCCTTGCGACAGAAACTGCTTCCACCGCCACCATCCCTCTCCAAAGTGATGCTTCAAATTTGATGGTGACTTTCCCGGCAAGCAGCTTGGCGATGATCATAGCTCACCCTGACCCAGTAGCCCTCGGTTCATCAGCTCTCACTGGGGCAAACTTTGATGAAGAGATTAACCGCATCCTGGCCCCCTTGACCCAGAAGACCAAAGAAGTTGACGACTCCATTGATCATTCCAAAGACTTGGCTTTTCTGGAGAAAGTGGCTGTTGGGCTCAAAGAAGCGCAAGAGAGGTATGGCCAGAGGTGGCAAGTAGTCCAAGAAGAGCACATGGCCCAGGACACGGCCACCCAACAACTGAAGGGCAAGGCAGAAGAGTTGCGCACTTGGTATAACGACTGGTCTCGTGAACTTAGAGACCAGGAGGAGAAAATGGTTGCTGTTGCGAAAAGGGCTAGAGCTTGTGATGGCGGGCTGACGGAGCATGAGGCAGAGCTCAACGCCAAAGCCAAGGATCTTGCCGCCCGTGAGCAAGCTCTTGCTGACACCCTTCGCAGAATGGATAACGAGCTGGAAAGCCTTGTTCAGCAGCATGTCAAGGATCTGGAGGATGGCCATAAGAAAGCCATCGACTCACAGACTCAGGACGTGGCAACCTAGCTCAAGGAGGTTGCTGATAACCTTGCCGCAGCTTCCGAAGCCAGAACAGTGCTTGAAACCCAAGTGGGAAAACTGGAGGAAGAACTTGCCGGGATTAGAAGGAGATCGAGACCCTTCGGGAAGAAGTGCAAAAGACAGCCACCATGGTTGAGGGGTTGAGATCACAGCTTGCCACCAAGGACCAGGGTCTGATTACTGCTTCCAGTACCATTGAAGATTTCAACATCAAGCTCGCCACCCTGGAGAAGGATCTTGAGCAGGCCAAGGCCCGGGAGAGGGCCTTGGCGGAAGAAGTCAATACTGCAGGAACTCTCCGGAAGGACGCAGAGCTCAAACTCAAGCACCAGATCGATCTGTACAATCTTTGGTCGAAGAGCCTGGTGAATATACCTGAACAAATCTCCTCCCAGATTGCCAACATGAACATGAGGAGCTGGACCTTCTCCGTCAGCGAGCATGAAGCCCCAAGCGTCAAGCTGACACACTTCTTCGAGGGTCTCATTGATGGACTGAAGACGTATGAGGATGACAGATCCGCTTGCTTCGCTAGTGAGTCCCAGAAATTTCCTCGGGACGCCATCTTCACCATCCTGGTCAACTTTGCACAGCACCATCCTGACGTCGATCTCTCCGACGCCTTCAAGAAGATGCCGGCCGGGACGGACACCTCTGCTGCTGCACAAGTTGTCGGGCCTCTGGCCGACAAGGTTCTTCGAGTGCCCCGAGTCCAAGGAGGCCACCGGGACTAATTACTCTTTCTCCATTTGCCGCAACGCTGCCAAACAAAAAGACACATTTTGGGCCTTATGTTAGGCCTTGCTACTTCCTGGGATGTAATAGTACTCTTAAGTAGTTTGTATGAACTGATGCTATCCTTTAAGCTTATCTTGCCCCTCGTTCTTGTATGATTATGAATCCTACGCATGCTGGGAGCATGCCGGGATGGGCTTTAGCTGTGCTGCTGTGGGGGTAGGCCCTCTAGCATTTTGCGATCGTAGTCGCCACCGGCAAGTTACCCTTCAACGTTATCGATGCGGCTACCTGGACTGTTGAGCGGTCTCGAACCACACGAGGACGCAAGAGATCATGGAAGAGTCCCTTCGCGTTACGGATGTCTCATACAAGCGCTGGAGTTTAAACTAAAGGAGTCGCATAAGCTAAATAAAAGAATTCAAAACCAAAAAGGTTTCATAACTTATCTTTTCTTAATCTTATAATTGCCACTGTCGTGGGGACGCGAACCATTCCTCTCCCTGGAAGTCTCACACACGGAGGTTGGTAATCAATCTTCGTGCGATATGATCGCAGTGTACCGCGACGTGTGGCGAGACTTGCCGGGTTGAGATTGATATGTCTTGCCGCGATTATCCTCTGCAACAGTGCTGTTCCGCAGATTTGGGCAGAGACCTGATGGATATGTCATGGCCCGCGGCTTAGCTGGACGTTCATCTTCGCAAGGTGAACGCTTGCACTGATGGGTGGGGCTTATCGACAATATGATCATCTGTCTCTGCATTACTGTTGTGGCGCTCCACGCTGGTAGGAAGCCACAGCGGGAGTGTCAATCGCACTATGGCGATTGCCCCATCCGTGGCGGCGATTCCGTTCGTCGTGGCTGCAGCCACGGACGAAGGGACCTTCAAAGCTGGGAACATCGCCGCCGTTCCATTCTCCTTCATGGGATCGAAAGGTAATGCAGAAGGATGATGAAGATCGACGCGCTGGCTGTTGCTTCGGTTTCGCACAAGTGACTCCCCCTACCTGGGGCGCCAAAGATGTCGGCGTGGAAGCATAGTCACCTATAGGGCATGGGTGCCCCTTTGTGGTTCGGCAGGGGGACGATCACGTTGCACAAAGAGTGGAAATGACAGGGACAGCGCGACGATGGCAGCTCTCTTTTACCCAGGTTCGGGCCGCTTTGCAGCATAAAACCATACTCCTGCTATGGTGGATTGATTCGGAGGAACACGAAGACACGATCAGCTCCATCCCGGCAAGGTTGCCTCGGGGTGAGCAGGGCGCGCATACAAGTGTTGGGGGATCAAGGTTTCGAACCCCTTGCTAGGTTGCCTCGGGCCTCCTTTTATAGGTTAAGGGGCGACCACAGTGGCAAAACAGTCATTTCAGGGTGATTAGATAGATAATAGTGCTATCATACCTACCTCTAGCAGTTAGGACGAAGTGCATTAAATGCACTGCTAGGTGTCAAGCTGGTTGAAGCCCGGCAAGTCTGCCGCGCCGCTTATCTGCCTTCCTCTTATTAGCGTGACACGCCATCTGGATGGGTGTCAATAAAGTTAATCTCCTCTCTGCCATGCTACCACGTGACTGGCACGATCCACCTAGCCACTTGGGAGCTTGACACCGCACCGATTAGTGACTTGTGTGCGATGAGGTGGAGCGGCGGCGTCCTGGTGGGGATCCACAGGTTTATAGAGCTTGGCGGGTCTTGAGCTTGGCGGCCCCGGAAGCCTTGCCGGGGGTAAACTGAACTTGGCCTTCAGAGGTGGTCTCAACCAGGCCGGACTCTCCAGCCCGGCAAGGGAGGCCTCCTTGAAATGCCTTCATGTTGACTTGATCTTCTTGAGCTCGACGCGCCTGGCAAGGTTAATTCGCCCGGGAGGCCACACAAGTCTGTGCACCAGTCAAGGGAAAACAAATACCCCTATTTGTGTACACCGTAAGTAGCCCCCGGGCTGAGCCATACGCGCCGCGGGCGTTGTTGGGTTAGGCCCAGACAGAGCATAGACACGCGACAAAAATCTGCTGTCCACGCATTAATGATTTTAATGCCCTGTCAATCACACATCCATCCCATGCAGTTACTGCGGGTCATGGAATCATGGGTTTGTGGCAGTTTACTGGGTAGTGTGCCTGTAAAAGGCGGTTTTGTAGGGGGACTAGTGGAGAGCCAGCCCCTCCTCGCGTGGTCCCGATAAAACGGGGGATACGCAAAGGAGCGCTGCTCATTCACATCCTCCGCCCCTCCCGCTTCATCTTCTTCCTTGCGACGGAAACTGCTTCCGCCGCCACCATCCCTCTCCAAAGTGATGCTTCAAATGTGAGGGTGACTTTCCCGGCAAGCAGCTTGGCGATGATCATAGCTCACACTGACCCGGCAGCCCCCGGTTCATCGGCTCTCGCCGGGGCAAACTTTGATGAAGAGATTAACCGCATCCGCCCCCCTTGACCCTGAAGACCAAAGAAGTTGACGAGTCCATTAATCATTCCAAATACTTGGCTTTTCTGGAGACAGTGGCTGCTGGGCTCAAAGAAGCACAAGAGAGGTATGGCCAGAGGTGGCAAGTAGTCCAAGAAGAGCACATGGCCCAGGATGTGGCCACCCGGCAACTGAAGGGCAAGGCAGAAGAGTTGTGCACTTGGTATAACGACCAGTCCTATGAACTCAGAGACCAGGAGGAGAAAATGGATGCTGTTGCAGAAAGGGCTAGAGCTCACAACGGCAGGCTGACGAAGCATGAGGCAGAGCTCAACGCCAAAGCCAAGGATCTTGCCGCCTGTGAGCAAGCTCTTGCTGACACCCTTTCCAGAAAGGATAACAAGCTGGAAAGCCTTGTTCAGCAGTGGGCCAAGGATCTGGAGGACGGCCACAAGAAAGCCATCGAATCACAGTCTTAGGACGCGGCAGCCAAGCTCAAGGAGGTTGCTGATAACCTTGCCGCAGCTTCTGAAGCCAAAGCATCGCTTGAAACCCAAGTGTAAAAACTGGAGGACACCGCAACAATACAAATACGTGCCTCACTACCCCTACTATCACTGGTTGAGGACACCGCAAGATTGAACCCAAAACAAAGCACCTCTCCCATTGCAAGATAGATGAATCTAGTTGGCCAAACCAAATCAATAGATCGGAGAGAAATACAAAGCTATCTTAATCATGCATAAAAGAGTTCAGAGAAGTCTCAAATAATATTCATAGATAATCTGATCATAAACCCACAATTCTTTGGATCTCAACAAACACACCACAAAAGAAGATTACATCGAATAGATTTCCACAAACATCGAGGAGAACATTGTATAGAAGATGAAAGAGAGAGAAGAAGCCATCTAGCTACTAGCTATGGACTGATACGTCTCCAACGTATCTATAATTTTTGATTGTTCCATGCTATTATATTATCTGTTTTGGATGTTTTATATGCATTAATATGCTATTTTATATTATTTTTGAGACTAACCTATTAACCTATTAACCTTTCGGAGAAGTGCTTAGCTTTGGGTTCAATCTTGCGGTGTCCTTTCCCAATGACACTAGGAGCAGCAAGGCACGTATTGTATTGTTGCCATCGAGGATAAAAAGATGGGGTTTACATCATATTGTTTGAGTTTATTCCTCTACATCATTTCATCTTACTTAATGCGTTACTCTGTTCTTCATGAACTTAATACTCTAGATACAGGCAGGAGTCGGTCGATGTGTGGAGTAATAGTAGTAGATGCAGAATCGTTTCGGTCTACTTGACACGGACGTGATGCCTATATTTCATAATCATTGCCTTGGATGTCGTCACAACTTTGCGCTTTTCTATCAATTGCTCGACAGTAATTTTTTCACCCACCGTATTATTTGCTATCTTGAGAGAAGCCTCTAGTGAAACCTATGGCCCCCGGGTCTATTTTCCATCATATTACTTTCCGATCTACTATTTTGCAATCTTTTATTTTCAGATCGATAAACCAAAAAAACCCAAAAATATTTACTTTATCTTTTGTTTAGTTTTACCTATCTCTATCAGATCTCACTTTTGCAAGTAACCGTGAAGGGATTGACAACCCCTTTATCGCGTTGGGTGCAAGTTGTTTGATTGTTTGTGCAGGTGCTAGGTGATTTGTGTGTTGTCTCCTACTGGATTGATACCTTGGTTCTCTAACTGAGGGAAATACTTATCTCTACTTTGCTGCATCACCCTTTCCTCTTCAAGGGAAAAACCAACGCAAGCTCAAGAAGTAGCAGGAAGAATTTCTGGCGCCGTTCCGGGGAGATGCCAATATTAATTATGCTTATGGAGATGAACTTGCTATAGTTCCTTATGTTAAACATGAAATTCTTTCTATTGCACCCACACTTGATAGTTCCTTCAATGAAAAGCATGATTGCAATGATGTTATTATAAATTCATTTAATGTCAATTATGTTAATGATATGCAAAACCCTAAGCTTGGGGATGCTAGTTTTGCTATGTCCACTACTTGTTGCAATGATCATGATTGGGGTGATTCTTCTTATGATCTTGAAAATTTATTTAAGCCCCATGATGAATATGAGATTGATAATAGTGTTTGCAATAATATTGAAAGTGGGTTTGAAAGAGTGTCAACTTTAGAACCCACATATTTGGAGAATGTTCAATCTTATGAATTTTTTGATAAAAGTGGGTTTGGAGAGGTCATGACTTTAGTTAATGTTGATCCCACTATTTTGGAAGAGTGTCAACTTTGCATGCATGTGGATCATGAAGAGAAAAATTTATGTGATAGGTATATCATTGAATTTAAATATGATTCCACATGTAATTATTATGAGAGAGGAAAATATGGTTGTAGAAATTGTCATGTCACTAAATTACCTCTCGTTATGTTGAGATTGCTATTGTTTCTTTCTTCTTCCTTGCATATGCTAGGATTTCCTTGCCTTGATAATTTGTTTGCCTATAAGATGCCTATGCATAGGAAGTATGTTAGACTTAGATGTGTTTTTCATGTACTTTATGATGCTCTCTTTGTGCTTCAATTCTTCTCTTCCATGTGAGCATCATTAAAATTATCAATGCCTAGCTAAAAGGCTTTAAAGAAAAGCGCTTGTTGGGAGACAACCCAATATTTTTCCTTGCTGTTTTTCAATAAATAATTCATCTAGCCTTTGGTTAGATGTGTTTTTGTGTTTTAATTAGTGCTTGTGCCAAGTAAAACCTTTGGGATGGCTTACGGTGATAGTTGATTTGATCTTGCTGAAAAACAGAAACTTTTGTGTCCAGTCACAGAATTTTAATAATTCACTGGAGCGTTTAAAAACCTTGAATGTTTTACACGAGATTGATATACAAATTTAATCTGCTTTCCTAATTTTTCAGAATTTTTTGAGTTACTAAAGTGTTAGAACAATTCGGATCTTCGCAGACTGTTCTGTTTTTGACAGATTCTGTTTTCTTTGTGTTGTTTGCTTATTTTGATGAATCTATGGGTAGTATCGGGGGGTATGAACCATGGAGAAGTTGGAATACAGTAGATATTACACCAATATAAATAAAGAATGAGTTCACAACAGTACCAAAAGTGGTGATTTATTTTCTTATACTAACGGAGCTTATGAGATTTTCTGTTGAGTTTTGTGTTGTGAAGTTTTCAAGTTTTGGGTAAGGATTTGATGGACTATGGAATAAGGAGTGGCAAGAGCCTAAGCTTGGGGATGCCCAAGGCACCCCAAGGTAATATTCAAGGACAACCAAGAGCCTAAGCTTGGGGATGCCCCGGAAGGCATGCCCTCTTTCGTCTTCGTCTATCGGTAACTTTACTTGAGGCTATATTTTTATTAACCATATGATATGTGTTTTGCTTGGAGCGTCTTGTATGATTTGAGTCTTTGATTTTTAGTTTGCCACAATCATCCTTGCTGTACACACCTTTTGAGGGGGACACGCATGAATCGTGATTTATTAGAATACTCTATGTGCTTCACTTATATCTTTTGAGCTAGGCAATTTTGCTCTAGTGCTTCACTTATATCTTTTTAGAGCATGGTGGTGGTTTTATTTTATAGAAATTATTGAACTATCATGCTTCACTTATATTATTTTGAGAGTCTCTAAACAGCATGGTAATTTGCTTTGGTTATGAAATTAGTCCTAATATGATAGACATCCAAGAGGGATATAATAAAAACTTTCATATAAAGTGCATTGAATACTATGAGAAGTTTGATTCCTTATGATTGTTTTGAGATATAAAGATGGTGATATTAGAGTCATGCTAGTGAGTAATTGTGAATTGGAGAAATACTTGTGTTAAGGTTTGTGAGTCCGTAGCATGCATGTATGGTGAACCGTTATGTAACGAAGTTGGAGCATGAGATATTTTTTGATTATCTTCCTTATGAGTGGCGGCCGGGGACGAGCGATGGTCTTTTCCTACCAATCTATCCCCCTAGGAGCATGCGCGTAGTACTTTGTTTCGATGACTAATAGATTTTTGCAATAAGTATGTGAGTTCTTTATGACTAATGTTGAGTCCATGGATTATACACACTCTCACCCTTCCACCTTTGCTAGCCTCTCTAGTGCCGCGCAACTTTCGCCGGTACCATACACCCACCATATACCTTCCTCAAAACAGCCACCATACCTACCTATTATGGCATTTCCATAGCCATTCCGAGATATATTTCCATGCAACTTTCCACCGTTCCGTTTTATTATGACACGCTTCATCATTGTCATATTGCTTTGCATGATCATGTAGTTGATATCGTATTTGTGGCAAAGCCACCTTTCATAATTCTTTCATACATGTCACTCTTGATTCATTGCACATCTCGGTACACCGCCGGAGGCATTGACATTGAGTCTTGTTTTGTTCTAAGTATCGAGTTGTAATTCTTGAGTTGTAAGTAAATAAAAGTGTGATGATCTTCATTATTAGAGCATTGTCCCATGTGAGGAAATAAAAAAAAGAGAGGCCAAAGAAGCCAAGCAAAAAAAAAGAAAAGAAAAAAAATGAGAGAAAACGAGAGAAGGGGCAATGCTACTATCCTTTTTCCACACTTGTGCTTCAAAGTAGCACCATGATCTTCATAATAGAGAGTCTCCTATTTTGTCACTTTCATATACTAGTGGGAAATTTTCATTATAGAACTTGGCTTGTATATTCCAACGATGGGCTTCCTCAAATTGCCCTAGGTCTTCATGAGTAAGTGTAAGTGCATCTAGTGCCCCTTAGTGATTTTGGTGTATTGAAGACTTATAGGTTAAGGGACTAATGCGTTTGTGAGTGTACACAGGTCTATAAGTCTATGAGGAGTTTGTTATTTATGATGAATGTCGACCCCTAAAAATGAATGTCTTCAACTGAAGACTTTGGTTTTCTTGAAGACTTTGAAAGTGAAGAAATTGGTGTGACCCTGAAGACTTGATATTCATGCGAGGATTATGAAGCGTGAAGACTTTTGTTTTCGTAGTTTCATTATTCTTCTTCTTGAGTCATAGGAAACACCGTACTGTTAAAGGGGGTCGAGGTAAAACTAAGGAAAAGTTTCTAAGTGATGCTCAACTCAAAATCCTACACCTATCCAATCCTTTCGAGTGAAGCCATTGGAAATCTCATACAGTTTAGTCAAGTTCTTCAGTGACAGAGACGAAGTTCTTCTGTTCTCTGAGAAATTTGTCCTGACTGAGGAGTTAGGAATTCGCCAGTGCGGATTGCCTACGAGTGAGGAACATGATAGCCCTGAGGAATTTGATACTCAAATATCTGACCGTTGCTGTGCTGCGCGCCAGCTGTCCAAATATCCTACCCACCTAACGGTCATATCATTGAAGGGCATTTATGTCTTATCGTGTCGGGCTGCTCCCTAGGCTATAAATAGCCGCCCCCTACAACCACTAGCTGGTTGGCTGCTCCGAGAGATAGATTGACACTTGTCATTTAGAGCATCCCATCCTCCGAGGACTTTGAGCGAAAATCATCAAGTGAGGAAAAACCCAAAAACCCAAACACCTACAAACCCAAAGTGATTGAGCATCACTGAAGAGATTGTTCCTGTGTGGAACTGACGCTTGTTACCTTTGAGGACTGTGCATCCTCCAGACGGTTAGGCGTCATGGTCTAGAGCATCCAAGAGGAAATTGTGGATTGCCGAGTGACCGAGTATGTGAAGGTTTGGAAGTCACCTGAAGACTTACCACGAGTGATTGGGCGAGGTCTGTGTGACCTTAGCTCAAGGAGAATACGGTGAGGACTGTGTGTCCTCAGGTTTAAATACCTAGCCGCTCCAACCAGACGTACAACTGTCACAGCAGTTGGAACTGGTCTACCAAATCATTGTCTTCACCGAGCTACTGGTTCTATTTCCTCAACCTCTTTCATTTCCTCGCATACTTGCTATGTATTTGATCATTACTGTTTGAAGACTTTGACTGAAGACTTTCTCAATTTCCTCAGTTCAATTTCTTCAGTCAGTTTGTCTTCAGCCTGCTTATCCTGTGTTTACGCTACTCGTACTCTGTGCTTGTTTTCATTTCATCATGATGACTGTGCTACTGCTCTGTTATGCTTGCATCTGAGTACTTATTCCGCTGCTAAGTAGTTCGTCGCTTAGGAATTTCCTCACCTTGAAATTCCTCAGTGACGAATTTGTAAAAATCGCCTATTCACCCCCCCTCTAGTCGATATAACGCACTTTCAATTGGTATCAGAGCAAGGTACTCCCTTGTTCTGTGTGATTTTGGTTTAACCACCTGGAGTTTTAGTTATGTCGACTGCAGGCATGATCAAGGTCTCAGCTGGGTGTCCTACCTTCGATGGGACGGACTACCCCTACTGGAAGAACAAGAGGCGCATGCATCTTGAGGCAATTGACAACGATCTCTGGTATGTTGTGGAAAAGGGTGTTCCCTCTGTCACTCCTTCCGTAAACGCTGCTGATGTGAAGAGATTCAAGCAACTCGACTCTCAAGCGAAGAATATCATATGTGGCCATCTGAGCAAAGGGCAGTATGGCAGAGTGAGTGCTTTGGAGACAGCTAAGCTTATCTGGGATAGGCTGTCCAAGGTCAACGAAGGAGTCTCAACTCAACGTGACTCTCGAGTTGACGTTCTTCGCAATCTCTTCAACCGCTTCAAAAGACTCGACAACGAAAATGTTCAGCAAACCTTTGATCGCCTCACTGACATTTCAAACGAGCTTCAAGCACTGGGTGCCACTGACATCACCGACCATGAGGTGGTGAAGAAATTGCTGAGGTCACTCGATTCTTCATTCGATACACTGGCACTGATGATTCAAGAACGTGGAGACTACAAGTCACTTGATCCTGCTGATATCCTCGAGAGGCTAAATACTCATGAATTCCAACTAGCTGAGAAGAGAGATCTCTACGGACCGAGCTATGGTAGATCTCGTGCACTGAAAGCCAAGGCAGTCTCTGAATCTGAAGATGAAGATTCTGGTAGCAGCCTTGGTGATCCTGAAGAACTGAGTCAGGAGCTGGCAATGCTCGTGAGGAAATTCCAGAAGTTCTCTAGATGTGGCCGATTTGGAAAATCCTCAAGAGGTGATGACATGAAATCAGATTCCTCATCTCGTGACTACAAGAAGAGAACTTGCCATAAATGCAAGAAACCTGGTCACTACATTACTGATTGTCCTCAGTGGGAGAAGGAATCAAAGAAGAAGAAATACAAGGATGATAGTTCAGATGACTCTAAGAAGAAGAAGAAATCTTCAAAGTCCTCATCGTCAAAATCTTCAAAGTCTTCATCTCACAAGAAGAGCAGCTCCAAGAAAGCTCGGGCATTCATTGGCAAGGAAATGGACTCTGAAGCTGAATCTGAGGAACATGAGGAAGAGGAGGCATCTGAGGAGTCAGACTCTGGTGTGGCGAGCCTAGCCCTCGCTACTGCTTATGTTAGCAGGTCCATCTTCAACACTGAGGAAAATGGCTTCCCCAACACTGCTGATGACGGCAACGATGACTATGCTCCCACCTATTGCTTCATGGCAAAAGGCGCAAAGGTATTCAAATATCCCTCCTCTGAATCAAGTGAGGATGAATCTGATGACAACCTCAAACCCAGCTATTCCAAACTTGCTAATATTGTTGTTAAACAACAAAAGGCTTTGGAAAAGGTTCAAAATATGCTAGACAAAAGCGATGATCTGTTAGGTGAGGAAATGGATCGAACTCAAACACTGACTGATAATCTTCAGCAACTACAGTCTAAGTTTGACACCCTTAAAGGTCATCATGAAACTCTCTTAGCCGATCATGAGAAGCTTTCTTACGAATTTCTTCAAAGAAAGCAAGATCTTGAGAAGCTAAGGGTGAGTCATGAAGATCTTCAGAAGGAAAATGATTCTTTGCTTGCTCAACAGATCAGTTCCGCTCAGGAAGAATTTATTCCACCATGCTTGAAATGCATTGAACGTGAAACTGCTAATTCTTCACCTGAATGTTCAAATGCTTCTATTGCTGCAAATTCTTCAACTATCTCTGTGGTCACAAATTCCTCATCTGAGGATACCACTAGTATCACTGACAAAAATGCAGGGTTGAAGGAATTGTATGTGACAGGCATGTACAAAAGCCTCAAAGGGCATCAGACTCTTTGTGATGTGCTCAAAAAGCAGATCTTGAACAGGAACCCTAGGAAAGAGGGTATTGCCTTTGAGAGGAAACTCAATGCTGATGGAACCTACTGGAAACCTGAGCAGTATCCCAAAACCTCATGGGTTGCTGCGAAGGGACCTCCCGTGGATCCATCCACTTTATCTGGCTTTACTTGTGAATCCTCATATTCATCTGTTCAAAAATCAGAATGGTGAGGTATTTGCTAGATATGTTGGATCTAACTGCAGGAATGGTCCCCCTATGAAGAAAATCTGGGTTCCCAAAAGGTGCCTTGAAAGTCTTCAGGTGAATGTCCTCATGACACCACCTGTGAAGAATAAGAACCCCAGATCAAATTCTTCATATGGACCAAAGTCTTCATATGGATCCAAGTCCTCTTATGGATCAAATTCCTCACATGGATCCAAGTCCTCACATGATCATCACCATGCTAACGCTTCTGTTTCGCAGGGAAAATCTAAGAGTTCTGATTATGTGCATTATTCTTCAAATCATTATATTCATAAGTCCTCGAAGAATTTCTCTGCTTATTCATATGCTTACCCTAACCCCTCTTATGTGAAACGAAGTGCTCTGGCTTCAATGCCACCTTTTTCTTATGGAGCTCGCAGAATGATGAACTCTTTGCCACCCCTCCAGATGTGGGTGGTGAAGAAAAAGAACTAATCTCTTATGCAGGGTCAGGTCTCCAGACGAACTAAATCGTCTGAAGAATTTGCTGGAGACCTGAAATGCTTGAAAGGACGCAAGCTAATCATGAAGAAATGATTTATTCATTTCTCACGTCCTCATATTGCTATATATACATATGTTGCTTTAATTGATGAAATATGTTTGATGAATTTGATGTCATATTCTTCACTCTGAAGTATATGAGTTCGTAAGATGCACTAATTCATCTGCAGGATGATTTACCCAAAGCTACTGAGTGGGTCCTCGATAGTGGATGTACAAATCACATGACCGGTGACAAGAGCTTACTGATGAACACTCCTTTATCTCCATCACACTTGAAGCATATCACCTACGCTGACAAAGGCAAAAGCAAGGTATTGGGTCTAGGTAGGGTTGCAATCTCAAAGGATCGACACATGGATAAAGTCATGCTTGTCGAGTCCCTCGGATTCAACCTCATGTCTGTCTCAATGCTCTGTGATCTTGATATGGTTGTTATCTTTGGCAAATATCGTTGCTTAGTACTCATGGAATCTGACAATTCCAAAGTCTTCGAAGGCTTTAGGAGAGGAGACTTGTATATTGTTGATTTCTCTGCAGGACCACAGCCTGCCACTTGTCTACTTGCTAAAGCTTCAGAAGGCTGGCTATGGCATCGACGACTGGGTCATGCTGGCATGAGGAACTTACACATGCTCGTGAAGAAAAAGCACGTCATTGGCATCGAGGGTGTCAAATTCCTCAAAGATCATCTTTGTGGGGCTTGTGAGGCTGGAAAAATGACCAGAGCCAAGCACCCCTCGAAGACTATCATGACTACTTCTCGTCCTTTTGAATTGCTTCATATGGATCTTTTTGGCCCTACTCATTATGCCACACTAACAAATGCAGCATCTCTATATGGCTTTGTCATTGTTGATGACTATTCTCGTTACACATGGGTGCATGTCATTACTTACAAAACTGAAGTGCAGGAAGTCTTCAGACGATTTTCCTCAAGGGCTTCGACGAATTTCGGTGTGAAGATCAAGCATATACGTAGTGACAATGGGACTGAGTTCAAGAATACTGGTCTTGATGACTATCTCGATGAACTTGGTATTACTCATGAGCTATCTGCCCCATACACTCCTCAGCAGAATGGCATTGTGGAGCGCAAGAACATGACTCTTGTTGAGATGGCTCGCACCATGCTTGATGAATACAAGACACCTCGTCACTTCTGGCCTGAGGCAATTGATACTGCATGCCACATCATCAACAGGGTATATCTTCACAAATTCTTCAAGAAGACCTCATATGAACTCCTCACTGACAAGAAACACAATGTGAGTTATTTCAAAGTCTTCGGTGCTAAATGCTGGATTAGAGATCCTCATCACAATTCTAAATTTGCACCGAAAGCACATGAAGGTTTTATGCTTGGTTACGGAAAGGACTCGCACACCTACAGGGTCTTCAACACCTATCACAACAAGGTTGTTGAAACTGTAGATGTGCGGTTCGATGAAACTAATGGCTCGCAAAGAGAGCACCTACCTCCTGTGCTAGATGAAAAGACGCCTGAGGAAACCATCAAGTTCAAAGCTACTGAGGATGTCATTCCTACTGAAGAATCTACTGAAGAAATCATTCCAGAACATGAAGAACAGCATGCTGGCGCATCTGAAGAAAATGGCTCTGAAGAAAATGCTGAGCCAAATCAAAGTCGTCAACCTGCTCATCCTCGCGTTGCAAATGAAGTACAGATTGAGAGAATCATCAACGACATCAACGCACCAGGTCCTCTGACTCGCTCAAAAGCTTCACATTTATCTAACTTTTGTGGGCATTTTGCTTTCGTGTCCATCACAGAGCCCACCAAAGTTGATGAGGCATTTCTGGAGCCTGAATGGATTCAAGCAATGCAAGAGGAATTACATCAATTCAAGCTGAACAATGTATGGGAGCTTGTCAAGCGACCGGACCCATGCAAGCACAATATCATCGGTACCAAATGGATCTATCGCAACAAGCAAGATGAAAATGGCCTAGTGGTGAGGAACAAGGCTCGTCTTGTTGCTCAAGGCTACACACAGGTTGAAGGAATTGATTTCGATGAAACTTTTGCACCTGTTGCTAGACTTTAGGCTATTCGCATATTTCTTGCTTATGCTAACCATCATAATATCATCTTATATCAAATGGATGTGAAAAGTGCATTCCTCAATGGTAAGCTTGAGGAAGAAGTATATGTTGCTCAACCCCCAGGTTTTGAAGATCCTAAGCATCCTGACAAAGTCTTCAGACTCAATAAGGCCCTCTATGGCCTCAAGCAGGCCCCTCGGGCGTGGTATGAAACTTTGAAGGAATTCCTCATGAAGAAAGGCTTCAAACCCGGTTCACTCGACCCAACTCTTTTCACCAAAACCTATGATGATGAATTATTCGTGTGCCAAATATATGTTGATGATATTATCTTTGGCTGTACTAACCAACATTACAGTGACGAATTTGCTTACATGATGAGTGAGGAATATCAAATGTCCATGATGGGGGAATTGAAATTCTTCTTAGGTCTTCAAATTCATCAACAACGCAATGGCATCTTCATTTCTCAAGAGAAATACCTCAAGGACGTTCTGAGGAAATTCGGTATGCAAGAATGCAGAGGCGTCAAAATCCCTATGCCCACAAATGGCCATCTATGCACTGATGAAAATGGAATAGACTTTGATCAAAAGGTATACCGCTCCATGATTGGCTCTTTATTGTACCTATGTGCATCTAGGCCGGATATTATGCTTAGTGTTTGCATGTGTGCCCGTTTTCAAGCTACACCGAAGGAATCACACCATAAGGCTGTGAAACATATTCTTCGATATCTAGCTCACACTCCAACACTTGGATTATGGTATCCCAAGGGCTCGGCTTTTGATCTCATTGGATATTCTGACTCTGACTATGCTGGTGATCGTGTGGACCGCAAGTCAACATCAGGCACATGCCATTTTCTCGGACGATCCTTAGTATGTTGGTCCTCGAAGAAGCAGAACTGCGTATCACTCTCTACTGCTGAAGCTGAGTATATTGCTGCTGGTTCTTGCTGTGCTCAATTGCTATGGATGAAGCAAACCCTCAAGGACTACGACATCAATGTGAAGAATGTGCCTCTCTACTGCGACAACGAGAGTGCCATCAAAATTGCTCATAACCCAGTTCAGCACTCGAAGACAAAGCACATCGAGATTCGTCATCATTTTCTTCGAGATCATGTGTTGAAGGGTGACATCTCTATTGATACCGTGAAGTCTGAAGAACAGCTAGCGGATATCTTCACAAAGCCCTTGGATGAGAAGAGATTTAGCAAGTTGCGGTGTGAGCTAAATATCTTAGAATCTTCGAATGTCCTTTGAAAAGGACACACATCCTAACACTTATGCAAATTGATGACTTAGGTGTGCAACACACGAAGAAATGTTTTTCTTCAATCAATGAAGACTAACCCTCTAAGTGTGAAGAAATTAATGAAGAATTTGATTCTCAGAGCCCTACGACAATTGTACGCGGTGTCTGAAATCATCATTCTTACACGGTGGGTCACGCCACCACAAAAAGTTGAAAATCTTCAAAATTTAAGTTTTTCATCATTGTGCAAATTCTTCAAATTTTCAAATTCTTCAACTTTGCAAAATCTTCACTCTCCCCGTCTGTGTTCTTCATTGACTATATATATATTTTTGAGTTTTCAGTCCTCTATAGCATTCACTTATTGCTAATTCTTCAAGTTGATTTCCTTCTAAGTGAATGTGATCGGACCCTTTCCCCCTCTATGCTAAACTCAATCCAGTCCGTTCACAAATTCTTCATGTGCGTTCTATTTGAAACCCGTTCAAATTCTTCACTGTGTCCTTGACAGCTGAAGAATTTGCGAACGAAACATTAAAATATTCTTATCTAAATTTTCGGCTTTTGCCGCTCAAACCATTCCATATCCCTCGAAAAGATTTATCTATTCACCCACGATCTAACACGATCTCCACTTCACAGTACGTGGGTGACACATGTCGCTAGGATGAGAAGGGTCAGGGGCATGTTCGTCCATTTTCCTCGGACAGGCGGTTTTTCACCTCAGCTATAAATACCCCCTCACCCTCCTCAGATTTCTCCTCCCGCTCGATCTCACTCCCCTCGCTCGAGCTCTCAGACCTAGCGCCGCCGCTACATTCCATCGTCGCCGGTGAGGAAGAGCTTCACTGCCTCGACCTCGTCGCCGTCGTACTCACGCCGGCCGCAGAAATCTTCACTCCGCCGCCGCCGTAGCTGTTTTCCATCGCCAAGTTAGGGCGTGGAAGATCTGAACGGACGAACATCTCCACTGCTACTCTCAGTTCGTCGTGTTCTTCGTCAAGGGTAAATAAAATTTATTTTTACTGCCCTTGTTGATTCTGATGATTTCCACAAAATCTTCAAAAGGTGTTTATTCTTCAACTTTCATGTTCTTAAACACCAACTTGCTTCTGTCCTTGATCAGTTTCTCTAAGCAACGTTTTTCTTCAAGATTCCTCAATTGTGTGGATTTTCAATCTACACAACTCTGGAACCTAAGTAAAAAATGCTTAGTGAAATTCCTCAAGACACCCCTGGTCAAATTCCTCAAACTTGATACTTTTGAAAAACTTCTGAGAACGCATATGACCTCTCCAAATTCTTCGCACCTATATTCTGTTCACAGGTACACATGTCCGCTGCTGAATCTCTAGGTTCTCATCAACTTAACTCATTTGCAGCGTTCCTTGAAGAAAAATTGCATACCTCATCAGAAACATCCATTGTTCAAAATCCTCTAGTGAAGAAAATGGCTGATGGTAAAAGACCTCAGAAGGGAGGAAAGAGGCCAGAAACAAATACTGCTTTTGAGATCCCTGATGACATCTATGATGAATATTGTACTCCTGATGAAGCAACTCATGGCAAGGAGAGCAAAAATCAGCGCAAAGTGCGCATTCAAAAGATTGAGAGGAGATGGGCAAGAGAATGGAGGGAATATCGCTATGTCACTCCCAAGTACATGAAGAAATTTGCTGTTAACCCTCCATGTCCAAGACCTCCATTGGCTCCTGGCCAAGAAGCTGATCCCACTAGCATCAGAAGAGGTGAGGAATTTCCTCAGGAGTGGGCTAAGCGTCAAGCCAAGCTGGCCAAAGTGGCTAAAGAGGCAGTGAAGAAATTCAATGAAGATTCTGTTGCTGCCGCCGCTGAGGCCTCTGCTATCAAGCCTAAGAAGGCTATGCTGAAGAAATCAGCTGTCAAGACAAGTTCCTCAGCTGCAATGCCCTCACGGTCAAGCTCTTCAAAGCCCTCATGGCCTGTTCCTCAAGCAAATTCCTCTAAAGCAGCTGCAACTCCCTCAGTTGCAAAATCCTCTGCTGCTCCTGCAAAGTCCTCAGCACCTGTGCATCTTGCCACATGCCAAAGGACTACTGGAATCTCAATTGCTTCAAGAGTCTCTGCAAGTTCTTCAGCTCCACCTCAGTCTTCAACAACTCCGATCTTGCTAAAGAAAAAGGCCACTGCTGGACGAGGCATAAGACCAAGTCCTCACAAGAAGCAGGTCGCCTTTCAGGTTCCGTCAAGCGAAGACGAAGCTGATGATGAAGAATTAGCTGAGATCATCAGAGAACGACAACAAAGGGCCGCTAGAGCCAAAGGCAGTGCTGTGCCCCTCATGCTGGATCCAAGGAAGATCCTTGATTTCATCGATCTATGGCACAAGGATCCAAATACACCTTTGCCTGAATTAAACCTCACTCCTGGTCAAAGTCACATGTTGACGGCCTTCATAAATGAAGAGAAATGGAAATTTGAAAAGGCCAGGCAGGTGAAGAAGGCTTAGTACAAGAAGGAGCATTTTCTGAAGAACAATGTTGTGAAAATGTCTCCTGAAGAACTTGTGTCTATGCAGGCTGAGATCAAAGCACTCAGTGATGAATTTCATGCATTTCGTGCAGATTGGCTAGGTGCCAAAGTCAGATTCGTCAGAATGGCAAAAGGATTTACTTCAAGTGTTGCAGCTTCATCGCAACCCAAATTTCCTCAGACTGGAACATCTGTTCAGTCTGCTGAAGAAAATGAAAGCGCTAGAGCTGATGAAGAAATTCCAGTCTCTGAAGAAAATGCCAGGGCAACCTCCAACATTGCGCCTGAAGAGAAATCCAGGCCAGTTGAAGCATCTACTACTGTGCCTGAGGAATCTGAACAAGCCAGGGCAACTGCATCAGTTGTGCCTGAAGAAATTCAACCAATTTCCTCTGCTCCTCCTGCACCGATGACAAGCATCAACCTTCCTTCTGCAACAGAAGCAAAGAAAACCAAGGCTGCGGAGCGAGCAGCTGTGAAGAAAAGGAAAGCATCTACATCTTCAGAGTCTTCAGCTCCCAAGAAATTGAAGACTTTGACAAGTTCAACTGAAGACCCAATTGATGCTATTCCAATATCAAGCATGCCATCAAAGGAGATCATTCCCTTTGGTGAGGAATATGAAATTCCAAGTAAATCTGATGAAGAAGATCCTTCTGCTGCTTCGACAGAGCAGATGGATGAAGAAATTGAAGTGGATACTTTCCCTTCAACCCCACTGGTATCATCGCCCATGCCTCAGTTCACAGCTGAAGAGGCAGGCGTCGAAGGAATTGAAGAAGATGAGGATGTGGATATTGGGTCTACAACACCTATTCTAAATGATGACTTTTGGGAAAGTCATCACCCCAATTCACCTCTGAAACCCCTCTACATCATGTTCCTCAGTCCCCTGTGCAAACTGAAGAAATTCATACGGGCTCTGATGAACGTCAAGCTTCACTTCATTCTATTCCTGAAGAAGTTCCAGTCACTAGCGCTGATGTACATATGTCTGAAGAAATGGAGGCCAAGGCTGCTGCTGAAATTCCTCAGCCTGTGGCTCCAGTGGCTATACCTCAAGAGGCTATGAAAACTTCAACTATTAATCTTAAGCCCAAGCCACTGAACCCTCACTCCAAGAAGCAGAAGTTTAATGCTGAGGATTTCTTCAATGAGCACATATTCTTCACTGACTACAATCCCTATGACTCTGCTCGACTTCGTCGCAAGCGCTTCTGGACTGCAAGCCAGATGAACTTCTAGTCCTCATTGTTGGTTGATAAGGATAAGATCTTTGAACATGAGCAAATTCCTCACGTAGATATGGAATCGCTGCTCTGCTTCACCCCAGTCCTCAGTGTTCTTCATGACGCTGGGTTACTCAATTTCTGCACCGACATCTGCGATTGGAATGAAGAACTCATTCTTCAATTCTTCGCCACGCTGCACATTACTGGAAATGTTGATGATGTCAATTCATGGGTATTGGACTGGATGACCGATAATACTCATTTCAAAGCACCGGCCTCTGAATTGCTTCATGCAGTCCCAGTCAGTCCTCCCACTGAAGGTGCAAGGCTTCTCTATGTTGAACCTGAACTGTCTGATCATCTGATGCAAGTGCTGATGAAGCCTTTGAAGCCAGGCCAAGCTCCAAGGACCAAATTCCTCGTCAAGGAATTGCTCTATGTGCCAAGGACAGTTTATCGCATATTGACCAAAACCCTCAGTCCAATCAAGGGCCACAACTCTGATGATGAAGAAGTTGTTGGCATCATGAAGAATCTGCTGTTCAATATCATTCATGGTATACCTATCAACTACCACGATTTCTTCATGAGGACTTTGGCCAATGCTGCTCTGTCGCCTTTTGAGTTGAGGCCTTATGCTCCCTGGATCATGAAGTTCATCAGATCAAGGTCTTCAATTCATTATAAGGCTGATTTTCAAAATCATCTCAGCTATTTGCCCCCTATTGAAGTCCTCAAACGGACTATTTCCTCCACTGACGAGAAGGGCAAGGCTGCTGTTATTGATGAAGGTACTCGTCCATTGGATGGACAGTTTCGCAAAGCTACTTCCTATTCCACCAATGATGACTCTGCAACTCAAGATTCTGCCGCCAAAGCTTCGGAACATAATCCTCAAGCCACAGCTCCGCGTGTGATGACTGATCGTGAACTTCTCCTTAGTCTTCATCAGAAAGTTGATCGAAATCACAAGTGGGTCAAGCGTCAGTTTGGTGCAATTCTTCAGAACATGACAGTCACTCAAAATACTATGAAGAAGAATCACTACTACTTGCATGAAGTCTTTGACCGCACTTGGGCGATTCTGTCTAATCTTCATAGTGCTGAAGAACTCAAGGAGATGGGCTTCCAACAGGACTTTGACTGGTCTCAGCCACCTTCAAAGAAATTCAAGAAAGTCAAAGTTCCTCAGCTTGTTGCCAGTTCATATTGTTCATCGCGCGAGACGGATGAAGCTGAAGACTTGAACGACACTGCGGCAGGCCCTACCTCAACGGACGACCCCAACAATGCTGGCGCTCCTCCATCGACATCATGATGATATTCTTCAGGGGCGTTAGTCCTCATTTTTCGTCCCTTTTGGTCATTCGATGACAAAGGGGGAGAAATTTGAGTTAGTCTTCAAGCGGGTCTTATATATGGGCTATATTTCTGTTAAGTTACAACTCTTGCTTTTCTGAGGTGTTTGCTTTGATGAGTTGTAAACTTAAGTCCTATGGTGGTCTGATACTTTTGCTCTGTTTTTCCGCATGCTATTTCCTCAATACCATAATGCTCGCATGCTGAATTTCGTCAGACACCATATTTCATCATGCATTTCAAATTCTTCATATCATATGTTAAATGCGTGTATGAATTTCAAGATATAGGAGGAGATCTCCATGATATTACTCAACAATGTGCATTTGCTATTTCAAAGCAAATTCCTCAAATATGCACATCTTCAGGGGGAGTTCTTCTATATCTTGCAATCAAATTCCTCAATATCAGTATTTACACTTCATATGTTTATCCCCATTGAAAACTTAACCTATATTGCCATCAATCACCAAAAAGGGGGAGATTGTAAGTGCATCTAGTGCCCCTTAGTGATTTTGGTGTATTGAAGACTTATAGGTTAAGGGACTAATGCGTTTGTGAGTGTACACAGGTCTATAAGTCTATGAGGAGTTTGTTATTTACGATGAATGTCGACCCCTAAAAATGAATGTCTTCAACTGAAGACTTTGGTTTTCTTGAAGACTTTGAAAGTGAAGAAATTGGTGTGACCCTGAAGACTTGATATTCATGCGAGGATTATGAAGCGTGAAGACTTTTGTTTTCGTAGTTTCATTATTCTTCTTCTTGAGTCATAGGAAACACCGTACTGTTAAAGGGGGTCGAGGTAAAACTAAGGAAAAGTTTCTAAGTGATGCTCAACTCAAAATCCTACACCTACCCAATCCTTTCGAGTGAAGCCATTGGAAATCTCATACAGTTTAGTCAAGTTCTTCAGTGACAGAGACGAAGTTCTTCTGTTCTCTGAGAAATTTGTCCTGACTGAGGAGTTAGGAATTCGCCAGTGCGGATTGCCTACAAGTGAGGAACATGATAGCCCTGAGGAATTTGATACTCAAATATCCGACCGTTGCTGTGCTGCGCGCCAGCTATCCAAATATCCTACCCACCTAACGGTCATATCATTGAAGGGCATTTATGTCTTATCATGTCGGGCTGCTCCCTAGGCTATAAGTAGCCGCCCCCTACAACCACTAGCTGGTTGGCTGCTCCGAGAGATAGATTGACACTTGTCATTTAGAGCATCCCATCCTCCGAGGACTTTGAGCGAAAATCATCAAGTGAGGAAAAACCCAAAAACCCAAACACCTACAAACCCAAAGTTATTGAGCATCACTGAAGAGATTGTTCCTGTGTGGAACCGACGCTTGTTACCTTTGAGGACTGTGCATCCTCCAGACGGTTAGGCATCATGGTCTAGAGCATCCAAGAGGAAATTGTGGATTGCCGAAGGTTTGGAAGTCACCTGAAGACTTACCACGAGTGATTGGGCGAGGTCTGTGTGACCTTAGCTCAAGGAGAATACGGTGAGGACTGTGTGTCCGGGACTGTGTGTCCTCATGTTTAAATACCTAGCCGCTCTAACCAGACGTACAACTGTCACAGCAGTTGGAACTGGTCTACCAAATCATTGTCTTCACCGAGCTACTGGTTTTATTTCCTCAACCCTTTCATTTCCTCGCATACTTGCTATGTATTTGATCATTACTATTTGAAGACTTTGACTGAAGACTTTCTCAATTTCCTCAGTTCAATTTCTTCAGCCAGTTTGTCTTCAGCCTGCTTATCCTGTGTTTACGCTACTTGTACTCTGTGCTTGTTTTCATTTCATCATGATGACTGTGCTACTGCTCTGTTATGCTTGCATCTGAGTACTTATTCTGCTGCTAAGTAGTTCGTCGCTTAGGAATTTCCTCACCTTGAAATTCCTCAGTGACGAATTTGTAAAAATCGCCTATTCACCCCCCCTCTAGTCGATATAACGCACTTTGAGTAAGCAAGTTGGATGCACACCCACTTAGTTTTCTTTTGAGCTTTCATACACTTATAGCTCTAGTGCATCCATTGCATGGCAATCCCTACGCACTCACATTGATATCTATTGATGGGCATCTCCATAGCCCGTTAATACGCCTAGTTGATGTGAGACTATCTCCTTCTTTTTGTCTTCTCCACAACCACCATATTCTATTCCACCTATAGTGCTATGTCCATGGCTCACGCTCATGTATTGCGTGAAAGTTGAAAAAGTTTGAGAACACTAAAAGTATGAAACAATTTCTTGGCTTGTCATCGGGGTTGTGCATGATTTGAATATTTTGTGTGATGAAGATGGAGCATAGCCAGACTATATGATTTTGTAGGGATAAGCTTTCTTTGGCCATGTTATTTTGAGAAGACATAATTGCCTTGTTAGTATGCTTGAAGTATTATTGTTTTTATGTCAATATTAAACTTTTGTTTTGAATCTTATGGATCTAAACATTCATGCCACAATAAAGAAATTACAAGGAAAAATATGTTTTGTAGCATTTCACATCAAAAATTCTATTTTTATCATTTACCTACTCGAGGACGAGCAGGAATTAAGCTTGGGGATGCTTGATACGTCTCCAACATATCTATAATTTTTGATAGTTACACGCTAATATATTATCTGTTTTGGATGTTTTATATGCATTAATATGCTATTTTATATTAATTTTGGGACTAACCTATTAACCTAGAGCCCAGTGCCAGTTTCTGTTTTTTCCTTGTTTTTTAGCTTCGTGGGAAAGGAATACCAAACGGAGTCTGTCGGTGTACTAAGTATTGGGCTACTAGTACCCCGTACTTGTGCACGGGCAGTTGTAGCCATCCTCGCGGCAAGGCTTGCCGGGAACAGCTCGAGGTCGATTCAAGCAACAAAGGAAATCATCAAGTCAGAGATCTGAGGATCAGCGGATAAGCAAAGCTGGAATGCGAAGGCCAGCTTCCCCTGCAAGATCCTTGCCGGGATGGCCTGTGGAGCCCGGCAGGACTTGGCGTCCAGCAAGGCTTGGTGCCCGGCAAGTTTCGGCGCCCGGCGAGATTCTGCCACTGTACCACTACTCCAGCACAACGACAAAACCTGACATTCTGGGTCCTTCTCTGGATGCGTGGCAACGCGCCAGTGGAGGAGAGCTTAAGCGGTGCTGATGGGATGGCCCCTTTTTCCATCCCCAAGAAAGTGAGGACACCTAAACGGACACCTCACGGTGCATTAAATGCGCTTGTCCTAATCCGTCAGGGGTTAGGTATGATACCCTGTAGCTACTTTACACCTTAATGTATGTACATTTTGCCACTGTGGAGACCCCTTTGAGCATATAAAAGGAGGCCCAAGGCAACTGCTACAGAGAGAGGAGAACTTCTGGCCCATTCTGCATGCGTAGCTGCTCTTTGAACATACTGTTCATTGCGAGCGCTCCTGAAGGCTGGGCTCAAGAACATCAATAAGAACACGAGGCAGGAGTAGGGTTTTACGCTGATCAGCGGCCCGAACCTGGGTAAAAACCTCACGCGTCGATCATTGGTTCTGCTCTTTGCATATACCTCTCCCCCCGCCGAATCGTAAAGGGGTCTCTCGGGATCCCATAGGTGTCGTGCCCCGACAGAGTCCAAACGGAATAAAACCTTCGCGATGATTTTTCTTGGACCAGAAGACACCCAGGAGACTTGGAGATGAAGTCGGAGGAGCCACGAGGCGGCCACAAGGGTGGAGGGCGCACCCAGGGGGGTATGGCGCGCCCCCTGCCTTGTGGGCCCCCCGTGACTCCCCTGACCTAATTCTTTCGCCTATATATTGACATATGTTCCCAAACCCCCAGAAGCATCCACGAAAAGACTTTTCCACTGCCGCAACCATCTGTACCCGTGAGATCCCATCTAGGGACATTTTCTGGCACCCTGCCGGAGGGGGATTCGATCATGGAGGGCTTCTACATCAACTCTATTGCCCTTCCGATGAAGCGTGAGTAGTTTACCTCAGACCTACGGGTCCATCGCTAGTAGCTAGATGGCTTCTTCTCTCTCTTTGATTCTCAATACCATGTTCTCCTCGTTGTTCTTGGAGATCTATCCGATGCAATATTCTTTTGCGGTGTGTTTGCCGAGATCCGATGAATTGTGGATTTATGATCAGCTTATCTATGAATATTATTTGAATCTTCTCTGAATTCTTATATGCATGATTTGATATCTTTGTAATTCTCTTTGAATTATCGGTTTGGTTTGGCCAACTAGATTGGTTTTTCTTGCAATGGGAGAAGTGCTTAGCTTTGGGTTCAATCTTGTGGTGTCCTTTCCCAGTGACAGTAGGGGCAGCAAGGCACGTATTGTATTGTTGCCATCAAGGATAAAAAGATGGGGTTTACATCATATTGCTTGAGTTTATTCCTCTACATTATGTCATCTTACTTAATGTGTTACTCTGTTCTTCATGAACTTAATACTCTAGATGCAGGCAGGAGTTGGTCGATGTGTGGAGTAATAGTAGTAGATGCAGAATCATTTCGGTCTACTTGACACGGACGTGATGCCTATATTTCATAATCATTGCCTTGGATATCGTCATAACTTTGCGCTTTTCTATCAATTGCTCGACAGTAATTTGTTCACCCACCGTATTATTTGCTATCTTGAGAGAAGCCTCTAGTGAAACCTATGGCCCCGGGTCTATTTTCCATCATATTACTTTCCGATCTACTATTTTGCAATCTTTTATTTTCAGATCTATAAACCAAAAAAAACCAAAAATATTTACTTTATCTTTTGTTTAGTTTTACCTATCTCTATCAGATCTCACTTTTGCAAGTAACCGTGAAGGGTTTGACAACCCCTTTATCGCGTTGGGTGCAAGTTGTTTGATTGTTTGTGCAGGTGCTAGGTGATTTGTGCGTTGTCTCCTACTGGATTGATACCTTGGTTCTCTAACTGAGGGAAATACTTATCTCTACTTTGCTGCATCACCCTTTCCTCTTCAAGGGAAAAACCAACGCAAGCTCAAGAAGTAGCATGGACTCGTAGGTCTGTGGTAAACTCCTCATACATCATCGAAAGGGCAGCAAGGTTGGTGTAGAGGCCCTCCGTGATTGAATCCCCCTCCGTCAGTGTGCCGAAAAAGGCCCCAAGATGGGATCTCACGAGAACAGAAGCTTGCGGCGGCGGAAAAGTATTTTTGGTGTGCCCTCTGGTATACGAGGAATATTTGGGTATTTATGGAGCTGAGATTAGGGTTAGGGGAGTCCCGAGGGTCCCAAAAGCCTGGGGGGCGCCTCCCCTAGGGTGCGCCTCTAGGGCTTGTGGCCCTCTCATGGCTCCTCTGGCCTCCTCCCGAAGCTTCGTGGTTGTCTTCTGGTCCAAGAAAAATCCTCAAAAAGTTTTGTTTCGTTTGGTACTGATTTTCTGTAAAAGACAAAAACAAGGAAAAACATCAACTGGCACTGGGCACTAGGTTAATAGGTTAGTCCCAAAAAATGATGTAAAATAGCATATTAATGCATATAAAACATCCAAGATGGATAATATAATAGCATGGAACAATACAAAATTATATATACGTTGGAGACGTATCAGCACACAGTTTTCTTCCTTCAATCTACTAATTTCTTGCTCAAGCTCCACTATCCTCTTACACAATGTATTCTTGTTTTCCTGTAGAAGATGGAAAGGGATAAATTGGATCTTAGATGGGTTTACTGTGTTTGGGAGACTCGACTTCTTGAACTCCACATGCATATCCTTCGGTTGGGGTAGAGGGACATCATCTTCATTCCGAGCCCGTGTCCTCCATCCCCTTCGAGTTAACATCTTGCTCTTCTTCTGTGGTCCATCCATAGAGATCTACGTCCCCATAGATCCTTGGATTTGCAACATAGTGTGACACGAAGCTCTCTCCATCTAAGTCTTGGGATGACATACTTTCAAATATGTCAGAAAAATAGCACAAAACAAGAACAGAGGAAATTTCCATGATGCGGTGGTCAAAGCATCCGGGAGTATATATAAAGAATTTTTATCTTGCAAAACACGTAACCAGAAGAAAACAGAGTTGGGGAGGCTCACGAGGGGCCCACAAGCCACCAGGGCGCGCCTGGGGGGGGGGTAGGCACGCCCTGGTGCCTTGTGGGCACCTAGGTGGCCCCTCGGGTGTTTCTTATTTTTGTATTTTTTTCTAATATTCCAAAACTGGCAGAAAGTATTTTTATGGCATTTTTGGAGTTGTTTTACTTACCGTATCACGTACCTCTTCCTTTTCAGGGTTCTGGAGTGTTCTAGAAGGTATCTTTTATGTATTACTCTGGTGTCATAGTTTGAATAATGTTAGTCTCGACATTAATAGGCATACCTGAGATATAATGCTTAATTCTTTGTCCATTGACCACCTTCAGATTAGTGCCTTTGGCATTATTGATCTTTATAGCTCCAGAGCGATAAACTTCTTCGATGATATATGGTCCTTAACATTTGGAGAGGAGTTTCCTTGCAAAAAATCTAAAATGAGAATTGTACAATAGAACATACTTACCCACTTTGTATTCCCATTTTTGGATTCTTTTATCACTACAAAAAAACACTTCCATGATGATACGTGATAACCGACAAGTATAGGGGATCGTTTGTAGCCTTTTTCGATAAATAAGAGTGTCGAACCCAACGAGGAGCTAAAGGTAGAACAAATATTCCCTTAAGTTCTATCGACCACTGATACAACTCTACGCACACTTAACGTTTGCTTTACCTAGAACAAGAATCAAACTAGAAGTGCTTTGTAGGTATGAAGGGATAAGTTTGCGAGATAATAAAGAACATGAAAATAAAATGTACGTGCTGTTCTAATTAAAGTACAATTAAATTAGTATAGCGAGTGTGGATTAGTAGTGGTAGGATTTGCGGAAGTGTCCCTGAGCAATTGACTACGTTACTAGACCGATAGCAAGTTTTTATGTGGGAGAGGCCACTGCTAGCAGGTCATCCCTTACTTGGAATTCTATGCACTTATGATTGGAACTAGCAGGCATCCGCAACCACTAATGTTCATTAAGGTAAAACCCAACCATAGCATTAAGATATATATTGGCCCCTCTTCAATCCCGTATGCATCAATTTCTATGTTTAGGAAGAAGCTACCGTCACTCTTGCCCTCCAATGCATAGTCCTATCAACATACAACTAACCTATGGTGTGTGATACGTCTCCAACGTATCTATAATTTTTGATTGTTCCATGCTGTTATATTATCATTCTTGGATGTTTTACAATCATTTTATAGCAACTTTATATCATTTTTTGGGACTAACCTATTGACATAGTGCCCAGTGCCAGCTGCTGTTTTTTTGCTTATTTTTTACTTTGCAGGAAATCGATACCAAATGGAGTCCAAACGCAGCGAAACTTTTTGGTGATTTTTTCTGGACCAGAAGACACAAGTTGGGCCAAGAAAGTACCCGAGGGGGGCTCCGAGGGGAGCACAACCCACTAGGGCGCGCCCAGGTGGGTTGTGCCCACCTCGGCCGCCTCCCGCACTGCCTCTTTGCTCTATAAATACCCCAATATTCCGAAAATCCTAGGGGAGTCGACGAAAATCAATTCCAGTCACCGCAAGTTCCAAAAACCACAGATCCAATCTAGACACCATCACGTAGGGGTTCATCATCCTCATTGGTGCCTCTCCGATGATGTGTGAGTAGTTCATTGTAGATCTACGGGTCCATAGGTAGTAGCTAGACGGCTTCCTCTCTCTCTTTTGATTCTCAATACAATGGTCTCTTGGAGATCTATTTGATGTAACTCTTTTTGCGGTGTGTTTGTTGGGATCCGGTGAACTTTGAGTTTCTGATTAGATCTATGTTTTTATCCATGAAAGTTATTTGAGTCTTTTGATCTCTTATATGCATGATTACTTATAGCCTCGTATTTCTTCTTCAAATCTTTGGTTTAGTTAGGCCAACTAGATCGATTTTTTGCCATGGGAAGAGGTGCTTTGTGATGGGTTCGATCTTACGGTGCTTGATCCCAGTGACAGAAGGGGAACCGACATGTATGTATCGTTGCTATTAAGGATAACAAGATGGGGTCTATTTCTACATATATAGATCTTGTCTACATCATGTCATCGTTCTTATTGCATTACTCCGTTTCTCCATGAACTTAATACACTAGATGCATGCTGGATAGCGGTCGATGTGTGGAGTAATAGTAGTAGATGCAGGCAGGAGTCGGTCTACTAATCTTGGACGTGATGCCTATATAATGACCATTGCCTGGATATCGTCATAATTATTTGAAGTTCAATCAATTGCCCAACAGTAATTTGTTTACCCACCGTATGCTATTTTTCTCGAGAGAAGCCACTAGTGAAATCTACGGCCCCCGGGTCAATTTTCCTCATCATATATTTTCAGATCTATTTTGCTATTTGCCTTTTTATTTATTTGCCACTTTTATTTTCAGATCTATATTATCAAAAATCCAAAAATACCTCGCTGAATTTTATTTGCTTTTATTTGCATCTATCAATCTATTACAACTTTCTCACGTCCGTTTGCCAATTTCTGGCGCCATTACCCGAAAGGGATTGTCAACCTCTTTAACACGTCGGGTTGCAAGTATTTGTTCTTTGTGTGCAGGTGCTGTTTACGTAGTGTTGCTTGGTTCTCCTACTGGTTCGATAACCTTGGTCTCATCACTGAGGGAAATACCTACCGTTGCTGTGCTGCATCATCCCTTCCTCTTTGGGGAAATACCGACGTAGTTCAAGTAAACATCAAAAGGAATTTCTTGCACCGTTGCCGGGGAGACACCATCAATATCTACCAGGTTCCTAATCACAAATCTCATCTCCTTGCAATTTACATTATTTGCCATTTGCCTCTCATTTTCCTCTCCCCGACTTCACAACAATTTGCCGTTTTATTCGCCCACTTTTTCGTTCGCCTTTCTCTCGTTAGATCTCTTAATTGCTTGAACTTGTCATCATGAGTAACTTTGGTATGGCAGCAACAGATGATGGCCTAACTCCTAAAATTGGACGATCTGGCAATCTGGATGCTAAACCTTTTGTTTTGGGGCAAGGGAATGTTATAGGAAAAGAACGTATCCAAGAATTTTTCAATTGTGTTGGAAACTTAAGTCTTGACGATGTTCCTATACTTAAAAGAACTAAATCTTATGCGGAAGCTATATCAGCACTAGTTCTGAAACTTGAAAATAAATTTATCCATACTCATCACCCTGCAAAGATTGTTTTACGAGTTACCTGTTATAAAGAATCCCAAAGCTAAAAGGTTGGCTACCCTTGTTCTTATGAATGAATTTGACTATGTAATACGGGAAGCTAGGGAGATCTTTGATTTTTATGGTATGAATCATGAAAAACCGGTAATAGATGAAATCCTTTACAATAGTGATTATGTGCTAAGACACTTGCTTGGGGATAATCAAATCTTTGATGAGAACCTTAAAAAGGACGTCCCCGTTTTAGATATAATCCAACAAGTTTTCAATGATGTTAATCAGCACTACTCTTGGATTGTTCCCAAAAATCAAGGGGGATATGACGATAAGCAACTTGATAGTGCTAAAGTCTCTATGGATAAGGTGTTTTATGTTGTTTTTGCAAAACCTCCTGACAAAAACACCTCTAAGGAAAATGAAATTAAAGATGACAACACTTAGATCTTTGCATTATGCCTAGCTAAGGGCGTAAAACGATAGCGCTTGTTGGGAGGCAACCCAATGAATAAAATTTATTTTAGTCTTTTTCTTTCTGCTCTTGAGTGTTTGCACAATTATGCTACTGTTATGATTGTGTTCTTTATGTTTTAGTTAGTGTTTGTGCCAAGCAAAGCCTTTGGGATAGCTTTGGTGATAGTTGATTTGATCCTGTTCAAAAACAGAAACTTTTGCGTCCAGTAAAATAATTTTAGAAATTCACATAAGTGACGAAAAATTCTGAATGTTTTACACAAGATTAATATACAAATTACCTCTGTTGTCCTATTTTTTCAGAATGTTTGGAGTTACAGAAGTATGAGAACAATTCGTATCTTCGCAGACTGTTCTGTTTTTGACAGATTCCGTTTTCTTTGCATTGTGTGCTTATTTTGATGAATCTATGGTTTGTATTGGAGGTTATAAGCCATGGTAAAGTTAGAATACAGTAGATATAATGCAAGAACAAAATTTGAATGGGTTTTCTACAGTACCTAAAGTAAAGATTAGTTCCCTTATACTAACGGATCTCACGAAGGTTTTGTTGAGTTTTGTGTGATTGAAATTTTCAAGTTTTGGGTGAGATTACTATGGATGAAGGAATAAGGAGTAAGAAGAGCCTAAGCTTGGGGATGCCCCATGGCAACCCAAGCCATTATCCAAATAGAAGCAAGCAACTAAGCTTGGGGATGCCCGAGTGGCATCCCCTCTTTCTTCTAACGACCATCGGTATTTTACTTGGAGCTATATTTTTATTCGTCACATATCATGAGTTTTGCTTGGAGCGTCTTGTATGATATGAGTCTTTGCTTGTTTTTCTTTTTATTTTTAGTCATGAATCCTTACTGGACACACCTATTTGAGAGAGCCAAAATTATGCTATGACTTGTTAGAATTGCTCTCTATGCTTCACTTAAATCTTTATGAGCTTTGGAATTGCTCTAGTGCTTCACTTGTATCTTTTTGAGCACGGTGTGCTTTAGTATTTTTGAAGAAATGCTCTCATTCTTCACTTAGATTTATTTGAGAGTTAGTAATTTTTTTTTAGAAATTCTCTCTTGCTTCACTTAAATTATTTTGAGAGAAGAAAATTTTATGCTCATGTTCTTCACTTAGATTTGTTTGAGCTATCAAAAGCAACAAATGAAATTAGTCCCAAAGTGATAGATATTCAAGAGAGATATAATAAAATCTTTCATGAAGATCATTGGACAAAATAAACTTGATTCCTTGTAATAGTTTTGCGATATGTTGATATAATATGTGAGTCATGTTGATGAGTAATTATGATTGAGTAAGAATATTGGTGTTAAGGTTTGTGATTCCCTATGCAAGCACGGAAGTCAATAGTTATGCAATGAAATTACATCCTACTTGTGGTGCATTATTCAGTGTTAGTTATGCTTAATGCTTGCTTATGAGATTTTTCGTTTCTTGGTTGGATGCTTCTCAATCTTTTGCTAGCCTTCATTTGCACTAAGTATGATCACTACTTGTGCATCCAAAATTCTTAAACCAGTTTTGCCATATGAGTCCACTATACCTACCTATATGCGGTATTTTCGTGCCGTTCTAAGCAAATTTGTATGTGCCATCTCTAATTTTAAAATAAATTTCTCTTTTGTGTGCTTGTACCGCTCATGCAACGGTAGGGGATGGCTGATATATTTCCATGCTAGATGTGTTATTCTCAAGATGAGTGTTTGTTCACTTGTCATTGCACGAGAGTACGACAAAGGTATTAGGGATGCCCAGTCCTAAAATGAAAAATGAATTTACTTTATGTTGTCAAATAATAAACTCCTTGGAAAGTGTTGGTATGGAAGGCACCCGTGGATACGGCTAGCTATGGAAAGTGAAAGTATGGTTGAAAAAGGAATAAACTTTATTTTCTGTTTGGGAACCGCCTATGATATATCTAGCATGGAAAGTATTGCGAACTACTCGATCATTTTCGTTGACAGGAAAAGCATGCCACCCAAAATGTTTTATCTCTACTTTTTTCGCTTTGAGCTCTGGCACCTCTACAAATCCCTACTTCCCTTTGCGAAGGGCCTTTCTTTTACTTTATGCAATTTTTATTTTATTTTGAGTCTCCATCTTCTCTTATAAAGCACCAACTAAGGGGCACTATGATCGTACTTGAGCATTGGGTGTAGCTAATATGCGAGTGTGTTTCATGAATGGATCAATGATTGAGCATAATGGGCTAGGGATAACTTGCTTTAGTGTTGATATTTTGAAAGACATGGTTGCTTGTTGATATGTTTGAGTATTGAAATCTTCATGTCAAAACTAGACTATTGCTTTGAATCATATAAAAGTCCAAATGTCCATGCTACAAAGAAAAGAATATTTGATGAACATGTTACGCAGCATTCCACATCAAAAATTCTGTTTTTATCATTTACCTACTCGAGGACGAGCAGGAATTAAGCTTGGGGATGCTGATACGTCTCCAACGTATCTATAATTTTTGATTGTTCCATGTTGTTATATTATCATTCTTGGATGTTTTACAATCATTTTATAGCAACTTTATATCATTTTTTGGGACTAACCTATTGACATAGTGCCCAGTGCCAGTTGTTGTTTTTTGCTTGTTTTTTACTTCACAAGAAATCAATACCAAACAAAGTCCAAACGCAGTGAAACATTTTGGTGATTTTTTCTGGACCAGAAGACACAAGTTGGGCCAAGAAAGTACCTGAGGCGGGCTCCGAGGGGAGCACAACCCACCAGGGCGCGCCTGGGGGCCCAGGAGCGCCCAGGTGGGTTGTGCCCACCTCGGTGTAACATCCCAAAATTCTAAATTTTGGAATGTTATATTAAATAAATAGTTTAGATTGTTTGTTTGATTGTGGTGTGGTTGCTTGTGTGAAATTGAGTGAAATTTGGAAACTTTTTGAAAGTTGAATGAGAGGGAATAAAATGACTTTCCCAAAACTTTCACCTTGCATTTATGATCTCCTTGAATTCAAATTTATTTCATTACAAACCCTAGAGTGAAGATAACATGACTTCTTCTATTTTAAAAGGGATTTCGAAAAGATTTGAATTTCATTTGAAAATATTGCAAATTCAGAAACTTTATGCAACTCAATGATTTTCATGTGAGAAGATAAAATGACTTCTTCAAATCGTATGAAATATGAGTTGGAAGTTTCAATGAATCAAAATTTAAAGTCCCTTTGAAGGTATTTTGAAAACCATTTTCAATTTGGAGTTATTTGGGTTTTATTTAAATTATTTTTCTCCAAAAATAAAATATATGGAAATTAGGGTAAAATGATTCCCTACAGTATAAAAATGGAGAGAAATAAATTTGAAATTATTTTAGTATTTTAAAATATTTTTATTTGGTTTTTAAATGAACCAGTAGCACTGTTTGCTTTATTTAAATTTTTGTGGAATTTATTTGCCGCTGAAAATATGTTCATTTTTTAGGAAATATTTTTCTAAAATTTTTGATATATAATATGACTATGTATAATTTTATTATTATTTTCGTTATTCAGTTTTTCCTTTTCTGTTTCTATTTAAAAAACAAAAAACTACGTGTGCGCCTGGTACTAACTGTCGCCCACGTGCACAGCATAGTGGCATTGGGCGCCTCATCATTTTTTTTCCTTCTCTCCTACATGGGCCAGGCCCAGCCAGCAATTTTCCTTCTCAATTTTTTTTTCTTTTTCTTTTTCCTTTGGCCGAATTTCGTTAAAAAAAAACTACCGCGCGTGGCCGGCCGGCCGAACGCCTTTAGCCCATGCGAGGCGCCTTTTGTCTCCTCTGTTTCTTTTCTTTTCGTCTACGTTTAGTCCCACATTGCCTAGGCTTTGACCTCTAAACCTCTTTTTCACCTATAAATATAGACCCATAGAGCCTCAAAAAATCATTCGATTCGGGTTAAATCAATATATTTTGGTTTGGCTAGATTCACTAAAGAAAAATATATTTCTTTTCTCCGGCGGGACTTCTGGAAGTTGTCTCCTTTCTCCGAAGTCGTCTTTTCTCTCCCTTATAAAGGTATCTTTCTTCGTATTTTTTTTCTTTCTCCCGTAGCTTATTATTTCTAGACTAGTACGGTAGAATAATTAGATTATCAATTAGTCCCTGTATTTACATTTTAGGACTAGAATTCTTTTAGCCATAGCTCTTTTTCTTCCGTAAAACAGCTTGGCCCTGATTTTTCAAATAGCCATAACTTTTTAGTCATTCATCCAAATTAGACGAAACCCACGCCTACATTTTCGTCTTGATTCTACCTATCTAGTGAATCTATCAAATAAACTTTTTTACAACTTTCAACTTTCGAAATTTGTTTAGATTCATACTCAAATTTCTTTCGATCATATCTTTTTATCCGTACCTCCGTTTCCGATGAACCCAACTGGATCGGATTCGTATTGAAGTAATCTTTCCGTTCGCACAATTAGTGTCATCTTTTCAACATATAATTTTGATCTTAGCCAGTTACTCTACTAGTCCACCAAAGAGTTGTTACACAACATTCTAAGCAGATTCAATGCTATGTTGAATTACTTGATCCGTTATTTTCAATCTAGTAATTCTTTTTCCTACATATTCGTATTGACTTCCTACATCCAGTAGCATCATTAGTTTCAACTTTTGATCTTTTCAAATTTGAACGATTCAAATTTGAACTCGAAGCTTCACTTGATCATATCTTGTAAACTGTAGCGCTTTTTCAATTGATTCCTTTTTCAAATTGAATCCCTAGGCGTAATCTAACATCTTGAGCCATCACCACACTTTTTCACCGAAATTAGGATCTGATCTTGCAAAATAATTTGATTTAGTTCTTTTGGAGTTTTTGCAATCTTCCTTTGCATATTTTTTTGGATCTTTGAGTGATTTCTTATGTGTGCAAATAATTGCTTGCTCACGATAGATTGAACGGAGTGTGACGAGTAGAACTATCAGGAATTATGAGTGCGAATCATCTTCATCAACAGTACAAGGCAAGTTCACACTTTGATCATACTCTTCTACACCCAGTTTTTATGCATTAATTTTATCCTCAAACACTGCATGGTTAGGGTTTGATAACATGTGGGTACTGGGAAGTAGTTGATGAGGTAGGAACCTATTATCCTTTATCAAACCATGGGTATTACTACGTTATGCTTGTACTGCTTTGCTGTGCTCGTAGACGTGGATTGGTTTGAGAGAATTCATGAAAGATGTGAGAGTTATTGTTAACTAAGGTTTAACTTAAGGTGGCTACTTTAATACACATCTGGGTGGATTGGTTGCAGGCACCTGGGGATATACCAGTGTTGTCTATTTGGTTCGCCACCCAGGCTCAAAGGGATCATAAGATTATTCATGCTAGAAACTTCCGTGTGCAGCCACAAGCTATTATGGGCTCTAGCATAGTTGAGTATGTTGCATGACCTCTTTCAGTGGTAGGCTAGCAGATGTAGGGGAAAGTAGGTGTAACTGTCTACCCAGAGTAAAGAGTAAATGCTTCTAAAAGACTATGTCTCGGTCATCCGTTTCTCAAACACCATGTAGTGCGAGAAATCCAACGGAGGAGATCGAGTCTTGTGGGGAAAAGTGCGCAAACCTCTGCAGAGTGTATAAACTAATCATGGTTAGCCGTGTCCCCGGTTATGGACATCTTGAGTATCTGATACTTGAATTATTGATTTGATCTCATCACTCTAAATTAATTTGTTGGGTTTAATGATTACCTTTAATTGGGATTGAGAGGGGGATTTACCTTCTCAATGTTTCAACCACCATGATAGTTAAATAAAACATATTCCTTTGATGTAGGGAAAAATTGGCTTTTCGCAAAACAATATAACCCTAGAGCTTCTCCACCAGCCAAATATGCATATAGTGATAGCTATTATTCATCATTATCCTATGGTGTGAATTTGCCAGTACATTCAATGTACTGACCTACATGGCCGCAACGTCTCATGTTGCAGGAATTCTTACGACGAGTAAGTGATACGTTAGGGTTACGATGTCTACACTCAACTTTGCCGTTGGCGTTGTTGGGAACTCCACAACCTTGTTGTTACTTCCGCTATATGGATTGAGGTAATAGTATTTACGTTACTTTATACATGTGATTTACCTCTGTTATAAATCCTCAAGTACTGTGTGTGTCAGCATACCGATCCAGGGATGACACTTAAGCACAGAGACTTGATCCATTTGGGTCGGGTCGCTACAAGATGGTATGAGAGCACATGTTGACTGTAGGACGTGACCCCTAGAAACTGGCTAGCCCATAGGAAATATTTTCTCTAAACTTATTTTCAAAAAGGATCTCTTACCTCTCTTCTTTTCTAAGCTTTATCAAATTTCCTTTTAGTTAGACTATACCCCTTTCCCCTTTTGACCACTCGAAGGTTTGACTGATGAGACCAATCCAAGAAGTACAAGATATCGGACAATTAAGACCACTTCGGAATGAAGAGAATTTTACCGTGCATTATAATAATGGAAACTACAACGGTTGAAGACTCCGAAGACTAGGAGAATTTGAAGGCTCTGAAGAATTTCCAGATTGGTATGACCTAGGAAGGCTACCCTTATGGAATTTGTCAGACTATTGAAGCTGTCAATACCCGAGATCAAGGTGTGTCGGAGAAAGACCGGAACATGGAGCGTTAAAACTCAAAGTTTTTGTCAAGAAAACCCTAAGGCAGGAGATATCAACTACGGAATGATAGCTCATGGCAATGACAAGGGCAGAAACACTGCTATCCATGATGTTATCGCCCGCTTATGCTATTGTCGCAGTGCTGAGTTAAGCATGCATTTCGTCGGAAGGATTGGATGACAAAAGGGCTAATGGAGCACCTATCAGCAGAAGATGAAGTTTTAACCTTAGCTGGTGTATCGCCAGGATCTGGAGTATTACATCAAATTTTTTAAGATGGACCTTCAGGAAGCCGTATTTGACAAGGAAGCATTTCGTGAAGAACTCAGGACCCAGAAGCTGAAAGTAGCCAAGCTGGAGGAGCAAAACCTCGAGATACCAGAGATTCGTCAAGAACTGAAGGACAGTAGGACCATGGTTCATGCCAAGGATGTTGAAACCCAGAAGTTTGGAACACAACTCTAGAATATTAAAGGACGCCACGAGAAACTTCGCGTCAACAGAAAAGACCTGACAGAAGAACTTGAGAAGGACAAGCACGATTGAAAGAAGCCATCGGAGATATGAACAAGACTTGAAGAGTTTGGCGACTTTGAAGATTTATTGACCTTTAGAAGACCAAACCCCTGTTATACCTACGTTAGATGCGACGATTGTGAGCTATCATTTGTTTGATGTTTTGCGACAGCCACAAAGTAAAATCTGCCTCTTCAAAACTATTGTTTGTATTGTGTGTATCCCGCTCTCTCTCTCTTATCCCACCCCAAACCCTTGGAACCAATAGAGGATGAATGGAGATGAACTCATATTTTCTGGACCAATGACTCAATTTGACACGGACCAATGGATTCAGAACATGGAAGATCACATGAAGAATAACACTATAGCCGGAAAGGATATGGCCCAGCATGCTCTTCAGTGCTTTGAAAGAGGTGCTTCTACTTGGTGGAGGATGTACCAAACCATTAATGGATGGCAAGGAATAACCACTTGGAAAGAATTTAAATTGACTCTGCTAAAGACTCGGCTTGTGTCCCAGAAGATGAAGCCTTATGGAAATGATATGAAGAAACCTTGTGCATGCAAGCTCTGTGGAGAAATAGGACACAACCATAAAGAACACAAGGATGAATGCCCTTATTGTGAAGAAATTCACCCAGCTGAAGAATGCCCAACTAGGCAGATTACTTGTTTCTTGTGTGAAGGGACTACCCACTACCCTGCTTAGTGTCACATTTACCCCATAGTACAACGAACCATCCAGCAGAAGAAAGAAGCCATGAAAGGAGCCCTCATGGAAATTTTAGAAGAACCTGTGATGAAGGAAGAGGTGGAGGACACACCCGAAGAAGACCCAATTAAACTCTGAATCAAGTCATGCTATTCATGTGGAGAAGAAGGACACATATCCCAGAATTGTCCGAAGGAGGATCTAGTAGAATTCCCGACAGAGGAAGTAGAGTATGATCCACAGGAAATAGAAGCCCTGATCGGCACGGAAAAGTCCAGGAAGAGAAATAGATTGGACTCCAAGAATAACCAAATTTCTACAAAGAAGGACCTGAGTCATATCACATGTTTTAGGTACAAAGATTCAGGGCACTACTTCAGCGGTTGCCCAAAAAGGAAGCCGAGGACCCAAGGAGGCTATGTAATCACGAGGAAACCTCGAGACTTGTCAGAAGTAATATGTTTTCTGCTGTAATGAAGAAGGGCACTTTGCCAGAGATTGTCCCAATGAGAAGGAGACTTGTGCTAAATAGTTGTGTCGAAAAAGAAATATAGTAGTAGTAGTGGGAACAATTCTTTTTGAGGTATTGAGTTGAGGCCTGTAATGGAAATGCAGGAGATTGTAAAAATTTGAGAATCAATAAAGTTAGCATTGTTGGTACTGATTTGGATTTTATGAGTTGTTACTCTATGAAGAAAGATTTTGACCATTTTTGAGGATATGAGAAATATGGTCTATGGATGAATTTGTGCATTTCAAGGGTGGTAGTACCCTGTGAGGACCCTTGACCCCTGGAAAGGATAATGATATTCCATGGAGTGGACTTCGGACAAAATAAGTACGAGTTTTATCTCGATATGTGGGATACCCCAAGAGTATGAAGGATGAAGTACTATTGGATATAAAGGAGATATAGTGTTGGTAATATGGAGCAATGCCCCCCCCCCCCCCCACCCCACCCCCCCCCGATGATGAGTTCAAGGTTTACAAGTGATGAGATGGGCCATAACCCACAGGCCGCAGGACCTGCCAAGAAGCCAGCACATTCCTGCTGAAGGAAAAACCCTGGAAGAAGATACGACTTTATCAACAGACGATCTTATAGGAGTAACGATAAACCTGAGAGATGTGAAGAAACGATAGATGTTCGTTTGGCTTGCAGAATCAATGGATTTATCCGAACTTGGTTCGTCGACAAGAGAAATTCTGCAATGCTTGTGAGGATGACCGAGTGTTAGAATGCGAGATTCGCTAAACCATATACAAGGTAATGATTTGGGTGCGGGATGGATTGATCACCATACCGACTTACTCTTATTATTCGCCTCTGCTATATGGGATGGTAAATCTGAGTGACTTACCCATAGTAGAGAGAGACGACGATATCAAAAACCTTGTTTAAACCTTAGAATGGTATGACAATTTTCCCTTGTACAAGGCAGCTGTTGCCAAACGTAGGTCATACGGTGAGAATGAAACCCAGACCCATTTTCTGCAGGAGAAACCATAAATTGTTGACCACCATGAGATATCGATGGTTGTTTAGTATTGGCGCCAGACCGTCAGCTAAGAAGACCCAGTCACAGGAGGACCGTACCCAGATAAAAAGATAGAAGAATTGAGGAAAAGGTTATGCCACTACCGGAAGAGCCAGAGTAGGAATTTTTCCGAGGATCACAGAAGACTGACCCTGTCAACAATAAGGATGGAGTATATGAGTTTTGATGGAACCGTAACGATATTTCTAAGGGTGGTAGCACCCGAGACCTTCGTGACAATCGATGGATTTTTGAGGAGACCCCGAACCTAACCTATTTCTTGCTAGCCTCTCCGAATCTCGAGGGCGAGATTCATTTTAAGGGTGGTAGGTTTGTAACATCCCAAAATTCTAAATTTTGGAATGTTATATTAAATAAATAGTTTAGATTGTTTGTTTGATTGTGGTGTGGTTGCTTGTGTGAAATTGAGTGAAATTTGGAAACTTTTTGAAAGTTGAATGAGAGGGAATAAAATGACTTTCCCAAAACTTTCACCTTGCATTTATGATCTCCTTGAATTCAAATTTATTTCATTACAAACCCTAGAGTGAAGATAACATGACTTCTTCTATTTTAAAAGGGGTTTCGAAAAGATTTGAATTTCATTTGAAAATATTGCAAATTCAGAAACTTTATGCAACTCAATGATTTTCATGTGAGAAGATAAAATGACTTCTTCAAATCGTATGAAATATGAGTTGGAAGTTTCAATGAATCAAAATTTAAAGTCCCTTTGAAGGTATTTTGAAAACCATTTTCAATTTGGAGTTATTTGGGTTTTATTTAAATTATTTTTCTCCAAAAATAAAATATATGGAAATTAGGGTAAAATGATTCCCTACAGTATAAAAATGGAGAGAAATAAATTTGAAATTATTTTGGTATTTTAAAATATTTTTATTTGGTTTTTAAATGAACCAGTAGCACTGTTTGCTTTATTTAAATTTTTGTGGAATTTATTTGCCACTGAAAATATGTTCATCTTTTAGGAAATATTTTTCTAAAATTTTTGATATATAATATGACTATGTATAATTTTATTTTTATTTTCGTTATTCAGTTTTTCCTTTTCTGTTTCTATTTAAAAACAAAAAACTACGTGTGCGCCTGGTACTAACTGTCGCCCACGTGCGCCGCAGAGTGGCATTGGGCGCCTCATCATTTTTTTTCCTTCTCTCCTACATGGGCCAGGCCCAGCCAGCAATTTTCCTTCTCAATTTTTTTTCTTTTTCTTTTTCCTTTGGCCGAATTTCGTTAAAAAAAAAACTACCGCGTGTGGCCGGCCGGCCGAACGCCTTTAGCCCATGCGAGGCGCCTTTTGTCTCCTCTGTTTCTTTTCTTTTCGTCTACGTTTAGTCCCGCATTGCCTAGCCTTTGACCTCTAAACCTCTTTTCCACCTATAAATATAGACCCATAGAGCCTCCAAAAATCATTCGATTCGGGTTAAATCAATATATTTTGGTTTGACTAGATTCACTAAAGAAAAATATATTTCTTTTCTCCGGCGGGACTTTTGGAAGTTGTCTCCTTTCTCCGAAGTCGTCTTTTCTCTCCCTTATAAAGGTATCTTTCTTCGTATTTTTTTTATTTCTCCCGTAGCTTATTATTTCTAGACTAGTACGGTAGAATAATTAGATTATCAATTAGTCCCTATATTTACATTTTAGGACTAGAATTCTTTTAGCCATAGCTCTTTTTCTTCCGTAAAACAGCTTGGCCCTGATTTTTCAAATAGCCATAACTTTTTACCCATTCATCCAAATTAGACGAAACCCACGCCTACATTTTCGTCTTGATTCCACCTATCTAGTGAATCTATCAAATAAACTTTTTTGCAACTTTCAAATTTCGAAATTTGTTTAGATTCATACTCAAATTTCTTTCGATCATATCTTTTTATCCGTACCTCCGTTTCCGATGAACCCAACTGCATCGGATTCGTATTGAAGTAACTTTCCATTCGCACAATTAGTGTCATCTTTTCAACATATAATTTTGATCTTAGCCAGTTACTCTACTAGTCCACCAAAGAGTTGTTACACAACATTCTAAGCAGATTCAATGCTATATTGAATTACTTGATCCGTTATTTTCAATCTAGTAATTCTTTTTCCTACATATTCGTATTGACTTCCTACATCCAGTAGCATCATTAGTTTCAACTTTTGATCTTTTCAAATTTGAACGATTCAAATTTGAACTCGAAGCTTCACTTGATCATATCTTGTAAACTGTAGCGCTTTTTCAATTGATTCCTTTTTCAAATTGAATCCCTAGGCGTAATCTAACATCTTGAGCCATCACCACACTTTTTCACCGAAATTGGGATCTGATCTTGCAAAATAATTTGATTTAGTTCTTTTGGAGTTTTTGCAATCTTCCTTTGCATATTTTTTTTGGATCTTTGAGTGATTTTTTATGTGCGCAAATAATTGCTAGCTCACGATAGATTGAACGGAGTGTGACGAGTAGAACTATCAGGAATTATGAGTGCGAATCATCTTCATCAACAGTACAAGGCAAGTTCACAATTTGATCATACTCTTCTATACCCAGTTTTTATGCATTAGTTTTATCCTCAAACACTGCATGGTTAGGGTTTGATAACATGTGGGTACTGGGAAGTAGTTGATGAGGTAGGAACCTATTATCCTTTATCAAACCATGGGTATTACTACGTTATGCTTGTACTGCTTTGCTATGCTCATAGACCTGGATTGGTTTGAGAGAATTCATGAAAGATGTGAGAGTTATTGTTAACTAAGGTTTAACTTAAGGTGGCTACTTTAATACACATTTGGGTGGATTGGTTGCAGGCACCTGGGGATATACCAGTGTTGTCTATTTGGTTCGCCACCCAGGCTCAAAGGGATCATAAGATTATTCATGCTAGAAACTTCCGTGTGCAGCCACAAGCTATTATGGGCTCTAGCATAGTTGAGTGTGTTGCATGACCTCTTTCAGTGGTAGGCTAGAAGATGTAGTGGAAAGTAGGTGTAATTGTCTACCCAGAGTAAAGAGTAAATGCTTCTGAAAGACTGTGTCTCGGTCATCCGTTTCTCAAACACCATGTAGTGCGAGAAATCCAACGGAGGAGATCGAGTCTTGTGGGGAAAAGTGCGCAAACCTCTGCAGAGTGTATAAACTAATCATGGTTAGCCGTGTCCCCCGGTTATGGACATCTTGAGTATCTGGTACTTGAATTATTGATTTGATCTCATCACTCTAAATTAATTTGTTGGGTTTAATGATTACCTTTAATTGGGATTGAGAGGGGGATTTACCTTCTCAATGTTTCAACCACCATGATAGTTAAATAAAACATATTCCTTTGATGTAGGAAAAAATTGGCTTTTCGCAAAACAATATAACCCTAGAGCTTCTCCACCAGCCAAATATGCATATAGTGATAGCTATTATTCATCATTATCCTATGGTGTGAATTTGCTAGTACATTCAATGTACTGACCTACATGGCTGCAACGTCTCATGTTGCAGGAATTCTTACGACGAGTAAGTGATATGTTAGGGTTACGATGTCTACACTCAACTTTGCCGTTGGCGTTGTTGGGAACTCCACAACCTTGTTGTTACTTCCGCTATATGGATTGAGGTAATAGTATTTATGTTACTTTATACATGTGATTTACCTCTGTTATAAATCCTCAAGTACTGTGTGTGTCAGCATACCGATCCAGGGATGACACTTAAGCACAGAGACTTGATCCATTTGGGTCCGGTCGCTACACTCGGCCACCTCCCGCACCGCCTCTTTGCTCTATAAATACCCCAATATTCCAAAAACCCTAGGGGAGTCGACGAAAATCAATTCCAGCCACCGCAAGTTCCAGAAACAATAGATCCAATCTAGACACCATCACGGAGGGGTTCATCATCCTCATTGGTGCCTTTCTGATGATGCGTGAGTAGTTCATTGTAGACCTACGGGTCCGTAGGTAGTAGCTAGATGACTTCCTCTCTCTCTCTTTTGATTCTCAATACAATGGTCTCTTGGAGATCAATTTGATGTAACTCTTTTTGCGGTGTGTTTGTTTGGATCAGATGAACTTTGAGTTTATGATCTGATCTATGTTTTTATCCATGAAAGTTATTTGAGTCTTTTGATCTCTTATATGCGTGATTACTTATGGCCTAGTATTTCTTCTTCGAATCTTTGGTTTAGTTAGGCCAACTAGATCAATTTTTCTTGCCATGGGAAGAGGTGCTTTGTGATGGGTTCGATCTTACGGTGCTTGATCCCAGTGACAGAAGGGGAACCGACACATATGTATCGTTGCTATTAAGGATAACAAGATGGGGTCTATTTCTACATAAATAGATCTTGTCTACATCATGTCATCGTTCTTATTGCATTACTCCGTTTCTCCATGAACTTAATACACTAGATGCATGCTGGATAGCGGTCGATGTGTGGAGTAATAGTAGTAGATGCAGGCAGGAGTCGGTCTACTAATCTTGGACGTGATGCCTATATAATGATCATTGCCAGGATATCGTCATAATTATTTGAAGTTCTATCAATTGCCCAACAGTAATTTGTTTACCCACCGTATGCTATTTTTCTCGAGAGAAGCCACTAGTGAAATCTACGGCCCCCGGGTCTATTTTCCTCGTCATATATTTTCAGATCTATTTTGCTATTTGCCTTTTTATTTATTTCCACTTTTATTTTGAGATCTATATTATCAAAAATCCAAAAATACCTCACTGAATTTTATTTGCTTTTATTTGCATCTATCAATCTATTACAACTTTCTCATGTTCGTTTGCCAATTTCTGGCGCCGTTACCCGAAAGGGATTGACAACCCCTTTAACACGTCGAGTTGCAAGTATTTGTTCTTTCTATGCAGGTGCTGTTTACGTAGTGTTGCTTGGTTCTCCTACTGGTTCGATAACCTTGGTCTCATCACCGAGGGAAATACCTACCGTTGCTGTGCTGCATCATCCCTTCCTCTTTTGGGAAATACCGACGTAGTTCAAGCAAACATCAGTGTGATCTACACGCGCGCTCATATGATGGGCACCAAAGGACATCAACATAACCACAAGCAAATTAAACCAATCATAGCAATTCACCAATTACCGGTAGGACAACAAAAATCTACTCAAGCATCATAGGATGGAAACATATCATTGGATGATAATATGAAGCATAAAGCACCATGTTCAAGTAGAGGGTATAGTGGGTTACGGGAGAGTGGACCACTATAGATAGACGGGGGAAGGTGATGGAGTTGTTGGTGAAGATGACAGAGTTGTTGGAGTAGATCGCCGTCACACGACGATTGCCCCGACGGCATTCCGGCGCCACCGGGAGAGAGGGGGAGAGAGCCCCCCTCCTCCTTCTTCTTCCCTGGCCTCCCCCTTAGATGGGAGGAGAGTCCCCCCTGGTCCATGGTAGCCATGGCGGCAGAGGGGCGAGAGCCCCTCCTAGATTGGATATATCTTTCTGTTCTCTTCTGTTTCACGTTCCTGTTTTCTGGCCCTTCACCGTTTCTTAAATTCCTGGAGATCCATAGATCATGCTGAAATTTTAACATGATTTTTTCCATAAATTATCTTTCTTGCACCCGAAGAAGAGCCCCAACCGACTTACAGGGTGCCCACAAGACACCTGGGCGCGCCAAGGGGTGCCCGACGCGCCCTGGTCGGTAGTGGAGGCCGTGGGCCTCCGTTTGCGTTGATTCCACCTTGCAAAAATCACATATATTCCAAAATAATTCTTCGTAATTTTTTATCACGTTTGGACTTCGTTTGATATGGATATTCTGCGAAACAAAAAACATGCAACAAACAGGAACTCGCACTGGACACTGGATCAATATGTTAGTCCAAGAAATCATATAAATTGTTGCCAAAAGTATGTGAAAGTTGTATAATATTGGCATGAAACAATAAAAAATTATAGATACGACGGAGACGTATCAATACGTGTTTGTCACAGTAGGTCAAGTTTTCTGTCATGCATGTACATCCATGCCAATTTTATGACAGAATCAAGATAGTCATACATGTGCTGTCGTAGAAGTGTTCCATGACAATACTCAAATTATCATCACGGAAGTGTCCACTTCCATGACGATAAATGGCACGTCATGGAAGTGTTTTTGTCAAGGGTAACCGACACGTGGCATCCACCATAACGGGTCGCCGTTAAGCTATCGGGTCCGGTTTTGGATCTGATAACCCGTTAATAACAATGACCAATGGCGATTTTCCACGTGTAAAAATCTCATTGGCCGAAAGAACCATGTGTCAACTCCGCGTTGGGATAGATGTCATCCAGCGAATGGACAGGATGCGCCTATGATACGTCGACACGTGGCTCGGCCCAACAGTGGCCCATTCAGGTCAAAAGGCTGGCCCGTTTGACTTGGTCAAAGGGTAGCGGGCCGGCCCATCGGAAGCCTATTAACGGCATGTTCGCATATCGCCCATTTAGAGCCCGCTAACTCATGGCCCTTTATGGCCTATCCAAATTAGACCCAGTAGCGTCATCTGGGCATTCAATATGATTCCAGCCCGTTGTAACTTCCGGCCCATGTATGGCCCATGACGTCTTTCGGCCCATATGAGGCCCTTTGTAACTCTAGGCCCTTTAACGGCCCGTGGTGAAACTGGCCCATAATGAACAGTATATCTCTTTATACCCATTAATGGCCCATTACTCCATCGGGCCGTTTCCAGCCCGTGTTATCTTTCAGCTTTCTAAGGGCCCATTTATTCTTGGGCTCATTTCCAGCATTCGATTACTTACGGTCCGTTACTGGGCTATTCCCCTTGTGGGCCAAATTCAACCCGTGGTTATAGTCAGCCCGTTTGTGGCTCGTTAATCCGCTGGCCCATTTTCATAACGTCATCTAATATGGCCCATTAATGACCCGTTATGCCTGTCGATAGAATTAAGCCCGTTATACATATCGGCTTATGAACGGCCCGTTATGGTTGGCCCATAAACAGGCGATTCCCATTCTAGCCCATTTAAGGCCCATATTGCGGTCTGTTATTGATCCACGAATTGTACGACCCATGATTGGCCAATCGATCATACGTCCTGTAGAAGGCCCATGGATCCTACGGCCCGTAGGAGGCCCATGGTCACTATAGCAAGTAGCAGGACCATGGTTACAACGGTCCGTATGGTGCCCATGGTTATTATGGCCTAGTTTAAAAAAATAGGTTATTGTGGCTACTAGCAAACCGCGAAAAAATAACTGAAGGGACTACAAGCAAACAAATAAACAAGACAATAAGGAAATAAATAAGCAAGCAACTTACACTAGGATATTACGACTATTACACATATTACATCCACTAGGCATCGAAGTTCGCCACTAGTGCAAATATAGGGAACAAAGGAGCATATTACGTACACTAGGCGTCTAAATTGGCCACCACTGCAAATAAATGCGGCAGCAAAACAAGTCCATAACTGAAACAACTTCAGAAGAGCTCAAGAAATGTTATCCTGGGTATCCACCATGCTGGCAATAAGCTTAGCAACCTTATTAGCTTTCTCTTGTTTGGTGCTAAAATCCTCCAACACTTGCTATTGCACTAGAAAGTATGCATCTGAATTCTGCAGGGACTTCCTCAGTCCTTCAGCTTCTTGTCACAGCACAGCTAATCGATGTCTTTCATCTTGTAGTTGAGACTCAAGAATCCGAACTAATTCAGACACTGAGTTCGAAGAGCTTGTGCCAGCGGTAGTGGCCAGTAACTCGAACACTACATTAAGACAGGACTTTGGGACTGTCTCACTGTCTTCAAGATAGTTTTCCTTAGCAGTTTTATCAGCTTTGTTGGAGACCAACAAGGATGTCTCACTATCCTGAACCTTATGTGCATTACTTCCTTTACGATTGCTTAATAAGGTACTCTTCCCCAATATTCTGTCAGCATTCTAAAAGAGGAAACAAGAAGACACATAACAGGTTTAGCATGTAGTATATGAAACTCATTTTGGTGAACCAGTTCAGTAGTAAGGTGGACAGGATTATACTACCAAGTCTTCTATTGCGAATTAGTACATAATAAAAGTATCAAACAAACATATATCTATGTGATATGGACACTGCATTGTCTTGCCAAATCAAAATAGAGACACGGTTCAAATCATATCATTTCAAGATAAAGCAACATTGAAAGAATACAAGTGTGGGAAACTACACGGCACAACAAGATTTCAGATGGGTACCACGGGTATACATGTACAACAACACTATTGGCTCTGTTGTGATGCGAGGAATGTGCATGATATCAGAAGACAACTGTATACACAATTGAAATTGAAATTAACAGAGCACTTTAGAAGAGCAAACCAGTTAAAGAAACATGTTTAAGCATACCTATTGTGCCATTGGAGTTTCGATTGGATCCTTCAATTTAAAAATAAGTTTGTATGAGTAAATACAGTGATACAAGAGCAAAGCAGTATGCACCATAGCAATGGAATCTTATATGAGAACAATTGTTCTTCAGGTTTAAGCACTTGTTCTACATGAACAGAGTACAGTAAGATGCATGCATATATTACTTCAAAACAAAAAATGATCTCATAGACCTTACAACATTCTTGGTTCTGGACCAGTACAGAACAAGGCGTTCCTAGTCGTCGTCCCATAAATATGTCTCAGGAGAAAGTAAGGGAATTTGATGAGTTTCCTTGCCAGTGAAGTGCATTTTCTTCAGGTAATTCCGATATTGCCACAAAGCATTCTTGAAGATAGCAGAGCTATTAGCACAGGTTACCTCATCCTGAGGTTCCAAATCGGTCCTTCTCTATAGAGAAAAATGGGAACATTTGCTGTATTATAACCAGCATTGAGGTAGAAAGTATGGGATAAAGGAAACTAATTGCCATCAATAACATTACTTACACATAACTCCTGGATGAACACCTGCAACTGGCTTTTCCCTTCATCTTCAGTATAATATTTCCATGATGGGAAGATGCGCACATAGGATTTAACAACATCAAATGTGATAGATGCTAAACTACGAATGGCTGGCTGTGCTTCGTCCACATGAATAGGTGCACAAACTGGTGGAGTTGGGGTTCGCCGTGGTAGTCCTGGCGCTTTGGGCACTGGAGCTGCCTTACTAACTGCTCTTGTTTGGGAGCTCTGTGGTGAAGATGGTGTTGTGTCAACTGGAACTGGGTTACTATCTACTGGGGTTGGGGTTAGATTAGGTGAAGCTGGTTCTATGTCCATCGGAGTAGGGGTACAATCTGCGAGAGTCTCGGTTATGTGTGGTAGGGCTGGTTCTTATGCATGTACAACCGGGGTGCTATCTCCACCAAGAGGTAGCACTGTTTTATTTGAAGACCACGTTTTTACTTCGCTAGATACTGCCATCACCCCCTCCAATTCAAATGGCTGATAAACAAGAAAAGTGTTGAATGTACAGACCTTGTATGAGAGACAAATGCAATACATAGTGTGGAAAAAAGAAGGCATGAAATAGTTCACATATATATTGTTTAACTAAAAAGGATAGCATGACATAGTTTCGCATATATGATGTCTATCTAAACTAGATAGCATAGCATGACATAATTCAAAGATATGTGCGTGGCCTTGTTTACTTCAGCTTTGATCTGATTTGAATCACCAAGGTATTCAATTTAGTGGAAAAGCTAATTCACAGTTATATACAAGATCATGTTTGTTTCAGCTTTAATTGGATTTGAATCACATGTGCTTTAGTTATAAAGCTGATTCGCAGAATCAGCCTCGCCACCAAAGTACACTTTGAGGTGCTTCAACAAATTGTACTAAAAATGACCCAAATCCAGATTGGGCTTCACATTGTTAGCTAGTATGCATACCAGATTGAGCCTGAAATACTGTAGATTCGCTTTAGTGGTAAAGCTGATTTGAAATAGCTGTTTGTTTCAGATTCCAGATTCAGTTTCACTGGCAAAGCTGGCTTCACTAGTAAAGCTGATTCGGAATAACTTATTGTTTCAGCATCCAGATTCAGTGTCGCTGGCAAAGTTGGCTTCACTAGTAAAGCTGATTCAAAGTAACTATTTGTTTCAGATTCCAGATCCAGCTTCACCGAAAAAGCTGAATCTGGTTCCTGAAGCTCAAACAAATAGGGACGATATCATTGTTAGCTAGTATGCATACCGTATTTTGTGAAGCTTAGTTTAATGTGAATGTTGACTAGCATGTGAACCTTTTGAGCATGCTTAATAGTATAGCTAACTATTGGCTATATGATGTTGCCATGTCATATATAGTCATCACTTATAGTCACTTATACAACAAGGTTAGCTATAAGGTTGGCTATAAGAGTACTACTTTTTCACCTTCTTTCTATCTCTTTCTTCATATTTATTGCATTTGCCTAGGAGTACGCATATAGCTAGGCTCTTGCATGAGAGCCCACTCCCATCATTTTTCTATGTCTCTCTCCTCCACATAGGCAAAAGTGCTATGTAAGCGGGCTATTGGCCCATTATTGTACTTGCTCTTAGAGTCTATATTGTGGGCCTGTTATTTGACCACTCATTTTTCCGCGCTATGGCCAGTGTGGTGTCTGCATGCAGTGCGACATCCTTTAATTTGGTGGATGCCAAGCGGGCCCGAGAAGGAGCCATAACTTTTTTTTAAAGTTGAAAAAGGTTATCGATGAGGAGCCATAAGCTGGAGGGCATCTCTTTTTTTCTTTCGAATGGGCAATAAGCTGGAGAGCTGGAGAGTGTCTCTAATGGGTTGCTTGTAGTGTTAGGACCATCCAGGACAGAACACGACAGCCGACTAGGCAAATGCAAAAGCCAATCCATCTTAAAGCCCATTTGCTTTTTTTCCTAGGAAAAGCCCATATTTCTTAAAAAGGGGCGCTCCCAAAAAACCCTCCTTCCTCCTCACCTCCAATTACTGCAGCTCGCTAGACTCTCCCGCTTCTGTCGCCCCCCAATTCCCCCCGCTCCCCTTCTTCCTCACTCGTACAGAACCCCCGCTCAGGTGCTCACCTTCTTCCTCGCTCCTGCAAAAAACCCCAGCCGCCCTTCTTCCCCAGTCGCACTGTGATACGTCTCCATCGTATCTATAATTTTTTATTGTTTCATGCCAATATTCTACAATTTTTATATATACTTTTGGCAACACTTTATATTATTTTTGGGACTAACATATTGATCCAGTGCCCAGTGCCAGTTCCTGTTTGTTGCATGTTTTTTGTTTCACAGAATGTCCATATCAAATGAAGTCCAAACGCGATAAAAATTTACGGAGATTTATTTTGGAATATATGTGATTTTTGGGAAGAAGAATCAACGCAAGACGATGCTCGAGGGCCCCACTACCCACCAGGGTGCGCCTAGGGGGTAGGGCGCGCCGTGGTGGGTAGTGAGCCCCTCGTAGGTCGGTTGACCCCCTTGTTTTGCCGCAAGAAAGATAATATCGGGAAAAAAATCATGTTAAAATTTCAGCCCATTCAGAGTTATGGATCTCCGAGAATTTAAGAAACGGTGAAGGGCCAGAAAACAGGAGCGCGAAACAAAAGAGAACATAGAGAGAGAGATCCAATCTAGGAGGGGCTCCTGCCCCTCCACCGCCATGGCGACCAAGGACCAGAGGGGGAACTCTCCTCCCATCTAGGGGGGAGGCCAAGGAGGAAGAAGAATGAGAGGGGCTCTCCCCCCTCTCTCTCTCTCTCTCTCTCGGTGGCGCCGGAGTGCCGTCGGGTCAAGGATCGTGACGGCGATCTACACCAACAACCTTGCTACCGTCAACACTAGCTTTCTCCCCCTCTATGTAGCTGTGTAACACCTCTTCTCCCCGCTGTAATCTCTACTTAAACATGGAGCTTAATGCTACATATTATTATCCAATGATGTGTTGCCATCCTATGATGTTTGAGTAGATTCGTTTTGTCCTATGGGTTGATTGATGGTCATGATTGGTTTGAGTTGTATGTTTTATTTTGGTGCTGTCCTATGTTGCCCTCCTTGTTGCGCAAGCGTGAGGAAATCCCGCTGTAGGGTGTTGCAATACGTTCATGATTCGCTTATGGTGGGTGGCGAGAGTGGCAGAAGCTTATACCCGAGTAAGTAGGTTGTTGCGTATGGGATAAAGAGGACTTGATACTTAATGCTATGGTTGGGTTTTACCTTAATGATCTTTGGTAGTTGCGGATGCTTGCTAGAGTTCCAATCATAAGTGCATATGATCCAAGTACGAAAAGTATGTTAGCTCATGCCTCTCCCTCATATAATGCAATAATGATTACCAGTCTAGTTATCGATTGCCTAGGCACAAATAACTTTCTTGTGTTATAAAAGCTCTCTACTAAACAACTAACTTTTATTATCTTGAACATTACTCATAGTTTTATTCTCACTAAGTACATCTAGTTTTATTCTTGCAAACCTATCCTATCACCTACAAAATAGTTTCATAATTGTTCTAGGTAAAGTGAATGTTAAGTGTGCGTAGAGTTGTATCGATGGTCGACAGAACTTGAAGAGAATATAAATTCTACCTTTAGCTCCGCGTTGGGTTTGGCACTCTTATTTATCAAAAAAGCTATAATTGATCCCCTATACTTGTGGGTCATCACACTGCCACTAGGCTCTCAAACCCATGAGCTCGATGCAGTGCCCGCAAGGAAAATGGAGTCGGCTGGCCCTAGTGCCAAGAAGATGAGGCTCCCGCCAGCGGCGATGCCGGTTGTAGATCCCGCATCTGGTAGTGCGGGGAGAAGCGGCGAGCCCCCCCCCCCCCACCGGATCTGAGGAACCCATAGAATCTCGAGTGGACCGCATCAGCGATCTCCCGGACGCCATCCATGGGGAGATCATCTCACTTCTCCCCCACCAAGGATTGCTGCTACACCCAAGTCCTCTCAACTCGGTGGCACCCTCTATGGCGCGCCGCGCCTCTTAATCTCAACTATCATCAGCTATCTGTCATTCATGATTTTGAACTCCTCAGATCCATCATCTCCTCCCACCAGGGCTTCGTTCAACGCCTCTGCATCCCTACACGCTACCTACTGTCCATACCCTGCATGGTGGACGCCTGGCTGACATCCCCTGAATTCGCAAAACTTCAGCAGCTTGAGTTCTACCATTACTACACAAATTACACACCACTAACCGAACGCCATGTATTTGTGCCGACACCACCGTTGTCCATCTTGTGGTTTTCCTCGTCTCTCCACACCGTCACTATAGCCCAGTGCCATCTACCAGACAATCTGGTATAAATGATTCAACTCCCACTGCTAAAAAAACTTTCGCCTGTGGTGGTTCATCTATCGGAGGCCTCACTGCATAGCATCGTCCACTCTAGTTGTCCCGTCCTAGAGCTCTTGCTGCTTGTTTTTGGATTAGAAATGCGTATCCATTATCTCCAAATAAAGTCGCCTCACCTTAAAAGCATTGGAATTTGTTTTGAAGGACAACAGCTCATCATCGAAGATGCCCCTTCACTTCAAAGGTTGCTCCTTGATTATTGTTATATACCTTCGCAAGTAACTGTCGTCTCTGCGCCTAAACTGGAGACCTTGGGTGTAATTTGTGATCCGTTTAAACATCACAAGATGGTGTTTTGCTCCACACTTATTCAGGTACTGTATATCATCTACACTTTTGTAATCGCAAGCTGCATTTTTCATTTATGCGCATAAGCTTTATATCATCTTGGAGTACACTTTGGATACTAATACTATGTTATATGCTCACTGGAGAGTTCATCCATGGATAGCCTATCAATGGTGCTGGATTCTGTCAAGATCTTATATATCGGAATTTTTAGTATTGATTTGAACACAATTATTGGCTTGCTGCGATGGTTTCCATGTCAGGAGAATTTGTATATAAAGGTGATTATTTCATGCACATTGAAAGCCCATATATATTGTACTAGAATTATCGTTCAGCTGTCGCTCTTTTGACATACTCTTCTTTTAGACCTTAATTGTTTTCAATCTTCATGTCTATGTAGGCACTAACACATGGAGAAAAACATATAACCAATCGGTGGCGTAATAAGCACCGAGATTTTCTCAGTTCTCATGACATTTGTTTGAGGACAATAGCAATGGAAGGATATGCATCCAACCAGGCAAACAGAAGCTTGGTCACATTCCTATTGAATGTGAGGTTACTATTGTCAATGAGGCTTAAGTTTTTCAACAAGAAATTTCTCACGGATGGATATGTTGAACAGCAAAAAAAGAAGTTTCAGGTGGACAAATGGGCTTCTGAACACGCTCGGCTTCTATTTACAACAACTTGTGGTCATATTCCAGTAAACTTTTTGGCACGGGATGTTGATTTTATGGATCAGACCGATCCATTTGTTGGTGACTGAGAAAAACAGTGGTTGGGTTAGATGTTATTGCCATGTTCAGTCTGGGTTTTGTCTAAACCTGATGAAAAATTAATCCTTGGGCTGTTGTACTGTTTGTAAGCTTGAGTTAGATGTTGTTGGCCTGTTCAACTTGGCTGTAACTGTCATATTTACTTTGAAACAAGGCAAATGGCTTGCCATTTCCTTATTTAAAGAGAGAAATATTGTAACAAATCCCAACCAAGGGAAATAACATCACTATCGCTGGCTGCTTGAGCTCATTGTGTATTACAGAATCCAAGTGCTTAGCGCCCCCCAGCACCTGATACGTCTCCAATGTGTCTATAATTTTTGATTGTTCCATGCTGTTATATTATCAATCTTGGATGTTTTGCATTCATTTACTAGCAACTTTATATCATTTTTTGGACTAACCTATTGACATAGTGCCCAGTGCCAGTTGCTGTTTTTTGGTTGTTTTTTACTTCGCATAATATCCATATCAAACGGAGTCCAAACACAGCGAAACTTTTTGGAGATTTTTTTCTGCCCAGAAGAGACCCAGGGAGCCCAAGAGGTGTACCAGAGGAGGCCCATGGGGCCCACAAGACACCAGGGCACGCCAGAGGCCCCAGGCGCGCCTTGGTGCCTTGTGGGGCCCATAGTGATCTTTTCCACCGCCTCTCAGCTCTATAGATACCTAGATACTCCAGAAACCCTAGGGGAGTCGACGAAAAACAATTCCAGCCGCCGCAAGTTCCAGAACCACGAGATCCAATCTAGAGCCCTTTTCCGGCACCTTGCCGGAGGGGGAAACGATCATGGAGGGGTTCATCATTCTCATTGGTGCTCCTCCGATGATGCGTGAGAAGTTTATCACAGACCTACGGGTCCGTTGGCGGTAGCTAGATGGCTTCTTCTCTCTCTTTGATCTTCAATACAATGTTCTCCTCGATGTTCTTGGAGATCTATTTGATGTAGTGACTTTTTGCGGTGTGTTTGTTGGGATCCGATGAATTGCGAGTTTATGATCAGTTCTATCTATGAATATTATTTGAGTCTTCTTTGAACTCTTTTATGCATGGTCTTTATAGCCTCGTATTTCTTCTCCGAAACTTTGGTTTGGTTTGGCCAACTAGATTGATTTTTCTTGCAATGGGAAGAGGTGCTTTGTGATGGGTTCGATCTTGCGGTGCTTATTCTCAGTGACAGAAGGAGACATGACACGCATGTATCATTGTCATTAAGGATAAAAAGATGGGGTCTATTCCTACATGAATAGATCTTTTCTACATCATGTCATCGTTCTTATTGCATTACTCCATTTTCCATGAACTTAATACACTAGATGCATGCTGGATAGCCGTCGATGTGTGGAGTAATAGTAGTAGATGCAGGCAGGAGTCGGTCTACTAATCTTGGATGTGATGCCTATATACATGATCATTGCCTTGGATATCATCATGATTATTTGCTTATCTATCAATTGCCCAACAGTAATTTGTTTACCCACCGTATGATATTTTCTCGAGAGAAGCCAGAAGTGAAATCTACTGCCCCCGGGTCTATTTCCTATCATATTATTTTCAGATCTATTATTCCAAAAACCCAAAAATACCTTGCGACACTTTTTATTTATTTATTTACTTTATTTTGTGTTTTTGTCAGATCTATTTATCAAATCTCATACAATTTTATCTATCTCAATACCGAGGAGGGATTGACAACTCCTCTTACGTGTTGGTTTGCAAGTATTTATTATTTGTGTGCTAGTGCTATTTACAGGGTGTTGCTTGGTTCTCCTACTGGATTGATAACCTTGGTTTCATAACTGTGGGAAAACTTATCGTTGTTGTGCCTCATCATCCTCTCCTCTTTGGGGAAATACCAACGCAGATACAAGCAATCAGGAAGAATTACTGGCGCCGTTGCCGGGGAGACATCATCAACATCTATCAGGTTCCTAATCAGAAATATCCTCTCCTTGTAATTACTTTATATGCCATTTGCCTCTCATTTTCATCTCCCCCACTTCTAATACGTTTTTACAAAAACATAAAAATATTTGCCTTTTTATTTGTCTTCTTTTTCGTTTGCCTTTTTCTTGTTTGATCTTTTGTTTGCGTGTGATCTTGTTTGCGTAGTCGCGATGTCTCAAGAAAATACAAAATTGTGTGATTTTTCTAATACCAATAATAATGATTTTATTAGTACTCTGATTGAGCCTCCCACCGCTAGTGTGGAGTATTATGATATTAATGCCGCTTTGTTGAATCTTGTTATGAAAGAGCAATTTTCCGGTACTCCTAATGAGGATGCCGTGTCCCATCTAAACACTTTCGTAGAATTGGGTGATATGCAAAATAAAAAAAGATGTGGACAATGATATTGTGAAATTAAAATTATTTCCTTTTTCTTGTGAGATCGTGCAAAAATTTGGTTTTCATCTTTGCCTCGTAATAGTATTGATTCTTGCGATAAGTGCAAAGATGCTTTTATTACTAAGTATTTTCCGCCCGTGAAAATTATTTCCCTTAGAAATCAAATCAGGAATTTTAAGCAACTTGAGCATGAACATGTTGCACAATCTTGGGAAAGAATGAAATTAATGCTAAGAAATTGTCCTACTCATGGTTTAAATCTATGGATGATTATACAAATTTTTTATGCGTGATTGAATTTTGTTTCTAGAAATCTTTTAGATTCCGTCGCGGGTGGTACTTTTATCAAAATTACTTTGGGTGAAGCCACTAAATTGTTTGATAATATTATGGCAAATTATTCACAATTGCATACTGAAAGAGCTCCTACTAGTAAAAAGGTTAATTCTATTGAAGAAATTAGTACTTTGAGTGAGAAAGTTGATGCTCCTATGAAATTGGTTGCTAGTAAAAATGCTCCTATTGATCTTAATGATATGCCTTTGTCTACTTTGATTGAGCAAAATAGTGATTCCATTGATGTGAATTTTGTCTCATGAAACAATTTTAATAACAATGCTTATAGAGGTAATTATAATCCTAGGCCTTTTCCTGGAAATTCCTCTAATAATTATGGCAACTCCTGTGGTAATTCTTCTTATAATAATAATAGGATGCCCTCTGATCTTGAGAGTAATATCAAAGAATTTATCAATGCGCAAAAAGTTTTCAACACTACGATAGAAGAAAGGTTGAATAAGATTGATGATATGTCTCGAAGCATTGATAGAATTTCCCATGATGTAGAAAATCTCAAGATTAAAAATTTTCCACTGTCAATGTATCAATTAAAGCTTTATATGTTTCCATGGATGAAAGTAAGAAAAGAACCGCTATGCTTAGAGCTAAAAGAGAATTTTTAGAAAGATCTTTTTTGAGTAATTGCTTTCAGCATAATGATGAAGATGTTAAGATGATTGCTGTTTCTTCTATTGATTCCTTGTTTAGTAATATTAAAATTGATGATAAAGGAACTGAAGAAGAGTCAACTTTAGCTAGAAGGCGTCCCCATAATTCGGAGGGTGAAAATCTTGTTGAAAAAATTGATAAAAGTGGGTTTGGAGAGGTCAAAACTTTAACTAGTGATGTGCCCACTCTTTTGGATTACAAAGACTTTAATTATGATATTTTTTCTTTGATTGAGTGTATTTCTTTGTTGTAATCCATGATAAATTCACCCAATGCCTATGAACAAAATAAAGCTTTTACTAAACATATTGTGGATGCCATGCTAAAAGCTTTAGAAGAAAAATTGGAGTTAGAGATTTCAATTCCTAGAAAATTATGAGTGCAATGCTTTATGTGATTTAGGTGCTAGTGTTTCCACAATTCTGAAATCTCTATGTGACGTGCTTGGTTTTACCAATATTGAAGAATGTTCTCTTAATTTGCACTTGGCGGATTCTACTATTAAAAAGCCTTTGGGAAGAATTAATGATGTTCTTATTCTTGAAAATATGAATTAGGTTCCCATAGACTTTATTGTGCTTGATATTAATTGCAATCCATCTTGTCCTATAATATTTGGTAGACCGTTTTTGCGAACTATTGGTGCCGTGATTGATATGAAAGAAGGGAATATTAAATTTTAGTTTCCTCTAAAGAAGGGTATGGAACACTTCCCTAGAACTAAAATTAAGCCACCATATGAATCAATCATGAGGGCAACCTATGGAGCAAAAACAAAGATGACAATACTTGAATCTATGCATTATGCCTAGCTAAGGGCGTGAAACGATAGCGCTTGTTGGGAGGCAACCCAATGAATAAAATAATTTTCCCTTTTTATTTCTATTTTTGTGTGTTCACCCAATTATGCCTCTGTTATGATTGTGTTTTTTATGTTTTAATTAGTGTTTGTGCCAAGTAATGCCTTTAGGATGGCTTTGGGTGGTAGTTGATTTGATCTTGTTGGAAAACAGAAACTTTTACATCCAGTAGCAGAATTGTTAAAAATCACTGGAGCAACGATAAACTCTGAATTGTTTACACAAGATTGATATATGAATTGCCTCTGTTTTCCTAAATTTTCAGAACTTTTTGAGTTACAGAAGTATGAGTAAAATTCGAGTCTTTACAGACTGTTCTGTTTTTGACAGATTCTGTTTTTGTTGCATTGTGTGCTTGTTTTGATGAATCTATGGACTACACCGGGGAGTTTTAGCCATGGTAAAGTTAGAATACAGTAGGTATAATGCAATAACAAAATATAAATGGGTTTGCAACAGTACTTAAAGTAAGGATTTTCTTATACTAACGGATCTCACGAAGGTTTTTGTTAAGTTTTGTGTGATTGATGTTTTCAAGTTTTGGGTGAGACATGATGGATGAAGGAATAATGAGTGAAAAGAGCTTAAGCTTGGGGATGCCCATGGCACCCCAAGGTAATATTCAAGGATAACCAAGCAACTAAGCTTGGGGATGCCCCGAAAGGCATCCCCTCTTTCTTCTAACGACCATCGGTAATTTTACTTGGAGCTATATTTTTATTCGTCACATATCATGAGTTTTGCTTGTAGCGTCTTGTATTATATGAGTCTTTGCTTGTTTTTCTTTTTAGTTTGTCACAATCATCCTTGCTGGACACACCTATTTGAGAGAGCCATAATGATGCTATGATTTGTTAGAATTGCTCTGTGTGCTTCACTTAATTTTTTTGAGCTATGGAATTGCTCTAGTGCTTCACTTATATCTTTTTGAGCACGGTGGTGTTTTAATTTTGAAGAAATATGCTCTCATGCTCCACTTAGATCAATTTAAGAGTTAGTAAATTTTGAAGAAATTCTCTCATGCTTCACTTATATTATTTTGAGAGATGAAAAAATTATTTATGCTCATGTTCTTCACTTAAATTTGTTTGAGAGCTTGTTATCAGCAATGGTGATATATGAAATTAGTCCCGAAGTGATATATATTCAAGAGGGATATAATAAAAACTTTCATGAAGATCATTGGATATTATAAACTTGATTCCTTGTGATAGTTTTCAGATATGGAGTTAATAATATGTGAGTCATGTTGGTGAGTAATTATACTTTAGTAAGAATATTTGTGTTAAGGTATGTGATTCCCTATGCAAGCACGAAAGTCAATAGTTATGCAATGAAGTTACATCCTGCTTGTGGTGCATTATTCGGTGTTAGTTATGCTTAATGCTCGTTTATGATCATTTTTGTTTTTTGGTTGGTTGCTTCTCAATCTATTTGCTAGCCTTTCCTTGTACTAAGTGGGAATACTACTTGTGCATCCAAACTCTTTAAACCAAGTTGTGCCAATGAGTCCACCATACCTACCTATATGCGGTATTTCCATGTCGTTCCAAGTAAATTTGTATGTGCCAACTCTAATTTTCAAAATGAATTTCTTTTTTGTGTGCCCGTACCGCTCATGAAGCGGCAGGGGGTGGCCAATATTTTTCCATGCTAGATGTGTTATTCTCAAGATGAGTGTTTATTCACTTGTCATTGCACGAAAGTGTTGGTATGGAAGGCACCCGTGGATACGGCTAGCCATGGATTGTGAAAGAATGGTGGAAAAAGGAATACACTTTATTTTATGTTTGGGAACCGCCTATGATGTATCTAGCATGGAAAGTATTGGGAATTCTTGGTCGTTTTCGTAGATTCTCAAAATATTTTATCTCTCAATTTAAGCTTTGAGCTCTGTCACCTCTACAAATCTCTGCTTCCCTCTACGAAGGGCCTATCTATTTACTTTATGCAATTTTTATTTTTATTTGAGTTTCCATCTTCTCTTATAAAGCACCAACTAGGGAGCACTATGATCATACTTGTGCATTGGATGTAGCTAATATTCGAATGTGTTTCATGAATGGATCAATGATTGAGCATGATGGGCTAGGGATAGCTTTCTTTAGTGTTGATATTTTGAAAGACATGGTTGCTTGTTGATATGCTTGAGTATTGATGTCCTCATGTCAATTATAGACTATTACTTTGAATCATCTAAAAGTCCAAATGTCCAGGATATAAAAGAAAAGAATATGTGATGAACACGTTAGGCAGCATTCCACATCAAAAATTCTGTTTTTATCATTTACCTACTCGAGGACGAGTAGGAATTAAGCTTGGGGATGCTGATACGTCTCCAACGTATCTATAATTTTTTATTGTTCCATGTTGTTATATTATCAATCTTGTTTGTTTTACATTCATTTACTAGCAACTTTATATCATTTTTTGGGACTAACCTATTGATATAGTGCCCAGTGCTAGTTGCTGTTTTTTGCTTGTTTTTTACTTTGCAGAATATCCATATCAAACGGAGTCCAAACGCAGTGAAACTTTTTGGAGATTTTTTCTGCCCAGAAGAGACCCAGGGAGCCCAGGAGGTGTACCAGAGGAGGCCTGTGGGGCCCGCAAGACACCAGGGCACGCCAGAGGCCCCAGGTGCGCCCTGGTGCCTTGTGGGGCCCACGGTGATCTTTTCCACCGCCTCTCAGCTCTATAAATACCCAGATATTCCATAAACCCTAGGGGAGTCGACGAAAAACAATTCTAGCCGCTGCAAATTCCAAAACCACGATATCCAATCTAGAGCCCTTTTCCGGCACCTTGCCAGAGGGGTAAACAATCACGGAGGGGTTCATCATCCTTATTGGTGCTCCTCCGATGATGCTTGAGTAGTTTGTTCTCTCTCTTTGATCTTCAATACAATGTTCTCCTCGATGTTCTTGGAGATCTATTTGATGTACTGACTTTTTGCGGTGTGTTTGTTGGGATCCGATGAATTGCGAGTTTATGGTCAGTTCTATCTATGAATATTATTTGAGTCTTCTCTGAACTCTTTTATGCATGATCTTTATAGCCTCGTATTTCTTCTCTGAAACTTTGGTTTGGTTTGGCCAACTAGATTGATTTTTCTTGCAATGGGAAGAGGTGCTTTGTGATGGGTTCGATCTTGCGGTGCTTATTCTCAGTGACAGAAGGAGACATGACACACATGTATCTTTGCCATTAAGGAAAAAAAGATGGGGTCTATTCCAACATGAATAGATCTTGTCTACATCATGTCATCGTTCTTATTGCATTACTCCTTTTTTCCGTTAACTTAATACCCTAGATGCATGCTGGATAGCGGTCGATGTGTGGAATAATAGTAGTAGATGAAGGCAGGAGTCGGTCTACTAATCTTGGACATGAGGCCGATATACATGATCATTGCCTTGGATATCGTCATGATTATTTGCTTTTCTATCAATTGCCCAACAGTAATTTGTTTACCCACCATATGCCATTTTCTCGAGAGAAGCCACTAGTGAAATCTACGGCCCCCAGGTCTATTTCCTATAATATTATTTTTAGATCTGTTATTCCAAAAACCCCAAAATACCTTGCTGCACTTTTTCTTCATTTATTTTATTTTGTGTTTTTGTCAGATCGATTTATCAAATCTCATACAATTTTATCTATCTCAATACCGAGGAGGGATTGACAACCCCTCTTACGCGTTGGGTTGCAAGTATTTGTTATTTGTGTGCAGGTGCTATTTACATAGTGTTGCTTGGTTCTCCTACTAGATTGATAACCTTGGTTTCATAACCGAGGGAAATACTTACCGTTGCTGTGCTGCATCATCCTCTCCTCTTCGCGGAAATACCAACGCAGCTACAAGCAATCATCACCCACAAACTTATTTTGCGCTAGCACACCAAATAGGCTGTAATTCTTCATAAGAAAGGCTGCATGGCCGTGATAGATTTGGATTCTGAAATTTGGGACCCACGAGGAAAAAGCCTATCCAAGGTGGTGTCAACTTAGTCAACAAACAATTCTGCCTACCAGTCATTAGATTGACATCCAACATCTGTCATGTTTCTTCTATCTCTTGTCTTCTTCCTCCAGCCGCCCAAACCAAACCATGCCGTCAGTCCCGCCTGCTCCCGCCTCACACGGCTGACTGCGCCTCCGCCGCCCTACCGTATGCTCAAACGTTGGCCAGTCCATCCCCTCTATTCTCCCACATGTCCAGTTATTCTCCGGCGACGTCAGTCCCAACCCGCACCGGCACCCGAATCAGTCAACCCTTGTACTTCCCACCGCCTACGACTACACTGACATATCTTCCACGGCTCCTGTTCATTCCCGCTTGAGGCTTCGTCGCCGTCCTCCACCTTGGTTCGCTCACCGTGCGTTGTGCGCCACCGTCTGGCGTAGTCAACATGGTCAATAACCGAGAGGAATCAATAGATGACTACACATGGAGAGGATGACAATAGGGACCCACCAGAGTCATGGCAGTACGCAAGCAAGTGCCTCGTTATTACAAGCCAAAAGAATGCTTCCTCCTAATGGTTTGACATCTGGGTCGCACACCATTGTCAACGTATAGTCAATAAACGAGAGAATTACACAACAAGCGGCTGACACCTGGGACCCGGCAGCTTGCGTAATTGTTTTTTAGTTTTAGAGACGGAGCAGGGTATCAACCGAGCTGTGCGGGGGCTGTCGCCTGTCTAGCCGAGGGTTTTATTTTATGTTCACCACATGACGAGCCCAATTGTTTTTTCTTCCTGAAAAATGGCTAGCCTAGTTCATTTTTTTAAAGAATACCCAACCGAGGCCTACTTGCCTTTCTCAGCCCTGCTGGGCTGCAAATCTTACAAGACTACGAGGGATGTATTTGCTTTCCCAGAAAATGGGCTATAAGTAGTAAGAAATGGGTTGTAAATTTTAAAAACACAACAAACCAGCAATTAGTTTCAAATTTACTTTTTTAGGATTTTGAGATTTTAAATTTCATTATTTTTTTGCAGGGAAAATTATGTTTGATTTTAAATTGATATAAATTTAGTTTTTAAATTAGTTTGAATGTGACTCCAAATTTTGGGATTAAAAACAGTTCGGACTACACCGAAATATGCAAAATTTCGTTGTATTTTTTAACCGTGGCCATAATATGGGATGTCATGCTACAAAAAGAATATGGGCTCCAAAAAAATCCTTAAGAAATAGCAAATGGGTTGTAAAGTATTATAAAGTATCGGAAGAGGGATGTAAGTGGAGAGGCTGACTGTAGGGGCCCACATGGTCCATGGCCGCATGCAAGCAAGTGCCTCCTTATTACATGAACAAAAATGATTGCACCTCCTGACAGCTGGGACCCACCAGCTGCATCTTTGCACGCAAGGAAGTGCCTCCTTATTACGCGTGGAAAAAAGTTTCCTCCACCCGACAGCTGAGACCCACCAGCTACATCTTCGCACACAAGGAAGTGCCTCCTTATTACGCGCAAGAAAAATGATTCCTCCCGCTGCTAGCTGGGACCCACTAGATTTGGTGGCTGACTTGTGGGCCTACTAAGTTGACGCGTACGCAGGGCTTTGTCAACTTAGGCAACTAACACTTCTAGCAGCAGTGACCGTTGGATGTTAATCCAACGACCATGCTGCTTCTTAAACCTCTAATCTTGTTGCTCCAGCCGCACAAACCAGCACCGGCGAAACCGCCTGCTCCTCCCGCATGTGGCTGGCTGTGCTGCCACCACTGGCCATGCCATCCCTCTACTCACCCACACCTCCTGTTATTCTCCGGCGACGGCAGCCTCACACCACAGCTGAACCAGTTAACCCTCCTACTCCCCTCCGCATGGGCATCCACTGTCGCGTCTTCCCCGGCTATGCGTCATTCCCTTCCTAGCCACGCCGTCGTCCACCGCCTTGGTGCTCTCGACATGGCAAGGTCAACATGGTCAATGAATAACAACCATCAGAAGACGATTGTACGCGGTGACGCTGACAGCTGGACCCACCAGCTACATCTTCGGACGCAAGGAAGTGCCTCCATATTACACGTAAAAAAAGAACCCCCCCTGATAGTTGGGACCCACCAACTATATCTTCGCACGCAAAGAAGTGCCACCTTATCGTCCCTGACAGCTGGGACCCACCCGGTCGAAGCGTATGTAGCGTTGTCTACCTAGTCGCGAACGTGTATGTACATACTGGTCGATCGGTGTCTCTGCAAGGGTGAAACATGGCCGAGCAAGCAGCGGCACATGTCGTAGTATAGTTCGGCCCCTACATAGCGGTCCACGCATTCCCGTCTAAATGTAGTACACATACGTACAGCCACGCTGCAAAAACTATGGGCACGTACATACATACAGTCCGGGTCTCGAACACGTACTCACGCATACGTACGGCCAGGGCTATTGTACATTGATAGGCAATGGACGGCAGCTACAACCTCCTATTCATCGGCAGCCAACCGGCTGGGTCGGAATGGAGGAAACATCATTGTGTTCACCAGGAGCCAAGCAACTGTGTCAGAACAAGTCTTGTTCATCGGGAGCGAAGCGAATGGGTCGGAACACGTCCTGTTCATCGGGAGCCAACTGCCTTGGATAGAGCAGCCGAAACAGGGTCTGGCGTACCGCAAAATGGAGGAAACGACCTTTTGTTCGACCGCGCATGGTCGAAACAGGGTCCTGTTCATCGAAAGGGGTCTGGCGTACCGCAAAACGGAGGAAACGGCTTTCTGTTTGACCGCCTACGGTCGAAACAGGGTCTTGGTCATCGGGAGGGGTGTGGCATACCGCAAAATGGGACTCCATGGGCTACTATTCATCCACCATCTACAGCCTCGCTCCAGCCTCCACAAACTACTGTTCATCCACCACTAACTTCCTCCACCCTCCACCAGCTACTGTTCATCTAGCCTCTACCGGCTACTATTCATCCAGCCTCCACGGGGTCCTGTTCATCCAGCCCCAATCGACTAGGGTGTGGCGGCCTCCTCGGGGTCCTGTTCATCCAGCGGCAACGGCCTACTACCATGGGTCCTGTTCATCCAACCCCCATCAGGAACTGTTCATCCATAGCCAACCAATCAGCTCGACCTCACCACGTCTTGACTCGTTCTATGTATTGCGCGCGTGGTAGCAACAATCACTATTGAGAGGCAACCCAACACACCAGTTGGCTGCGTCTCGCACGGGGGATCGACCGGCTTCAGTAAGTAGCAGCAGCGATCGATCGCTCGGGTTCAGTTAGAAGTAGCAGGGAAGGAATCGCTCGGGTTCAGTCAGCAGCAAAGGAATAACTCGGGTTTAGTTAACAACCAAGGGATCGATCGCTCAGGTTCAGTAATGTAGCTAGTGTAATCGCTCGGGTTCAGTAAGCGAACACCTCACTCGGGTTCAGTTAGAGCCAATGCCTCGCACAAACACGTTCCTACGTATGAGAGAAACGTGCAAACCGCAGTGCATCACTCGGCCCCGGCTGCTACTTCTTGAGCTTTCATTGATTTTTCCCTTGAAGAGGAAAGGGTGATGCAGCAAAGTAGAGATAAGTATTTCCCTCAGTTAAGAACCAAGGTATAAATCCAGTAGGAGGCACAAGCAAGTCTCCAATATATGCACCTGCACAAACTAACAAACACTTGCACACAACGCGAAAAAGGGGTTGTCAATCCCTTCACGGTCATGAACAAGAGTGAGATCTAATAGAGATAGGTATAGAAGATAAATAAAAGAGCAAACTAAGAGCATCTCCAGCCGTTCGGCCCCCAGGGGCCTGAAATAGCGCCGCCTGGGGGCGAACCGGCGATAAATTCGGGGTGGGCGCGGCCGGTTTCCCAGCGGCCGCTCCAAGGTCGCCCCAGACGCCTTTAAAAAAAAACCAAACTCGGTCGAAATCGTCTAAACACAACACAAATTCAGCCAAACTAGGCGATTTCATTGCTGTTTATACAAAAAACTTAAAACATAATTTAAAACAACTAAAAAGATAACTAAAAGCCGCCGTCCGCTGCCCCTCCTACACGCCGAAGAGCTTGCCGAAGGCGCTGTAGTCGTCGCCGTCATCATCGTCCTTCTCCTTCTTCATGCCGCCGCCATCCTTGCTACACCCCTGGCCTAGGTCGCCTTGGCGGACGGGTTTAGTTGGTGGCGGTGCATCATCGTCGCTGTCCTCGAGGATGACGATGCCGCCCTCGTCGCGGCCACCGCGGCGAGCCTCGATCTCCTTGAGGGCGCGGCGTTGGCACTCCATCTCCATCTTGACGTAGTCCTCGCGCGCCCACTTGAGGGCAGCCTCATCATCGGCGGCCATGTCCTCGTGCTCGCTCTTCACGACAATGAGCCCCTACTCCATCTTAGGCTTGACGAGGCAGGAGAAGGGAGCAGAGGAGCCACGGCCGCCTCGTTGATGATGAGGGCGCCGCTGCGGGTGCGCTGCCCGAGCGGCGTCTCCACGGGCTCGGCCTTGACGTTGACGAGCGCTGGCGAGCCGGAGGAGCGAGAGCAGGAGGAGGAGGAAGAGGACCCGGCCGCCATGCGCCGCGGCATCCACAACCCGCCGCTCCGGCGGGGACTGGTGCCTGGGCTGCCGGGTACTCGAGCGGCGGCTAGTTGCCGCCCTGGACATGCTCGAGGACGAAATGGAGCGTGCGCCGGGCAACGCCCCACCACAGGCGGCGGCCGTCGCTGTTGTGGCGCCCCCTCCCCGGCATGTTGTTAGTGGAGGCGAGCTGTCCTCGTGGCGGCGTTGGTACGCCGCCCATTGCGCGTGGTTGCTAGCGGCGTACTCTGCCTGCCCCCACACCTCCTCCGGTAGGGAGGCCCGAACGCGCGCGATCTCGCCGTGGAAGCGGTCGGCATCGACCTACGGGGGACAGGGATGCCTCCAGCACTGAGCCTCCACCGTCCCGGCACACGCACGTCAGGCGGCACCAGGTAGTTGGCCTCGTGCAGGAGGTAGGCCTCCCACTCGTGCAGGGTGCGGCGGCCGAAGCCGTTGGCCGCCGCTCCATTGCCGGGGAAACGCTCTTCCATCGGCGGTTGTAGACGGCTAGCTGTAGACGGGGGAGAGGGAGAGGCGAGATGGGGGCGTCGGCGGCAAGAGAGGGACAGAGGGCGAAGGAGAGTGCATCCACCGGCGAGGGAGGGCGGCTTTTATAACCGCAGGGGGGCGGCAGGCGTCTGTACGCGTGGCTGGAGGGGAAGGGCGCGTCGCCGCGCCATCACTGCGCCGCCCGTGAGGAATCAATGGAAAGGCTGACCGGCGGCAGCCTTGGCATTGATTCCCGCGGGAAAATGAGGTGATGAGGAAGACGAGACACGGCTGGTCGCTGACTCGGCGGGTCCACCGGGTTTTCGCGCCAAAAACGTTTCGCCGGGCGCCCCCAGCGCGCCAGTTTCGGCCTAGGTCCGTCGGCGCCAAGTTCGAGCCTAACCGGCGAAAAGTGGGCTTCTGGGGGCGCGACTGGGCCGATTTTTCGGCGCCGGCGATAAAAAAGGGCCTTGGGGGGCCTGTTGGGGGCGCGACTGGAGATGCTCTAAAGTAAATATAAATAAATTGCAGCAAGGTATTTTTGTGTTTTTTGGTTTATAGATCTGAAAATATATGATGGAAAATAGACCCGGGGGCCATAGGTTTCACTAGAGGCTTCTCTCTTGAAGATAGCATATGGTGGGTAAACAAATTACTGTTGAGCAATTGATAGAAAAGCGCAGAATTATGACGATATCTAAGGCAATGATCATGCATATAGGCATCACGTCCGTGACAAGTAGACCGAAACGATTCTGCATCTACCACTATTACTCCACACATCGACCGACTCCTGCTTGCATCTGGAGTATTAAGTTCATAAGAACAGAGCAACACTTTAAGTAAGATGACATGATGTAGAGGGATAAAATCAAGCAATATGTTATAAATTGATGGCAACAATGTAATACGTGCCTCGCTACCCCTTCTGTCACTGGGTGAGGACACCGCAAGATTGAACCCAAAACTAAGCACCTCTCCCATTGCAAGAAAAACCAATCTAGTTGGCCAAACCAAACTGATAGTTTGAAGAGAAATACAAAGATATCTTAATCATGCATAAAAGAGTTCCGAGAAGACTGAAATAATATTCATAGATAATCTGATCATAAATCCACAATTCATTGGATCTCAACAAACGCACCGCAAAAGAAGATTACATCGGATAGAACTCCAAGAACATCGAGGAGAACATGGTATTGAAGGTCAAAGAGAGAGAAGAAGCCATCTAGCTACTAGCTATGGACCCGTAGGTTTGTGGTAAACTACTCACGCATCATCGGAAGGGCAGCAAGGTTGATTTAGAGGCCCTCCGTGATCGAATCCCCCTTCGGCAGAGTGCCGAAAAAGGCTCCAAGATGGGATCTCACGGGAACAGAGGCTTACGATGGCGGAAAAGTATCTTCTGATGTTCGGGGAATATTTGAGAATATATAGAGGTGGAACTAGGGTTAGAGGACCTCCGAGGGGCCCACAAGCCAGGGGGCGTCCCCCTGGGGCACGCCCTAGAGGCTTGTGGCCTCATCGGGACTCTTCTGGACCTCTCTCCAGGCCTCGTAGGTGTCTTCTGGTCCAAGAAAAATCATCGTAAAGTTTTATTCCGTTTGGACTCCGTTTGTTATTCCTTTTCTTTAAAAGTCAAAAACATGAAAAAAAAACAAAAACTGGCACTGGGCTCTAGCTTAATAAGTTAGTCCCAAAAATAATATAAAATAGCATATTAATGCATATAAAACATCCAAAACAGATAATATAATAGCATGGAACAATAAAAAATTATGGATACGTTGGAGACATATCAAGCATCCCCAAGCTTAATTCCTGCTCGTCCTCGAGTAGGTAAATGATAAAAACAGAATCTTTGTTGTGAAATGCTACCTAACATATTTATCAATGCAATTTTCTTTATTGTGGCAAGAATATTCACATCCATAAGATTCAAAACAAAATTTTAATATTGACATAAAAACAATAATACTTCAACCATACTAATAAAGCAATCATGTCTTCTCAAAATAACATGGCCAAAGAAAGTTATCCCTACAAAATCATATAGTCTGGCTATGCTCCATCTTCATCACACAAAGTATTTCATCATGCACAACCCCGATTACAAGCCAAGCAATTGTTTCATACTTTTGGTGTTCTCAAACTTTTTCAACTTTCACGCAATACATGAGCGGGAGCCATGGATATAGCACTATAGGTGGAATAGAATATGGTGGTCGTGGAGAAGACAAAAAGAAGGAGAAAGTCTCACATCAACAAGGCAAATTAATTGGCTATGAATATGCCCATCAATTGATATCGATGCAAGTGAGTAGGGACTGCCATGCAACGGATGCACTAGAGCTATAAGTGTATGAAATCTCAAAAAGAAACTAAGTGGGTGTGCATCCAACTTGCTTGCTCACGAAGACCTAGGGTGATTTGAGGAAGCCCATCATTGGAATATACAAGTCAAGTTCTATAATGAAAAATTGCCACTAGTATATGAAAGTGACAAAATAGGAGACTCTCTATCATGAAGATCATGGTGCTACTCTGAAGCACAAGTGTTAAAAAAGGATAGTAACATTGTCCCTTCTCTCTTTTTCTCTCATTTTTTTGTTTGGGCTTCTTTAGCCTCTTTTTTATTTGGGCTTCTTTGGCCTCTTTTATTTTTTTATAAAGTCCGGAGACTCATCCCAACTTGTGAGGGAATCATAGCTTCCATCATCCTTTCCTCACATGGGACAATGTTCTAATAATGATGATCATCACACTTTTATTTACTTACAACTCAAGAATTACAACTCGATACTAGAACAAAATATGACTATATATGAATGCATTCGGTGGTGTACTGGGATGTGCAATGATCAAGAGTGACATGCATAAAAAATATGAATGGTGGCCAAGCCAGAAATACTATGCCAACTACATGATCATGCAAAGCAATATGACAATGATGGTATGTGTCATAATAAAACGGAACGGTGGAATTTGCATGGAAATATATCTCGAAATGGCTATGGAAATGCCATAATAGGTAGGTATGGTGGCTGTTTTGAGGAAGGGTATATGGTGGGTTTATTGCACCGGCGAAAGTTGCATGGTACTTGAGAGGCTAGCAATGGTGGAAGAGTGAGAGTGCGTATAATCCATGGACTCAACATTAGTCATAAAGAACTCACATACTTATTGCAAAAATTTATTAGCCATCGAAACAAAGTACTACACGCATGCTCCTAGGGGGATAGATTGGTAGGAAAAGACCATTGCTCGTCAAGTTTCTTAGACCAATTCTTTCTAGATCTATTGATGGTCTTTTGCAAAATTAATTTTATTTCCCTATTGCTCAATTCAACTTGACCACTAGATTGAGGGTGATAGGGGGATGCAATTCTATGGTTGACATCATATTTAGCAAGCAATTTATGGAAAGCACCATGAATAAAATGTGAACCACCATCAGTCATTAAATATCTAGGGACTCCAAACCTCAGGAAAATAACTTCTTTAAGCATTTTAATGGAACTGTTATGATCAGCACTACTAGTTGGAATAGCTTCTACCCACTTGGTAACATAATCAACAGCAACCAAAATATGTGTATACCCATTAGAGGATTCTTGAAAAGGGAAGGCCAATAAAAAGCAGATTCTAATACCTTGTGTGCAGTTCTGTCTCCCGCATGGTGTCCTCCGTAAGCCTCGAAGTGACACTTCCATAGGATTTGTTCGTGTTCATGCTCAGGTATACAATGTCTAATAATACCATCTATTCCTTCTTTATAAAGATGTGGATAATCCCAGAAGTAATGTCTTAAATCAAAGAAAAACTTTTTATTTTGTTGGTATGTGGAACTAGGTGGTACAAATTTAGCAAAAATATAATTAGCATAATCTGCATACTAAGGAGTATTACGAGAAGCATTTATTGTAGCTAGTTGTTCATCAGGAAAGCTATCATCAATAGGTAGTGGGTCATCAAGAATATTTTCCAACCTAGACAAGTTATCATCTACGGGATTCTCAGCTCCCTTCCTATCAGTAATATGCAAGTCAAATTCTTGTAGCAGTAGAACCCACCTAATGAGTCTAGGTTTAGCATCCTTGTTTTCCATAAGGTATTTATTTGCAGCATGATTGTGTGAACAATTACTTTAGAATCAACAATGTATGATCTGAATTTCTCACAGGCAAACACAACTGCTAGAAACTCCTTTTCAGTAGTAGCATAATTTCTTTGAGCACTGTCTAGAGTTTTACTAGCATAATGGATAACATTCAATTTTTATCAACTCTTTGTGCTAAAACAACACCAACAAAATAATCACTAGCGCCACACATGATTTCAAAAGGCAGATTCCAATTAGGTGGTTGAATGATAGGTGCAGAGGTTAAGGCTTGCTTAAGTGTTTGAAAGGCTTCTACACAATCATCATAAAAAACAAATGGAACATCTTTTTGCAAGAGATTAGTAAGAGGCCTAGAATTTTTAGAGAAGTCTTTAATAAACTCCTATAAAAACCAGCATGACCAAGGAAACTTCGTACACCTTTAATATCTTTAGGACATGGCATTTTCTCAATTGCATCAACTTTAGCTTAATCTACCTCAATACCTCGTTCAGAAACTTTATGCCCCAAAACAATACCTTCATTCACCATAAAGTGGCACTTCTCCCAATTCAAGACAAGATTGGTTTGTTAACATCTCTGTAAAACTCGATCAAGGTTGCTTAAGCCATCATCAAAATAAGTTTCGTAAACGGAAAAATCATCCATGAAAACCTCAACAATCTTTCACAAAAGTCAGAGAATATAGCAGTCATACATCTTTGAAAGGTAGCAGGTGCATTACATAAACCAAAAGGCATACGTCTGTAAGCTTAAGTTCCAAATGGACAAGTAAAGGTGGTTTTCTCTTGATCGGATTGTGATACAGGTATTTGAGGTAAGGGGTAATGATCTTTTCTAGTAGATTTGTTTAATTTTCTAAAATCAATTACCATCCTATAACCAGTTACAATTGTTTGTGGAATTAGTTCAGTTTTATCATTAGGTACAATGGTAATGCCTCCTTTCTTAGGGACACAATGAACGGGACTTACCCATCTACTATCAGCTATAGGATAAATTATACCTGCTTCCAGAAGCTTTAATATTCCAGTTCTTACCACTTCCTTCATCTTAGTATTTAATCATCGTTGATGATCGACAACCGGTTTAGCATCAGGCCCCATATTAATCTTGTGCTGACATAGAGTGGGACTAATTCCCTTAAGATCATCAAGAGTATATCCAATAGCAGCACGGTGCTTCCTTAGAGTTTTTAATAATCTTTCTTTTCATGCTCTGAAAGGTTAGCACTAATAATAGCATGATATATCTTCTTTTCATCAAGATAAACATATTTCAAAGTATCGGGCAATTGTTTTAATTTAAAAATAGGATCACCCTTAGGTGGAGGAGGACCTCCAAGAGTTTCAACACACAAATTGGGTTTAAGTATAGGTGGTTGATCAAAGAACATCTTATCTATTTCATTTCTTTCATTCAAATGCATGCGTTTTCATGTTCTAGCAAATATTTTTCTAATGGATCAGTAGGAGGTACGACAATAGAAGCAAGACCAATAATTTCATCTTTACTAGGCAATTCTTTATCATGAGGTTGTATATGAAACTTAGAGAAATTTAACTCATGAGATATATCACCAAAATTAACACTGACAGTTTCTTAGCATTAATAGTGTTCAAGAAAGGTCTACCAAATATTATGGGACAAAAATCATCTTGTGGAGAACCAAGAACTAGAAAATCACTAGGGTATTCTATTTCCCCACACAAGACTTCAACATCTCTAACAATCCCAAGTGGTGTAATAGTATCTCTTTTTGCAAGCTTACTAGTAACATCAATATCCTCTATTTCAGCAGGTGCAATATCATTCATTATTTCTTGATATAAGGTAAACGGAATAGCACTCACACAAGCACCCAAATCACATAAGCCACGATAACAATGATCTCCTATCTTAACTGAGCCAACAACAGGTTTATTCTTATCTTTATCATTGGGCTTAGCAATTCTACCAGCTTCACCACAAAAGTAAATAACATGCCCATCTATATTATCGACTAAGTGATCTTTAACCATAGCAATATTAGGTTCAATTTTATTTTGTTTAGAGGGTCGAGGTGCTCTAATATTACTTTTGTTAACCATGGTTAAAATTTTAGCATATTCCTTTATCCTAATCGGGAAAGGTGGTTTTTAAATATAAGCAGTAGGAACGACTGGATCAACATTGTAAATGATAGTTTCATCTTTAACTATAACAGGCTCCTCAATCTTTTCTTTAATAGGGGGATGATATATAAACCACTTCTCCTCAGGGAGATCAACATGAGTAGCAAATGATTCACAAAAATAGGCTACTATCTCATAGTCAAGTCCATATTTAGTGCTAAACTTATGAAAAGCTTCGGTATCCATAAAAGATTTAACACAGTCGAACTCAAGTATTATACCTGACTCAATACCTTTGTCGAGTTCCCAATCTTCAGAGTTGCGTTTAATTCTTTCCAGAAGATCCCATTTGAATTCAATAGTTTTCTTCATAAAAGAGCGAGTCGAAGAAGAATCGAGCATGTTTGATCATCATGAGAAAGCCGAGCATAAAAATTCTGTAAGATAAAGTCTTTTGAGAGCTCATGATTGGGGCATGTATACACCATGTACTTAAGCCTCCCCCAAGCTTGAGCGTTGCTTTCTCCTTCACAAGGCCAAAAATTATATATATATAATTCCGATCACGATGAACCAGATGCATAGGATAAAACTTTTGATGAAATTCCAATTTCAACCGATTATCCCACATTCCAATATCATCATATGGCGTATACCATGTCAATGTCTTTCCCTTCAAAGATAAATGGAAAACCTTCTACTTAACTTCATCTCCAGGTAATCCTACAAGCTTAAATAGTCCACAAACTTCATCCACATAGATTAGGTGCATATCAGGATGTAGTGTTCCATCTCCTGCATAAGGATAAGCTAGCAGTTCTCTATAATACCCAAAGGAATATCATAATAAATATTTTTAGTAGGTGCAGTAGGTTGAGGAGAAACTCTTTGTGCTTCTGGTAGAGGTGAAGATACCCTGAACAAGTCCCTCAAAGGATGGTTTTCCATAGTAACTAGTAATAGTAAATTTTAGCACGTAATATAATTGTTTCCTTACCAAATTCCACTCACCAGAGGCACTTCACTCCCCGGCAATAGCGCCAGAAAAGAGCCTTGATGTCCCACAAGTATAGGGGATCAATCGTAGTCCTTTCGATAAGTAAGAGTGTCAAACCCAACGAGGAGCAGAGGAAATGACAAGCGGTTTTCAGTAAGGTATTTTGTACAAGCATTGAAATTATCGATAACGAGTTGTTTGATAGCAAGATAATTTATAACAAGTGACAAGTGGAAATAGTAAACTAAGGTGTAACAAGGTAGCCCAAAACTTTTTGTTGCAAAGGACAGGCCGAAACAATCTCTTATAATAAGTAAAACATTCTCGAGGACACATGGGAATTTCATCTAGCCACTTTCATCATGTTTGTTTGATTTGCGTTCGCTACTTTGATAATTTGATATGTGGGTAGATCGGTGCTTGGGTTCTATTCTTACCTGAATAAGCCTACTACTTATGATTAACCCCTCTCACAAGCATCCACAATTACGAAAGAAGAATTAAGATAAAATCTAACCATAACATTAAACATATGGATCCAAATCATCCCCTTACGGAATAGCGCATAAACTAGGGTTTAAGCTTCTGTCACTCTAGAAACCCATCATCTAATAACTACTCCACAATGCATTCCCTTAGGCCCAAAGATGGTGAAGTGTCATGTAGTCGACGTTCACATGACACCACTAAGGGAATCAGAACATACACATCATCAAAATATCGAACGAATACCAAATTCACATGATTACTTATGATAGGACTTCTCCCATGTCCTCAAGAACAAAAGCAACTACTCACAAATCATATTCATGTTCAAGATTAGAGGGGTATTGAATAGCATAATGGATCTGACCATATAATCTTCCACCAAATATACCAACTAGCATCAACTACAAGATGTAATCAACACTACTGGCAACCCACAGGTACCAATCTGAGGTTTTGATAAAAAGATTGAATACAAGAGATGAACTAGGGTTTGAGATGAGATGGTGGTGGTGAAGATGTTGACGAAGATTGGTCCTCCCACGACGACAGGGTTGTTGGTGATGACGATGGCTTCGATTTACCCCTCGTGGAGGGAAGTGTCCCCGGCGGAATCGCTCCGCCGAAGAGCAAAAGTGTGCCTGCCCAAGTTCCGCCTCGAGACGGCGGCGCTCCATCCTGAAAGTCATGTCCTTCTTTTTTCTAGGGAAAATGGGCTTATATACCAGAAGATGGGCATCGGAGGCTGGCCAGGGGCCCCACAAGCCACCAGGGCACGCCTAGGGGGTGGGCGCACCATGGTGCCTTGTGGGCACCTGGGTGGCCCCCTCTGGTACTTCTTTGCTCCAATATTTTTTATTTATTCCAAAATAAATCTCAGTAAAAATTTAGCTCATTTGGAGATGTGCAGAATAGGTATCTCTGACGTAGCTTTTTCAGGTCCAGAATTCCAGCTGCCGGCAATCTCCCACTTCATGTAAATCTTTCATATTAAGAGAGAAAAGGCATTATAATTGCTCCACAAAGTGTTATATTGATTAAAAACACTATAAATAACAGTAGGAAAAACATTCATTGTGATTTGTTAGAATACTCTATGAGCTTCACTTATATGTTTTGAGATGTGCAGTTACTCTTGTGCTTCACTTATATGTGTTAGAGCACGGTGGTGGTTATATTTTATAGAAATGATTGCACTCTCATGCTTCACTTTAATCCTTTTGTGAGTCTATTGGAAGTGGTAATGAGCACGGGTTATTAAACTAGTCCAAAAGGATAGGTATTTAAGAGTGGTATAATAAAAACTATCATGTAGATCACTAAATATGAAACGTATGTTTTAATTATATTAATTATATTAATGCCGTAATATGAAAGGGTATTGGTTCATGATCATTGGCTAGTAGAAATATAGATATTAAAGCTTGTTATTAACTACTCATTTAAGTGTCTGACATGGCATGGTGGGGAGATTTGAGCATTTTTATGTCTGATTCAAATCCTTGAGTGTTGTCTAAATAAGGGGTGCACGATGGTTAACTCCTACCAACCTCCTCCCTAGGGGCATGCAAGTAGTAATTTTCTTTGAGGGCTAATAAAACTTTCACAATAAGTATATGAGTTCTTTATGACTAATGTGAGTTCCTGGACAATTACGCACTCCCACCTTTCCGCATATTGCTAGCCTCTTCAATACCGTGCATTGCCCGTACTCACCTCGAGCGTTGTTGCAAACTTCGCTGGTGCATCCAAACCCTGTGATATGATACACTCTATCACACATAAGCCGTCTTATATCTTCCTCAAAACTGCCACCATACCAACCTATCATGGCATTTCCATAGCCATTTCGAGATATATTGCCATGCAACTTCCACCGTTCCATCTTATGACATGTGTGTTCATCATCATATTGCTTTGCATCATCATATAGAGCTGCCATGATATTGTGGCAAAGCCATTGTTCATCATTGTTATACACATTATGCTAGATCATTGTACATCCTGGTACACTGCCAGAGGCATTCATATAGTCATGTTGTTTCAGTATATCGAGTTGTAAGTAAATAAAAGTTTAATGATCATCATTATTAGAGCATTTCCCCAGTGAGGAAGAGGATGATGGAAACCAATGAGTCCTCCAAAGAATGAGGATGAGGTTCTAGACTTAAAAAAAAGGCCCAACAAAGCTAGCAAAAAAGTGAGAGAAAAAGAGAGAAGGGCAATGCTACTATCCTTTTACCACACTTGTGCTTCAAAGTAGCACCATGTTCTTCATATAGAGAGTCTCCTGAGTTATCACTTTCATATACTAGTGGGAATTTTTCAGTATAGTAATTGGCTTGTATATCCGATGATGGGCTTCCTCAAATGCCCGAGGTCTTCATGAGCAAGCAAGTTGGATGCACACCCACTTAGTTTCATGTTGAGCTTTCATACACTTATAGCTCTAGTGCATCCGTTGCATAGCAATCCCTACTCCTCACATTGATATTGATTGATGGGCCTCTCCATTGCCTATTAATCTGCCGAGTTGATGCGAGCCTTTCTTCCTTTTTGACTCCTTCTATATACCTCTACCACCGCATTCTATTCCACCCGTAGTGCTAATGTCCATGACTCACACTCATGTATTGAGTGGAGTTGGAAATGCTGAAGCGCGTTAAAAAGTATGATCCAATTGCCTGGTTTGACACCGGGGTGCTCATGATTTATCTTAATATGGTGATGGTGGAGTCATGCCATGCTTACATAATTCAATGAGTAGGGATACCATTCGTTAAGCATCGTATATTTTGAAAAAGTAATGATCATGTTCTTCTATTCATGGATATTATTATGTTGATATCAATTACTTCATCGTTTCTCAATATTTATTCCATAAAGATATTACATGATGGATATGTTAGGTAGCATTCAACATCAAAAGTTCTGTTTTTATCATTTACCTACTCAAGGACGAGCAGGAATTAAACTTGGGGATGCAGATACGTCTCCAACGTATCTATAATTTTGATTATTTCATGCTATTATATTACCAATCTTGGATGCTTGATATGCAATTATATATCATTTTTGGGAACCAACCTATTAACTCAGTGCCCAGTGCCAGTTCCTATTTTTGCATTTTTTTGTTTTAAAGAAAATCAATACCAAATGAGGTCGAGACACGATGAAATTTTACGGTGATTTTTTCTGGACTAGAAGGGACCCTAGAAGGTTCGGGAGGAAGCCAGAAGCCCTACGGGAGAGCCACAAACTCACACGACGTGCCCCCAAAGGGAGCGCCACCTGAGCTTGTGGGTCCCACGCAGCTCCGTTTGACCTAATTCCACCTATATAAATTCTCATAAATTCCAAAACCAACAGAGAGCCACCCAAAACAATTTTTCTGCCCCCACTTGCTTCTGTTCTTCCGTGATCCCATCTGGAGGCCTTTTTCGGTACTCTTTCAGAGGGGGAATCGACCACGGAGGGCTTCTACATCATCCTTGCTACACCACCAATGATGTGTGAGTAGTCTACCACAGACCTACGGGTCCATAGTGATTAGCTAGATGGCTTCTTCTCTCTCTTTGATCTTCAATACAATATTCTCTTTGGAGATCGATCGATGTAATCTTCTTTTGCGGCATGTTTGTTGGGATCCGATGAATTGTGGATTTATGATTGGAATATTCATTGAAAGTAATTGAGTCTTCTCTGAACTTTATTATGCATTATTGTTATAGCTTTGTATTTCTCTCTAATCTATCCATTTGGTTTGGCCAACTAGATTGATTTACCTTTAGTGGGAGAGGTGCTTTGTAGTGGGTTCAATCTTGCGGTGTCATCACCAAGTGATAGCAGGGGTAGTGACGCACGTATTGTATTGTTGCTACTAAGGGTAAAACGATAGGGTTTAATCATATTGCCTGGTTTTATTCTATCTACATTATGTCATCTTGCTTAAAGCGTTACTCTATTTGTTATAAACATAATACCCTAGATGCATGCTGGATAGCGGTTGATGGGTGGAGTAGTAATAGTAGATGCATTCAGGAGTCGGTCTACTTGTCACGGACATAATGCCTATATGCATGATCGTTGCCGTGAATATCGTCATAACTATGCACTTTTCTATCAATTGCCCAACAGTAATTTGTCTACCCACCGTATGCTATGTTTATGATAGAGAAGCTTCTAGTGAAAACTATGGCCCCCAGATCTAGTTAAATCATATTACAAAAACTAAAATTTCCTTGCTGCAATTTATTTAATTTAATTTTACTTTTCAATTTATCTATCTACCACTACCAGATTTGATCCTTCCAAGTAACGAGTTCAAGGGGATTGACAACCCTCTTGCCCGCTTTGTGTGCAAGTATTTGCTCTGGTGTGTGCAGGTACTGTTTACTAGGTGTTTGCGTGGTTCTCCTATTGGTTCAATAACCTTGGTTCTCATAGAGGGAAATACTATCCGCTACAATATTGCTTCACCCTTCCTTTTCGGGGAAAATCCCAACGCAGATCACAAGTAGCAATTCCCCAATCGGGCGGAGCTGGGTTGACGGCAAGCAGCGTCGAGAAAGTCAGTGGCGATAGGCGGCGGCAAGTGGCATTGGCGAAATGCGGTGGGGTTTGACGGCAGCCGGCGGTGACGACTGACGTCGAGCTAAATGGTTGACGCGGCGATAGGCGATGACATGCAAAGTTGCGGAGGAGTGCAGGTGCGACTGGGGATGGAGGGGGGGTTGGTGGGCGGGGGTGAGGGTGAGGGTTTTGTGATGTGGGGGTGGTGAGGGTTTTCTTTTTTTAGTTGGGTGGTGTGGGTTTTCTATCCTAGAATAATGTGTTTCGGAGGCAACAGTCTGGTAGAACCAACCGTGTGTGATTAATATCACTCCGGTGTGAGGGTGATACGGAATGTCGTTCGATCTGTGTACATCCTACGGTGCAAACGTGCGATCCGTGGGGATGAGTTCTAGCCAGTTAGAACACACGTGTCATAGCACAATGAAAGTCATCGCACACAGTTCCAATGTGGGAAAATCACCAAGTTTCAGGGTGGGGTCTGCATTTCCTTCATCGTTTGACCCTGAAATTCCCACGCTAAACATTCACCCTAATATGCACTATACGTGTTCAATTTTTTTGGCCAATTCCCACACATAGTTGTTCGTGTTGCAGGCAGACGGTTGCTAGTATAAAATTGTTTGGGAAGACCAAAAGTAACACAAACAATTCGCGCTAATAAGATGTGTGTGTTGTGGGCAATCATAGGTTGGTCTGAGAGAAGCATAGAATTCCATCAACCAAACTGATTACATGCTCATCCCACATCTAGATATAATTAAGCATAGATATAAGCATACTCAAGCATAGATAATAAGCGTACTCAAGCATAGTTCAACCATAGTTCAACCGATAATAAGCATACTCATGCATAGATATAATTAAGACACACAAACTAGATAGCTAGGGTACTTTTGAACATAACCATAGTTCAATTCCGCATATCATCTCCCTGCAGGCATGCACGAACGTTAAGCTTCTCCAGGTACTCAATGTACACGGTGTGCACCACCCTGTGAGAATACTTCTGTTTGAAGGAGCCAACGGCTCGTCCTCTTGCATGCGCCATAACACTTGCATATGCGTCATTAAGCCTTTGGTTGGAGAACGGGCATCCGAAGTCCTCATTCCAGGTCCTCACATGCCTGTTATGCTTTCCCGCATAAAGCTACTTGATATTTTGGTTCTTGAACCTCCTCTGGCCATCTTCATCCTTGCTGTGGACATCCTCATAAAGCACCTATACATATTGTACAAAATGCGGCGTCAGTATATTTTATAATACAAATTGAGCAGGAAGAGTTTATGAAACATAATATATCTTGTGAGAGCAAGAACCCTAATTTCTCAAGTGATCTTGATGAAAGAAATGCATAAATTGAGAGCACACAACTTAGTGCAGCAAAATTAAGAGGCTGATTGGTTTGCTACCAACAGTTGGCAACCTTTTGTGAGATTGGCAATGAAAATTGGTATGCAACCAATATCTAGCCAACATTTGACAGTTGCCAAAATTTGGCATGCCAACTTTTGTCATCATACCAATTTACATGTCAAAAAGTAGGATTAGGATTTGATGGCTATTTTTCTAGACAGAACCAAAGATTTTGGTTTGATTTTTTTCGCACAATCATCTATGTACATACCAATCTAGAAAAAATGGGCACAAACATATATGTAGGACTTTTAAAATCAATTCTCAAGATCAGGCTATGAATTATTGGCACAAACACTAACCCTAGTTGGATTATTTGAAAAAATCATTTATACAAAACAAAGAATTAATCCCTAACCCTAGACGGATTATTAGCATGATCATTTGTACATATATAACTTATCCACAACACTTATCATTTGTGTCTACCAAACAATCAATACACTACACGGATCTAGCAAATCTTACTATGATTTCATGGATTAAGAGAACATAACCATATGATTTCTATTCCAAAAAGGGGGAGGCATGACTAACCAAAGAAAACCTAGGATATATTTGCCAAAAAAGGTATAGATGACTAACTGATTCTCCATCGTCGTCGGAGTGGTCGCCGGAGTGGTCATCGGTGTCGCTGTGGACCTCTGGCTCCGGCTGGGGAAGCATTACGGCCGCGACGACTTCAAGGCCACGCTGCTGCCTACGTGAGACCTCATCTGTGGCGACGACAACCTCTATGCCCAGCTTCACGCGGTGCTCAGGTGCTTCACCAGCCCCGGCTTCGACCCCAGTGTTGCCACTCCGTCCCATCGTACACTTCATCGGCATCCTAATACACTTCAGACGGGGGTGACGACTGAGAATGGTGTCGAGGATGCAGCAAGAGAGAGAGGATTGTGTTTGTAGCGAGAATGGGGGGATGTGGTCGCCTATTATAACCAGCGGCTAGGGCGCCATTAACATGGAGCATTGGGAGAGAGGCGGGTGGTGGTCAAAGGGCTGGCTCACCTCCCTGTGAGCCTATGAAGTGATACGTCTCCATTGTCCAAACACTTTTGCTCTTGTTTTGGACTCTAATTTGCATGATTCACTACAAAAAAAGACACATTCGTGACATTATGGCCCGAACAAAAAGTTTTTCCGTCATGCTTATGACACTTCTATGACGATAATTGTGACAAAACCACGTATCATCATAGATGTGGTGGGCTCCTACTTCTACGACAAAAAATCATGACAGAAAATGGGCTTTTCGTCCTAGGCCGGCCGGGGACGCACCTACATGACATTCTTTGGGCCATCCTTGACCGAAAAAATCATGATAGAAGCGAGGGCGGGGAAAATATCGGGGAGTTCCCGGTTATAGTGGGTGGTTGGGGCCGAGCGATGCACTGTGGTTTGCGTGTTTCTGTCGTGTACGCGCGTGTGTGCGAGGCGTTGGTTAACTGAACCCGAGCAATCGCACTAGCTACGTTACCTGAACCCGAGCGATCGATCTCTTGGCTGTTAACTGAACCTGAGCGATTCATTCGCTGCTGACTGAACCCGAGCGATTCCTTCGCTGCTGCTGCTAACTGAACCTGAGCGATCGATCACTGCTGCTGCTTACTGAAGCCGATCGAGTCCCCATGCGAGACGTAGCCAGCCAGTGTTGGGTTGCCTTTCAATGAACAGTGTCGTTGCTACCGTGTGCGCGGTACGTAGAACGAGTCGAGACGTGGTGAGTCGAGCCAGTTGGGTGGCTGTGGATGAACAGTTCCTGGTGGGGGTTGGATGAACATGACCCCGTGGTAGTAGGCCGTTGCCGTTGGATGAACAGGACCGCCACACCCCAGGCGGTTGGGGGTGGATGAACAAGACCCCATGGAGGTAGGATGAAAAGTAGCCGGTGGAGGCTGGAGGAGGTCGGCGGTGGATGAACAGTAGCAGGTGCAGGCTGGAGGAGGTCGACGGTGGATGAACAGTAGGAGGTGGAGGCTGGAGGAGGTCGACGGTGGATGAACAGTAGCTCGTGGAGTCCCGTTTTGTGGTACACCACACCCCTCCCAATGAACAGGACCCTGTTTCGACCGTAGGTGCTGCAACAGAAGTCCGTTTCCTCCGTTTTGCGGCACGCCAGACCCTTCCCGATGAGTAGGACCCCGTTTTGACCGTACGCAGTCGAACAGAAGGCCGTTTTCCTCCGTTTTGCGGTACGCCAGACCCCGTTCCGGCTGTTCCGTCCAAGCCGGTTGGCTCCCAATGAACATGATGCGTTCCGACCCAGTGGCTTCGCTCCCGATGAACAGGGCGCGTTCCAACCCAGTCACTTGGCTCCCGGTGAACATGACGTTGTTTCCTCCATTCCGACCCAGCCGGTTAGCTGCCGATGAACGGGACGACGTCGCTCCCATCCGTTGCCTCTCCATGTACACGAGCCCTGGCCGTCCATATGCGCAAGTACGCGTTTCGAGACCCCGCCCGTATGTACGTACGTGGCCGTATTTTTTGGCATGTGGCTGTATGTACGTGTACACGGTTTAGACAGGATAGCCTGAACTGCTATGTCGGGGGCTCTACTATGACATGTGCCGCTGCTTGCTCAGCCACGGTTCATCGTTGCAGAGAGATCGATCGACCAGTATGTACGTACACGTTCGCGACCAGACAGACAACGCTACGTATGCTTCGACCGGGTGGGTCCCAGCTATCAGGGAGGATAAGGACGCACTTCCTTGCGTGCGAAGATATAGCTGTTGGGTCCCAGCTGTCAGGGGAGGAATCATTTTTATTTGCGAGTAATAACGATGCACTTGTGTTCGAAGATGTAGCTGGTAGGTCCAGCTGTCAGCCACACCGCCTAAAGTCCTCTTCCGATGACTGTCATTCATTGACCACGTTGACCACGCCGCGTCGAGAGCACCAAGGCGGTGGACGATGGCGAGGCCTAGGAAGGGAACGACGTGGAGCGAGGGAAGACGCGGCAGTGGATGCCAACATGGAGGGGATTACGAGGGTTGACTGCTTCGACTGCGGTGTGAGGCTGCCGTCGCCGGAGAATAACAGGAGGTGTGGGTGAGTAGAGGGATGGCATGGCCAGCGGTGGCAGCACAACATGCCACGGGAGGCAGGAGCAGGCGGTACGACGGGCGCTGGTTTGGGTGGCTGGAACAAGAAGGCGAGAGGTTGAAGACGCAGCACGGCGGTTGGATTAACATCCAACGGTCACTGCACCTAGAGTCGTTTGTTGACTAAGTTGACAAAGCCCTCCGTACGCGTCAACTTAGTAGGCCCACAAGTTAGCTTCCAAATCTGGTGGGTCCCAGTTAGCAGCGGGAATCATTTTTTCCGCGTAATAAGGTGGCACTTCCTTGCGTGCTAAGATGTAGCTTGTGGGTCCCAGCTATCAGGGAGAGGAAACTTTTTTTTCTCATAATAAGGAGACACTTGCATGCGTGCGAAGATGTAGCTGGTGGGTCAAACCTGTCAGGGGGAGAAATCATTTGTTTTCGCATAATAAGGAGGCACTTGCTTGTGTGCGGCCATGGACCATGTTGGTCCCTACCATCAGCCACTCCACGTACATCCCTCTTCCAATGATTGTCGTTTGTTGACAAAGTTGACCACGCCGCCCCGAGAAAACCAACCCGGTGGACGACGGTGAGGTCTAGGAAGGGAACGACCCAGAGCCGGCGAAGACACAACAGTGGATGCCCATGCGGAGGGGAGTACGAGTGTTCACTGGTTCGGCTGCGGTGTGAGACTGCCGTCGCCGGAGAATAACATGAGATGTTGGTGAGTAAAGGAATGGCCTAGATAACAATGGTAGTAGGGTGGGCCGGTGAGGCCTGCGCGGCAGCACAGCCGGCCATGGGAGGCGGTAGCAGGCGGTACCGCCCGCGGTGGTTTGGGTGGCTGAAGCAAGAATATCCGAGAATGAAGAAGCATGACAATCGTTGGATGAACATCCAACGACCACTGCTGCTAGAATCGTGTGTTGATTATAAGGTAAAAAGGCCTTGTGTACGCGTCAACTTATTTTTTTGAGCGCTACGTACGCGTCAACTTAGTAGGCCCACAAGTGAGCATCACATCTGTGTGGCAGAGAACATATAGCCCATTTGCGATTTGTAATAATTTACAGCCCATTTCTTAGTTCTAATGGAATTTACTGCAGCCCAATTACTATTTGTTAACATTACTGCCCATTTTTCTAGCCCGGACAATGGTTTATAATTTCAACCATATTTCCCACATTTTGATGGGATCCGATATATTATTTATCTCGAAATTTCGAACCATATTAAATCTAATTTAAAATTAAATTGATATTAGGTAAAACTTCAACGAAATTTTGCGCGCAACAATTAATGAAATTAAAATTTAAAAAATCCAAAAAAATGCAATGCAGGAGCTCCCCGCCCTCTGACGAGGTTCTATCAAGAAAATCCAAAAAAAATAATTCTAAAACTTATTTCCTGTTCTTAGCGTTTTTTATATTTACAGCACATTTTTTATAATTACAAGCCATTTATTATTTTTAAAGCCCATTTTCTTGGCAAGCCTAATGCATCCCTCATAGGAAAGATTTGTAGCTCAGTGGCCGGAGAATAACAAGTTCGCCTAGGTTGGGTATTCCTCAGAAAAAGTATAGCTGGGCAAGCCATTTTCATCTTGAAAAATTTATATCTGGGCTGGATATTTGGTCGACATAAAATAATAGCCTGGGCTAGACGGGCCACAGCCTGCCCAGTTGATACCCTACTCCTCTGAACAACAACAAAAACATCGGTCAAACAAAATTCTGCTCACCCCTCAAAAAACCAATACTGCTCGAGCTGCTGGGTCCCAGCTCTCGGCCGCTCCTTGTGCAATTGTCTTATTTATTGACTATATACGTTGACAATGGTGTGGGACCGTGATGTCAGGAAACCAGGAGGAAACAATTTTTTTATATAGTTGTAATAAGGAGGCACTTGCGTACGTATGGCGATGGCCCTGGTGTGTCCATACTGTCATCCTCTCCACGTAAAGTCATCTCCCGATGCCTCATGTTTGTTGACCATGTTGACAACGCGAGACGGCGGCGCCACGGCGAGCGCAACAACTCGAAGGTCGACGGAGAGGGCCTTGCGGGCCCTACGGATGGTCTGATACAGAACCCGCTGATCATTCAGGAAGCCAGGATCATCGGGCCACATGTCTGTGACAGCATTGACGTCCGCTTGTTCGTCGTCGATTCGTCCCTCCGCGAGTCGGTGCTCGTTGAGGAGACGGAGGTTGTAGCACTGGTCCTCCTGCACTTGCCGAAATGCCAATTCCGGTGGAGCTGGTAGCTCTTCCGCCCATTAGGGCGTCGAAGTGCGGCCGCACCTACTCTATGGTGAAGAAGGCATGAACCGGCTTGGGTGGTGGTGCCGGCTCCTGGTCAAAATCCTCGTCCATCGTCTGGTTGTCATCGCTGAGCTCGGCGAGCTCGCTGGTGAGCCAGCATGTCCGGCTGCTGGACCGGACTGCTGCCAATCACAACTCTCACCGCCCTAGCCCCCCAGACCCCCTCCCTCGCCCGCGCGCTTCCCGCCCGAAATGGTCAGCGCTGCCTGCGCCGCTTCCCGGTGCAGGCGACCACTCCGCGCTCAAATGACACAACTGTCGTCCGTCCTTCCATCTGCCGCCCACATTAATTATACATGGTTGCCGAGGCGGCTACTCCAGCGACACCCGTCCGTCCCTCTGCCGCGCACCATTGCTATATAAACTGCTACCCCGGCCATAGCCGCAGTCATCTGCGTTTGTTCCCTTTCTCCTCTCCACATCACTCCCACCATGGCTTCCTCGCTCCCCACCGCTCTCCGGGATGGGTGGACGATGGACCAGAAGAATGACAACGTCCCAATGGAGAACGTGGTGGTCGAGGAGCCGCCACCAATCTCGCTGGTGCATTGCACCATGACCATCGGCGAGGCCCGTGCCCAATACATGGACATGGTGAGGCAGCAGCGAGAGGAGAAGTTCCAGGAGGCTAATGCCGACGCTGCCTACAACCACCAGGTCCTCCAGGAGCACCTGCAGGTGGAGGAGATCACTGCGGAGCGGGCCGAGCAGGAGGCACTGCTCGAGTCATACCGCTCCACCCACGAGACCCGCCTCGAGCGCTGGAGGTACCGCATGCGGGTGGCGGAGGTTGCAGCCGCCAACAAGGAGGATGATGAAGCGGGCGAGGCGCTGTTTGGCGGCACCGACGATGAGGCGGAGGACTTCACCGGCTCTGCCGACACAACGCCCCGCTGGCAACAAGCCGGAGGACTTCGCCGGCTCCACCGAGGCCCCGCCTCGTCGGGAACGAGGCAGAGAACATCGTCGGCTGCGCCGAGGCCACTCCCCGCCGGCAACAAGCCGGAGAACTTTGTCGGCTCCGTCGAGGCCTCGCCCCGCTGAGGCCCTGCCCCACCGGCAACGTTGTAGAGGACATTGCCGGCTCTGCCGAGGCCCCGCTCCGCCTTCAACGAAGCAGAGGATTTCCCTCGCTCCGCGGAGGCGCCGCCCCGCCGGCAATGAGGCAGGAGACATCGGTGGCTCCATCGAGGCCCCGCCCTGTCGGCAACGAGTCCGCGCCACACAGAAAACAAGGAATAACAGAAGATGGTATGTCGCCGCCACTCGGGTCCAAGTATGGTCACCGCTCCTACCCTCCGGTTGAAGCCAAGCTAGGCGGGTTGAACATTGACGGCCGATTAGCTGCTTGGCGGTGACGTGGAGTCGAACAGCTTCACTTCTTGTGGCTCCGGAAGCGGAGCTGGAGAAGAAGCTTCATTTCTTGGGCCGGACACGGGGAATGGGCGCCGGAGATCATAAATTAGGTTAATTTTTTAAACCTCCAGAGCCGGATGAGCACCGCTTTGTAGTTGAAGAATGTCTGAAATGTAATGAAATCCGACATGTTTATATGAAATCAGGCTGTGTATGAATGAATTTAGACTAGTTAGTTTGAATTCTTGTATCAGTTGCATTACATGAACATTCAAAATAATACCGAAACAATACGTACTACTCCCTCCATCTAGTTGTTCACCTGATGAAAACCAAATAATCCCAAAACACTTAGGCGCGGTGCATTAACTCTCACCTCGCTTATTCTTTTTGACATTAATAAAGGAATCAACCAATAAGATATGTAGGGCGTGTATGCTATCGATGACTTGAGACTACCAAACACGACATGCAGTGGTCAGTACATTGCATGGAATGCTATTAAGAAAATAAACAGTAAGTTCTCTCATTTTTCCCTCCGCCTTGGTCACGGTGTACAACCTAAGATGACTTAGGAACCTAGACAGAGGGAGTAGCATTATTCTCAGGACGCACAGTGATCATGTCGTTTGCTGCAGTTTCACACTTCCCAAAAGTTTGAGCAACTTTTTAGCATGCATGTACATTGCAATCAAACTCACAGGCGTGGTTCATTGAACAACAATCGATCGATGATTATGCATCTCAATTATTCACATGTTAGAGTGAATATTTACTTCACAACTAAAGACACAAATAAAGAAAATTCGATCGAGCATCTCAATTATTCACACGTCAGAGCCAATATTTACTTCACAACTAAAGACACAAATAAAGAAAAATCAATCGATGCTGCTGACAGCAAAGGGCGTACTATTCCAAAATATCAAATGCATGTCTTCTTGCTAACATCAATGAGCAAAATTTGAAAAGGTTGTCCCATTCCAAAATATCAAAAGCATGTCTTCTTGCGAACATCAATGAGCAAACTTTGAGAAGGTTTTCCCAATCCAAAATATCAAATGACTATGATTGTGGAATGGGTGGGGTTTGCCATCAGTTTGCACATTGGCATGTCACCTCGTGCTAAATAAACTAGCTGTTCTTTTTGTGCGGTTCGACTAAAATCAACCAACTTCGCGCGTAGCTTGTAGGATTTCACCTTTATATGTTGCAACGCCTTCAACATATCGGCACCATCAGAACATTTTGTGCAGTTCCCACTAAAATCAAGCTGAGCATCCCTGTTTGCATAAATACAAAAAAGTGATTAATATGAAGCAAACTGAATTATGAATTTACAGTTCAAACAAGCACCTACATGATCCATGCAAAGCACACATTTAAAAAAATGGAACTCACTAGAAAGAATCCTAAAACAACATTGTACTTGCCCATCACAACAAAAAAGATGGAAATCTGTGAGTCCTTCTGAGCTGAAGTTAGTTTGGTCTTGTGGGCAGTAATGTAACCATCCTTCAACTGCTCCTTCTGATGAGAAGATAGACTGGGCTTCTTCATCCTGGCATAATCGGAACTAGGCACTTCACGTACTCCATATTCTTCTTCAGAGGAGGATGATCCTGTTGCACGAAGACAAGAGCACAACTAAATGCTAGCATCCCTTTTTGCTCGAAAAAAGAAAAGGAAATATTTAAAACAGCCATTACATTAACAATGGGAGTAGCTGATGAAATGTATAGTCACAAAGAGATGCATCCTCATTGTCCTCATAGGAAATGATATGATACCAAAGAAAGCAGCTCAACTTGAACTGTATTATTACTTAATTTTATCAGTGGCTATAATGGTGGTAAACCGGTGCCTCAATTTATTAGCAGCCTTAGATTAACATGCGAAACAATACCACTTTCTCATGACAGTAGCTAAACAGTAGCACAACACCAATAGAGATGACAAAGCTCAATCATATGGATGAAATCCGTGGGCACCAACCTTTGTCAGGAGGCTTATTGTGTAGAGCATACAGATGAAGCACTTCTCCGGAACCATCCGTTAATATCTACTGTGGTTGCCATCCTTACTATATACTCCTCGATTAGTTTAATGTTTCCAACATCTTCTTGTGCAGTTCCACTAAAATATATGTTATCTTCAAACAAGATCCCTGTTTGCACAAGTAGAGATAATTACATATTACATTAAGAGTGGTACCAAATCACAGTGGTAAAACAATTGCTCGTTCTAGCCATAGCAATAAATTAAGATGTAAAGCTATATCATTACTTGTGTCATCACAGTTCCAGTGCTTCATTACAGCACCGGGAGTTGATTTTTGTTCTTCTTCTGCTTGTTCTTCCCCTTCATCACTTGGTTCAGTAACAGACAAGCTTCGCCTTCAATGTAAGATTTGGCATGTCAATTAGGGAGCACAAGTATAGCACTAAACAACAACATTGATTTTCTGATGACAGTAGCAAAATACAGGCCAACAGTTGTGAAATATCATTATCTTACCTCAATAGGATATTACGGTGCACGTACAGATTGGAAGTCTGGTCTCCTTTTGTGCGGTTCACTAAAATCAAGCAACATTACTGTATAAGTAGCACAACATATGAAAGAACACTGCACAATCATGTGGAACAAGGCTAGTACTGACCTCTCATGACGCAGAATTCAAACAACTCACAAGAAGAAGATCTGAAACAAATTTGCCAACACGGATAGGAAGCCAGATCTCCTCTTGTGCAGTTCCACTAAGATCAAGCAATCAAGCAACATTGTCGGTGTGACATTTTGGTTGAACTGCACAAAACACTCTTAAAACAAAAGTGTTTTTGCGGTGCAACAAAAGGTCGCAATAGCAACGAGGTGAAGTAGATAACCCTGTTTACACAGAGGTGCAAAGGAAACAATTACTGGTCAATAACGATGGATGACACAGAAGCCCACAAAAAGAAGCATCTAACTTATCTAAATGGGAAAGAAAGAAAGACAGTAGAATTTCTCAAACAGTGGCATTGATTCATATTAACAGAGAGATTATATTAACAATAAAATTTCTTAAACATGTAATTTGCTTTTAATTGTGGCATTGCTTTAATTTTCCAGCTGTATTATTAGATTAACAACAGCTAAAGAGTTGTATGGGGCAGTGGACGCACCAGCACCATGTGGATCTACCGATGTATAAAGGGGTGATGCACAATCTGTTGCAACAAACAACAAAGGAGCATATTTGTGTTGGTCCCATTTTTGTTCTCTTTAGACATGTTTCCCTATGTGAGGGCAGCAAATCTATTCCTGCTCAAACTCTATAGCCTTGTCCCCCACCCACAGAAAGATCAATTCCTTACAGATGTGTGTACTGCGTTTGCCATATATTGTTTTCCCTTTTCGACCAACATAGGTGTTGGATAGCCAGTCTGTACTACTTTCCCCCTTACTTTCCTCTTTGAACCACATCCTAGATTCATGCTATACAACTTTCCCCACTACTTTCCTGTTTGATCCAACACCTAGATTTGAGTGCAGAAGCGTAAAAAATCGACATCCAGCTAGAGTAATGCCTGTGGATTAAGTAGATTTTACCTTAAGGTTCTCGGGGAGTGGCTCGGTGGGTGGACGGAGGCCGATCTGCCCACACTATGGTAGGCAATGAGGAATAAGGGGTCGGAGGCCCTCCTGCACCACTGCTGGGTGAAGAGAACAGCGGTGCCGGCAGTGGATTCCCTCGCTCGCCAACGGCGACGGCGTTAAGCCTCCTTCCCTTCCTCGGCAGACGGGATGCTGCCAGCTCTTTGACCAGTAGTGAGGGGAGAGTGAGAGAGCGAGAGGCCAGTGTAGTCTTGTTTAGATCTGGAGAGGGTGAGAGAGTGTGAACAGAGCAACTACAAGCGCTGAGGCTCCAGCGTGTATATGTATAGTGGAGAGAGAGCATGAAGAGAGCAAACCCTAGAAAACAAGCGCCGAGGCTGCAGCGTATATAGTTGGAGTGGTTTTCTTTTTCTCTCCATAAAAATCATTTTAAATTCTGCATGAAATGGAACTCTTTATTTAACGTACTAGTGAAGAAAAATACTAGGGCAATGCTAATACGTGAAGAAAATTTAACGCTCGAAGGAGTCAACTCGCAATTAACGCTCCACGCCTCCCGGTCGCACTTACTATCATTCACGTGTGGTACACAACCCTCCGAAGTGAACAATAATTGAACCACACACGGTCAAAATATCGGAAAGGTGGGCTACACCATCCTCCAATTTTAAATATTTTGGGCACTTGTATTCAACCTAAGTCAGTGTGCCACTGTATGTACTAAGGGTTACAGCGGGTGCTAAGAAACTAGGTGTATTGATGTACGAGAGCAATTGCCATGCCGTTTATTTGTAGGGTCACTTGCAAACTGTCAAACTGTATTCTCCTCTTATTTAATGGATGAGGCAAATCTTTTGCCTCCGTTTCAAAAAAAATTGAGAAATTCAATTTTAATTATTTTGTATGTACACTTTGCTCCCTTCCAATATTTTTGGGCACTTGTATTCGGCCTAAGTCAGTGTGCCACCGTATCTCGTACTACTACCTTCGTCCAGGTTTTTACGCCATGTCATATATTTTTTTGTCAATGTTTGACCAAAATTTTTAACTACTCCCTCCTTTCCGGTTTACAGGGCTTAAATTTGAAATCTCATCAACCAAGGTAGATGATGAGTGGAGAAATGTACTCCATCTCGTAGTTTATAAAATTGCTCCAACTTTAATCTGCATTAATTACAATATATTCATGGACAACCACTAAATGAGTAGGAATGATTACATGCACTCGTTGGTTTCTTTTAATCCTTGCATGCATCAATTTAATGCACCTTGGAATGTGAACATGTGGTGGAAAGAAGTGAAAATAAGACTGTATAATATGGTAAAATGAAGAAAATGAGATGAGCAGAATAAACGAAGAAAAAATCAGAACCAACGTATAATACGGCCACCGGCCGTATGCACACATTCATTTTCCAACACATTTCTTTATTTCATCAATGACATTTTGATACAGGGAAGTACATTCACCAATTCTTTGCTAGGAGAGTCAGACCAAAGAAAACAAGAACCACAATTAGACATCTTAAATGATATCCAATTTCCATAACTGCTCCCACTAATTGTATTAATATCTTCTCTATGTCTTCATTGTTGATCTGTGGCTTCTCGTGCTTGCACACTTCTTTCTTCTTCGATTCTAAAGAACTAGATGTTGCTTCACATCTAATATCATCTCTAGTCTCATGTCTAGCCTCTATTCTAGCAAGGAGTGCACGAGCATCTACCAAATTTTGTGCTATCAATAGATCGATGTATTCTTCTTCCCAAAACCAAAACTTGCATCCATCCTACACACAAGTTTGAGTATAAGTTGCCGAACATGCGCCGAATAAGAGAGCACAGCCGATTCAAAAGAAGTACTACGCACCTTATCTTTTTCGCACTTGATGAACACCCATCCGGGATGTTCTGGCATGGTCGAAATGCGGCGCAGGACCTGCCACGAGCAGCCATCGCACTTTATGAGCGGCAACGGTGAACCGACTAGCCACTGGGCTAGGGCCGAGCCCGGACAGTGGCCGGCCGTGTCTTTGCCGGTGATCCGCCGACGGGATAGATCCGAGCGGCTAGAGGCGGATTTAGTACCTCCACGCGATGTGGAGGCATTGCCATTGTTGTGCGACCCGGTACCCGGACAATCCATGGCAAGGCGCAGTCACAGGCGGCCAAAAATGCTTCAAATCCGGCAGCTGCGTGCATCAAATCCTGCGGCCGCAGATATAGCGGTTGACCGCCGGCGCCGAGACTAGAGAGGCTCAGATCCGGCCGTTGTGTTGTGGTCGGCTAGGCTATAGTGTGAGGCAGCGACTGCGTCTCCGGCGCACGTGCGTGTACCTCTTCTTTTCTTGTATGTACTCCATTTATCTCACTTCCTGTGGCTTCCCAGTCCCATGATATTCCTATTCTATGAACATGCGTGCGCGCACGTGTGTGTGTGTGTGTTTTTTAACAGCGTGTGTGTGTTAGAGAGAGAGACACATCGACCTACAGAGAGATGGTGTGTAGTACTACGGTTTAGCTGCGAGAGTCAGTGCATCCTCTCATTTCCGGGCGTCCGGTCGGGACAGCTGCCACGCCCTCTCCTGACCAGCCTGGCCCATCCAAAGCCCCTCCATCACCCCCGTGCGCTTCCCGCCCGAAACGGTCAACGTGGCTGCAGAGAATCGGTGCTGCATTCATGCCCGGGCAGAGCGGACGCGACCTCTCACTGTCGCATGCGTTGAAGGGAGAAGCGGATTCAACGAAAGAGTGATGGTTGCTTCGTCCGCCCAACTTAGTGCCGGTTCTATGTGATTTGATGGCTCGTTGGTCATTATTACTAAGGTGGTACGATCATGCTGAGTCTCAGTTGTATTGTACACTTTACTTTGGTGCAAGACACGTGCACCGGATGCTGCATGTCCCACATTTCAGCGAAAGGAGGTAGAGTGTCTTCACTCTTTACAAATTTCTCCACTCTTACAATGGAGGAGTGCGAAATCAGCGAAAACACGACAGCTCGGTGATTACATGGCCCACCTCACACTATCACCATATTTTTTGGAGACTGCGTGACACCTAACTCTTTAGTACACAGTACTATAATTTCTCAGCGAGATAAAATTGTACAATGCTATGAAGCTTTCAGCTTCTGTTTCATGTATCTTGCGTCCAAGGTTGCCCCGTTGCAACATTCCATCAAATACAAAGGAGACTAACATGCATGCTATTGCATCTCAATGATTCATAGATCATAGTCAATATGTACTCCCTCTGTTCCAAAATAAGTGTCTCAACTTTAGTACAAAATAAGTGTCTCAACTTTAGTACAAAGTTGTACTAAAGTTGACACTTATTTTGGAACAGAGACAACTAAAGAAAAAAACAATCCATGCAGTCCCTAGGCCTTGAAGCCTAAACCCTAACCAAGCTTTAATTAGCTGGCGACATTGAACCTTCGAAAGAAATGAAGTTTGCAAACCTTTGACCATCGGATCATTTTGTGCAGTTTCACTAAAATCGAGCTGAGCATCCCTGTGGCAAAGAAATTGAAGAAGTGTGATTAGAATAAGATCACTAGTGGGACTAGTTGATGAGACATAAAATCATCAAAAGTATTGTAGAAGCCAGTAGAGGTACGTGCGGGGCAAAGAAGTAGAGAAATATCCACATGGAGCGATGCGGGCAGCTGGGGAAGTGGTGCAAGCCGGCTGTAAATGAAGTTGAACCCAAGGGATGTCGGGATGTAGCTAGAGGCGGGCGGCTGGAGGCGGCAACTGCCCACATTGCGGCCGTTAGCAAGGGATGAAGGCAACCGCACCGGCTTTGTGAGAGAGAACGGTGGGGACCCCTGATCAAGACGCGCCGACAGTGGGTTTTCGCCTTCGGCGACGGCGACCGCATCTACACAAAGCATCCACCCCTTCCCGGCGGATGTGATCCGCCCGGATGTGTGACTATAGATGTGGCCATAGTTGTTTTGTGCGAGAGAGTGTGAAGAGAGAAACCCCAGCAAGCAACCGTGTAGTCTCCTAGCTATGTATATTGTGGAGCGGTTTCTTTTTCTCTCCATATGAACCTATTTATATTGCGTACATGCCACTGAAGAAAAAAACTTTATTTATAAATAACAGGGCACCGTTCATGCGTGGTTCCCGACCCTCCATTAAGTGAGTAACTACTACTAGACGTGTCAAATTATCACGTGGGCTGCATCATCATATAGAAATGAGCTCCACCGTGTCACGTGTGTGGTTGGGGAAGACGCAAAGAGTGCTATGTGCGTGGGTGTGTGCACCTCTTCTCTTCGAGCATGGTTATTAAAAGAATAGCCAACTACTCTACCACACGGTTATTATATGGGCAAAGAGAATAGGCAGTAATAATGACTAATGAGCCGTCAAATCACGAGGCCCACCTTTCTCTATGTTTGACCGAGGAATCTGCCATCGTTTCACTCCTCGTCGAATATCCATCCGCTGCTACCTCCGCAAATAAATAAAAATCCGCTGCTACCTCCGCAGCATGGTTAATAACATAGCCATGTCAATCACGACGTAGAAATATCATTCACTGATACAATAGGGCTGGCTCTAAGGCTGGTGATTATTTTTTACTTTGTCTCTTTCTCTTTTTCTCTCATTTACTCATTTTACATTGGAGCATGTGTAGAGGATGGCTATTCCTTTCGATGGGACTTCTTCATGGGGTTTAAGACTAAGCAGCTCTGAATATTATTCCCGCTACCCACCACTCTGAATCGTGCCATCTATTATACTATCATTGCAACAATGAGGTCCACTAGGTCTAGCACATCCTATAAGAAGAGACTGTCACGCAAAACATACATTCTTGTTGCCTTCTTCCTCATACAGTACGTACTACTAGTAGTACTACTACTCGTTGTCCTATAAACCTTGCGCTTGGAATCTCAAAAATATTAACCTTGTGCTTGGCTCTTCGCTTCTTCGAAAAGTCGAGCAATGATGGTACTACAGTATATGGTTCGGGCTATCTGACACCGAATGAATTGTTGCACGTCCACCACATGGGCAAGGAGCGAGGGAGAGTGCGTACTACTACATCCGTTTCAATATGGACTACATACGGAGGAAAATGAGTGAATCTACAATCAAAAATACATCTATATACATCATTATTTGGAGTATGTACTAGTAGTTCATATTGAAATCTGCTAAAAGACATATATTTCAAAGAATATGATAATATCTCTAACCAAGGTAGGGACGAGGAGTATACATCTAACGAAGGGAGTCGTAAAATTTTATCCTCGTCCCGCGAGCCACCGCGCGCGTGGGTGAGGGAGCGAGCGTAGGCGTAGCAAGCAAGCTTCTCCTCGTCTTGCGAGCCACCGCGCGCGTGGGTGTGGGAGCGGGCGTAGGCGTAGCAAGCAAGCTTCTCCTCATCCTGCGACTCTGCGAGCCACCGCGCCCATTGGCGGGTGAGAGGGCATACTAAGCAAGCTTCTCCTTGTTCTGCGAGTTGATGGGACACATCAAAAGTAGTACAGAGAATCTCCAGTGTATAGAGCCTTGCCTCTAAGGTAGGCCCCACATGGTTTGCCTCTTATCAAATGAAAAAACCACAATGTATAGAGACTCTAACCAGCCTCTAAGGTGGGCCCTAGCAGAAATTTAAAAAGTATTGATTAGCACCACATTTGTCCAATCAGTACTATTTGTCTTGTACTTTCTTATGCTTCCTAAGGCTGACAAGTGAGACCAGATGGATTGTTAAATTGTTAGAGGCAGCCTCTAAGGTTAGACGCGATGCTAGCCAATTTTTTGTTAGAGGCAGTTCATGCAATGTATAGAGGCTGCCTCTAAGAGGAGAGAGAGAGATCTTAGAGGCAACAAAAAGCATACATTGTGGATGCCCTAAGTGCCTACTTTCTGGTCTATATGACTCAATTTGAAATCTCCCTAACCATAATAGATGCTGAGTGGTGGAATAAATTTAATACTTCCATAGTTCGCAAAAGTACTGAGCATGTGAGATGGTGAACAGAGGGGGTACGATACCATTAGTACTACAGTTCTTTTGGAAGGGTTGTAGTAGTCCCTCCCATTCACATGTTCACATTTCAAGCTTCAATAAAAATGTTGCATGCAAGGATTAAGAGAAAACTCAGCAATGCATGTACTCCCTCAATCCATATAGGGTCTAAAATGCGTTTTTGAGGCTAACTTTGACCACATGTTAGAGCAATAATATGACATGCAACTTACACAAATCATACCATCAAATTCGTACGTGGTCATTGTACTGCTAACACATGCATGCGTTGCAATTAGTACGTACATGATACATTAGTAAACACTCACTATCTAGTAGTACTAGTTCATTCATTGGTTTAGATTTGGAATTGAGGCCCATAAACCGGAAGGGAGGGAATATTATTTTCTGGAACCATCCCCATACGACCATACTTGATGTTTCGGAGAAGGGTTATATGCCTTGCTGCAACAATACAGTCCAATTTTCACGTGTGGTGTTTTCCTTGGAAAATTATTACGAGAGGATTCTACGATGTGACAAATGATGTGTTGTTCATGCGTCCAGATTACTATTGGAAAGGTGTGGCTTTGAGATGTGACTGCTCATTAGTAGTATTCCTTGTGGTTGTGCACTCATAATTTGGTGCATGGCACGTGGACCCGGATGCTGGATGTCCCACATGTCGAGAAAAAGGAAGTTATGTGCTCCTAGAATGGTTTCTCGCAATGCTATCTACCTTTCAGCATTTGTTTATATATACTGTGCTAAATGTAATTTATCAGCGAGATAAAATTATACTACTACAATGCTACGAAGCTTTCAGCTTTTCTTTCATGTGTCTTGCCTTGAAGGTTTTCTTGTTACAACATTCCAACAAATACAAAGGAAACTAACATGCATGCTAATGCATATCAATGATTCACATATCAGACCCAATATTTACTTCACAACTTATGACGAGGTTATGAGAAGGTGTACAAATAAAGAAAAAAATGATCGATCAGGTCCCTAAGCATGCTTTCATTTCCTGGCCACGGTGGACACGTTGGTCGCCATTTTCACGCGGCTCGTTGATGCCCGCCAAGACATGTAGCAGTTGGATGCATGCACCATCCCATCATATTGTGCAGTTGCACTAAAATGAAGCTAAGCATCCTTGTTGACAAGGATATTGAATAAGTGTGATTGCAATAATAGTGGCACTGTTGATGAAACATGGAAAGTACGCCGGCCGACTACAGTACGTTTTAGGCAAATAACTAGAGAAGATCCACATGCAGTGACGTGGGAAGATGGGCGGTGGAGCAAGGCCGGTTCCAGAGGAAGCTGTACCTGAGGGTCATCGGGATGTAACCAGGAGGGCGGCGGCGGGCGGGATCTGCCCATACTGCGGCAGCGAGCAAAGGGCAAAGGCACTACCGCGTTGCAGCTTTCTTAGAGAGAACGGCGGGTACCGTAGATCGGAACGCCCCGGCAATGGGTTTCCTGCATCAGCGCCGGCGATCGGATCAACGTTGGACATCGTCCCTTTCTGTCGGTGGACTGGATCTGGCCGGATCAGGGACCAGTGGTGAGAGAGAGAGAGAGAGAGTGGCCACCGCAAACTTGTGTGAGAGAGTAGAAGAAACCGACCCCAGAAAGCAAGCACTGAGGATCCTGCCTATATTATATAGTATAGTATAGTGGAGCGATTTTCTTTTTTCTCTCCATAACAATTGTTTTATATTCTGTATGTACGCCATCGAGGAATAAAATCTTTTTTTAAATAATGCGTCTAGTCGCAATTTGTTTGTTCACCCATGGTACACGATCCTCCATCAAGTGGGCAACCAGTACACGTGTCAAATTACCACGTGGGTTGCCTTTTCGTACAGAAATGAGCTCCACCGTGTACCCGCGCGGGTGTGATTGGGAAAGATATGGGAGTATGTGCACCGTGCGTGCACCTCTTATCTTCGTGCACGTCCCCCAGCTATGTGGGTGTGTGTGAGAGAGATACAAACCTAGAGAGATGGCGTGTGCATTCGTGAGTGTGTTTTTTATGGGGGGGTTGATTTTGTGAGTGTATTTGTCAGAATATGTGTCAATAATATCTCAAACAAAAATGTGACACATGCAATGTGTGTGAAATAGAGGCCTAGCTATATCATATATAGAGGGGACGATCCACGAGAAGAGAGGGAGGGGTCATAGATATCGATAGAGTCGAAGAGAGGATCAAGTGTGTGGGTGCGAGATCGATGAAGAGATCCATCAAAATTGTGTGTGTGCACGTCAAAGATATAGGGCGACTGACCTACCAAAATGTCGGAGGGGAGAGGGCAAGTTTGTGTGTGGCAGGGAGACATGACTAGAGCGCTCGATGTATCGGTGTGTGGGGTGGAGGGGGCGGGGGGACGCAGAGACCTAACTAGAGAGGTAGATCGACTCGTATATATGTTGACAAGGAGAGACCTAGCTATGTCTTGAGGGAGATCGGTCGACATCCATACATAAGTGAAGGACGGGAAATAGGTTGAGAGAGAGAGAGAGGTAGAGTGCCGGAGGGATGGTGGGAGAGGCCTACTAGACAAACTGGGGGTACAACTACAAAATCAAGAAGAGAGGGGATGTGTTTCTGTGTGTGCATGTGCATGATAGATGTGTCGGGAGGCATGCATGGATGATGAAGGGGGACCATATGTGTTTGGTAAGCAGACCTAACTAGATCGGTAGATCAATTGTTGTGTGTCGGAGGAAGGGAGAGACATAACTAATGAGGTAGATCGATCGGCGCGTGGGGAAAACGAGTTATAAACGACCTAGCTAGCTATATGTATAGTGGGAGATCAGTCGATGTAAATCCATTTGTTAGAGGCAAATAAGGCCCAGAGAGACGGATAGAGAGAGACAGAGGTATGGAGCTAGGAGGTGGTGCGAGAGGCCTACTAGATAGGGGGGAGGAGTGTGCGATTGTGAGATCGATGAAAAGAGGGGCGAGAGTTTACACGTGTGTGGGACCGTATGAGAGACATGAGGCATGGACAGAGAAAGGAGAAGATGGAAAGTGTGTGTGTATGTGGTAGCCAGACATCGCTATAGAGGTTTATCGATCGGTGTGTGTCAGATAGGAGTTGTGGAGACTGTGGGAGAACGAACTAAAGAAAATAAATGAATGTGCGCGATGGATAGAGTGCTGAGGGAGGGGAGGGCGAGGAGGGCGTGTGCATGCACGAGAGAAAGTTAGTGCTAAATACAAAGGTTAGAGGATTGTGTGGGTGTAAGAGACTAACAAAGATCATAATTCGTTTTGAAAGTGGATTCATATATTTGAATAAGAGATCATAGTGTTATAAACCTATGCATGCATGAATATAGCGGCGATACGCGTGGTGTGGTTTTGGACATGTTATACTATAATGTGATAATGCGTGGCGTTTGCAACTCCCAGCTAAATATCAAACAACCTAAACCATACTATATATCGAACAATCTCACATTTTATTTGAATCTGTGATAATGTGTGGCGTTTGCAGCTCACAACTAAATATCGAACAATCTAAACCATACTATATAACGAATAATCTCACATTTTATTTAAATTTGTGATAATGTCTGGCGTTTGCAGCTCACAGATAAATACTTGTAGGCCTAGGGGGCGGGGCACCATACATTATGTGATAAACACATTATACGTATGAGACATGGTTTAGATTATGAAGATCTAGCTAGAGCTTGAAATGTACTGTGATTTGAAATCAACATAAAGTGGATTCAAAAATTCGAGTTCGAGTTCATATAGTACACATAGTTCATATCTAACTCAACAGTAATCATGTGGTGTGGTGTGAAGATAATATACAAACGATGGTTTAACTTGACAACAATGATGATTGTAGATCTTGTTAAAATAGAGAAACGAATTCAAATGGTTTAACTTGACAACAATCATGATTGTAGATCTTATTCAAATAGAGAAACGAATTCAAATTTAGTTCATATTGAAGCGGTGGTATATACGTTTGGTATGCACTAAAATGTTCACTTGAGTAGCAGGTTACATGCATTATACACGTAGCGAAATATTTTAATTGAACATAAAATGGATTCAAAGTTTTGAATGGCATTTGTAGAAACTCATACAGTAAAACGGGACTAGACTGTCTTGTGTGGTGCGAATTGATCTCTTTCTGGTTTTTTCATTGAGGGAAGTGCGAATTGATTTGGTACAGTACACGTTACGCTTGTCCAGAAATTTCAACCCACGCCTTGTTATCCCGAAATTTTAAGATATCTCGTTGTCTCGTTGTGCTCCGAAAACTCCCTCCATCTCAACCCACGCCTTGCTATCCCAAAATTACAACGCGCGTGAAAACTCCCACCTCCCGCGAAATCCCGACACACGAAATTCCCATGACACCACTGAACCGAAAGAACCGCCTAGTTCAAATCGGTGGGGGTACTTTCATAACTTACCCCACATTTTGGACAAGCGCGTCCCTAAGCCATGGTTCCCCCCTCCCATCCCCTCCGCCCCCCCATTCGTACATCGAGGCCACGAAAACCCGCGAAGCCCCACACCCTCCTTCGTCCGCCACCCAACCAGAGCGTCTTCCCTGACAAAATCATCCACCACAACAGCTCGACATCCCACATCCACCGCACCGGATGAGGATCCGCCGTCGATCTCATCGTCACGCCAGTTCAGCCACCCTGTCCTCCACCTCCAAGGAGTTGCCCCGACGTTCACCTCGTCTATCGCGCCACCTCCATTCCCACAGCGCCGTCTTCACCTACACCACCGGAAGAGAAGCACCATCACCGATTCCTCGGATGAAGATGAGGCCTAGTCGGCGCCAACAAAGAGGTTCTACACTAATCACTGCATTTTCTTCTTGATTCGACCTCACGGTGCTGCCGGCGCTCGGTGCCGAGCCGCCATGGCGCGGCTCCATCTACGGCGGCATCGCCGGCCACTTCCTCCACCGCGTAGCTCCCTCGGAGGTGACGTCCACATCAGTAGGAGCTGCTGCTGCTGCTCCAGCTCTCGCTGGTCCTCCTGCTGCAGATGCTGCTCTGGCTCTCGCTGGCCCTGCTGCCGCTTCGGCTCTCGCTCACGCTGTTGCTCTGCTCTTGCCCTTGCTCTTGCTTGTGCTGCGGCTCTACTCTTGCTCGCGCTGCTGCTGCTACCCAAGATGCTGCTACACGACCAGGTGCCCGGCTCTCGCACGCGCCCCTGCTCTGGGCGCTGCTGCTGCTGCACGACCAGCTACCCCAGCTGCTCTCTGGTGATACATTCACTGCCGAAGCGGCTACCGACTTAGATCACTGCTACTCTGCCACTAGTGCTCGAGCGGCCAAAACTATTAGTGCACTGCTTTTCTTTTACTAGTACGTTCTTCGACTATAAATTCAGTTTCGACAGCAAAATTCAGTTTCGACAGTTAAATTCAGTTTCGACAGTTAAGTTTAGAGATGAGCGGCTGATGTATTTTACATCATCTATTGGAGATGCTATTACAATTCCACTTAGGTTAATGTTGTCTCTCTTGTCCTGCTTGAGCCTCGCCATCGTACAACTCACCGGAGCTGCTCCAATGACGAAACCCTCCATCACAGCGGAGCAATACCCTCGGCTCCATCTCCAGACGCCTAAGATCTTCTTCCCCTCCTTCGACAGCCACATCAGCCACAGCATCCTCAGCGACCAACCCAATGATGCTGAGATTGACATGGCTTCGCCAAAGAGGTTGTACACTTGTTGCATCGCTTTTTTACTCTACATGTTATATATATTGTCCACTGAGCACGCGTAGTAATGTGAAATACGATCATTTTCTCCTACTATATGACAAGCAGTGAGGTGCCAGGCAACTTAGCTATCCATGATAGACTCTCTCGAAAGCCATCATTATTTATTTCTGCGCGTTTGAGCTGTGCATTTGTAGACGGGCCTGGGAGTTGAGCTAGTAGGGAAGTGGCCTGGGTCCAAAGTAGTAGAAGTAGCACAAAAACATTTTTGGAGTGTAGGCTTTTGCCTGTTCAATCCTGCCTACTAGAATCGCTAGTGCTTGAAAGGAAAAGTGAAGGAAAAACATAGGATTTGGAAAGTTTCCTATGGTGCTACTATTAACGCATTTGGTTCAAAGGAATAGAGCAAAGGAAAACTGTAGAATTTGTTCCTTTAGTGTCTCTCTCGAAGAAAAGCCGTAGGAATTTTAATATCCACTTGGCCCTCCTTTTCAAATTCCTATTCATGAAGAAGAAGACTAAGTGATAGTAACATAATAGCATTATAACTGTACAATTTTTTGTGGTTTGGCTTAATTTGACCATGCTTCCTTGCATTCCTGTGACCTTCCAATTCCTCTGAACCAAACACCCAGATGGAATCATGTGATTTTAAATTCTCTGTTTTGCACATGCATTCCAATCCTATTACTGTGTATTTCCTATCCCTGGGTTGTTAGAATCCTCCAATTCAAATGAGCCCTTACAGAATTACTTCTCTTACAGATAGTTGTCAAAGAAAACTTTGTGTGGTTTGTCCCGCTCCTGCCGCGCCGTCATCCACCCCAGCTCAGCTGCTCCAACGACAGAAGGGTCCACCACAGCAGGGATCTGCCCTCCAGACTGCCTTTCACCGCCTTCGATCTTCTTCCTCGCCGCCGGCAGCCACGACAACTGCATTACCATCATCAACTGAGCAGATGACCTTGAGGACTACATGGGTCCGCAAGAGAGGTCACACTCTTTCGTGTCTGCTTATGTTATGCATCGCTTAATATTACATGCTACTTTATCATCCTATTCACCGATTAGACTCTGGGTCAGCTCATAACTAATGCTCAAACTTGAGTTTTTAAATGGTTGTGGGGTACATATCGGGGCCGCAATCAATAGTATCTGTCTACTATCTGGTTAATCTCTGGTGTCTACTATAAGTTTCATGTTGGGTGGGAAACAAACAGTAAATAAGCCATTATCTGTATTTTTTAACTGAAGCTATTATCTGCCTGCTATCATTAGTTTTGGGTCCATCCACAGGTTGCTACAATCACTCTGGATTTCTGCATGCACTCCTTACATAATCTCACTATGTTTTATTCCTATGCATGTCAATTATTGTACACAATTGAATTGAACAGGTAGAGCAAAAGAGACGAGCCTTGCGTGGCAAGAAATATTCATGCAGACGTCGCTCCATGGTGGGCGCAAAGGCAGCCCCCCTCCCCCCATTTTAGATTGTAATCAAGAGGAAGATAACTGTTCTTAGGGGGATTCAGAAGGAGTAGACCACTCCTATTTACCCTCTGAGGTCTTTGCTCTAACTTGGCATGCTGATGTTGGTCATATCATGCATATGGTGCCTTGCATTGCTTACTTTAGACATCAAATATGTCATCTGCTTAGTTTAGACATGCTTTATGTGAATGCCATCTATTTAGTTTCTATATCGTATATGTGAATTATGCAACACCATCTTGTTTAGCTAGGCATCATATATGTGAATTTTGCAATGCCATCCTGCTTAGCCAGTCATCTTATATGTGAATTATATCACACCATCCTTTTTTCATTACGTATTACATTTGTCAACCATGTTAGTACATTCAACTACTCTTCATGTGCATCAGCCATTTGACACGGTGATCGAAAAATCTGGAAAGAAAACAAGGTCTTCAGAGCAGACAATGCTATCTGACGAAGCATCTCGCTGGTTACGGATAGCTCCTCAAAGGAGGATTTAGAGAAAGATGACCAGTCCTATTTCCCCCCTGAGGTGTATGCTCTAACTTGGCAGGGTTATGTTGCTCATATCGTGCATATGGTGTCTTGCATTGCTATGTCATTTGCTTAGTTTAGACATGCTTTGTGTGAATGCCACCTGGTTAGTGTCTAATTACCATATATGTGAATTATGCAATGCCATCTTGTTGCAAGACATTATTATGTGAATTATGCAATGCTATCTTGTTGCAAGGAATTATATATGTGAATTATGCAATGCCATGCTGTTTAACCAATCATCATATATGTGAATTATATCATGCTATCCTTTTTTGTATTACGTATTCCATTTGTCGACAATGTTTGTATATTCAACTACTCTTCCTGTGCATCAGCCATTTGAATAGGTGATGGAAATATCTGGAGTGAAAACAAGGTCTTCAGAGCAGACAATGCTACGTGCTGAAGTAGACATCTTGCTGGTTACAAATAGCTCCTCAAAGGAGGATTCAGAGACAGATGACCAGTCCTATTTCCCCCCTGAGGTGTATGCTCAAACTTGGCAGGGTTATATTACTCATATCATGCATATGTTGTCTTGCATTGATTAGTTTTTACATCATATGCACAATATTGAATGCCATCTGCTTAGTTAAGACATCATATATGCGATTGCCATCTGCTTTCTTGCTTAGTATAGAAACCATATATTTGAATTATATCATGCCATCATGTTTACAAGACAACATATATCTGAATTATGGCATGCCAACCCATTTAATAAAGACATCATATAGTTATATCATCTCATCCTATTTAGTGTTTACATAGTCATCATATTTTGAATTATGTCATTCTATTTGTGAATTATATCATGCCATCATGTTTCCATAGGCGGCATGTATGTGAATTATGGAATGCCAACCTATTTAATAAACACATCATATAGTTATATCATGTCATCCTGTTTACATAGTCATCATATTTTGAATTATGTCTTTCTATCCTGTTTAGTTAGCCATCATATATATGAAATTGTGTCATGCTATCCTGTTTAGTTAGCCATCATATATGTGAAATTGTGTCATGCTATCACTACAAAAAAAAAGACACATCCGTGACATTTTGGGTCGAACGAATTTTTTTTCTGTCATGCTTATGACACTTCTATGACGATAATTGTGACAAACCCGGTATCATCATAGATGTGGTGGGATCCTACTTCTATGACAAAGAATCATGATAGAAAATGGGCTTTTCGTCCTGGGCGGGCCAGAGACGCAGCTGCATGACATTCTTTGGGCCGTCCATGATGGAAAAAACCGTGGTAGAAGCGAGGGCGAGGAAAATATCGGGGAATTCCCGGTTATGGTGGGTGGTCGGGGCCGAGCGATGCACGGAGGGATTGCGCGTTTCTCTCGTACACGTACGCGCGTGGGTGCGAGGCGTTGCTCTAACTGAACCCGAGCGATTGCACTGCTACGTGTTACTGAACCCGAGCGATCGATCGATCCCTGGCTGTTAACTGAACCCGATCGAGCGATTCCTTCGCTACTGCTGCTAACTGAAGCTGATCGAACCTGCTGCCTCTTGATGAACAATGAGCGTTGTTGGGGGTTGGATGAACAGTTCCCGTTGGGGGTTGGATGAACAGGACCCCGTGGTAGTAGGGGCCGTTGCCGCTGGATGAACATGACCCTCGTGGAGGGCTGGTTGAACAGTAGCCGGTGGAGGGCTGGATGAACATTAGCCCATGGAGGGGTGGTTGAACAGTAGCCGGTGGAGGAGCAGTGGAGGCTGGATGAACAGGGGCCCATGGATGAACAATAGCTGGTGGAGGCAGGAGGGAGACGCCTGTGGATGAACAGTCGTAGGTGGAGGCTGGAGGAGGTTGACGGTGGATGAACAATAGCCCCGTGGAGGCTGGAGCGAGGCAGTAGATGGTGGATGAACAGTAGCCCGTGGAGTCCCATTTTGCGGTACGCCACACCCCTCCCGATGAACAGGACCCCTGTTTCAACCGTAGGCACTCGAACACAAGTCCGTTTCCTCTGTTTTGCGGTACGCCACACCCCTCCCGATCAACAGGACCCCGTTTCGACCATAGGCACTCGAACACAAGTCCGTTTCCTCCGTTTCGTGGTACGCCAGACCCCTCCCGATGAACAGGATCCCGTTTGGACCATGGCCAGTCGAACAGAAGGCCGTTTCCTCCGTTCTGCGGTACGCCAGACCCCGTTTTGGCTGTTCCGTCCAAGCCGGTTGGCTCCCGTTGAACAGGACGCATTCCGACCCAGTCGGTTGCCTCCCGATGAACAGGACACTGTTTCTCCGTTCTGACCCAGCCGGTTCGCTGCCTGATGAATAGGACACCGTTGCTGCCATCCGTTGCCTCTCCATGTACTCAAGCCCTGGCCGTCCATATATATGCGCGAGTACGCGCTCGAGACCCCGCCCGTATGTACGTACGTGGCCGTATTTTTTGCCCTATGGCTGTACGTACGTGTACAAGACTTAGACGGGACTGTGTGAACTGCTATGTCGGGTGCTCTACAACAACACGTGCCTCTACTTACTCGGCCATGGTTCATACTTGGAAAGAGACCGATCGACCAGTATGTATGTACATGTTCGCGACCAGACAGACAACGCTACGTACGCTTTGACCGGGTGGGTCCCAGCGGTCAGGGAGGATAAGTATGCACTTCCTTGCATGCGAAGATATAGATGGTCGGTCCCAGCTGTTAGGGGGAGGAATCGTTTTTATTTTGCGAGTAATAAGAAGGCACTTCCTTGTGTTCGAAGATGTAGCTGGTCTGTCCAGCTGTCAGCCTCACCGCCTAAAGTCTTCTTCCGATGGCTGTCCTTCATTGACCACGCTGACCACGCCGCGCCGAGAGCACCAAGGCGGTGGACGACGGCGAGGCCTAGGAAGGGAACGACGCGGAGCCGGGGAAGACGCGGCAGTGGATTCCCACGTGGAGGGGAGTACGTGGGTTGACTGCTTCGGCTGCGGTGTGAGGCTGCCGTCGCTGGAGAATAACTGGAGGTGTGGATGAGTATAGAGGGATGGCATGGCCAGCGTTGGCAGCACAGCTGGACACAGGAGGCAGGAGCAGGCAGCATGGCCGGCGCTGGTTTGGGCGACTGGAGCAAGAAGACCAGAGGTTGAAGAAGCACGATGGCCGTTGGATGGAAATCGTACGGTCACTGCAGCTAGAATCGTTTATATTGACTAAGTTGACAAAGCCCTTGGTACGCGTCAACTTAGTAGGCCCACAGATCAGCCTCCAAAATGGTGCGCCCCAGATGTCAAGGGGAGGAATCATTTTTTGGGCGGCTGAAGCAAGAATATCCGAGATTGAAGAAGAAGTACGACATCCGTTGGATGGACATCCAACGGCCACTGCTGCTAGAACCGTGTGTTGACTATAAGTTGACAAAGCCTTGTGTACGCATCAACTTAGTAGGCCCACAAGTGTGTGGCAGAGAACATATAGCCCATTTGCGATTTGTAAGAATGTACAACCCATTTTTGAATTCTAATGGAATTTACTACAGCCCATTTACAGTTTGTTAAAAGTACAGCCCATTTTCTAGCTAGGACAACGATTAATAATTTCAACCAACCGCTCAAAACAGAATTCAATAAAATTTCCCACATTTTGATGGGATCCGAAATATTTTTATCCCAAAATTTCTAGTCAGATTAAATATAATTTCAAAATAAATTTGTATTACGTAAAAATCCAACGAAATATTGCGCGCGCAACAAGTAATGAAATTAAAATTTTCAAAATCCAAAAATAATATTTTTTAAACTAATTACGTGTTTGGTGCATTTTTTATAGTTACTGCCCAGTTTTTATAATTACATCCCATTTATTATTTCTTAAAGCCCATTTTCTTGTTAAGCCTAATGCATCCCTCCTAGGAAAGATTTGCAGCCCAGCGGGGCGGAGAATAACAAGTTGACCCGGATATTGTGTACAACTGTCGGCCCAGTTGCATTGCTGATGTTCAAAAAAAAGGCCTATGTAGTATAGTAGAACTTTACATGGCTACTCAGCCCACATTCAGCGACGCCGGAAAGGACCAAACAAGGCTTCTGTACAACTTTTTGAACTCACTGAGCTCAATTAATAACTTAAGAAAAAAGTTAGAGTACAGTGAAACCTAATTAAAAGTTGTCACGAGCGAAGAAATAATTCAACGGGTCCCACTTGTGCGCGCGCGCGTGTGTGTGTGTGTGTGTGAGAGAGAGAGAGAGAGAGAGAGACAGAGAGACCCATCGGTCGATGCTCGTAAATACATCTTTCAACCATATGCATTGCTGATGCTCAGTAAAAACTTATATAGTTAACACAATCATATAGAACATCATAGCACACTGAACTTGCATACAAAAATTTCACGCAGGCGGCACAATCAGGGTGGAAGCAGTGGATCGCTACGGGTAGGGCTATGTTGAAACCAACGAACTCATACATAACGGTTCATCGTCTTTATCAATGACGGGGAAATATCTTGAATGTTGTACAAAGAAAACAGACAGACAACACAATAAGTTCTGCTAGCACATTAAGTTGACGTACAACCCTTTCTAAAAAAAGTTCAGGTACAAAAATAGAACAGGTCACAATCAAATGTACTGGCACATCAGTGCTTCACACCGATAGCTCGGATTTAACTAGTATCTGACAAGATTCAGTTGTTACCTCAAATTAGAGCACATCCAGGCAGCCAGCCCTGCCTCTTCTCCCAAAGAAGCTGTGGCCTCCGCCGCGCGATGGAGTAGGCCCTGTGCCATCCATCGTTCCAAGCAACACGGGGAAAGTCTGACGTTGACTCCTGTAATGGACGTCGTCGACGGACCCTGGCACCAGCGGCGGCGGCAGGACTTCGATTGATGGATTGACCACTTCTTTGACACGCACGAACACTTGATACAGGTACATCTCTAACATGGTCCACAACGGCCTTGGTGGCGATGAATAGTACAACCCCGGTTCTTGCACCGGCATCTCAACACCAATCACCTTCGGTATGGTGGACGGCTTCTTCATCCATGCCATAACTGTCAGAGCCCAGCTGTTTGGAGGAACAAACATACTTACGAGCTCACCTCCAAGGTTGTTGATAAGCTCATTCATGGACTCGCTGTTTCAAGCGTGTCGAGGCATGCTGTGGAAGGTAAGCTTTGTTAATAACTCAAGCTTAGAGGGCACCGAGCCCCATCCTGGGTGCCACCGATCAAAGCTCACCAGCGTGCCATCGCAGAACAAACGGCGGGAAGATTCGAACACACGACTATAGTCGAAAGTTGTCCGGAATCTGACGAAGAAATCAGCCGGTGGCGGACAGACTTCGACGAGCAAGTCACTTATTTGGATGCCGTGCGCAATGCCAAGAGCTTTGACAAGGTCGTCCGGTGAGATGGGAGGCTGGTCGCAGTTGATGGTTACCATCAGCACTTTGCCGGCAAACTGGTCGTTAAGCGCTGCCATGCCACTGTTGAGCGACAACACACAGCGCCCGAAGGTAGGATGGACCTTAGGATCTCCGGCTCGGAGATCCACGTTGACCGGCGACATGATAGTGCGCTTGAGTACAGGGAGTACAGGAGGGGGATTTGGGGGAACTGGAGTAGGAATCGAGATTCCAGAGATGGGGGAGGGGCGGGAGATTGGGGGTGAAAAGGTAGCATGAAATTCGAACACACGCCAATATGCTCTCGGCGTGCAAGCGCACGAAAACACCGGTGGCGCCCACATGTCGGCCTAAGAGTCCTTATTTTTCTTTTTTTGAGAGCCCGGCCTTTTTTTAGGATCTTTTGAGAGCCCGGCCTGAGAGTCATAATTGACCTGTTTGGCATTGCGTTACTACTCGGCCCATATTCAACGACACCTCACTGGCCCAAACAAGTGTACATCATCGAAAAGACACTGAGGTCAAATTATAACTTGAAAAAAGGAGATATACTCTGAACACTGGAGAATGGTGATGCCCTCATTTAGCCCACCAGCAGTTCGAGACAATAAACAGTTCGAAACAACGATATATACAGCATTCAAACACTGACTAGTGACTACTACTGACATAAACAGCAAGACATGATAGTTCATAAGAAGTCTTGCTACACCACCAAAACACACCCATCTACAGCGCTCAGACTCTCATGATCCAGACGAGAATGACATTCTAAATAGAGGCAACTATTACATAGTAAGAGTGACATAGACGAGGATGACCAAATGACAAGGAATATGCATAACAAAAGAGAGAACTACCCATCCAGCACAAGCAGCAAAGACAACAAGTCATTCAAAGAGGGATGATCCAACACCATCATAATTTGCAACCCCGCTTCAGCGACCAGTGATCCGGAGACACCAGTACTCTACCCTTTCGATGCAACAGCCCAATTACCTATCAACCTGAAGGCTTGAACCACATTACTGCCTGTCGGACTTGAGACATCCAAGGATCAAAGTTAATCCAGATGCCTTTGTCATTCTCACCTTCTTTTGGCTGCAGGCTGTATCGTTGACAATCAGGGGAGTTTGCTCCCGAAGTCCTAGGGCTCGCCATGTAGACACAGTTTTCCCTAGCAAACACAGCCTCTCTGCCATCAAGGTCCTTGCCAACGGTGATCTCCTGGTTAATCGGATAATTGAGTCCGAGAAATAGAGAGTGTGAACCAAGGCTGTTTACCCGCCTCCAACTCAAAAATCCTGAAGGCCCCAACAAGCTGGTATCCTGCTCATAGACGTAACAGCCACTGTCTAGATACTCACGAATTTCACGGTGCTTGTACATAGTGGGGTTTTTGCAATATAACTTTTCCGGCTCATGTGTGCGAATGATCATCAGTCTTTTGCCGTCGTCTGATCGAGCGAGGAACCAGTTGTGCTTCCCTGTTTTTGGCAAAGGTGGTGTGATTACAAAGGACAGTAACTGTAGGGACACTGCATCATATAAAAAAGGATACGCATTGTTAATGTAAGATCAGCATTGTTCAGAGTATGAGTAGGATAATGCAAGAAACAGCATTGATATGTCCCTATTGGAACTAAGAAGAAAAAATAGGGAAATGTATATTGGGTTCGTAAATATAGAAGTGCCATGCATGGTTATACTCATGTTGTCTCGCAATCGATTCTTCACAGGAAACTACCATGTCATGCATGTTATGTAATCATGTTCTGTCCTCACAAACAAATTCTTCAAGGAAACTAACAGACCATGCATTGTTATATACTCATGTTCTGTGGGCAAATTTTTTGTGAGGATATTATTCTAGCCATTGATTGCTGAAGGGCGAATATAGGTATGTACACATGGTAAGCATTACAGGATTTCACTACTTCCAAATATAGAGTTCTCCATATGCACATTTACTTCCCTAATGTATGGTTAGATGAAACCAACAGTGTGATGCATGTTTCTACATCATGAAAATGAGGAAACTAACATGGCCATTGATACACACTCATATTTAGTAGTATATAGATTACTATAAAATAAGGAGAATATCCATATCTTCCTAACCGTTTGATTATTCAGGGGTACAAATTGGCTATAATGACATGGTCACAATCGCCTGAATTAACTCATTCCAAATATAGCTGATTTATGGCGTCTCTAATACATTGCCATAGTTCTACTCAAATTCTGCTCAAATAGGGATATGCCAATCATCACAAAAAGTTCAAACAGTGTCATGGCGTTATCATTAACATTAGACGGAAACAACTTACACGCGCCGTCCCAGCAATACGTGGTGCCATCTGCTTTGTCGATCGCGTAGATGATGCCATTGTGTTCAATAGCATCACAGAAGTGTGTATCAGCTTTGATGATCCACTGTGAGGTGAGCTGTCTCCAGCTAAAGAAGGCACCAGCGGAAAGATAGGCGAGTCCGCGGTCGAACAAGGCAATTAGCTTGAAGTCTGTGTAACCCGCATCTCGTGTGGGCACTTGGCAGATTACAATCTTCTGCAAAACAAGGTTCGTCCAACTGACGTGGTAATCTAGATGACTTGGACCGCAACGGTAAAACCCTATATAATCCAACGTAGGAAGGATAATCTCAGGGAAGTGTGGAAGTTCACGAGCACCAAATTTTTCCGGTCATCTCTGACGGCAGCCATCCAGTGGGAGTTCATGACGACCCAGTACATACCTGCCAAGAAGTTTCAGGCGATGGTGATCTGATCGAAGTCAAGGGAAATGATGTACGGCGACCCACTACATACCTACAAAGAAGTTTCGGCTAATGGAGGTCGGATTGAAGTCGAGGGGTATCATGTACGCCTCCATATCCTAGTGAGCAAATCTCGCAAGACCAGATAGCAGCAAGCAGGGTGTCTTGAAAAGCTTAGGCCTCGCTTCGACGATGGAGTATGTGCATGTCCCTCGAGCATGCAGCCAGCCGCACGGCGCTTAACATATCCATACACGAACAACAGAGGTCGAGGATGTCACTGGGGAGATTGCTCCAATCGCGGCTCATATGGATGCTGCGCGGTTCGCGTTCGGCCATGGTGGAGTTTGGAAGGTGGATTTTTTGGGGGCTTGATTTACGGGGGAGATGGCTCTCGGTGTTGGAGCGGCTAGCGAGGGAATAGTGGTACTGGGGGAGGCGAGCGAGGCGAGGGTACGCGGGGGCACAGTGAGATGATGAAGAGTGACCTCAGGATCTCCGGCGGGACGGAGATGGAGATGGAGTGGTGCTAGGGGAGAGGGAGACGAGGCGAGGCATGCTATACAGCGGCGGTGATAGTGACTGCACAGTGCACAAGGTGAGGCTGACTTTGGTAACCCGAACACGCTGCCTGGACTAGTGTCACCTCGGGCGCAGGGTCTTGTCACTTCACTGTGAGGACCGGATGAATAATATTTTGACCATCAAGTGTACCACAGTTGTACTACTACTAGTAGGAACATACGGAGTAGTACTGTATAGCGGAAATAGGTCTCCCGTGCTAGCATGCCTCTGGGTTCACTTCATCCTCCAGGTATCATCCATATTGTGAGCATAACCAAATTCTCGTGCACGCGGAAGCGCGAAGAAGGGTTTTTTCTTTTTTGAGGATAACCGCATATTCCTTAACCAGAGAATGTTGTGTCTCCCACGCACGCGCCAATATCCATCCGAACCAGCTACGACACATTTTTTTTATATCTGTTTGCATAGGTCCCACGTGTCAGGAGGGGTGCAGAAATAAAAAGGAATCATAAAATGTCTCGCCACGGTGATTCGAAAGAGTGACCTCAACTAGCCAGTGGAACATGTAGCACTAGAAGGATGGGCACGTAGACGGACAGGTACCACTCCTCAGTCTACCCGCATAGCCTTTTCTTTTAGTCTACCTAGTTGTCTAATCAACGACCTGCAGGCCACTTCTCCCATTTACTTCTCCATCGGGAACCGATTTTCCTCGGCTTATTCACCTCTCCTTCATCTTCATTTGCATCCAAACCCCACTGCATTCACATTGTTTTAACCTCTTCACATACTCCTGGAGTAATTCCGAAGCCCCTATAAATAATCATCTTCTTCAGTTAGACTAGCCATCTAATCCTAATTCTCCAAACCTTAGCCCTCCGGTCCAGCGGTTCCAAATGGCGAAAGAGATCCAGATGCAGGTTTTTAGCGTCCAACATGTCCTCGTCGAAGGCTCGTTGAGCATAGTTGCCACCGTCACCGACCACCCAAGGGTTGTTCGGAAGTGGATCAACAATGTATCCAACACCCTCCAAAAGGTAGAGATGAAGGTCATCGGTCTTGACGCAGAGTACACGGAGCGTGCCACTAGGAAGATCCAACGCGCCGCCGTCCTTCAGCTGTGCCTCGAAGATGATGTTTTGGTGTACCACATCATACACGCGCCCTCCATACCAGGTGAGCTCCACGATTTCTTGTCTCGGGAGGATATATACTTCTGTGGGGCAGCCATCGAAGGGGACAAATAGAAGCTGGCGCCGTACAACCTTGATTTGAAAAGCATCGCTGACCTACAAACCAGAATCAAAATTCCTGTAGAAGATTGTGTTAAACAGACACCATCCCTATTCGACGTAGCAAATTTTGTGCTCGGTACAAATCTTCAGAAGGGTGATGACACGCTGGCATTAAGGTCATCTTGATGGGAGAATTATCCCTTGATGTACGAGCGGATAAAATATGCTGCCCTCGATGCCCGTGTGAGTTTCGAAATAGCTGTAAGGTCCAAAGAGCTTGTTGCGAACCTGTCTCCCACAGAAAATGAGAAGAAGAAGAAGAAGAAGAAGCTGCACCAGCAGCAAGGCATTATGGATGGATGAACTATTTCCTCTCTTGTAAAAAAAATATTTCCTCTTTGTGTATATTGATATAGATGAACTATTTCGATGGTGTGCATGTCTTTGGAACAAGTAGCAGCGTAGGTCCGCTTGACTATAAGGAACTATTTATCCGCCTAGCTTTCTCTACTACTCCTTCCAGTGATCGGTATGCAATGCATGTGTCAGTAGACATGACATCTTGTCCATGGAAGTTGAACTATGGCGACCATCACGTTTCATAGACTGCCACTCGCGATTCCCACGACGCCGCTCCAACCCACGGCACCACGTCCCCCGACGTGCGCCTCACCCCTCTCGGCCGCACCGCCCCTCTGCCTTTGTGTGCATGACATGTGGGCCAGCTGAAATGAGGCGAGCATCAAGTTTCTACCACAGCCACACGTGATTCCCACGACGCCGCTCGAACCCATGACACCACACGTCCCCCGACCTGCGGCTCACCCCTCTCGGCCCCACCGCCCCTCTGCCTTCAGGACCATGACATGTGGACCAGCTACCTATCGGGTCCACTGAAGCTCACTCCCGTGGGCCCCGAGAGGGAAATGTAACTCCTGCGCCAGGCCTTGTGGTGCTACCGCTGTACGAACTCGTGCCAAACTCGAGATTTGTTTCTTACTAGCAAGATGCCCGTGCATTGCACGGAACATCAAGATGCATTTGTATGAGTAGTTTATCTTGTGGGAGAAAAGGATGAACGAGGGAAGGCCTTATTTGCATATGTGGAGAGGGGTGTGGGTATCTTTTTGCAAAATTGCCATAGTTTCCTTCCATGGACATCTACTACGCCTCATAACGCCCCAACGTCCAGCTGTGGCACCCTCGCCACGGCCAGGCCACCACCGGCCGGTTCAACTCGAATGAGTGAGTCGTGAACGCCGCCACGACAACGGCCAGCTGGGCATCTCGAACCACACCGATGCCGCTTCCCCGTAGCCGACCTATGCTGGCATGTGGCAGCACGCTGTTGAGCCGCGCGTCAACGTACGACGGCAGGAATGCCTCCAGGCTCACTGGCTCAACTATGTCGAGTACATTATGTTCGCAAACCGGTATCCGTTGAGCAGGTTGCTCCCGCCCACGAGCACACGCCTATACGTATCCAGCATTCCAGCCTCGTCGCTGAGTGGTACATCCTCGGGACGGTGCAAGCGGTCGGAATCTCGAGCCCAAGTCGAGCTATGTGCCCCGGGTAGATCACTGGCTCCCGCCCGAGCTCCCACCCGGCCGTCATTGCCGTCGCACCACTGACGATCGGGAGCAGCACCCTACCGCTCATCCGGAGTGCGAGCTAGTAAATGTCGTGCGGCACATCACAACAGTCAAGCACCTCGACATGCGTCGGCCGGGCAGAGACTTTTCTTGGCCACAAGCTCCATGGTCTCGTCCAAGATCAGTGTGGTACTGTAGTCAAACATGTGGGTAAAATACTACGGGAGCAGCTGCATGTGCATGGCCCAGACGCCGATGTTGGCGTGGAGGAGGTGGTACTCGATGGCGCCGTAGCGTGCTACATGGCTTAGGCAGGCACCTGTTGCGACGCTTTGGCGTTGGCACCGGCATTCTCAACGCAGCTGATGATCCGGAGGAGGACAAGCAGGAAAGGAAAGGGTCTTGCATGCGTGTACAGATTCATGCAGGAAATTATTTCCTGGAAATACGGCCTTTGTTTACCTTTCTTTGAGGATATAGATGACCCACACGAGGAAACCTATTATAACCGTTGGATGAAAATTAGTGGTGCGGGAGTACGGATCAGAGCATGGAAGGGGAGCAGGAAAGCCTCGTCCGCCGACCTGCGCCTCACCCCTCTCGGTCCCACCACCGCTCTGCTTGCATGAGAATGACATGTGGGCCAGCCGCATTTAAGGTCCACATGTCATTGACTCATAGGCCGGTGCACTAAGCCACTGAAGCTCGGTCCCGTGGGCCCCGAGAGGGAAATGTAACTCCTGCGCCAGGCCTTGTGGTGCTCCCGCAGTACGAACTCGTGCCAAACCCGGAATTTGTTTCTTACTACTACCAATGTGTCGGCCCGTGCGTTGTAATGGATCCAAAGTACGTATCTATTTAGTGGAGTGCACTCTAAACACATTATATATTTATTTTTCTCTAGCCTTTCCTAGCCATGCAACCAAGACACATAAGCTTCATGGGTGCCCCCACATCATATTATTCATACTACGTTGACTGAAAAAAAGATAAATCACCCAAAACAAGATCTTCCCTTTTTTGTTCCTACGATGCTGTGCCGTGCACGTACCTAGTTGTATAGTGGTAGTACTAGTTGTAGTACAAACTTCGTACTAGTAGGAGTAGTAGTACGGAGTGCTCCTACTCTATCAACGAGCCCCATCTGACACCAAATTTCTTGGCTTCCGTGCTACAGCTAGATCTTCCTCTCCTCATTTCTGTTTTGCAATGCGGCGGGCGGGGTGCGGTTTGCCGATAGTCGGTTTGCTCAACTGCGGTCCCACATGAAAGTGAAAATGCTAGGCAACACGCCTTCCCTAGCTATGTGGCGTGCCGGACGGGCCGTGGAGTACTCCCGATTCCCGGGCGTGTGGGGGTGCGACGCGAACGCGGCAGGCCTTTTTCTTTTACTAGCAATGTGCCCGTGCGTTGCGACGGATCCAAAGTAGAATAGTACTTGTTCACAAACTTGAAAGAAAACACTCTTGTTTTGATATACATATATACCACTAGAAATATATTACTTTTCACTCAAAATATATTTCTCAGGTTGTTTTGATGAGGTGAGGGAGGGATGTGGTTGCTTTCAAGATAATAAGGGGTTTTCTGCAAATTGGAGCAGAGAAGTGGGCTATTGTTGAAAAAATGCCACAACTTACCTCACAGCCGTTAGATGCAGATCTAATGGTCAAAAATGACGGATGGCAGACACACCACCATCACCAACTGAGTCTTTTATAGGAGACTAGCAAGATGCCCATGCGTTGCACGGAACATCAAGATGCATTTGTATGAGTAGTTTATCTTGTGGGAGAAAAGGATGAATGAGGGAAGGCCTTATTTACAAATGTGGAGAGGGGTGTGGGTATCTTTTTGCAAAATTGCCATAGTTTCCTTCCTATCCGTCAGATATAAATCGGACGGCCTATATTGCAGGATGGCAAGCACACCATCATCACCAACTCTGGTTTTTTATAAGAAGAGTAGAGGTAGAGAAACATGTATAAATTTTAACATTTGGTTCTGCTCCTTGGCACGATCAATAGATAGAAATAACGATTGGAAACGCTAGGGCGGGGCTTTTTCCGCCAGATAAGCAGGGTAGTAGCTAGGTTGGCGCATCGTCGGTTTGGTCACATGCGGTTCGACATGTTGTCGTGTTTCTAGCAAGATGCCCGTGCGTTGCACTAAGTTGATGGAAAAGGTAAGCACAACTTATAAATTGACGGATGGAGTACTAGTTACAGTGACGCATATAATTGCCTCCAAATGTGAGCAAAGGGATCGCACATGTCTTTATTGACTGGAACGAGAATGCAATAGCGCAATAATAATTAAGGCCACGATGATGCGATCGCAGTGGTGGTTACAGGAGGCAAGAAGAAAGATGCATCCATCAACGTACGACCTCCTCCTCCTCGACTCAGTGCGCCGGGCCACCGACTGGCGGCTTAGGAGCGGCGGCTTTTGTGGCGAGGTCAAGGTGCTTCTCAACAAAGGCGTCCAATGCTTCCAGCCGGTTGACGAAGGGCAACATCGCAGCGTCCTCACCGGCCTTGTAGATACCTATGTACACGACTTGCTCGTACACGTGGATGTGTAGGTCGACGAATTCTTGCAGGGTGAGGCGCCTCGCGGCGAGCGCGACCTCCAGGTGGACATTCTTCGTTGCGTCGGCGGGCAGTCGCAGGGCCACCAGTGCTTGAAAGAGGTTCTCACCATGGAGGCCGATGAGGGTGGCAGGCAATGAGGAGCCCGGGCGCGTGGGCTGGAGGAGTACGGCGATGTTGTCCGCGAGCTTCTTGACGACGGTGAACTTGTTGATGGTGTCAACGATCATCTGGTCCAACTGAGAGTCGTAGCTGGCGTCGACGATGGCCATGAACCAGCCGGTCGCCAACACCATCTGGAGACGATCCTCGGTGCCATGCCGCAGGCCGGTGTCGTGGACCATCTGGCACAGCCGCTGGCCGCTCGCGCGCATTGCCGCCATGGGTCTGGAGTGAGCACTTTTGCGCTTAGTGTAGGTGCTTAGGTGCGTACGATGTATTAGATGCATTGGAATGGAGGGGCGCCTTTATATGAGTGCAAACTGCGTTGCATTCACATCGTGCTGTCTCTTTTCCCCGTCCTCCTCCCATTACTTCCCTCATGCATTCAGGATGGTAATTGAAGGAGGATGCATCATTGGTCGTTCAACATTTCGGGAACCGCTACCCTCTCCCTCGTCTGCATTAAAGCCGTATCGGGAACTGTCCTAGTTTACTAGTAGCTGTCAAATCGAATAGTACTGCGCCGCCTGCTGCACGCCCGGTTGAACACGCCTCCTCGCCTCCATCAAACGCCTCCGTTAAACCCGCATGCAAACTGAGAAACCTACTCTGGCCACACGTCCGTTCATGAGCAGGCCGGAATTAAACGCAACGCCGGCCGAGCTCCTCCCATCCGCCCTCAGTTTAAATGAGGCCAGACGCCGGCCAAGGTCCTACCATCCGCCCTATATTTAAACGAGGCCAGACAGACAGCGGGCAAGAATCGCACCCATCCGCCGCTCCCCCATCTCCTCCTTCACAATTTTCTCCACTCTTCTGATGGCTTCCGAGGAGCCGTTCTTCGGCATATTACCCGGCTAGGTGGCCCGCCGAGCCCTCCGGATACGAGCAAGGCCGCTCGGTGCTTCACCAACCTCGCTTGGCCCGACGGAGCCAGTTGCCGCCCCAAGCCGGCATGTGGTTCAGGAACTCACCACTCTAGTTCAGCTCGATGAGGAGTGGCGAGCACGGCGGCACGGGCGTCGTCGCTGCCGCGTCGTACCGCGCCACCAGTGTCTGTAGTGGCCGCGCCTCTCATGTCTATGGGCGCACCTCCCGTGCCTACGGCAGTGCCATGCGTGCAGAGACAGAAGCCGGGTGCGTGGAGAGCGACGAGTCGGTGGCCAGCTTCTCCGTGTCCACCGCCATCATCGAGGAGAAGTAGAACACGGGAGGCCACCGCCACTTGGGTCCCATGAAGGCCACCGCCGAGGCGACGACTGCGTATTCAGGTGGTTTCTTTGCTGCTTCGTCTCTTTCGAGGACATTCGTCGACCCCGCAAGTGTCTGCCAGACAGGAGGAAGACAAAGGGATCCGCGGGCGGCCATTTATATTAGGTACTCCCTCCGTCCGGAAATATTTGTCCTCAAAATGGATAAATTGGATGTATCTATATCTAAAATAAGTCTAGATACATCCATTTCTAGGACAAGTATTTCCGTACAGAGGGAGTATTAATTATACCACGAGAGCCGGATTAGCACCGCTTAGTTCATGTAAATGTAATGAAATCCATCATGTTTATATGAAGATCCGGCTTTTTTATACGAAATCCTTCATGCTTATATGAAATCAGTCCGTGTTTGCACGAATTTCCTCTGGTTGGTTAGAGTTGTGAAAATGTATGCCGCTGGCGTTTGATGTCGTCCTCCGCGGAAGGAAGCGGGAGGAAATTTGCCGGCTCCCTTTGGAGATGCTCTTATGCTGGAAATAATAGAGTCACATCCAATCCATTTGAGTTAATTGCGTGTATGATTCTCCCTCTATAAAAAGTTAATTGCATGTACAGTGTACACATGACTTGCAGGGTGGCTACAGCTTCGTACAGAAAGTGAAAAAGAAACAAATCCATCCTTAATCTTGTATTCTAAGTACTCTGTGGGTTCCACTGTCAGTACAGTAGCGAAAGAAGTATATATTAAATAATATATAATATAAAAAATCTAAAGTTAAAGACAGAATTCGAACTCAGGTCATCGCGTTGCGAGCATCTAGCGCTAACCAGTCTAGCACATTTTCGTTGTGGACCATGCTGGTGATATATCTCTATGTCTACTCTTATACTCCCTCCATTTCTAAATATTTGTCTTTTTCAGATTTTCAAGTGGACTACCACATACGGATGTGTATGTACACCTATTTTAGAGTGTAGATTAACTCATTTTGCTCCATATGTAGTCACTTGTTGAAATCTCTAAAAAGACAAATATTTAGGAACGGAGGGAGTAGAAAACAGAGTTGGTGATGATGGTGTGCGTGCCATCCTGCAATATAGGCCGTCGGATTTATATCTAACGGATAGGAAGGAAACTATGGCAATTTTGCAAAAAGATACCCACACCCCTCTCCACATTTGCAAATAAGGCCTTCCCTCGTTCATCCTTTTCTCTCACAAGATAAACTACTCATACAAATGCATCTTGATGTTCCGTGCAACGCACGGGCATCTAGCTAGTTTCTTTTAAAATAGTTACTGCGATAATTGGGTTGAAGTGATATATTTTATGTCTGCCCCGAATGATTTCAGATTCACTAGTAGTAACAAAGAAAAGGTTGCCTTGTTAATTAAGAGAAAATAGGGTGAAAACTATCACATGAGGCCGGTAAAAACAAGGCACACTGGGTTCAGCGTCATTGTCACTACAGCTATGCGCGCGCGAGAAGTCTACATATCGAGGGGGCTACGGAGAGAAAGACGTATCAAGTGTGTGTGAGCGAGGCACAGAGACACAACTAGCGTGTGTGTGTGTGTGTTTGAGAGAGAAACCAATTGATATATTAAGATCAATTTCGAGTTGTCACCCTCTACTTTGTCAGATTGTGGGGGGGGGGGGGGGGGGAGGGGGAGGGGGGAGGGAGAGAAAGACGTATCGAGAGTGTGCGTGCGGTAGGCACAGAGGCACAACTAGTGAGTGTGTGTGTATGTGTGTGTGTTTGAGAGAGAAGCCAATATATAGATTATTATCAAGAACGAGGTGCCACCCTACTCCTTCGGTGTCAGGTAGTGTGTGTGTGTGTGTTTGAGAGAGAAGCCAGTAGATAGATTAGTATCAAGATCGAGGTGTCACCCTACTCCTTCGGTGTCGGGAAGTGTGTGTGTGTGGGTGTGGGGGGGGGGGCAGTGACACTTAGATATAGGGAGAAGGAGTTTGTGTGACACATATCTATATTAAGGGATAGGTAGATAGCATGTGTGCGAGGCATACTTAAAGCATCACGGAGATAAACAAGCAGTGTGCATGCAAGTGCCAGAGAAAAATGAAGAGAGAAACAATGTCTACGTGTGTGTGTGTGTGTGAGAGAGAGAGAGAGAGAGCGAAATCTCAAAACAAAAGGTGCTTTGCTGGAATCCCATTGTATGTATTCATATGGTTCCGGAACTCGAGTTAACCTTAGGCATATGTGTGAGAGACATAATTATACTTTGAGTCATTAGTGGCGGTGGGTGGGCGGAATTAAAGGGGTGGGCATGTTTGACAGAGAGAGCGTGTGTGTTTCTGTGTGAGAGACTTCTAGGAAGGGGTAGAAAGACGAATTCTAACCTTGACTGAGGGAGAGAAATACATGAAGTGCGCGTGTGTGATTCCGATGCCCACGGAGAAATGAGATATGTATGTGAGAGAGATTGCACAATTCATTCACGTATCACTATCTAGCGATCATAGACATGCATCGCTTGAACATAAATCAATATCTACTTCATATCGTGGCCAAAGATACAATATCGATTCAACGCTATAAAGATTGGACACTCACATATCACAATTTTTTCTTCTAAATAATCCTTTTCAATTGTGCATGCCAAAGTTACAGTGATGTTTCTTCAAACAACCAATGTAGCTATCATGTACATGCACCATTGTTAGTCTTGCATTCAAATTCATTAGTCTTGGATGATTTAAGGTTCTATTATGAAGTAATATATGTAATATTCATATATGAATTCAACGGGTACGCAATTTATGAAATGGAGGCTATGTAATCATATGAGGTAACACTTTTAAGTAGCGGACTACAATATCCATTTCTTTTGTGGGACTACAATATCCATTTCTCTTTGTGCGCCTCTACAATAACACGTCAATGCATTATGTTTAAAGTAAATAACCAATGGCACTAAATTATCTATTTACACGAGAAATACATAGGCTGAGCGTTTGATCCCTTTTTTTGTGAACGTGCCTCTACACCCGTACGATTGGCCATGCTCGTGTGAACGTCCAAGTTATCGGTGCATCATCCCGAGTTATTGTCTTTTTCTCTGGGGTGGACTTCACACCAGTTATTAACTGCTGATGTCTGCCCCGTGTACACAGTCTCGCATGACCTTCCCGCTAGCACTGTTCAAAATTAGTTGAAACTGGATACGAACGATCCCGCGGGCGGCAAAATCTCCCGCCTCCTTCTAAAATTTCCGCCACCTAGTCTTTAGCATACGAAATTCCACTTTTGTCCTTGGTGCACGGAGAACAACAGTTACAATACCGTCCTCATTTACATAATAGGTCAGGACTGCTTTGGTAACTTCCGGTTCCCCCACCACACGGCACCCCCATTTCCTCTCCCCTTCCCGCAAAAATGACTAACTCCACAGCACCAGAGCATCTTACATCACGCCGTCCGTACTTCATCGGCCTTTCTACCCCTCCCCTCTCGAAACCGTAGACTGCTCATCCACCGGCGTACCAGAGCCCATTCACTGCCAGCGGCATCCACCTCACCGGATCTGCTTCTGCGGCCACATCTACCCCTCCCACCTCCCCTAGAAACAAGTAGACTGCTCATCCACCACTGTACCACATCCCATTCAGTGCCGGCCTTGTCCATGGCGCCGGATCTGCTTCACTGGTACTCTCGTCAACCGAAGTGCATCTGCAGTGGCTCCTTCGTAATCCCCACCGGAGACGCTTTGTCCACACCCCCGCGGAGCCACCCCATCGATGCCCCCGTCGACGGCCTCTGATCCTCTTCGCCGACACCTTCCTCAACCCTACCGGAGCTGCTTCACCGACACCATCGTCAACCCTACCGGAGCCGCTTCGCCTATACCATTCTCAACCCTACCGGGGCCGCTTTGCCAACTCACAAGTCCACGGCCTCAGATCCGCTTCATCGCACCCTCGTCCAACCTACCGGAGCAGCTTCTGATACCCCGTCCACGGCCGCAGATCCACGTCGTCGACACCATCCTGAACCCAACCACCGGAGCAGCTTCACCGACGCCCTCGTCCACGGCCTCAGATCCGCTTCGCCCACACCGTAGTCCACCCTACCAGAGCCGCTCCACAAACACCCTACTCGACGGTTCTAGATCTCCTTACCGGACCCCGACAGCCAGCGCAACATCATCACCCTTGATGTTTTTAACCTGATTCCCACCGTCTGGCAAGATGCCAAGCACCTGCCATGGCCTAGGTACTTGTCACCTTTAAACCCGTCCAGCATCACCTGCCCGATGTACTTCAAATATACTAACAGGTCGCTGTTACATGTTATGCAGCTGGCAAAAACTACAAAGACGATGTTTCTTCTAGATCTAACAGCTTGGCCAACCAAGATCCTGGATTGAGGCATTGCTATGATCTTGTAAGTGCGTCTCTCTCTCTTGTATTGTTGTGTGCCTGCCAGCGTGCTTTGCTAGGATTTTCGACCAGTAATCCATTTGTGCAGACAATGATTTCTACTACTGGCTACTAAAATAGATATGTAGATGTCATACATGATACTACCTCCATTCCTAAATATAAGTCTTTCTAGAGATTCCACTATAGGCTACATACAGAGCAAAATGAGTGAATCTACACTCAAAAATGCATCTATATACATCTGTATGTGGTCCATACTAGAATCTCTACAAAGACATATATTTAGGAACAGAGGTAGTACATTACACAAAATCGTAGGTGGCATGTAGGAATTCTAGTGCACTACATTAGGCTCCCTTAGAGTGCCTGCTAGTCCAGCACACAGAGTCATGGCTAGTTTATGCTACGCACACAATCGTTAATTGGTGGTTTAAATATGCGCAAGGGATATGCAATGTATTATCATGTAGAGATGTCTGAAATTAGCCGTGTCAACTTGCAGATAGGGTTATGCAATGAAAAAGTACAAGATGTATGTGGCAATTTCATGGAACAATGCAAAAAAAGGAGAGGCAGCGGTGAGCCTATACAGTGTGCTATGGTAGGTCACTCCGGCCCAGTTCTTTTGCAGGATTCTCCCAGAATCTGCCCCTCTCTAGCTTCTCCTAGAATCTTTGACCCCCTTTTGTTTTACAATCCTACCTAATTAGACCCTAACTAGATAGGATTGTAAAACAAATGGGGCTCAAAGATTCTGGGAGAATCTGGGTAGGGGTCAGATTCTGGGAGAGTCTGGCAAAAGAACTGGGCCTCCATTGCAATCATCGTGACATGTTATTTGTATGTCAGTTCTATTGGCCAAGTTTCTTAGGGACAGTTATTACGAGTTATCCTAAGAAAATAAGCACCTGTGAATATAAGCTCCAGGTAATAAGCCAACCAGTTCTTTTCATTGCCTGCCTTTTCAGCTTATCTTTGGTATGATCAGTGAAAAGTCTAGATTGCATTACATTTGTCATTTTGTTGCCCATATGAAAATTAATTTGACTTTCAAACATCACAAATTGAACCCAGTGCAATAATTAATATGATAGGAAAACAGACCATCAATATTTGTTCAAAATGCAAATACAAAGATACCATCTACTTGGCACAATCTACTTTGGTCAATGTCTTCCATAGAGATCCCATTGCCTAATTTAAACGAAGAACGCATGACCCAAATTTCAATGAAGAACAATTATTTATCAAAATTCGATGGTCCAAGTGGCTGGTTATTATCATATAGCAGCACCACCTGAAAGCATCATATAGCAGCAGCAGCTCATAGCAACTCATCATACAACAACAGCAGCAGCAGTGTGCAATTCATCATATACCAGCAGCAGCTCATAGCAATTCATCATATAGCAGCAGCAGGAGCAGCTCATAGCAATTCATCATATAGCAGCAGCAGGAGCAGCTCATAGCAATTCATCATATAGCAGCAGCAGGAGCAGCTTATAGCAACTCATCATATAGCAGCAGCAGTAGCTCATAGCAATTCATCATATAGCAGCAGCAGCTCATAGCAATTCATCATATAGCAGCAGCAGGAGCAGCTCATAGCAATGCATCATATAGCAGCAGCAGAAGCAGCTCATAGCAATTCATTGTATAGCAGATCAGAATGAAAATTTGGCAAAAAATCAGAGGAGATCCTCACCTTGTTGGATGAGCTCATCCTTCAATAGCACCTCAAGGCCATGGCTTGGGAGGAGGGGAGGGGGAACGAGGTGCCTTCTGCCGTAGTGTGGCATCGGCCGTAGTTGTGCGGCGCTCGCCGGAGTAGTGCGTTGGACGGACCACAGTGGAGCAGCTGCTGGAGACCATGAGAATGAGGGGCGGCGCCAGTGGGAGGAGCAGCCGGGGAGATTTGGCCCAACCCGCCGGCCATGTAGCCTAGCTGGACAGAGCATCATCGAGGACCAGGCCAGATGGGACCAGTGGCGACGGCTCGCTGGAGGAACCCTAGCGCTGCCGGCAGGGGATCGAGGTAGAGGGAAAGGGGAGAGGAGATGCAAGCGGGCAGGGCAATGAACGCTTGCGTTTTTGTTTTTACTTGAGGGTCAGGTGTGACGCGGGCGTGAGCAGTGGCATTTTGAGTGTAATATAGGCAGACAACAGAGTCATTTCACTATTCCCCTTCCCTTCAATTTTTAGTGAGCTTCTACCCGAAACACCCCCCTCCAAAGCGAAATAAGTTACGCCCAAGCCCATAACTCAAAAATGACTTTTTTACATCTTTTATGGCTTATTTTGACAATAAGCTCTGAAAAGGCGGAATAGAACTGGCCCTTAAGCTGCAATTCAATTATGCGTGCAATGATGAATCACTCCTGCCTGCTATAGTGTACATTTAGGCATCATCATACATGGCATAACCTAATACATGTGCATTTCATTATAGAATCTGAAATATGCAATGTTTATGTTAGTTCATACATTGCACATGATGTTTAAATGCCCCTTAAATCTGGTCAGTCAAGTGATGGTCTTTAAGTCTCCTTCTTTGCTTCTTTTCTTGATATGTAAGATTTGTTCACACATCTGTTCAATTGCTTGTTTGTATCAGCCAGCCATACTAAGACTGTTTGCTTTGATTACTTGCTATTCTTGACCTAACACTCTAACAGAGCTTGTCAACGATTTAAACACTAAGGGCTGCTGTAGTGGGGGCTTGTCTAACTCATAGGTGACATAAATGTTTGGCTGTACACTAAAGTAGGCTCTCCAAGAGTACCTGGAGATCCAGTTCGAAGGTATGCCTAGTTTTTACATAGTGCACACATAGTAAATGCTCATTTCATTGTGTGCAAGAGATGTGGCATGTTTCATTATGTGGTGTTGTTTTGTTATAATCTCATCCTTTTGTGTTGTTCACAGACTGGAAAGTATGCATGTTTATCTTCCAAGGAGACGAGTAACTAGTTTGTGTCACCTTGCAGAGGGGGTGCAATGAAGATAATATTGAGGATTTCCAAGTACAAGATGTTAGGAAGGAGCCTTGCAAGAGAAGGAGGAGCAGCACTGAGCCTGTTCAACTAGTTAAGGTAAGTCACTGTATCCAACTCAACAGTTCAATTGCTTGTTTGTTTCAGGCATAGTTAAATTGATCTTTTCAATTGCTTTATTTGTCCTCAGTTAATGAGATGCCCAAACAATGATGCCTGATGTTGGGTACTTGTATAACTATTAGTTGACATAATTAAAGGCCTTACCATTTAATTACTCTGGCGAAGTGTGCCTGAAGCTTTGAAGTCTATTAACCAACTATTACTGCATGAGGCTCACAATCTAGTTTATACTAGGCTAATGATTGCATAGTTTTGCTTGCTGTAGTAGGTTTGTATGAATCCCTCTGCTGTTCATTATGCTCCCTAAGACTTTAATTTAGCTACAGAATGGCCAACTTCTTGCTTACTTATACGCAACGTGCTGTCTAAATTTGTAACCTATCTGTGTTTTGGATTTGGCGCCAACATCATGCTCCTCTGGTGAGCTAAGAGAGATTTCTGTATGCGGGCTGCACAGACTACCATTTTTATAATTTTTAAAATATCACCTGCTTATGCTTCATGACGTGTAACATTATTGTTAGTCCTGTTTTGCCATGTACAAAATAGTCTGTCTTGCTCGCTTCACTGTTGTAACTATATTTTTGCCCTAGTCATGTGTACTTACAGAAACATTTCAGGATGAAGTGACATCAACACAAAGATCTGCGAGCAGTGCGGCATGGCCATTACCAAATGATTATGGATTGGAATTGGAATGTGCTGATGTTCTCGAGCATCAACTAGAGGTGGCAAGACAACGTGTACATGATTCTCAACGTGCAATCAACAAGTTGAGACTGGACTTGCAAGTATTAGATGCAGGAGTCAAAAAAATGAAACGAGACACTGAGGTAACCACGAAGGAATTGGAGATTTTGCAGACTGAAATTTGTGCTATCTAAATCCGGCCAATCCTATTTTCTGAAGAGATTATAGTTTAAATGGTAAGTTCTGTTGATGCGTGTCCATGATGTATGAGCTTTATTTGTCCAGTGTATGTAATTTGCTGTTTGTGTATGATTTATTATCACTGGTACCGAACTATAATGCCCAGTGGGTATATTCGGCTGTAATTTCTTTATTGTATAGTGTAGGATTATTCTACGTTTCTATGCCTTAGTCTTTTTATTGTATAGTGTATGTTTTTTAGAGACGATAGTATAGAGTAGGATAATTCTTTGAATTTGCTATATCGTTGAAACGGGGGCCAACACGCCCAAACATTTCCTGGACGCCATACAAACGAACAAACATGTGTAGTCAAAGCGGGCCTTAATTGGGCTGGTCAAAATAATATTTAGTGGATCCCAAATGATGTGGCCCACCATAACAACGGCTCTTAGCAGGCCGTTAAAAGGCCGAAAGCTTGATAGGGCCGTATAAATGGAAATGGCCCGCGGGCCTCTAGCAGGCCGAAATAAATGTCAATTTTGTCTCGGCCCTTTTACTTTACGGGCCAGTAAGAGGCCGAAAGTGTTATGGGCCAGAGGAGGCCCAATTTGCAAACTAGGCTTTTAACAGGCCGAAAGTCGCGTCGGGCTGAAATTTTGCCTTGCGGAACATGGGCCGCTAATGGACCCAAAGTCAAAGGCCCAACTGTTGTGCGGGCCGTTAACAGGCCGAAAGACAAAATGGGCTAGGAATTGACCCATTTACAGAATGGGCCGAGGACAGGCCTAAAGTCACAACGGGCTAGAATTGGCCCAACTGCAGAATGGGCCGAGAAAAGGCCGAAAGACATTCCGGGCCGTTAACGAGCTGGAACTGACGAAGGGCTGCTAACAGGCCGAAAGAAGCTCGGGCCTTAATTGGGCCCAAAGACGTAGCGGGCCGTTAACGGGCTGAAAGTGACGATGGGCTGGAAATTGTCCAATCTAGAATGGGCCTTTGATGGGCCGATTCTGTGTAACTTGTATGGGCCATGCTTGTGAATGGGTCTGACTCAAGTAGGCCGCTAATGGGCCGGCCCGCTTATTTTGACAGGACCGGCCTTTTAACCTGAATGGGCCACTGTTGGGCCGAGACACGTGTCGACGTATCATAGGCGCGTTTCGTCCATTCGCTGGATGACAACTGTCCGAACGCCGGGCCGACACGTGGATCTGCCGGCGAATGAGAATTTTACACGTGGAAAATCCCCATTGGTCCGGGCTATTAACGGGTTATCGGATCCAAACCGGAACCCGATAGCTTAACGGCGACCCGTTACGGTGGATGCCACGTGTCGGTTACCCTTGACGAAAGCACTTCTATGATGCGCGATTTATCGTCATGGAAGTGGACACTTCCATGATGATAATTTTGGTAATGTCATGGAACACTTCTACGACAGCACAGGTATGACTATCTTGATTCTGTCATAAAATCGTCATGGATGTACATGCATGACAGAAAATGTGACCTACTGTGACAAACACGTATCATCACGGAAGTGTATTTTTTTGTAGTGTATCTTGTTTGGTTAGACAACATAAATGTGAATTATTTCATGCCGTCTTTTATTCCCCACTATCCATTGCACCTGTCTATCATACAATGTCTGTACATTCAATTACTTTTCTTGTTTATCAGCCATTTGAATTGGAGGGGGTGATGGCAGTATCTAAGGAAGTAACAACACGGTCTTCAGAAAAGATAGTGCTACCAGTCGATGCAGATAGAACCACGGTTGTACTTGCCCAAGAACCAGCCCCACCACACACAACCCAGACGCTCGCAGATTGTACCCCTACCAAGTTGGATAGAGAACCAGCTACACCCCTTCTAACCCCCAACCCCAGTAGATAGTAACCCAGTTCCAGTTGACACAACACCGTCTCCACCATAGAGCACCCAAACACGAGAAGTTAGTAAGGCAACTGAAGTGCCCAAAGCACGAGGACCACCACTCTAAACCCCAACTCAACACTTAAAGCAGAAGAGGAATTGTTCTCAGGTCAGGTTCCGTAGCTATGGTTCATACTCCTTTGCTCTTGCATCACTGTATTTACTCATACCAACTAATTTCAATTTTGAAGGATCGAATTGAAACTGCAATGGTGCAACAGGTATGTTTTAAACCTGTTTCTTTAACTGGTTTGCTGTTGTAACTTGCTCTATGTTGATTTCAGTTTCAATTGAATAAATAGTTATGTTCTCATGTCATGCACATTGCAAGTGTTGTTATTGCTGTGTAGTTTCCCACACTTATATTCTGTCTATGCTGCTTTGTCTTAAACAGATATGATTTGAACTGTGTCTCTATCTTGATTTGGCAACATAAACTAGAATGATATAGACCATACAATGACCATGGTACATGGATATATGTTTGTTTCATGCTATTATCCTGTCCACTTTACTACTGAACTGATTTACCAAAATGAGTTTCATATACAACATGGTAAACCTATGATGTGTCTGCTTGTTTCTCTTTTAGAATGCGGACAAAATATTGGAGAAGAGTACCCCATTATGCAATGGTAAAGGAAGTAATGCAGATAAGGTTCAAGATAGTGAGACATCCCTATTGGTCTCCAAGAAAGCTAATAAAAACTATCTTGAAGATAGTGAGGCAACCCCAAAGTCCTGTCTTGATGTAGTGTTCGAGTTACTGGCCACTACTGCTGGCACAAGCTCTTCGAACTCGCTGCCTGAATCAGTTCGTCTTCTTGAGTCTCAACTTCAAGTTCAAAGACATCGATCAGATGTGCTGCGACACGAAGCTGAAGGACTAAGGAAGTCCCTGTAGAATTCAGATGCATACTTTCTTGTGCAACAACAAGCGCTGGAGGATTTAAGCGCCAAACAGGAGAAAGTTAATAAGCTTGCTAAGCATCTTGCCAGCATGGTGAGTACCTAGGATATTGTTTCTTGAGCTCTTCTGAAGTGGTTTTAGTTCTGGACTTGTTTTGCTGCGGCGTTTATTTGCACTGGTCACCAACTTTGACAACCAGTGTATGTAAAATGCTGCTTTTTTCCTATATTTGCACTGGTGGCGCACATTGATGCCCAGTGGATGTAATCTTTGTAATCGCCATAATATCCTAGCGTTAGTTGCTTGCTTATTTACTTTGTTTGTCTTATTTATTTGTTTGCTTCTAGTTCTATAGTTATTTTTTCTCGGTTTCCTAGTGGCCGCAATAACCTATTTTTTAAAACTAGGCCATAATAACCATGGGCAACTTACGGAACATTGTAACCATGGTCCTGCTATCTGCTGTAGTGACCATGGGCCTTCTACGATTGATAGATTCAATGGGCCTGCTACGGGCCGTATGATCGATTGGCCAAATATGGGTTGTACTGTTTGTGGACCATTAATGGACTGTAATATGGGCCGTAAACGGGCTAGAATGGGAATCGTCTATTTATGGGCCGACCATAACGGGCCGTTAATAGGCCGATGTGTACAATGAGCTTAATTCTATCGGCAGGCATAACGGGTCGTTAATGGGCCATATTTGATGACGCTATGAAATCGGCCCAACGGATTAACGGGCCACAGACGGGCCGACTTTAACCATGCGGTAAATTTGGCCAACAAGCGTAACAGGCCAGTAACGGACCATAAGTAATCGAATGCTGGATATGATCCCAATAATAAATGGACCCTTAGAAGGCTGAAAGATAAGACGGGCTAGAAACTGCCCAATGGAATAATGGGCCGTTAATGGGTATAAAGCGATATCCTGTTCATTATGGGCCAGTTTCACCACGGTCCGTTTATGGGCCAAGAGTTACAAAGGGCCTCATATGGGCAGAAAGACGTCATGGGCCATACATGGGCCGGAAGTTACAACGGGCTGGAATCATATTGAACGGCCCAGATGACGCAACTAGGCCTAATTCAGATAGGCTATAACGGGTCATGAGTTAGCGAGCAGTAAATGGGCTATATGCGAACAGGCCGTTAACATGCTTTCCATGGGCCGGGTCGCTACCTTTTGACCAAGTCAAACGGGCCGGCCTTTTAACCTGAACGGGCCACTATTGGGCCGAGCCACGTGTCGACGTATCATAGGCGCATCCCGTCCATTCGCTGGATGACATCTGTCCCTGCATTGAGCTGACACATGGATCCTCCAGCGAATGAGAATTTTACACGTGGAAAATCCCCATCGGTCAGGGCTGTTAACGGGTTATCGGATCCAAACCGGAAACCGATAGCTTAACGGCAACCCGTTACGGTGGATACCACGTGTCGGTTACCCTTGACGAAAACACTTCCAGGACGCGCCATTTATCGTCATGGAAGTGGACACTTCCGTGATGACAATTTTGGTATTGTCATGGAACACTTCTACGATAGCACAGGTATGACTATCTTGATTCTGTCATAAAATCGTCATGGATGTACATGCATGACAGAAAACGTGACCTACTATGACAAACATGTATCAACATGGAAGTGGTTTTTTTTGTGATTTGAATGAGACCAACTCGGACTGACGTTGTTTTCAGCAGAACTACCATGGTGTTGTTTTTTATGCAGAAATAAAAGTCCTCAGAATTGGACGAAACTTTTTGGACATTTTTTATGGAATATATACAAAATATTGGAGCAAAGACCCACTGGAGGGAGGCCACCTGCTGCCCACGAGGCACCAGGGCGCACCCACCCCCCTGTGCGCGCCCTGGTGGCTTGTGGGGCCCATGAGGCTCCGCTAACCCTAATCTCAAGCCTATAAATTCCTATTTCTCGAGAAAAAAATAAGAGAAGAAGTTTAATCATGTTTTACGATATGGAGCCGCGCCACCTCCTGTCCTACATCGGGAGGCCAGATCTGGAGTCCATTCGGGGCTCCGGAGGGGGGGATTTGTCGCCATCAACATCACCAACCCTTGTTCATCACCAATTTCATGATGCTCACCGCCGAGAGTGAGTAATTCCTTCGTAGGCTTGCTGGATGGTGATGGGTTGGATGATATTTATCATGTAATCGAGTTAGTTTTGTTAGGGCTTGATCCCTAGTATCCACTATGTTCTGAGATTGATGTTGCTATGACTTTCTATGCTTAATGTTTGTCACTAGGGCCCCAGTGCCATGATTTCAGATCTGAACCCTTTATGCTTTCATGAATATATTTGTGTTCTTGATCCTATCTTGCAAGTTATACACACCTATTACGTGTAAGATCCGCATACCCCAAGGTGACAATAATTGGGAATATTTCCGGTGATTACCGTAGTTTGAGGAGTTCATGTATTCACTATGTGTTAATGCTTTGTTCCGGTTCTCTATAAAAAGGAGGCCTTAATATCCCTTAGTTTCCTTATGGACCCCACTGCCACGGGAGGGTATGACAAAAGATGTCATGCAAGTTCTTATCGCAAGCTCGTATGACTATATACGGAATACATGCCTACATTACATTGATGAATTGGAGCTAGTTCTGTGTCGCCCTAGGTTATAATTGTTACATGATGAATGTCATCCAACATAATTATCCATCACTGATCCAATGCCTACGAGTTTTTCACATATTGATCTTTGCTAAGTTACTACTTTGCTGATGTTGTTACAATTGCTACAAAACTATCACTGCTACTGTTACTGTTACTATTGCTATTGCTGCTACCGCTATCAAACTATCATACTACTGTGCTATTGATCACTCTGCTGCGGATATTTAGTTCTCCAGGTGTGGTTGAATTGACAACTCAACTGCTAATACTTGCAAATATTCTTTGGCTCCCCTTGTGTCGAATAAATAAATTTGGGTTGAATACTATACCCTCAAACACTGTTGCAATCCCCTATACTTGTTGGTTATCACGTAGCGGATTGCTCACATGCCTATCGTCATTTCACACAGCTGCTCGCACATCTCCCGGTGACACTGCGCAGTGAACACGCCTCCTGTCAATTCACACACCTGCTCACACGCCTCCCGGTCTACCTACGTGGCGGATTGCTCGCTTGCATCCCGTTAACTCACGCCTGCTTGCACGACACGCGGGACGCTTGGCGGCACGTATATTGTTTTTCTTTTTTGAGGATTAATTCTGCCGCTTTATTACTTAACCGAAGCATGGCACTGATATGTCTCCAACATATCTATAATTTATGAAGTATTCATGCCAAGTTTGCAACAATTTTATATGGTTTTGGTATGATTTGATTAGAACTAACTGGACTGACACTGTTTTCAGCTAAACTACCGTGGTGTCATTTTTGTTTTGCAGAAATAAAAGTTCTCGGAATGGGCTGAAAATTTATGGCGATTTTTTGTGGACCAAAAGAGACCCCTGAAGCTTCGTGGAAGGACCAAAAGAGCTACGAGGAGGCGACAAGCCTGGTAGGCGTGCTTGGGGGGGGGGTAGGGAGGGCCTACTTAGCTTGTCGCTCCCTCGTGGGCCCCCTGACATGAAACCAATGCCAAAAATTCTTATAAATTCCAAAAACCCCGAAACTTAACCTAGATTAGAAGTTCCGCCGCTGCAAGCCTCTGTATCCACGGAAACTCAATTGAGACCCTATTTCGGCACCCTGCCGGAGGGGGAAATCATCACTAGAGGCCATCTTCATCATCCCGGCGGTCTCCATGATTAGGAGGGAGTAGTTCACCCTCGTGGCTGAGGGTATGTACTAGTAGCTATGTGTCTGATCTCTCTCTCTCTCATGTTCTTGATTTGGCACGATCTTGATGTACCGCAAGCTTTGTTAATATAGTTGGATCATATGGTGTTTCTCCCTCTCTATCTTGTTGTGATGAATTGAGTTTTTACCTTTGAGGTTTCACTATTATCGGATTGAATACTTGTTGGATTTGAGAACACTTGATGTATGTCTTGCATATGAATACTCGTGGTGACAATGGGGTATTATATTGATTCACATGATGTATGTTTTGGCACTCAACTCGCGGATTCCCGAGGTGACATTGGGGTAATCTATGCATAGGGGTTGATGCATGTTTTCGTCCTACTTTCTTTGGTAGAAATCTTGGGGAACTATTTGAAGTTCTTTGTGTTAGATTGAATATTATGAATCTGAAGTTGTTTGATGCATATCGAATAATCAACTAATGGATGCTTGTGGTGACATTGGAGTATCTAGGTGACAGTAGAATTGGTTGATGCGTATGAAAGTGCAACTAATCCACGGGTGGTTTTGGTAATTCATATCAACATATAGCTCGTTGAACTAATATCCATTCAAGATGAATATTTTAGGATGTTCAATGAATGGCATGGCATGGACTAGAAATGTGGACCCCTCAAAATGCTAAGGACACATATTGGCAAAAGCTTAAGACTCTTCATTTTCGTTTAAGTGATCCAAGATCACATTGAGTCCATAGGAAAGCCAATACTATTAAAAGGGGATGAGGTGTTGCTTAATGGCTTGCTTGCTCAAATGCTTAGTGAGATTGCTCCTGAACCCTCAACCACTTTCTCCATCCAAATATGTCAAAACCCTAAATTCCAACTCGACCCCACCGATTCATTCTATCCAGCGCCACCGAGTTCATATGACATAGCCAGAGCCAGAAACCCTAACAGTTCGGTCACACCGATACAGATCTCGGTCTCACCGAGATGGCCTTGCCAACTCCCTGTTATCAGTTGCATTTATTTTGGTCTCACCGAAATTGCAATCGGTATCACCGAGACGGCTTGACCAATTCTTTGTTGCCCTATTGCTTCACTTCGGTCTCACCGGGTTGATGCAATCGGCGCCACCGAGATGAGGTTTGCCCTAAGCCCTAGCACATCGGTCCCATCGAGTTGTTCTAGTTGGTCCCACCGAGATTCCTAACATTCACATTTTGAACTAATCGGTCCGACCGAGTCTAGCTATTCGGTCTCACCGAGATGGGTCAAATGTGTGTAATGGTTGGATTTTGTGTGGAGGCTATATATACCCCTCCACCCCCTTCTCCATATGTGAGAGAGCGATCAGAACGCGCCTACACTTCCACCATACATTTTCTGAGAGAGAACCACTTAATCATGTGTTGAGATCAAGATATTCCAATCCTACCACATGAATCTTGATTTCTAGCCTTCCCCAAGTTGCTTTCCACTCAAATCATCTTTCCACCATATCCAAGCTGTGTGAGAGAGTTGAGTGTTGGGGAGACTATCATTTGAAGCACAAGAGCAAGGAGTTCATCATCAACACACCATTTGTTACCTTTTAGAGTGTGGTGTCTCCTAGATTGGTTAGGTGTCGCTTGGGAGCCTCCGTCAAGTTGTGGAGTTTAACCAAGAAGTTTATAAGGGCAAGGAGATCGCCTACTTCGTGAAGATCTACCCGAGTGAGGCAAGTCCTTCATGGGCGATGGCCATGGTGGGATAGACAAGGTTGCTTCTTCATGGACCCTTCATGGGTGGAGCCCTCCGTGGACTCGCGCAACCGTTACCCTTCGTGGGTTGAAGTCTCCATCAACGTGGATGTACGATAGCACCACCTATCGGAACCACGCCAAAAATCTTCATGTCTTCATTGCGTTTGCACTCTCCAAACCCTTCCCTTTACCTTCATATGCAATGTTCTACTTTCCGCTGCTACACTCTTAGAATTCCATGTGTAGGTTGATTGCTTGACTTGTGTTAGTTGCTAAAACTGCCCACAACTAAAATTGGGAAAAGGATAGATATTTATTTGGTCAAGTAGTCTAATCACCCCCCTCTAGACATACTTTTGATCCTACAACGTATCATATAGTGTTATTCTTGTATGAACTCTAGGGCTATTTGTGACACTTATAGGGATGGCTCAATAGATTGATCGGAAAAGATAACTTTGAGGTGGTTTCGTACCCTACAACAATTTCTTCTTATGTTCTCCGCTTGATAAGAACTTTGGAGTGATTCTTTGTCGCACGTTGAGGGGGTGCTATATGATTCAATTATTTTAGCACTGTTGAGAGATTGCACTAGTGAAAGTATGAACCCTAGTCCTTGTTTCTAAGCATTGCAATACCGTTTGTTCTCCGTTTTATCACTTGCTACCGTGCTGTTTTTATATTTTCAAATTACAAAACCTATATCTACTATCCATACTACACTTGTGTCACCATCTATTCGCCGAACTGGTGTACCTATACAATTTTACATTGTATTGGGTGTGTTGGCACTGGTACCATAACGTGCTATACAAACGGTTTTTAACCCCTTTCTGCGACGGCATTCTGAACCATTGCGGAGTGAGTGTGTGCGATAGGGGGGTCCTTCCCACACGACCCAAAAACCGTCGGGGATAGGTGAGCAGCTACTGACGATCGCCATAGAATAAACGTATGAGAAGTTGCCCCAGTACCACACATTACGTCTCGATGTTACGTTTCTGATCCGAGAGACATCCGAAATGATTACGCCGCTATAGTCGTGTGAAAAAGGTGGACATCAACATTTAATCTACCGATATGTTTGCGATAGGTCCGTTATCGCACACAGTTCAAGAATGTAAAATGTGTGCAGTGCCTCTACTAACGCCAACGTGTCCATTTTCATAATTGTGTGCGATAGGTATTCCTATCACACACGCACACATGTTTGAAACATTTGCCGTATTACCATGAATCGCACACGCATATGAGAGGAAACCGTGTGTGCGTCAGTCGGGCATCGCAAACGTTTCACGTCAAAGAACCGTCTGTTCTCTATTTTTAATCGCACACACTGTTTTCTTTCTAACCATGTGCACATTATTTTATTCGCTCCTATTTAATTTTATTTTTCCCTATAATTTATTATTTGAATTGGAAATTTTGAAATGTGAAACGTGGAATACAAATTCTCAGCACAATGGTTCAACAACCAATCCATAAATAAAATTCTCAGTACAATATGTTCAGTAGTTACAGGATTAGGCAATAATTAACTATGATGAACCACAATATTTAGAGGCGGTAAAGGTGAAGAGACAAGTGTAAATCATTTTGGCTTCCAATGGTGTTGAAGAAGCGGAATGCCCATCATGTGCCCTCCTGCATGCCATAGGCACGAATAACTTTTGTCCAACCCCTTGTGACGATCGCCCGCCCATCCTTCACCGCCTTCAGGAAGACTTCTAGAGCGTTATCATGGTAGCGTGAATTATATACTTTAACCTTAGTTGCCTCCACTCCGGTCATGTAGTTTGCAAGGTAATCATCAGTAAATTGCTTCAGAAACCACTTAAAAGAGAAAAATTTCAGATACTCAGGTCTAATAGAGTAACTTGTTGTGGGCAGGGAGAAAAGGCAACACATTACTTACCATCCTAAAGTTCACTGTTGTCTTGGACAAAGTGTAAATAAAGAGCTTAATTCCCATCACCCGTTTATTTCGCCTAACAATTTTTCTTAGTTTCCTCACTTGACGCTTGTTCATGAATATCTCATTGCCCCATACGTAGAAGGGATCGAAGCGTGGATCGGTACCGCTCATATATGTACCTACAAGCAACCAATAAATGTTAGATGCTAAACTGAGATTGCACAAATGATGTAAAATACAACTACCTACGTTCCTAAGTACAAGTATTTTTGGAGATTTCAATATGAACTACATACGGATGTATATAGAATTATAGACATAGTTTAGATTAGAATCTAGATTCACTCATTTTGCTTCGTATGTAGTCTATATTGGAATCTCTAAAAATACTTATATTTTGGAACAGATGGTGTATAAGACATGGGATGCAGCTAACCTCGACGGCAAACAACAGCATTGCCCATTGTAGCCCTGCATAAGTACATGGAAAGGCAATGTTAACTATAACAGGGTTAACATCCACCAAAAATAGCAAATGGTAATAAAATGGCAGCATCTGTAGTGATATCTTCATTGCGAAAGAGTAGCACGGTAGCAAAGGGACGGATTAAAAAATGGATAGAATTGTTTACTACAACAGACAACCTAGTATAGCCATTGAAACTGGTACTGATAGAAATGAAATTGACAAAGTTAAACATCACAAGGCAGGTGCTGCTAGAGCAGAGAATGGCCCTATTGTCTATAAAAAGGTAGGGAAAATAGATAAGACGGGCTAGGCGTGTTTACTATAACATGCTTAATACATGAACCGTACAAAACATGGCCATTGCAACTGGTATTGGTAAGATTCAACTGGTCAGTTCATACTCGGTAAGTCCTGAGGGGTAGTTGCTCGGGCACTTCATATGGACAAGAGCCCACCCCAAGTCGGCCGCAGTGGAGGCGAGGTGTTCCTCCGGGTCGAAGAGTGGATTAGTGCCGCCGACATGTGTACCTACAAGAAGCAAGTAAATGTTAGAAGCCAAACTGCAATTGCACAAATGATGTAAAATACTGTAAGACATGGGATGCAGCTAACCTTGATGGCAAACAACAGCATCGCCCATTATGGCCCTGCATAAGTACATGGAAAGGCATGTTAAGCACAACAGGGTTAGCATCCACTAAAAATAGCAATTGGGTAGCATCTCTAGTATATCTTGATTGCGGAGAGTAGCACGGTAGCAAAGGGACAGATTAAAAAGTGGATACAACTGTTAATTGCAACAGGCTTAACAACATCCTAAGTCATGTTTTGTAAGTTTGTAGCCATTGAAATACAACTGTTAAAAACTGGATACAATTGTTAATTGCAACAAGCTTAATAGCCATTGAAATCGGTATTGATAAAAATGCAATTGGTAGAGTTAAACATCGCAAGGTAGGTGCTGCCAGAGCAGAGAATGGTCCAGTTGTCTATAAAAAGGTAGGGAAAATAGCTAAAATGTGTTAGGCATGTTTACTACAACATGCTTAATACAACAACTGTACAAAACATAGCCATTGCAACTGGTATTGGTAAGATTGAACTGGTGAGTTCATACTTGATAAGTCCTGAGAGGTAGTTGCTGGGGCACTTCATCTTGGCTAGAACCCTCCCAAAGTCAGCAGCGGCGGAGGCGAGCTGTTCCTTCGGGTCGAAGCGTGGATCAGTGCCGCTGACATGTGTACCTACTGGCAACCAGTAAATGTTAGAAGATAAACTGCAATTGCACAAATGATGTAAAATACGGTAAGACATGGGATGCAGCTAACCTCGGCGGCAAACAACAGCATCGCCCGTTATGACCCCACGTAAGTACATGGACAGGCATGTTAACTACAACAGGGTTAGCATCCACCAAAAATAGCAAATGGGCAGCATCTCTAGTGATATCCTGAGTCATGTATTGTAAGTTTGTTGTTGGTATTGGTGAAATTGAGCTCAACAGTTAATACTTGAACATCACACAGTGTGCAGTACTGAAATAAACAAGGCACAAACATGCTTAATACATCAACCGTACAAAACATAGCCATTGCAAGTGGTATTGGTAAGATTGAGCTGGTCAGATCATACCCGGTAAGTCCTGGGGGGTAGTCGCCGGGGCCCTTCATTTAGGCCAGAGCCTGCACCAAGTCGTCGGCGGCGGAGGCGAGGTGTTCCTCCGGGTCAACACGCATAGCGGCCATCGCGCCATCGACCGCAATCAGCTCCTCGACCTCCACGTGATATGTGGTTAGGCTTGCGCGGCGATGCTCTGGAGGTAGGGCGATGGGGATTTGGAGGCATGAGGATGTTTCACTGGTGCCATTTAAGCAATCAGGACGGGGCCGTGATAGAGATCGGTGGGTTACCTAACTGGATCAACGATGCTTGAGCAGAACGTAGATGTGGTTGAAGCTGTGGTTGCGGCGGCGGTGGCTTGAGCTGCCGAGGGGGAGGGGGAGATACTGCGGAAATTTGATGGGTGGGGATGTGTTGGGACGAATAAATTCTGAAATCGCGCGCCTAATGAAAATTTCGCTGCGAAACTTGAAACTTGAGCGGGGGAAACACACAACACAGACGAAGGGCGTAAAATACTCGTGTGCGAGAAAAGAGGAAATTGGCAGATCCCGTCTCCAAAAAAATGTACGCGTGTAGTTGATTTTTTCGGTCAATGGTACGCTTGCTTTATTAGGATACATCGCACAGGTAACTGACTTATGGATCATTAACGCAAAAAAATGCACACGGGTACGCCATAGAGACCGTGTGTTTTGTGATCTTCTAATAATTATTATATCTATCAGCATCTCCAACCGCACCTAATTTAAAAAATCTCTTTCATTGTATCAGGATTATTCAATGTACATGAACGAGGCAAGGTGACACCCGATGTACAATCATCGGTTTATGAAATGCAATCAAGTGTCAACCTGCCTCGCTCGCATAGCCAGATTTGATCCGATGCAACAAGAAAGAAGCTTGCTGCCATCTGCCGGTTCGGTAATTTAAGCCGGTGTGCGGACAACTCGCGCAACGAGGTTGGACTAAAAACCAGCTGCGGCTAGCTCTAGTCTCCGGTGGCTTCCGGTGGCTGTGGGCGGACGTTTCGGAAGCATTTAGGGCCGGGGTGCAGCTACAAAACTTCAGTGAACACATGCTAATCAACGCTCAAAGCCCTCAAAGGATGCGCTTACCGACATTGTACGTTAATAATAGATAGTACCAACTTAAAGTACTACTGGTAATTTGCTCTAAACTAGTACGTATGTACACTGGTACAGCGAGGTGCTATACAAACGGTTTTTAACCCCTTTCCGCGATGGTGTTTTGAACCGTTGCCTAGTGAGTGACTGCGATAAGGGGGTCCTTCTCACACGACCCAGAAACCATCGGGGATAGGCCCTCCGGTCACACACGCTAGGCAAAATGAGGTCGTTTGCGACCGACGAGCGATCAAATACGGTTATACAGGTCCAATCGGTTCCGGTCGTAAGTACATCCCACACAGTCAGTCCCAAACAAACGTTTCCGTTTGTTATGTACATTCCACACAGTCAATCCAAGGAATACGTTTCCGTTCTTATGTACATCCCACACAGTCAATCCAGGGAAAACGTTTCCGTTCGTATGTACATCCCACATAGTCAATCCAGGGAAAACGTTTCCATTCATATATACATCTCACACAGTTTTATGTATAGCCTCGTGTGTGATAGGTGTACCTATCACACACACTCTGCCTCGGTTAACCGTTTGCTTTTATTCAACTACATCACACACGATTTGATGAAGAAAACTGTATGGCATTGGGATATCCATCACAAGCGGTTTTACTGCTAGAACCGTTTGCAAAGTTCCATGATCCATTTAGCAGGTTTATTAATTTATAATTAATAATTCCAGTATTACGCAAATTCACATTTCATATCGAACAGTTGTTTACCAATTTCATATCAGGCACATAAATATATTTTAACATCACAGTACGATAGCAACCTGAAAACAGCACAGTACAGCATATAGCTAGTTCACCTTCATAAGAACAATATTAGAACAATATATTCATTTCCCTAATTGAGATCATCCAGGCTCGTCTTATCCACCTCTGCTTTCAGTTCAGTAAGAACCTATTTTGCACTCGCCAACTGGGAAAGTGCCTCCTCCTTCGCCAACACCATCTTAGCAAAGTTTGATTTAAAAAATCTGAGCTCATTCTCCATCTTCCTCTTTTTATCCCGCATCTTCAAATATTCTTCAGCGTTGACAACACTTTCTCTAAGCCTACCTCTGTTCTCTTCCTCATACACGCTCCAGAGCTTTGCTAGGCACATCTTCAAAGACTGTGGCCACTCTTGATCAACCCACTCCAGGTAAGAACACTTCCGTTCATCCTATAATATTTAAAACTAGACCAGTAACAATTGTAGGGGAAATGGGTTTCTAGCAACATAGAAAATCACCAAATACATATTTTGATAAACTGAAGAAACAGGTTAATTATGACATATCTTCTCAAAAAGATCAATATGCAAATGAATTAATTGCTACTGAGACAACAACCAAATTCTGAAACATCAGAAGCTATAATTAACTACAAAAACGCTACAAGTTCTTAGTCATGTACTATAAATAACAAATTGAACATTTTATGAGGAAGCTAAATATAACTGCAACACCATAGCGACAGTGTTTGGATGACAGCAAATTGATACTAACAGGTGTGTACATGCAAAAGTTTAGTAACATAGAACTAATAGCACTAAGGCCGTCCACTGTGTATGCCAAAACTGGTGTAAAGACAACTGTTGCTACATTTGGCACCGGTGCCCTGCATTGGCGAGCTGATGCAGCGGAAAAAAATCAGGGACCTGGAATCCGGAGCACCTAGTTTCTCTGATGCCCAGTTCCTTCGTGCCATAAAGATTTAGTATTTTACTGCTTGGTTGCTCAGATGTGTGGACCAAAGTTGGCTGCACAAACTGCTGAAGCAGTGCCAAATAATTTTCTAATGGCACCGTTGATGAGATGGCAACATTTTAGATACTAGGTACAAACTGTGACACGATCTTAACATCCACAATAACATAGCACAGTGACAGTGTCTGAATCACATCTAACAAATGATTTGTAACAACGAAAGTGGGGCTAACCTTCTCTGCACATGTTAGAAACTTCCTCCCACTGTCCACAGATTCAAACGCAACTAGCTTCACGCATGGAGATTGATGGTGACAACGAGCAGACAGTTCTTCAGCCACCCCGCTCCATTCGTTGCAACTGATGGTCCTAGGGAGCTACAAGAGGAAGAAATGACTCAAATCGACCGCCGAATTAAAATCCTTCATTCCAAGTCATAACCTGAGAGAGAGAACAGAGGCATACCCGGGTGCTGAAAAATTCATCGTCGGAGGAGGAACCGCTGGAGAGGTCATGTAAGAAGACCATGGCAACCCCGGCGGTAGGATGCGAGACGGCGAGAGCGAGGAAGCAAGCGAGGAAGCAGCTATAGCTTCCGAAGGAAGGAAGGAGGAAATAGGGGAAATGTTACTTGTGGTAGGGGATAAAAGGGGGTGGGGAAGGGGGGCGGGGGTAGATATTTCGGTGGTAGGCCAAAATTTTCGAAATGTGGAGGGAAACTTTGCGCGCGGTGCCGCCGGACACCATTCACTTTGAACGATTGTGTGCATCGCAAACGATTCTTCTGCTTTACGCACATGGGATGAGGTTGATAATTCAAATTTTGGTGGAAATTTCCCTGGGTACTTTCCTCATCCACGTCATTGCATAATTTAACATCGCTTGCTAATTTGGGCACACAAAAGAGCATACAGCACACAGACCACACTTACTGAATCGAGCAATTCTAGTAATTAAACAGAGCCAGTTGACCTAAACATTGCTCTAACAAAAGACCAGCATTAAAAACAAAGCCTAAGTACGCATAATTTTAACAAAGCCGCCGCTGCGCCGGCCTATGCATCACAGGTGTGAGATGAGACGTCGATGACTTGTCCTGGCGACATGCCGCCGTTGGTGGACTCCGCGTCCCCCCTGCTGAAGTCGACCGCGTCCTCATCCTCATCCTCATCCTCAGCGCCACCCTCAAGGTTGTAGTACTCATAGTAGTGGCTGCGCCAGAGCTCGCATTGGTACTCCACCACCGATTCCTCGACGGACAGACTCTTCTCTACCCCGACCTCAACCACGCGCAACTCTTCCTTCCGGCGCTCCTCGATCTTCGCCGCCTCTTGCATCTCCAGCTCCCGCTCGGTGATCTCATGAGGAAGCAGGTGCTCCATGGCCACCGCCGCCTTTTCGGACGTGGGCTGCATGCTGGATTCCGAGGTTGCCTGGAATATCTTGGCATGTGCGTCCTTGATCTTGGCGTGATGGCCTCGCCCCGGGCCAGGGCGACATCAGCGGCACGGACGGCAGCTCGAGCGCTCTCGGCGTAGGCGGCCGGACTCTCAGCACAGGCGGCGGCGCTCGGGGAGGACGCGGCCACCGTACGGGCCCTCATGAAGCGTTTCCACGGCGTCATCTTTTGCAAGAAGGGGTTGGGGAAATGGGGATCGGGATTCGTGGATTCGGGGGTTGCCGGCACTGGAGCAGACGAGTCGGTGAAGCTTAAGGAGGAAGACTTAAATAGACTCACGAATTTTCATCGCAAACGGTTCCTCCAAAACAACTGTGTGTGATGTTGTTGATATTTTTTATTAGCTATGAAAGACGAATTTGGAGTAAAGTGGCAACAGATGGTGTTTTAAATGTACGAGAAAATTTGTAGTACTAATACAACTGTCATTTGAAAATTTGGAAAATTCCAGGGGTCATTTGACCTTTTAAGACATTTAAGTGATTTTCTAGCCATTTAATGACCGTAATTCAAATTTGAACTACATCTACATGCAACGGATAACCATAACGGTTTGAAAAATCATATTTGTGTACTTGTGTGCGAGTTAATTCCATGTGCAGTAAATTGGAAGGAATTTTCAAACATATTGGTCTCACGGCTATGACACAAAGCATGGAGTGCCATGGCATTTAAATTCCAAAAAGTTAAAAAAAAGGTCAGAAACACATGAAACCTTGCTTGATGTAATGTCATGCCACCAAGATGACGTGGTAAAAAAATTGGCATGTTTGATGAAAGTTTGGACACACACCCCTAACAAACCGGAGCAACTCACTAGAAGGCTCATGGTTCCGAGAGGGAACAATGCATGTTTGATGACGAACGGGCGATAGCTTCCTCTTACGGCCTTCAAAAAATTTCTATAGTTAACGTGCACTAATACAACTGTCATTTGAAAATTTGGAAAATGCCAGGGGTCATTTGACCTTTTAAGATATTTAAGTGATTTTCTAGCCATTTAATGACCATAATTCAAATTTGAACTAAACCTACATGCAACGGCTAACCATAACGGTTTGAAAAATCATATTTGTGTACTTGTGTGCGAGTTAATTCCATGTGCAGTAAACTGGAAGGAATTTTGAAACATATTGGTCTCACGGCTATGACACAAAGCATGGAGTGCCATGGCATTTAAATTCCAAAAAGTAAAAAAAAAGATCAGAAACACATGAAACCTTGCTTGATGTAATGTCATGCCACCAAGATGACGTAGTAAAAAAATTGGCATGTTTGATGAAAGTTTGGACACACACCCCTCACAAACAGGAGCAACTCACTAGAAGGCTCGTGGTTCTGAGAGGGAACAATGCATGTTTGATGACGACGGGCGATAGCTTCCTCTTACGACCTTCAAATTTTTTCTACAGTTAACATGCACTAATACAACTGTCATTTGAAAATTTGGAAAATTCCAAGGGTCATTTGACCTTTTAAAGACATTTAAGTGATTTTCTAGCCATTTAATGACCATAATTCAAATTTGAACTACATCTACATGCAACGGCTAACCATTACGGTTTGAAAAATCATATTTGTGTACTTGTGTGCGAGTTAATTCCATGTGTAGTAAATTGGAAGGAATTTTCAAACATATTGGTCTCACGGCAATGACACAAAGCATGGAGTGCCACGGCATTTAAATTCCAAAAAGTAAAAAAAAAGGATCAGAAACACATGAAACTTTGCTTGATATAATATCATGCCACCAAGATGACGTGGTAAAAAAATCGGCATGTTTGACGAAAGTTTGGACACACAACCCTCACAAACAGCAGCGACTCACTAGAAGGCTCGTGGTTCCGAGAGGGAACAATGCATGTTTGATGACGAACGAGAGATAGCTTCCTCTTACGGGCTTCAAAATTTTTCTACAGTTAACGTGCACTAATACAACTGTCATGTGAAAATTTGGAAAATTCCAGGGGTCATTTGACCTTTTAAAGACATTTAAGTGATTTTCTAGCCATTTAATGACCGTAATTTAAATTTGAACTACATCTACATGCAACGGCTAACCATAATGGTTTAAAAAAATCATATTTGTGTACTTGTGTGCAAGTTAATTCCATGTGCAGTAAATTGGAAGGAATTTTCAAACATATCACTACTGCAGGATGCTGCTAACGCGACACTACGATCAGAGACCTTTTGATGAAAATGTGTGCGATGCATTAATCGCAAACGGTGATGTAAAAAAAGCCGTCAAAAGTGATGCAAAACGTTTACGATGGCGGGTACATCAAACACGGTTCAGATTTTACTTGCGTGTGCGATGCTGGGCATACGGTTGATCCAGATGAACTATTTGCGATTAGACAGAACAACAGAAATGGGCAACCATATCAATGTGTGTGCGGTATATGGCATACAGTTCACTCCGATGAACTATTTGCTATTAGGGAAAGCAACAGAAACGGTTAGCCAGATCAAGGTGTGTGTGATATATGGCATACGGTTCACTCGAATGAACTGTTTTCTATTAGGGAAGAGAACATAAACAGTTCAACTTAACAAGATGTGTGTGATACACGGCAAACAGGCCCAGAGGTTAATTTGAGAACAAGTACACAGAGGTTAATCTGACATACATGACTTATAAGTTTCACAGAAATCATATCACTTTTTTTGGAAAACATTTAATTGCGTTGAATGTATATAGTGCTCCGTCCTATTAGTTGAATTAACCTCGAGGTCCATGTTTTGGAAACATGTCGTAAAGTAACGGGATAGACCTTCATTCAAGCCAATCAACATGTGTTCAAAAAACAAAAATTATCAAAAAGTAACGAGATAGACCTTCTTCAAGCCAATCAACATGTGTTCAAAAAGCAAAAAATGTCAAAAATTACAAAACAAGGACCTCGAGGTTAATTCAACTAATAGGAGGGAGCACTACATACATTTAAGACAATTAAATGTTTACTGTGACCCATCCCATCAGTTAATTTAACATCAAGGCCACTTCCCATCCGGTCACCCATCTGATGACTACTCAAGCCTCACCACTGTTAACTTGGGAGTTCTGATAGATGAGCTATCGGTAGGGAAGCTAGTCCTTGCTACTGTAGGATCCCTCTTTGCATCCTTTATTGCACACCCAGATGACCGACTGTTGCCGCCCAATGGTCAATGCCACGTCCCCCGCGAATGTAGAAGCTTCCCTCCATTGGATGAGTGGCAAACGGTTAATCAAGAAGAACTGTTTGCGATGATGCAGAACAACAGAAACGGGCAGCCAGATGAGGGTGTGTGTGATATACGGCATACAGTTCACTAGGATGAACTGAGTGTGATTAGGCAACACAATAGAAAAGGTTCAACTTAACAAGATGTGCGTGATACACCGTAGAGAGCGGCCGTGTGCTACCACCGCCGTCTTGGTCTATTAGTCCCCTTTATATTCTGTGGCATATTTTGACCTTAAATTTAACCAACAAAATGTTAATGCATGTTACAAAAATTATATAATTGGAAACTATGTTCAAATACGAATCCAACGATATAATCTTTGGCGACATGCATTCGTATTTTATTAGTTAAATCCTACTTATAAACCAGGACGGGGGTATAGTAGGTAATTAAATCGCAAACATTTTTTTATTAACCGTATGTGTACGTGTCCTTTCGTCCTCCTCTCGCATGTCTTGTCACCCCGCTGCCGCACACGGCTTCGAGCGCAAGCTTGAGCAGCGCGCGGGGGCGTTCTTTTGGCCAAACGGTGGTGAGCCTGTTCCCGCGCAACCGCGCAGGTTCCCGCGCAAGGTTCCCGCCCGACTCGGTGAAATCCCCCAAAATTTCAATGCTTACCAGCCTACTATATAAACCCTCATGGCCGGCGAGTCCTGCGTCGCATTTTCCCCTCCCTCCCTGTAGCTTATCTCGTCTGCTTCTCCCACAATCGCCAATGGCACTGGTCCTTCATCGTCGCTCAGCCACTCTACCGTCATCAGAGGACAACTCCATCTCGGAGGCTACACAGCGGCGGCGGCGCAGTCCCCGACGTAGTGTAGTGCGCGTGGCATCCCTATTGGGTGTGCGCGGAACACCCACCACACGCTCCGCCGCCGCTACCCGTCGGCAGCTGTTGCCGGCCACCGTTGCCGCCACACCATCGTTAAAAGCCAGGGCTATCGCCCGCTCCGCCGTCGTGGCCCGAAGGCGGGAGGTGGCCATCGTGGCCACCACCCAACTGCCGGCCACCGTGGCCATCACCCGATCCGCCACCGCGGCCCAAAGGCGGGAGGTGGTGGTCGTGGCCGCACCCCATCGTCGGTCCCCGTGGCCGCCAGCCCACCGTCGACCGCCGGGATCATCACCCGCTCCGCCATCGCCGCCCAAAGGAGGGAGGCGGAGGTAGAGGCCCGCACGTGCGTCAGTGACCTTGCGCGCTACATCGAGTTCCTGCCGGAGGAGGAGGAGCGCCTCGTCGAGCACGCAAAGAGCCTTACTGCAGCCGTGGCCGCAACACACGCCGACGCAGAGGCGAGGAATCAGGAGATCTACGAGCAGTCCAGCCACTTTGAGAGGGGTCGTGTAGAGCGGTAGAGGGCATTCGAGGTGAGCGTCGCTGAAGATACAGCAGCGGCAGGCATCGTATTGCAGTTGTCCAGCTCGTCGGTAGGCTCCTCCTCCTCTTCCTCTTACTGAGCGCGCTCGGCAGAGGAGAGGCTGCCGGAAGTAGTACAAAGCCCCTCCATAGTAGTAGTATTTAGGGGCTATTTTGTTCAGTTCATCTGACTATAGATATGGTGGAACTGTACAATGTACTTAAAATTAGCTAGTATATATAGTTAAACTAGCTATTTCAGTACGTGGTTGGCAATAATTGGGGAAAAGTTTGGTCGGTTCAGCTATCGAGTTGAACTGTTTGTATAAATTAAGAATGACTGCTTAATCTATGAATGAAATCTATGCTTAATTACTGAATTTTAGTTGCAAAAATTAGATAGTGCTAGTGATTTTTAGCTGCATATTTTGACAAATCGCAGTGTTACAAGGATTGACAAATGGCAATGTTACTAGATCAACAAATGTCAATCTTTCTAGTTTGACAAATGGCAATATACCCAATATGACAGATGCAAATCTTACCAAATTGTATGTACGTGGTTGCACATGGGTCATCCGAAAAAACCGTTTGCGTTGAAGGGAGGTACAAATCCTGCTTGCCAGATTTTCCCTTGGCTTACTGCGAAAGACCATAGCTCTCACTTTGCATACAGGTGTTCTATCTAAAACTTTTGCGATGAAGAGCTGCACAAATCCTGCTCGGCACATTTTCCCTTGGCTTACTGGGGAAGCTGTCGGTTTACATACAGGTGTTCTATCTAAAACATTTGCGATCAAGAGCTGCACAAATCCTGCTCGACACATTTTCGCTAGGCTTCCTGGGGAAGCTGTCGGTTTGCATACAGGTGTTCTAACTAAAACGTTTGCGATGAGTGTTTTATATTTAAAAACTGTATTGAACTGCGGCTTGGGCACCATTAATGGAGAGGATGCGAGCAAGGCGGGCGGCCATGGAAGTCAAAGCGCTCGCTTCCCAGTGAGCCTGCGCGGCATACATCTTGCACACTTCCCGGTGAGCCTGTGCATTGGAGTACAGCTCGCACGCCTCCCATTTAGTCAAGCACCTATCCGCACGTCACTTCCTAGCCATTAAAAGAGTGAGGCATGGCGTCACGTGAATGGTTAACAGAACGCACATGATTTAAATTCTACAAAACGTTTGAGATGTTACAGTGGCAGCTATCTGTTTCAAAATGCCTTTGTTGGCTGTTATTCGAGTGCGCCTTCTCTCAAAATGGACACGGAAAATACCACAGCATGTCGGGTGCCATTCCATGATAGCATGCCAAGATTCATGAATTTCAGACGAGTATTGGATTTACTAGAATTTAAAAACAAAGTATCTCAACATTTTGCCGGCAATCAACAGTGCCCTGGTGTTTGAAATTCATTCCCATTTCTTGCATGGGACCTAAGCATGCACCCAAGGACACATATTTCATTTTTCAACCAATTTATATGCACTGGAGCATGTGCATGTAGTTCAAATTTAAATTATGCACATAAAATGCCTAGAAAACCCAGTTAATGTATAAAAATGTCCAAACAAACCCCGAAAATTTCCAAAATTTAACACGACACTCCTGTTGTTCTATGTTGACACTAGAAATTTTTTGAAAGCAATAAGAGGCAACGGATATTGTTTCGTCCCCAAAGGTGGCACGTTCCCTACCGAAACCATCAGGCTTGTTGTGAGAAGCTCTGGTTTGTGAGAAGCTTATACCCAAACCTGCCCCAAATGGGACAAAATTTTTACCACGGCATGTTGATGCCGCTTCATGATAGCATGCCAAGTTTCATGAGTTTCCGATGAGTTTTGGATTTACTAGAATTTAAAAACCAGGTATCTCAATGTTTGAGGCCGAGTGACGGTGGCAGGGTGTTTGACATTAATTCCCATTTCTTGCATGGGACCTAAGCATGCAACCAAGGACACAAATTTGAATTTTCAACCAATTTATATGCATTAGAGCATGTGCATGCGGTTCAAATTTGAATTATGCACATGAATGCATTGAAAACTCAATTAATGTATAAAAATGTCCAAACGAACCCCGAAAAATTCCAAAATTTAACACAACATTCCTGTTGTTCTATGTTGACACTAGAGAAAAAGTTGAAATCAAGAAGAGGCAACGGATATCGTTTCATCCAGAAAGGTGAAACGTTCCCTACCGTAACCATAAGGCTTGTTGCGAGAAGCTCTGGTTTGTGAGAAGCTTATATCCCAACCTGCCCCAAATGGGGCAATATTTTTACCACTTCATGTTGATGCCGGTCCATGATAGCATGTCAAGTTTCATGAATTTCAGACGAGTTCTTGATTTACTAGAATTTTAAAACCATGTATCTCAATGTTAGCGGGCGAGCGACGGTGGCAAAGGTGTTTGACATTCATTCCCATTTCTTGCATGGGACCTAAGGTTGCAACCAAGGACACACATTTGATTTTTCAACCCATTTATATGCACTGGAGCATGTGCATGTAGTTCAAATTTGAATTATGCACATGAATGCATAGAAAACTCAGTTAATGTATAAAAATGTCCAAGCGAACCCCGAAAAATCCCAAAACTTGACACAACACTCCTGTTGTTCTATGTTGACACGAGAAAAATTTTGAAAGTAAGAAGAGGCAACATATATCGTTTCGTCCCCCAAGGTGGCACGTTCCCTACCGAAACCATCAGGTTTGTTGTGAGAGAAGCTCTGGTTTGCGAGAAGCTTATACCCAAACCTGCTCCAAATGGGACAATATTTTTACCACAGCATGTCGATGCCGTTCCATGATATCATGTCAAGTTTCACGAATTTTAGACGAGTTTTTGATTTACTAGAATTTTAAAACCATGTATCTCAATGTTAGCGACCGAGCGACAGTGTCAAGGTGTTTGACATTCATTCTCATTTCTTGCATGTGACCTAAGCTTGCAACCAAGGTCAAACATTTGATTTTGCAACCCATTTTTATGGACTGGAGCATGTGCATGTAGTTCAATTTTGAATTATGCACATAAATGCCTAGAAAACTCAGTTAACATATAAAAATATCCAAATGATGCCCGAAAAAATCCAAAATTTAACACGACACTCCTGTTGTTCTATGTTGACACCAGGAAAAAAATTGAAAGGAAAAAGAGGCGACGAATATCATTTTGTCCATAAAGGTGACACGTTTCCCTAACAGAACCATGAGGCTTCTTGTGAGAAGCTCTTGTTTGTGAGAAGCTTATACCATAACCTGCACCAAATGGGATAATATTTTTTACACCAGCATGTTGATGCCATTCCATGATAGCATGCCAAGGTTCATGAATTTCAGACGGGTTTTGGATTTACTAGAATTACAAAAGCAAGTACCTCAACGTTTGCCGGACAGCCACGATGCCGTGGTGTTCGAAATTCATCCCCATTTCTTGCATGGGACATAAGCATAAACCCATGGACACATATATGATTTTACAACCCATGTTGGTGCACCGAAGCATGTGCATGTAGTTTAATTTGAATTGTGCACCTAAAATGGCTAGAAAACCAATTTAATGTATAAAATGTCCAAACGAACCCTGAATAATTCCAATTTTTTTATGACACACATATAGTTGCATGTTCACTGTAGATAAAAGTTCTAGCAATTCAAACACCCTCCATTGCCGCTGTGACCCCATTATGTAATTCAAATCAAGATGAAATATCAAGTAGATCCCACACAGTCTATGATCACCAACCGTGTGAGATGCAGTACAAAATATCTTGGAGCACCGTCAGTGTATAGTACGCCTATGGCTTACGCGAGAAGGTGCGTTGGCTACAGTCCACAACCGGTGTGTCAAGCACACTAGCTCGCTCCCCAAATGTCATTGCACTGTTCAATCGTCGCCGGTGAAAGATGGGGACGTGGACCCGTGTCGTGAGGGCAACTTCGGCGGCCCACTCTGGCGAGAACGCGGCCGCAGCCGCCATGCGCGTGCTAACAAGGTGCATGAGCGCGGCCGCAATCTGCGACCGGGCGGCCAAGGTAGCCCAAACGGCTGCTGTTGCTTCTCAGGTGGCGGCAGCAACATCTGCCTCGGGGATAGCAACTGGCGAGAGCGGCACAGCAGCTGTCCGTTCCGCAGCGGCGGCCTTAGCCCTGATGGAGGCCACCCATGACCATGTTGAGGCCGCCCATGCCCAGCTCGTGGCGGTCACCGCACAAATCGAACGAAGCTTCTCCGACAACGGTCGGCAACCCACGGCCGAAGAGTTGGCAATCGCCGAGAGCGTTCGAGCAGCCGTCCGTTCCTTCGCCGCATACCTTGCCACGATGGAGCCCGTCCAAGCCCAGATCGCGGCCACCCACGCCCAGCTCATAGCGGCCTTTTCCAAAGAGATGGCGGACGCGGATGGCAAGATGCTTGCCGAGTATGGTGCGATGAATGCCATGGAGCCCCTTCCCCAGGAGACCGTCGGGCACAAGCTGGACATGGAGGAGGCGGCGGAGATCGACGAGCACCAGCCGTAGTAGTACTCTTTGTTTTGTTTAATTAAGAGCGCCGGTCTTTAATTTGGTAGAGTAATGTTTAGGTCAGCTAGCTCTGTTTATTTACTGAACTTGCTCGATTAAGAAGTGTGGGTGTGCTGTAGTCTCCTTTGTGTACCCAAATTATGCAATGACGTGGATGACCACTGTAACCAGGGAAATTCGAACCAAATTTTTTGTCGTTCAAACTCATCACACACGGGTTAAGCTATCTGAATCGTTTGTGATGTTCACATATCGTACACAGTTCTGAATAAGGGACCGTGTCTGCTGACACTTTGCGCGCCAGTTTTTTCGCTGAACCGATTCAATATTCTTGGCGTCCACGGAAATATCTACCTCCCCGCCCCCTCCCCCTTACCAAAAGCCACATTTCCCCTGTTTCCACCTTCCTTTCCAAGTTGAAACCTTCACTCCTTGCTTGCAGCGCCGCCTCCTTGCCGGCGACCCTCCTTCACTCTGCTCGGCCTCGTCTATCCAGGCAGGTAATCCACACCCGACCCCCATCCTCCTCCTCCTCCTTCCACATCCCACATGCCCCGACCGCCAGCGCGACACCTTCCTCCCAAATCACCGACCCCTCCACCAAATAAGCGCCACCCTAAGCCATGGTGCACGCAGTATAGCTAGGAGCTCAAGGAGCATTTGGCAGCGGAGAAGTAAATCGCGGCCGCACGCGCGGATGAGGTCGTGATGGCTGCCATTCGTGCCGACCCCCAGATCTTGGAGGAGCACCTCACCGTCGAGGCCACCGTCGACGCCTCGCGCGCCGACGCTGTGATGCGGTTGGCTGCTTTAAATGACAGTTCATGGTGTTTTCTCGAGGCCACCCTTGGTGCCTTCGACGAAGACTACGAGGTGTTTTCTAAGCGTGCACGTGCTTACCTCAACTCGAGAGCCAGCAGGTTGGTGCAGGGAGCGGCTCAGGCAACTCACCACTACGACGTTGGTACCCACGACACGGAGGCCTCGCCCTCTTCCATGTCCAAGGAGCCAATCGTCATCGATATCTCCGACGATGAGGAGTAGCTTGTCTTATTAGCTCACTATAAGGACCCATGTTCAGTTTGCTAGCTACTGCCTTTCCTTAACAAATTCTAGTGAATTGTGCTATCTACTTTTACCATGCAATCTGTTGCTCTAGTGTATATGTTCTATATGTCGTGCAATGTGGTGCTCACTTATTAACTGTTTGGTTAATTAGTTGTCGTGTTCAGTTAACTGTTTGGTTCAATTCTGCAAATGTGATGTTCAATTCTTCAGGGTGCAGTTTTCTATTGTCTTCCATGTGAGAAATAAATCAAAATTTTCTTTACAAAATACACAAGAAACAAATACAATTGCTATATTTCCAAGTTGTCAAGCATGCTTGGTTTGGTTACCTGTGTGATCTTCTAGTATGTTATACATTGTGCAATGTGGTGCTCAGTTAACGTTTGGTTCATTTGTTGTGGTGTTTAGTTAACTGTTTGGTTCAATTCTGCAATGTGATGTTCAATTGTTGTGGGTGCATTCTATTATTGTATACCATGTGAGAAATAAATTGAATTTGGCTGTACTAAATACATGAGAAACAAATACAATTGCAATATTTCCAAGTTGTTAAGCATGCTTGGTTTGGTTAACTGTCTGATCTTCTATTAGGACTATGTTATATTGTGCAATGTGGTACTCAGTTAATGTTTGGTTCATTTGTTGTGGTGTTTAGTTAACTACTTAGTTCAATTCTGCAATGCGATGTCCAATTGTCGTGGGTAGAATTTTGTATTGTTGTGCATGTGAGGAATAAATCAAATTTGGCTGCACTTAATACATGAGAAACATATACAATTGCTATATTTCCTAGTTCTTAAACATGCTTGGTTTGGATAAATGGGTTTTCCATGTGGCTTGAATTAATCTGATGAATCTGCAATGTGCTTATTTTTCATCAACATATTTTACTAATAGCATGCGAACCCTCACTTAACCTGATCACTAACTACCTTATATGTGTTGCAGAGAAACAATGGGAAGCACTGAGGTTTACAATCGAGGTTTGCACATGCATGGTCCTTTGTCTAATAGCACATTATTTTGCAATTGTAGGAACCATTCTAATATTTCGGTTTTTAACAATTTGGTCTTGCACATGTAGGTCCTGCTGTCAGAGGTTTTGACTCACTGTTCGACCCTTTTTGCATATGGGGAAATGAGTTGTCCATGAATATCAGTCAAGTCAAGAAACTCAGAAAGATTGTTAGGATAAAGAAATTAGCGACAAAAAACAACAAGATCTTTGTCTGCACAATGAAGAAGACATCAGTTCACTACAGGATGGTACTAACTATTATACCTTGCCTTTTTTATTCCTTTGCCCCATTTCCAATATAGAGAAGATATTTATGCACATCATTGTTTTCAGGCCTTTCCAAAGCAGTTCACTGATGATTACCTCTCAAACCACCTGTATGGTCAAGAGGCGAGGAAGGTATTCATACAACACCCACGGTTCAATATTGAAGTGTTCCTGAAGAGGATGAAGGATGGACGGTCAATCATCCACAGGCACTGGCCTAAAGTTGCAAAGACCTTCAACATCAATGAAGGCTCAATATTCGCCTTCCGCTTCAGCAGTTTTCTAGATGAGATACATCTGTCTATGTGCCGTCTATGATGCTAATTTCGAAAGGTTATAGATGTTGCATGTGAAACTTGGTGCTGGTGCAGTTGTGTAATGGGGTAGCTGAGTGCTGAAGCTATATGATGTTGTACTCTGATGTATTTCAATTGTGAAACCATGCTTCGTTAATATGAAAATGAAATATATTGTGTGCTTAATATAAAATGTCAATTAGATTAATAAATGGATTATTAATAATAGGACAATTAGCCTGCTAATGGCCAATTAGCCTACTAATTGGGTTTTTCTATTGCAAACGGTTATTGAGAAAACACTATGGGCGATGACCTCAGGCAACGCACACAGTTTCTAGGAATAAACCGTGTTGGATTAATGAAAAATCACACACGACATCCTCCTGAAAACTGTTTGTGTTAGGCCACCTAGCGCAAACGTTTACCACATAAAAACTGTGTGTGATGGACAGCCTTTGCCACACAGTTTCTTCTACGCACCGTGTGTGATGCATTCAATAACGCAAACGATAAAATTGTTAATACCATGTGCAATGGAAACGCTATCACAAATGATTTAACAAGGAAAATTGTGTGTGATATACCTGCGAACAGAAACATTTTCCTTGGAGCGACTATGTGGGATATATATACGAACAGAAATGTTTAGCGGGGACTGACTGTGTGGGATGTACTTATGACCGGAAACGATTTCGCCTGTATAATTGTATTTTTTTAGCACTACTGTACGTATAACCGTATTTGATCGCTTGCCGGTCGCACACGACCTCATTTTGCCGAGAGTGTGTGCCAGGAGGGCATATCCCCGATGGTTTCTGGGTCGTGTGGGAAGGACCCCCCTATCGCAGTCACTCACTAGGCGACGGTTCCAAATGCCGCCGCGGAAAGGGGATAAAAACCGTTTGTATAGCACCTCGCTGTACTAGTGTATTGGTGTCACGGCCTAGACACATGCATGGAGTGCCATGGCATTTAAATTCCAAAAAATTAAAAAATGATCAGAAACACATGAAACCTTGCTTGATGTAATGTCATGCGGACAAGATGATGTGGTAAAAAAATTGGCCTGTTTGACGAAAGTTTGGACACACACCCATCACAAACCGGAGCAACTCACTAGAAGGCTCGTGGTTCCGAGAGGGAACAATGCATGTTTGATGAAACAATGCATGTTTGATGACGAACTGGAGATAGCTTCCTCTTATGGGCTTCAAAAAATTTCTACAGTTAAGGTGCACTAAAACAACTGTCATGTGAAAATTTGGAAAATTCTAGGGGTCATTTGACCTTTTAAAGATATTTAAGTGATTTTCTAGCCATTTAATGACCATAATTCAAATTTGAACTACATCTACATGCAACGGCTAACCATAACGGTTTGAAAAATCATATTTTTGTGTACTTGTGTGCGAGTTAATTCCATGTGCAGTAAATTGGAAGGAATTTTCAAACATATTGGTGTCACAGCCTAGACACATGCATGGAGTGCCATGCCATTTAAATTCCAAAAAATTAAAAAATGATCAGAAACACATGAAACCTTGCTTGACGTAATGTCATGCCAATGTGGTAAAAAAATTGGCATGTTTGACGAAAGTTTGGACACACACCCCGCACAAACCGGAGCAACTCACTAGAAGGCTCGTGGTTCCGAGAGGGAACAATGCATGTTTGATGACGAATCGACGATAGCTTCTTCTGATGGGATTCAAAAAAATTCTACAGTTAACATGCAGTAATACAACTGTCATGTCAAAATTTGGAAAATTTCAGGGGTCATTTGACCTTTTTAAGACATTTAAGTGATTTTCTAGCCATTTAATGACCGTAATCCAAATTTAAACTACGTCTACATGCAGCGGCTAACCATAATGGCTTGGACACATGCATGGAGTGCCATGGCATTTAAATTCCAAAAAATTGAAAAATGATCAGACGATATAAATATCTGGTGTTCAAAAAAGAAAATGTAAAGATCTGGCAAGACAACCGGGCCCCACACGATTGGCACTGTATTTTGCGCCTCGAGGTTTGGAAGGTGAGTGGCGCGGGGCCGCGGGTTATTAATCAGACACGGTTATGTATTGGAAACTGTCAGCTATTAAGTTCACACACGGCTTTTGCTGCGGGAATCGTGTGTAATTCAAACTACAGTACTCGTAAATTCCGCTGACAGGCGTGTGTACTGTTCCCGTCGATCTAGATTCTGGCCGCCAATAAATACTACCTTCCTCACGTCATCCCGCCGGCATTCTCATCTATATCCTCCCCTCACTCTCCCTCTCTCTCTCTCTCTCTCAAATCTCTGCCATGGCGCCGCCAATCTGCCCACGTGCCAACGAGGAGGTGCCCCCCCCCAAGGACGCTCAGTTGAAGAACAGCGACGAGGAGGACCCCTACGCGCCGTTGGACAAGGTTGCACCGGACCCCCCAACTTTGGAATGATTTTGGGGGCCAGTACAATCTTTGTCTATGGAAGTCGCTGCCGTCGGTTGAGAAAGCCAGGCAAGTGGCGTTCAAGAAGGAGATGGAGGAGGAGGAAGCCAGGTACAAAGCGGCCTATGAAGCCCGTGATGCCGCCTGGAAAAAGGAGGCGGTGGAGCTTTGGGGGTGGGCTCGTCATCGTGCGGAGGAGGTGTACGAAAACGGGTACTTCGCAAGGAAGGTCAAAGGCGCTAGGCGCCTCATCACTACGTGGAGGTGGGCCGATAAGCTCCAGCGTGCCACTGACGAGGAGCTCCACTGGGCGCCCAACGAAATGGCAAGATCATTCGTGCTCGTCCACCAGCACAGATCGGTACATCAAGCGCTGCGAGGCGGAGGAGGCGGAGTACTGCCTCCGCGCTGGGAAGACGCCGTGCACCAGGGAGCTGCTGGTGAGGGCCGGCCGGAATACTGCCCCTAGGAGGGATTATTAGTTTTAGTATTGTTCATTTTCAATTTTATGCATTGTACCTAGTAGTTAAGTATCATCATGTATATGTGATGATATTATATATATTCTGTGATGAACTAATGAACAATTAAAATATACATTATGAATTCCATTTTCTATCTGTTTTCGTATACTAATTTGTATCTGGCTGTTATCATCCACATATACAGAATGGAAAGCATATACACACACATTGAAACAGAACATATAAGAATGGAAAACAGAGTACACACATTGAAACAGAGCAATATTATGATTCCTGTGAATACATAGTGATCCAAGTCGAAACGACTCAACAAAATAAAACGCGTCCACGAGACCAAGACCAGCAGCCCTTGCCTACAGTAGCTCTTGGCTCTGCCTGAACTCGTGCAGGCGTTCGTCCAAGCGGTCGACACGCTCGCGGTACATCTGGAGCGCGATCTCGAGCTCCAAGTTGGCTATTTCATCGGAGATCACCAGGTCGAGGATGCGATGGCCATGTTCCTCTACTGCGCCCAGGTGGACACCTGGGCCAAGGAGTCGGTCGAGCCTAGCGACCAGCGCGTTGGCATCGAGCGGGCTGCGGACAAGGGGAATGGCGCGACCCATGCGAATGGCGCGGCGGGTGTCTGGTGCAAGTACGGCGCGGCAGGCCTCTGGTGCAAGTACTGCGCAGACGGCCTCTGCCCACTCCTGGCGAGGAATGGGGGTACTGACGGGACGTGTACCCAGCTGCGACGCCCTGTCGATAGCAGGCAAGCGCCTCTCGCTCTGCGGCGCTCCAACGGTCTCGCTGTGCGGCCAACCGCAACCTATCAGCGCGGATGTGTCTAGCTTGCTCTGCGGCGCGCCATCGATCATGTTGTGCGGCGAGCTGCAGCGTCTCGGCGCTGACATGCCTATCTTGATCCATGACGCCGAAGCGCCATGCGCCAAGGGTCTACTCAACCCTGGCGATGACGCGCATCACGGCGTCGTCCATCGCGTTGCCGGGGAGCGTCTCGGCCTCGACGGGCCATGGCGCCTTCTCGATTTCCTCGTTGAGGAGGTTGATGGCAGAGGCGGCGCTTTGTTGGGTTGGCATGCTTGGAAAAGGTGGATGTGCTACAGGCTGCGCTTGTTGCCTCCGTGCGTCGCGCGCCATGTGCAATATCGCTGGGTGGTGGCGGGAAACCGGTGAGGAAATGGTGGGAAACGGTGGCGTGTTCATAAAACGCCATCAATTAATGGAAACTTAGCATAGAAGGAACATCGAGCTAGCACGACGCGTGCGGGCACATTGCTCGCCCAAGGCTATGATCCATATACTTGTGTGCCCAACAGAGCATACTATTCACAATAAAGAATACTGTTTCGTATGCCGTATATCGCACACACCTTGATCTCGCTGACCATTTCTTTTGTGTTGCCTAATCACAAACAGTTCATCCGAGTGAACTGTATGCCGTATATCGCACACACCTTCATCTGGCTGCCCATTTCTGTTGTTCCGCCTCATCACAAACAGTTTATCAGAGTGAACTGTATGCCGTATATCGCAGACGCCTTCATCTGGCTGCCCGTTTCTGTTGTTCTTCCTCATCACAAACAGTTCATTGAACTGAACCGTATGCCCCTCATCGCACACGTAACTAAAATCTGAACCGTGTTTGATGTCTCCGCCATCGCAAACGTTTTGCATCTTTTTTGACTTTTTTTACATCCCTGTTTGCAATTAATGCATCGCACACAGTTTCGTCAAAGGGTCTCTGATCGTAGTGTCGAGTTAGCAGCATCCTGCAGTAGTGGTAGTACTAGTAGATGCTCGTAATTAATTATACAAACTTACGGGCGACACACGCACTAACTACTTCTCACATGCTGGCATCGGGGCATGCAGGTCAGACGCCGTCGTTCTTCTTCCCGGCCTTGTCGTCGGCAGCCCATCGTGCTTCGATCTCCGCCGAGCTCTCCTCAGCATGGCCTGCAAACTCTTCTTTCTTGCGGCGGCGGGACTCTCTTTTCTTGACTGCTTTTTGCCTTTTCCGGTCCTTCTGTGCGGCTTTCGCCGCCTCTAGATCCACCGCCCATTTGGCCATGGCAGCATCAAAGTCCTCCCATGTACTTGTGTGGCCGCGGGTGGCGATGAACTCAGCACGGCGGGATGCCATCGCTTCCTTACCATGTGTGCGGTCGCGGGCGGCGAGGAACTCAGCGTGGCGGTATGCCATCGCTTCCTTACCAGTTACTGTGCGTCGCGGTGCCATGAACGACGTTTGGAGAGAGCTCTGGGACGGAGTGGCCGGATAGTCGTACAGTGCGGTGGTTTCGTTTTTAAGAGCCCAACGACAAACGACGAAGGAAATTTGGCTTCCCTTACAATCTTGCTCATCCATTATCGCACACGGTTCATCTCCGTCGCCTCCGGAAACAGTGTGCGCTCAGCCTATTGTGTGTTGCGTTATGATTCGCCGGAACCCCAGCCACGCGGATCACGCGTGTGCACCACAGGATGCGCCATGATCGAACAGCAATCCACGTCCCTCACATCACACCCGTGCAACTATAGCTGGATTGGATTTATATGCGCTAAATGCCTAGAAAATGCACATAATCCCCTAAATATGGTAAATGAGCTCGAAAAAAATGCCAGATTTGAACACGGTGATTTGCAGGGTGTATGTTCATCGTAGAAAAAAAACTCAAGGGCAAAGAACAAAGAAAATTTGGATTTCCCTTCAATCTTGGTGATTTCCCTCTCGAAAGCATGGAACTTCCTTGGTGATGGTTCGATTTATGAAGGGCGTGCATGACGACATAAGCCAAACCTTCTCAAATTTTTACTAGGGCATGGTGAGGCCATACCATGGCACCATGCCAGGCGTCATGTTTTTCAAGCATTTATTTCATTTTTCTATAGTTGAAAAACAAACAAACAAACGTTTGTGGTTGACTATTGCCACACATTTCATCGAAATATCTGCTCATTCCTTGTAAAAGGCATGAGAATTTACTAAATAGCACGAGCATGGTTTTCCAGACCGTTCTTGTGCACCTTTTCATGCACCGATTGTTTGAATTAATTATGTGCATAATCCCTAGAAAATGCACATAATCCCCTAAATATGGTAAATGAACCCGGAGAAGTGCCAAATTTGAATATGGTGATTTGCAGGGTGTATGTTCATCATAGAAAAAAACTCATGGACAAAGGATGAAGGAAATTTGGATTCCCCTTCAATCTTGGTGATTTCCCCCTCGAAACCATGAAACTTCCTCGGTGATGGTTCGATTTACGATAGGCGTGCATGACGACATAAGCCAAACATTCTCAAATTTTTACCAGGGCATGGTGAGGCCATACCATGGCACCACGCTAGGCGTCATGTTTTCCAAGCATGCATTTCATTTTTCTATAGTTAAAAAACCAATAAATGAAGCGTTTGTGGTTGACTATTGCCACACATTTCCTTGAAATCTCTGCCCATTCCTTGTAAAAGGCATGAGAATTTACTAAATTGCACGAGCATGGTTTTCCAGACCATTCTTGTGCACCTTTTCATGCACCGATTGTTCGAATTTGAATTATGTGCATTAATGCCTAGAAAATGCACACAATCCCCTAAATATGGTAAATGAGCCTGGAAAAATGCCAAATTTGAACACGCTGCATTAGAGGGGGTATGTTGATCGTTGGAAAAAACGAAATGACAAACTAGGACGAAAATTTTGATTCCCCTTCAATCTTGGTGATTTCCCCCTCGAAACCCTGAAACTTCCTCGATGATGGTTTGATTTATGAAGGGCGTGCATGACGACATAAACTAAACCTTCTCAGCTTTTTACGAGGGCACGGTGAGGCCATACCATGGCACCATGCCAGACGTCACATTTTTCAAGCATATATTTCATTTTTCTATAGTTGAAAAATCAATAAATGGCATGTTTGTGGTTGACTATTACCACACATTCCCTTGAAATCTCTGCCAATTCCTTGTAAAAGGCATGAGAATTTACACAATACCATGAGCATGGTTTCCAGACCGTTCTTGTGCACCTTTTCATGCACGGATTGTTTGAATTTGAATTATGTGGATTAATGCCTAGAAAATGCACATAATCCCCTAAATATGGTAAATGAGCCCGAAAAATGCCAAATTTGAACACGTTGCATTGGAGGGGGTATGTTGATCGTAGAAAAAAACTGAATGACAAACTAGGAAGGAAATTTGGATTCCCGGCCCCTTCAATCTTGGTGATTTCCCCCTCTAAACCATGAAACTTCCTCAGTTATGGTTCGATTTATGAAGGGCGTGCACGACAACATAAGCCAAACCTTCTCAAATTTTTACCAGGGCACGGTGAGGCCATACCATGGTATCATGCCAGCCGTCATATTTTTTAAGCATGTATTTCATTCTTCTATAGTTGAAAACCCAATAAACGACACATTTGTGGTTGACTGTTGCCACACATTTCCTTGAAATCTCTGCCCATTCCTTGTAAAAGGCATGAGAATCTACTATATCTAAATAGGAGACCCCCGCTACTTGATTTCTCTCAACATGCAGGCTATCCACATCAGCAACCTGCCATGTCATACCTTTTTCCCCACCCAACGGTGATACATGCAGCCTCCTGTGTGCAACAAATAATTAGCAAAAAAAAAGGCTATCGGTAGCATGCAAATGTCTTGTCCACTAGCCATGCCCAATAATAAACGGCAACAAATACGCGCATGCAGTGGTCCCATAAATAGCCATAAATATAGGATCGCAAATAGGAAACTGCTTTGATTACTATGGGAATTAAGACATGGACGATCCTTCATCTCCCTCATTAACAAACAAATCTCGGCCGATTCAAGTCCCCACCGAGTTTCTCATCTTCCCTCTATCTGTATATCTCTCTCCATACTGAGCTGCCACCGGCCAAGCCTTCAAGGGTCATCGCTGTCGAAGACCGGCCCACTGCTGCCATACTAATTGTTTGTGCCACCGATTTGTTCAGATGTGCAGTCGAATGCGACGGCGAGCGGCGCAGCCGCCTCGAACACGATGACTCGCGTCCTTCCGGCCCTCCAACAAGCACTACTCCCTTGGCAAGTCGCTGACGCTGGTCGAGGTCTTCCAGCTCATGGCCGGCACACTCTCAAAGAAAGGCGTCCTCTCATGGTGGTGCTCATGGACCAGTGCATGCATGGTCGTCAACGCTTTTCTGCAGCAAGCGCCGCGGCCTCCACGGCGGCGAGGCCGAGCGCCAGTGCTCTGGCCAATGCCTGCGAGGAAGGGAGGGTACTCCTAACCAAGGGATGGGAGCACTCCAACTGATAGACATTGGATACGTCATCTGATGGTTTTTCTGTTTTGATTTTTCAGAAAAGGAGCAAAAGAATCGGGACAAAGGATTGAGCTAGGACATATCCACTGACTGTTAAGACGTACCCAACATGTATCCGAATTTCTTTTCCTTTATTCTTAACCTATTTCTTCTCTGCTTAACCTATTTCTTGTATTAGGTTTTCATGTAGATCACTCTTTTATTTATCAATTGTTTGTTCCTTTTCTATGAATCCCCTATGATACCTTTTGGATCTATAGATCAGTCATTAGGTAAGAGTTTGGTCTGGGTAATCATCGTTCGTTTCCTTCATTATAGTTGGTTAAAAATGGTGTTGCTCTGTTCCTTATTCTCTTTATGGTAAGTCGTTGATATGTGTTGTTCTACTTATTATTACCCTCGTCACGGTAAGCCATGATGACATATATGTCAAAGCATCTGAATTAGCTAGGGTTGTACCCTGTAGTTTCAGTATTGATGATCTTGGAATTGAGAAGGGATGATTGTTTACTTTTCTGTGCTGAAATGTGTAATAAATATCACACATTACCAATTTCCATTTTTCTTATATCTCTTTAAATCATTGCTGAATTTCCCGCCACAACGCGCGGGGTATCCTCTAGTTTACTAAATAGCATGAGCATGGTTTTTCATACCGTTCTCGTGCACCTTTTCTTGCACCGATTGTTTGAATTTTAATTATGTGCATTAATCCCTAGAAAATGCACATAATCCCCTAAATATGGTAAATGAACCCGGAAAAGTGCCAAATTTGAACACGATGATTTGCAGGGTGTATGTTCATCATAGAAAAAAACTCATGGACAAAGGGCGAAGGAAATTTGGAATCCCCTTCAATCTCGGTGATTTACTATCACACACGATTCCTCTCCGTCGCCTCTGCGAACCGTGTATATTCACCCACACATGCAAAAGGAAAAAAGAAAACCCTCGCCCCCTGCCCACTTCATCCCCACCCACTCGCCGCGGACTACTCCGCAACTCTGGACCTCATCAAATTCTATCACGGCGGCCACCCTAAGCTCGACGGCTGTCGTCGGCGGGCGGAGGTCGCGCTCCAAACAGCACGAGATTTCGCCCCTACCGCTTGCCGCCGCCTATCTGCACCGACTTGCACCGACATTCTAGACTCTGGTCGATTGGGGTTTTCTGCGAGATTAGACCGGGAATTTTTCTCATGGATAAGGTAATCAATTTAGCAAAATATTCACTCATCTCTTATCGCTGTCTGTCCATCGCTGTTAATCAACCGGCGGAAATCACCGTGGGTTCCTTTTTCTTCTAGCTGATTCGAGGGTTTTCATTCATGTGTCCACAGTGCGAGCACCAATCGGGCAAGTGTGGTCGCGGCCAGTCGGAAACGAAGTTCTATCTCACCATTCTGGATGATTTCAGGGATCGCTCAGTATGTTCAATCTCACCCTACCACGGTCGGCATGTCCTAAATTTGTGAACATATACCGTCTATTGCTACATTTGGTTAAAAGGTATGGTGCCACGTGCAGTCTAGACGTCGAACCCAATTTTTTCCCTATATTAGGCAAATTAATGATGTATTCTTCATTCATTTACTCTCATATTTGCATCAAATATTTGTTAGATTATCTATTTTTAATTATATATTTGTGTACTTTGCTTTCGGCTATATATTGTTCTATTCTATCAGTTACTCCCATATTTGCATCTTGCTCTGTTATTTCAATATATCTAATTTACGATATTAATTTTCATTTCAAGCAGTACATCCCTTGCTTTGCAAGAACACGAGTAGAAGGAAATCTTGGGATGTACTTTGTTGATGACTCCATGGATTTACAATGACAGTTAGCGTAAAACTTGATAAAGATGGTCACTCCTATTTTGATGCGGACCTTTGGAGAACAATTTCTAAGTTATGAACTAAAAGCTGGGAATAAAATTCTAGTGCGTGCACCACAGCCTGGTATAATTAACATGGATGTTTACTTCCCCAACGTCATCAGCCGATCAAAGTCTGATCGAGGTTAGTGTTCTTTCAACTTTCTCCATGCTGGCATATTATTTAGCAAAATCGGGGTATTTGTTCTGACTAATTGATCACTATTTAAGCAACCAATTGTGATTTCATTTTCTGACCCTGTTCCTAGACAGTAACAAATTCTTACCAATTTATGTGCACTATATATTCTTCTGCCATGTTCTGAATAAATAATACCTTTCCACCTTTTAAGCAGGATATGTTGGATGCATAGTTAACGGTCTGTATGTTACTCAGCGTACAAAATTTCACTGGAAAGACTTGAAGCATGCCATAAAATTTGTTGATAATCTGACAGAGATAGCATAGCGTATGAACACTGGATTTTGGATGGGATTAATTATACCTATGGTGCACACATTGAACAAGACCAACTGTGTGCACAAAACGCTGGTACAAAGTCTTATTTTTATGTTGATGCTCATAAACTATATATATCTTCAACGATATGTTACAATTGGTTTTTGTTCTACATTTCAACAGAAATTGCCCGCTACAGCTGTTCCTGAATCGATTTCCCGGCGTGGTCGAATTACACTTGTGCCTGCTAATAACGCCAAAGTGATTGCAAGGTATTGCATTTCCCGCAGAAATGGAACCATTCAAATTAACAAGTTCTCGCTTGTCGTGGCAATGCATCCATATTGGAAAATTGGAGACACTGTTCTACTCATGCTCTACCAAGGCACAGGAGGGTTCTTCCTTTTCATTAACGAGATGCCGAGTCGCCGTGATCAAGCTGCTTCCAGCGGATAGTTGTGGTTGTTGGCCCTCAGCATCTTAAAATGTGCTAGCTGTTACTATGTTAAGTATGTAGATATGGACCATATGGTTGTTGGCCCTCAGCCTCTTAAAATGTGATAGTTGTTACTATGTTAAGTATGTAGATATGGACCATATGGTTGTCAAAACCGTGTTACGAAGATCCTCCTTTTGTTGAATGGTGTAACCACTATATATATGTTACTCAAATGTTGTTAGCCAAGTTCTTAAATTTTCATGGAAAGTATTAGTATCATACACTATTCACTGAGTTTAAGCGTGTGCCCGGTAGAGCGGTAGAGTAGAGGACATCCATGTTTTCGACGTGGCGATCAGCACTGATGTCCAGAAGGCATTTGCATATTAATTGTCCATATTGCAAATTCAGATAATATACAGACAGGCCAGCCCATACAATTGACATATTTGACATGCATGAAGAAATCAACTGAGTATATATACATAACCTGATCACGGGATCAGAATATTATTCTGATCACAACCTGAACTTCCTGAGTTACACAACCAGAACTTCCCTCTGTAGGAACCCGACCTTCGGGCTATCTTCGCAACCGTGTCTCCCCGCGCGAATTATTCTGGTCAGTCGTGTTCTATGTGATGTAAGTGTAATCTGCAAACGGTTTTAGCAACTAAATGCCCATTTTAAATAGGAATCTTGCTCATTGGCGACTTTGCTCTCGGGTCGTGATGAACATGCGTCTGTTGCAATTTTACTGCCTGAGTTGTTCAACCTGAACTTCCCCAGTGCTAGGTTGAACTTCCGCAAACATTGCCCAAATGGGACTTGCGATATACCGTTGGAAAGCTATGGACACGAGTATCACGACCCAAGTTGATTTTTTGTCAAAATCTAAACGGTTTAAGAGCAGTTTTGAAAACCATTTTTTCTTCATCCAAAAAACGTGAATCGTATTTTCGATCGCCTTTCTAAACCGTTTATCGGAATGAGGCAAATAATATGGCGTTGGAAATCTGCTGCAAAACCGCTCCTTCCACATGCTGAAAGTTTTCTCTAATTCCCTATGGTTAAAGAGTAATTTGGAAAATCGTAAAATTTCGCAAACCGAACAGCCGAGTTCGTATTTTCGATGCCACTTCTAAACGGCTAATCCAATTGAGGCAAATGATATGGCGTTGGAAAGCTTATGAAAATGCGCTACTTTTTCATGTTGAAAGTTTTTCTAATTTTGAACGGTTTAAAAGTAATTTAGAAAACCGTACAAGTTCCACCGAGTGCGTATTTTCGAGCTAATTTTTTAACCGTACGTCCGAATGCAGCAAATGATATGGCATTGGAAACCTTGAGGAAATGCAAAACTTTTTGGTATATATTGTTTCTCCCAATTCCTTACGGTTTTAAGTCAATTTTGAAAATGGCTAAAAACGTTTTTTGACCATAATTTCTACAAACTTTATCGGAATGGGGCAAATAATATACCGTTGAAAAAGCTACCGAAAATGTGAAACTTTTTCATTTAGATGGTTTTCTCTGATTCCTAGCCATTTTCAAGTAATTTTGAAAACAGCAAGATCACGAGTTCTGCTTTATCGCGAAACAGATTCTTCGAAAATGCACCGCGTGAAGAACTTGAACTTCTCGGCAGGTCTACTTGAACTTCACTCTATTTTTCACGTGCTTTTTTTGCTCGTAGCTCTCCATCCACTCACTAGAATTGAGCAAGTGATATACCGATGGAAAGCTGCTGTAAACACGCAACTTTTCCGTGTTGCTCATTTTTTCATACTCGCGACGGTTTTAAAAGTTTTTCATCTGAAATTCATTCAGTGTAGTAGTTGAACTTCCTGCTGTTTTCACATCGAACTTCTGTTACGTATTTTCATTTGCAATTTTCTCATCCATTCGTCAGTGTTACACAAATGATATTCCTTTTGTACAAACCTCTCTCACAATAATTTTTTTAACTTTCTCCGACCGAGGACTTGAACTTACACAAATGATATTCCTGCCGTTTTGAAGTAAATTAGAAAATGATGAGATCATGATTTCTGCCTTCATCGCGAATGGAAATGCACTGCGTGAAGTAGTTGAACTTCTCGGGCATGTTTGTTTGAACTTCACTCTGTTTTTGACGTGCTGTTTTTTGCACTGCGTGAAGTAGTTGAACTTCTGGGGTATGTCTGTTTGAACTTCACTCTGTTTCACTTTATTGTATTTTTCTTATACGAAACACACACCATGCAGTACGTGAACTTCCGGTTGTTATCACTTTGAACTTCTCTCTGGTTTGAGAGAATTATTTTAAAACACAAAAAAACAATATCTTTTTTATGTATTTTGGACATCTAAATACACGATGAACCTCTCTCAGAAGAATTTTTGAACTTTTCCTTGCCGAGCTCTTGAACTTCTAGCAACCATTTTTTTCGTTTATGAGTGGTTTTTAAAAGTGCAAAAAATGGCGTTGTGTTTTTTATTTTTTTGAACAGGTAAATCCTAGGTTTTAATAAACTCCGAACTTCTCTGTTATTTCAAATTGAACTTCACCTTTTTATATTTTGAGTAAAGAATTTTTTTCGATTTTTAAATAAACATCAAATTTGACTACCTTCTCACTTTGAGCTTCATCATTGATAATTTAACAAAAAGGGATATCTGTGAAAATCCTAGATTTTTTAATAAACATCAACACTTTGTAAACTTTTTTTAGTTGTTCCTTTTATTTTAATTTGAAGTTCTTCATTTTATTCTTTAGTAACGAGAAAAAAATCTGAGCTGTTTATATACGTCGAACTTCTCTGTTTTTTATTTGAACTTCTTAGTCTTATTCTTAGAAAGAAAATAATTTTTAAATAAGATTCAATTTTGTTTCTAAATTGAACTTCATACTTTTATTTTCCTAGAAACAGAAAATTTGAGTTTTCCGTATACATCGAAATCTCCTTTATTTTAATTAGAACTTCTTCATTTTATTCTTTAGTAACAAGGAAATCTGAATTTTTATAAATATCAAACTTCTCTATTTTTGCAATTTGGACTTCTTGGTTTATTTTTTAGTAATGGAAGTATTTAGTTCGTAATAAATATTGAAATGTGTGTGTATTTAAATTTGAACTTCTAGATTTTTTTAATTTTAGAAACGATGAAGTCCTTTTCATTATATTTGAACTTCTCTATTTTTAAATTCAAACATCTTATTATTTTTTATTTTAGATACGGTGAGATATCAGCTTCTAAGTTCTTTTTTATTTTTGAACACCTTTGTTATTTTTCTTTGAACTTCCTTCGATCTTCTTGTCAGCGAATTTGGATTTTCTGACTTTTATACATCGAAAGATTGCGTTATTTTTTTTTTGAACTTCTAGTTTCCATTCTTTAATAACAAGGAAATCTGAACTTTATATAATCATCAAACTGATCCTCTTTTTAATTTGGACTTCTAGCTTTTATTTCTTTTTGTAATGAAAAAAAATCTTAGTTCTTTAATAAACACCAAGCCACTCTATTTTTTAAATTTGAACATCTAGTTTTTTTTACCTTTTTAGGTACATTTTTTCGTTGACGGGTTTGATTTTTTCGAACCTCCCAAATTCGGTTTATTATATGCATGAACTTTTCTAGAGGGCAATACTTGAACAATTTTATAATTATCATTATGTTATGTGTGAGCTCTACGTTTTTACTACTCGGAGACGACCATATAAGCATCAGTAATTAGAGAACATGTACTTTTTCACTACATCCTTTTCAGAAATGCACCTTTTTTTTCTCTATGCAAACCTCAACTTTTTATATGTATGAACTTCTTTTGTGAATTTACATTTTATTTCTACACACGAATTTCGCACACGAACTTTTTATCGTGTTACATATTCTGAACTTTTTCATTTCGTATAATTGAACTTCTTTCTCTTTCTGTTATATACACAAAAACAAAATAAAACCACCCATTTTTTGCACAAACACACACAGAATACACACGCACACACACAGAGTTTTCGTAAGTATAACATAAAATTGGTAGATGGCATCAACTCATACACAAGAACGAAGAAAATTGAAGATCTCTACAATGGTCACACATAAAGAGAGAGGAGGAGATCTGCCGCAAGAATTTTTTAGGAGATCTGCCGCAGGCATTTTTTTCATACTTGCCGCAAGAATTTTGTTCGAACCGCCACAAGATTTTTTCTCGACCTGCCATGGATGCAAGAATTTTTGAACTGTAAGTAGTGAAAACATTAGAGAAAGCATTGTTTGTATCAGAGAGATGGAAACTGTTTTTCTTGTTTGTAAGTTTTGCATTTCTTCTTCTTTTCCATAAGTGTCTTGTTCTGAGAGAACAACTTGAACTACATTTCTTGTTTTTCTTTTCTGGAAACATCTAGTGGGCACACTAATCAGAAACGTGAGAACACATTTTCTTTTTTCTTTTTGTTGACACCATCTATACAAGATAGCATTGGTTTCCTGAATCTATGATGAAGAATGCCCATGAAGTATGTTTCCTGAATCATACTTCGCGCTGTTTTCCGAATCATACTTCACTAAAAATTTCAGGATACAAATGTAGGATTAAATATATGAAGTAGCAAACATCCAAAAAATTATTAGGCCGCAACCAACCACCCTGAACTCTCTCAGAATCAATATATGAACTTCCATAGTTTCTTTCTCTTAAAAAGAGCATCATGCATTATTGATTTGCAACTCAAAATACTTTTTTCATTTGCAGTTTACAGGAAAAATACCATAGAACTGTATGCATGAAATCAATGTAGCACATCAAGCTATCAAAGACGGACACATAATAGCACTCTGTACATCTGTTATTCATGGATGAACATGCACACACAAGAGAAGTATACGAGCTAGCAAAGCAACTGAAGATCCTTGGCAATTAAAAAGCTGGCTCCCACCATCTACAACCTAGCTATTCAAGCATGTGACTGGGGCAGTACCTTGAAGCAGCCTGCGCAGGAGCAGCCAGCGGATGATGTCCAGCTGCAGACGACGTCCAGGAGAGACAACAACGACGGCGTGACATGCGAGGAGAATCTGAACTGAAGAGCACACACAAGTCCTGTAGGTAGTAAAATTTCATTTTGGCAACCATAAAACGTTATAAATGTTTGTACTGCTTTCATAATTTGAAACTCACCAACATCACAGTTGCAGGTTAGTCGTACATTGAGTTCATCAGCAGCTTATAAAATTTAGAAGCCAAATCACAAGTACTACCAGCAAAAGAGCGGAATACATTTCCAGTCCCCTGCTTTTGAGAAGCAGTACATATGTCAGGACCCCGATTCCAAGTCACATCGATCTAGCTGGTAACACCTCATATCACTTTGCGGCCTCACGCACGGTATTCCCACGGGTGTCGCCTTACCATGGCCCGGGACCGTTTGCGCCTTTTGGCTCATGTATATGATAGTGTCGCTAGCATCCATATGACAGAGAACCCGGGCCGACATGACTAGTCGTGAATCCAAAGTGGCACTAACTTATGGGGACAGGCATACATGACCCAGCAACGAACGTGTCGGTCATCAGCGAGTGAATTCGGGCTGTAGCAACTGGGCTAGCAGGACTCTGGGAATCCGGGCTGTAGCAGGCTAACAGGACTCCGAAAGACACCGCGTGACGTTTCCCCGAAGGGACAGACACAGGATCGAGGAAGGACACATGCCGGCTAGTCTAAGTGTTCCGGAGCAGTAGTGCTGGGCTAGCAGGACTCCGGTGAACCGGGCTGTAGCGGACTACTATGGCTCATGGAAGCACAAGACTACATTTCCCCATAAGAGAGGCTACCAAGGATAAACAACTAGGTTGTCGGATCCCACACATACCAAGCATTTCAATCATACACACAATATGCTGGATATGGGCAAATACAACATGGCATCACAACAAGACACTACGACTCAGAGTATTTATTCATTAGGCTCCGAGGAGCCAAGTATTACAAACATGGATCTCATGACCCAACATTCAGAGCATACAAGTCAAAACACATGCGGAAGCTTAACATGTCTGAGTACAGACATTTATAAATGAAAGGGCTGAGAAGACTGACTATCTACCGGATCCTGCCGAGGGCACAAGATCGTAGTTGAGGTAACAAGCTAAACGTCGAAGTCCACGTGGAACTACTAGTGAGACTGGAGTCTCTATGCAAAACATAAAATAGGCAAACGTGAGTACAAATGTACCCAGCAAGACTTACATCAGAACTATCTACAAATGCATCGGTATCAACAAAGAGGGTGGTGGAGTTTAACTGCAGCAAGCCAGCTTTGACTCAGAGGCTATCCTGAACTACGAATGCTGGTAACTCTTTTGAGGTGGCGCACACGAGTCCACATATTCACCATATCAATACACCACTATGGATCCGCTCCCGTCTCCCTACGAGAACGCCATCCATAGCACTCACGCTTATCTTGCCAGTTTTAGAGTATCCACTTTCACTTGTCTATGAACTGTACAGGCAACCCAGAAGTCCTTTACCGCGGACACGGCTATTCGAATAGATCATATTAACCCTGCAGGGGTGTACTTCTTCACACATGTTTCCACCACTTAGCATCTGCACACGACATGTGCTCGGCAGACTTCAAGCGAAAGCCGACGTGGGTGTAGACCACGACCTAACTAACCACACAAGTCTTTAGTCCAGGTTTATCGCCTATTCGGGTTCCATCCGCGAGGAGATCCGGCCGGGGTTTCACTCACAGCCCCAAACGATGTGTGCAGGGTTCCCGAGACACCAAACGGGCGCTCGGTACACCGGCCACGGTGTATCTACCGCAACATAGCCCACCCCTAGGGTCAGCGCTACGCACGGCCTCCAACACATAACCTACAAACACCAGAAACTAGTTGCAACTCCTGGACAGAGGACAGGGGCGGTTAATAAGTCGAGCGGGGTCATATTTCAGGGCCCAACGTGTGGTAGTAACTGTTCATGGATCACAAACACAGAACTCAGTTCCTGAGGACGGTTTCAATGAGACAACCCACCATGTACTCCTACATGGCCTCTCACCGCTACCTTTACCAAATCGTGTTCACACACAGTAGGACATGTTCATCACCATTCCAACTCATTCCCGATGAATCAGACCCGACTCAACTCTAAGCAGTAGCAGGCATAACAAACAGGCATGAATGAGTAGGCACATCAGGGCTCAAACAACTCCTACTCATGCTAGTGGGTTTCATCTATTTACTGTGGCCATGACAGGTCATGCAGAGGAAAAGGGGTTCAGCTACCGCAGCATGTAACAGTTGAATCGATGTTGTCCTAATGTAGTACAAGAGAGCAGGAGCGAGAGAGTGGGATTGTATCGGAATGAACAAGGGGGTTTTGCTTGCCTGGCACTTCTGAAGATAATATAGCTCTTCATCGGTGTCATCGATCTCATCGTCGGAACGTCGTCTACTGAGAGGGGACAATTACCGGCAAACACAAGAGGAACCACAATCAATGCAATGCACATTTATATGAATGATATGTCATATTGAGGTACTGAATTGACCTAGTGCAACAGTTAGTCATATTCATTGAAGCGGAATTCAAACCTATAGCAAATTCCAACTCCAAAATTAATTACTATTCATTCCATAATCACGAATTGTCCTATTCAGTGAGGTTAACTTGTTCAAACATGCATTAAAATGCCATAATCAGATTCCTTGGATTTTTCTGGTCATTTTTCATATATAAATTATTTCATTCTGAGCTATAGTTTATTTTCTATGAATTTTAGAAGTTTTGGACATTTTCTGGAATTTCCTGAATTAATAAAAACCAGAAAATGATTTACTGCGTCAGCATGACGTCGGTGTGACGTCAGCAGGTCAACGGAGACAGTCCAGGTCAAACCTGACCAGTGGGTCCCACTGGTCAGTCTCACAGTGCTGGCTCGTGTCACAGACAGGTGGGACCTGTCAACGGCCACGTCAGCAGGGTCAACTCTGACGCGTGGGTCCCGCTGGGTTAATCTAAACTAAACAGGAAATAAAACCCGGGGTTAATTAGGCAGTGGGGCCCGTTTGTAAGTGGCTCTAGGGTTAATTAGCGATGTCATTAGCTGCTAATGATGGGGCCACGTCGACCTCGCCGGAGTTCAGCCGGCGGCGACCACAGAACACGGCGGGGCGCGCCGGATTTGTGCTAGAGGCGTCGGCTTAGCGCGCTGAGGGCACCAGGGCATAGCCCTTGCTTGCCCGCATCTAGGGGAGGTGACGGGAGGACGCGGGGTGGCCTGAGCTCGCGGAGGCGGCCGGAGTTCGGTGGCGTGCGGGTTTGACGCTACGGGGCACGGCAGGGGCTGCAGGCGGGTGCGTTCGGCTCCTGGGGCTGCAACGAACACGCTGATGAGCTCGGACGCGGGTGGCAGCAGCTGTGGCCACGGTGGCGCTATGGACGGCGGCAGCGAGCTCTCGGGCGCGGCAGCGCTAGCGCTAGAGGGCGAGTTAGACTGCGGGGAGAGAGGCGAAAGGCGCAGGTGCTCACGGCGGTTCTTCTGGTGCAGCTGGGTGGCTCAGGGAAGCGCTGGCGACGACGAACGGCCGATGGCGATCTCGGCGACCCGAGGAGGAAGAAGACGGTGGTGACGGCGAGGCAGGGCGCCCGGCGACGTGTAGCTGGATGGGGACGAAGAAGAGATCGTGGCGGAGCTCTGGAGCACGTCGAGCGGCCGAGGGGGAGGCTCTGGGTGCGGCAATGGCGAGCGGTGGCGACGAGCTCCGCTCGGGCTGCGCGGGAGAGAGAGCAGAGGAGGGGGGGAGAGGTCCAGGGAGAGTGAGAGAGATCCAGGGGGTCGGGGCGATGTACGTGGCGTCGTCAGCCACGTCGGGGAGGAGCCAGGCAGGCAGGGAGGGAGGAGGTGGCTGTACGGCGGTGCGTGCGCGTCGGGCACGCGCCCGTCCTCCTGGCAAGGAGGAAGAAGACAGGAGGAGGTGGCCAGGTGGGCTGGGCCGCCAGCTGGGCTGCACAGGACCTGGGCCAGCCAGGTAAGGCCAGGTAACTCTCTCTCTCTCTCTCTTTTATTTCTGTTTTCTAATTCTTCTGTAGCTTTAGGGCTTTATTAAAAATACCTAGACATTCTAAAAAATCATGAAACTACTCATGGCTACTGTTTAGAGAATATCCAACAGTAAACATTTTAGTTTATGATTATTTGGACATCTAAAATATTTAATAGCATTTAAATGTCCAAATGCAAATAACATAAGATTTAATTCAGTGACCCAATGATGTCCTAGAAAATTGTGCACCGTTTTTTTCAGAGGTTCTAGACCAAGGCAAAGATGATGAACATTTTAGAAGGGCATTTCAGGTTCATTGAAAAGGATTTTAGTAAACCCTAGTTGGTTTAAGTGGTGCTGGGGGTTTCTGTCATCCCCATTTCAAGTTTCTGGAAAAGTTTAAACATGATGCAACACCCTACTGCATGAACTAGCTAGGGTGTGACAACATACTACTGTATGAAGCTAGCAGCATGAAAACATCATGTACTCCCTCTGTTAACTAATATAAGAGCGTTTAGATCACTAAAATAGTGATCTAAACGCTCTTATATTAGTTTACAGAGGGAGTACCAATTAACCCCAATAGAGTTGTACGTTGTTTTTTGATTAGTACAATGCAACATTTTTTATTTGTACACACTTATTACAGTTTGATTGGGGTTTTGCTCATTTATACAGTATGTACTACTCCAGCTTCAGAACTGGACACCCAAGTTAATTACCTCCCTCCTTAACATGGACAAATCCCAGAGCAACCTGCACCGAATGAGAAAACAACAGACAGCTAGAGTATCCAGCCAGCCAAGAACACATTAGACTGGAGAAGATCAACACACTGGACTGCGGCATTACTAATTACTGAAGAAAATGGTGGTCTGCAAAATATTGAGAGAGAGGGACAAGGAATTTGAGTTATCTCGTCGCTAGGCTGCGAGACGACCTCCATCATGGAGGTACTAGGGTTGGAGCGCATCGACAGCGAACGGTTGGGCTCCGACAGGGGACAGGATGGAGGAGTTTCTCTTGCAGTAAACGTGCAAAACACACAAACTTTATAACCAATAGGTTACAATTCATATAGAACTTGTAGTTACCTATCTTGAACTTTAATTCCCAGCCACTTTTAACTGCAGTACCCTTCAAACCGTTGCAATCCACTGCCGTAAGATAAGGATGGGTTAGTTCCCCGTGGTGGCACTACCAGAAGCAAAAGGTGTGCAGAATCGAAATCAGCTCATGAGAGAAGTAGCAGCAACAACAATCACATAGGAGAGAAGAGCAGCACCAGTATAATTTGCGTGTGAGAGAGACTAGCAGGGGCACCTCAGCTCGACTGATCCATCTGCGACTAAGTCCGCCGTTATGCCTTCTTCTCCGCCTCAAACCACGTCGCCTCTGTCCACACATCTGTGGCCTGAAGTTAACCACCAAGTTAGATGATAGAAAAAATTAGGCCACATAAAAAATCTCCTTATATGCATTAAAACGAACACGTATGGGGCACAGTCGTAAACACAACCCCATCTATGTAGAACATGAAATTTCCCCAATGTTTTTTTCAGATCATGGAGCTTCAAGACAAGCCAGATGTATGTGTTAAAAATCAAAATGGCTAATGCTATGCTACTGACGAAGCTGCACCTTAGGTTGGACTACTCACGGGACGGTGGCGGGACACGGGGTTGCAAAAGCTGGAGAGGTCGAACAGGGATGCCGGATGCAGTTGGACTACGTGGCTGCGTGGACGAGAGGTTGTGCTGTAGGTGGGGAAGCCAGCGTGGTGTGGGAGGTTGTGCTGCAGGTGGGCGTCGCCTTGCTGTCGGCATGGGTGGCATGCACGGCGGAAGCTAGCGGCATTGGATCGGGTGCGGCCGCTGGAGCAAGATTGTAGCGGGGGCACGGCAGGAGGTCAGCAGAGGGGTCGCGGGAGGAGGTGGTCGATCCCGCCAGCCCGGCGGACTGAATCAAGGTGGTGGCCGTCGGCGCGCGGAGTCCGGGAGAAGTTGGTGGTGGCCGGAGGCGCGAGGCGTGGGGGGAGGATGGTGGCGGCGGTTGGCGCGCGGCGTCCGGGGGAGGTTGGTGGTGGCCAGCGGCGTGATGCCTCAGGGGGAAGTTGGTGGTGGTCGTCGGCGCGTGGTGTCGTGGGGAGGCTGGCGGTGGCCTCAGGCGACGGCGGCAGGAGCAGGTGCCGGGATGTACGGCGGTGCGCGACGGCGGGATGCGCGGTGGCGCGCGGGGGCCGGGAAGGCCAGGAAGTTGGGGATGGGCCGGTCATCATGTGTTGATGGGTCGGTTGTTTGTTTTGTTTTTTCATTCGGGAACAGTTCGGGAACATCCATCAAGCCCTATATAGGACGATCGTTATCAGAATAACTATTCTGATCCCAGGATCAGAATAGTGCTACTCTCTCTCTCTCTCTCTCTCTCTCTATATATATATATATATATATATATATTGCTAATTTACAAGAATCTAATGAACCGCACGCTCACAAAAGAGCAACATTGTGCACCTGATGTTGACCCAGCACGTACAGCAGTCATCGTCCATCAGCGTGTCGATCATGGGCTCAGTGGGAGCGGAGGCCGCCAAGTCGATGACCTACACACCTTGATTGGTCAAGGCTGGGGCAGACTCGACATCGGGAATCACCGGTACTGCCTCGGGCGCAGCGCTCAACCGGGCTACCACGACCGCCGGGTCTGCCCCGGCGACGTCCGGCGAGACGACGTTGGCTCTCACCAGGGCTGCCGTGACGGCCCCCAGGCATGCCCTGGCGATGTCCAGCGTTGCGCCCTCCTCCATTTGCGACATAAGCCTACGCCTCGTGCGGCGTCCGCCACTGCCGCAGTTGTCCTTGCGTCGTCGAGGTCCCTTCTCCGCCGCCCGCACCATCCGCCGCACTATGCGCCGAGCCAGCAGTATCGCCCGCTTGCGATTCCTGTCTGCTTTTTGGACGAGCCTAGCTAACCTGGTGGCTTGCTCGTACCGCGTTTCCTGCTTCCTCTGGCTGTCATCGGGAGAGGCAGCGGCATGGACGTCGACCGCCAAGCTGACCATCGTGCCTTCAGCCTCGATTCCACTGTCGCGGGACTCCATCCTGTCCTCGGTCGTTGGGGGTATGCCGGTATGTGTGGGTAACTAGCTAGCAACTGGATCAATAGCGAGTCGCCGCCGGCGGCCATTGCTGTGGCTATTTATAGCTAGCAGCTAGCTAGGGGTTTGGGGATTTTACAATTCACCCATGTGGAGCGCGGGAAGCATTCGCTGGAGCGCGGGAAGACTATGTGGAGCACACAACCTGAATACCGTATGCGGTGTCACGTGTTACCTATCACACATGTGTTAACATAAGGAAACGTATGTGTAACTTACTAATCATCGCACATGAGTACTCGCAGACGCATCGTGTGCGATACTCCTAGCCACCGCAAGCAACTAGTTTGCATTTTTCAAAGTTTTTTGTACACACAGAATCGTACACGAATTAACTGTAGTAATCGTCTGTGTTATAATTTCTCATCGCAAACAGTTCATCTGAGTAGATTGTTTGCCACTATCACACACATCTTGTTTACACGAATCGCTTGTGTTCTTTTGGCTCATCGCAAACAGTTTATCTATGTGAATTGTATGCCGCATATCACACACATTTTGTTAAGTTGAACCGTTTCTGTTGTGTTCCCTAATCAAAAATAGTTCATCCGAGTGAACCGTATGTCGTATATCACACACACCTTGATCTGGCTAACCGTTTCTGTTGCATTCCCTAATAGCAAACAGTTCATCGGAGCGAACTGTATGCCGTATATCACACACAACTTGATATGGCTGCCCGTTTCTGTTATCCTGTCTCATCGCAAACAGTTTGTATGGATCAATTGTATGCCCCGCATTGCACACGCAACTAAAATATGAACCGTGTTTGATGTATCCTTCATCGCAAATGTTTTGCATGTTTTTTGATGTTTTTTTTACATCACCATTTGCGATTAATGCATCGCACACAGTTTTGTCAAAGGGAGTCTGACCGTAGTGTCGCATTAGCAGCATCCTGCAGTAGTGTGGGGACACAAGAGATTTCTTGTATTTGATTTCAGGGTTGTTTGAGAGAGACCATCTTCATCCTACGCCTCCCACGGATTGATAAACCTTAGGTCATCCACTTGAGGGGAAGTTGCTACTATCCTACAAAACTCTACGCTTGGAGGCCCAACAAAAGTCTACAAGAATAAGTTGCATAGTAGATATCAAGCTCTTTTCTGGCGCCATTGCCGGGGAGGTGAGTGCTTGACGGTATATCTTCAGATCTTGCAATTGAGTCTTTTAGTTTCTTATTTTATCACTAGTTTGGTTTATAAAATAAAACTACAAAAAATGGAACTGAGGTTGCCTCATATTATTCATATTTATAATGTCTTTCTTGAAAATGATGGATCAGAAAATTGTGCTGAGTTGATAGAAGAAGAATACAATAAAATGTTTGGCATAAAATCCATGAATGATAAGCATGATTGCAATGTTGCTAGTATGAATTCTTTAATATCCATGATGCTAGTGATATGCAAAGCCATAAGCTTGGGGATGCTATGTTTGATGAAGATGATATTTTTAGTCCCCCAAGTTTTGATGTGCAAATTTGTTGTGATGATTGCATGCCTCCTATTAATGATGATTGCAATATTTATGAAAGTGGGTTTGGAAGATTGTCAACTCTAGGAAGTAATGATCCCACTATTTTGGAGGGTGTTGAATCTTATTGTTATAATGATAAAGTGGATTTAGTGAGGTCATGACTTTGTTTAGTGATGAATCCACTATTTTGGAAGAGGTTCCAATTGATTGTGACAAAAAGTTGCTATCTATGATAATTATTGTGATGACATGTATACTCTAAAGAATAATGATAACCTTGAAGCTTGCCATCATGATTTTAATGTTCAATTGGATTATGCCAATCAATTTTCACATGATAGTTTACTTTGTTGAGTTTGCTCCCACTATTATGAATGAGAAGAAATTTGCTTATGTGGAGAGTAATATTTTTTTATGCATGTGGATCATGAAAAGAATGCTTTATGTGATAGTTATATTGTTGAATTCATTCATGATACTACTGAAAATTAAAATGAGAGAGGAACATATGCTTTTACATGTTGCAATAATATCAAGTTTCCTCTCTATGTGCTCAAAATCTTGAAGTTTTACTTGTTTCGCCATCCTATGCTAGTTGATTGTTTTTCCCATAAACTGTTTGAACAAAATACCTATGCATAGGAAGTGGTCTAGGCTTAAATGTGCTAGTCATATGCTTCATGATCCTCCCGTTATGTTTCAATTCTTTACTTTTACGTGAGCATCATTGAAATCATCATGCCTAGCTAAAAAGGCATTAAAGAAAAGCGCTTGTTGGGAGAAAACCCAACACTTATACCTACTATTTTTTGTGTTTACATGATTAAGCTATTGTGGTAATGATGTTTTATAGCTTTTGTTTCAATAATGTGCCAAATAATGCCTTTGGGATAGTGTGGATGATAGTTGACTTAGATTCTATGCAAAAACAGAAACTTTTGCGTGCAGTACTGGAATTCTTCAAATTCACTAGAACATGGAAAAATTCTGAAATTTTTAAACATGATTGATATACAAATTTCCCACGTTGTCCTAATTTGTCAGAATTTTTGAAGTTACATAAGAATACTCATTATTCAGATCATTACAGACTGTTCTGTTTTTGACAGATTCTACTTTCAATGCATAGTTTGCTTGTTTATAGTTTCTATGGCTTATATTGGTCAATATAAATTGTGGAAATAATAGATTAGAGTAGGCACTATGTGAGAAAAATTATGAATCTTGTCTTTACAGTACCAGAGTGAATGATTTGTTTTACTATACTAACGCATCTCACGAAGTTCCGTTAAGTTCTGTGTGATTGAAGTTTTCAAGTTTTGGGTGAGATATCGATATGAGGAGAATAAGGAGTGGAGAGATCCTAAGCTTGGGGATGCCCAAGGCACCCCAAGGTAATATTCAAGGAAGATCCAAGCAACTAAGCTTGGGGATGCCTCGGAAGGCATCCCCTCTTTCGTCTTCAACATTATCGGTAACCTCACTTGGGACTATATTTTTATTCGTCACATGATATGTGTTTTACTTGGAGCATCATTTTATTTTACTTAGATTTTCTTTCTATTATTTAGAATAAAGTTTTGTATCTTTTATTTCAATAAAACTCTCAAGGATAGCCTTTACCATGCTCAGTTTGCAAGTATATGAGTTGTTGTTTCAAAATAGAAAGTTGCACGCTATTGCATGAATTCTCTAGAAAAGTAAGTATGTGATAAAATCTTCAAATTTTTACACAGTAAGCTATGATAAATTTTCTACAGTGTGGTAAATTTTAAGAATTGTTCGAGTTAAATAAGTATGGATCTTGCTTTATCCTTTACAGGTTGTTCTGTTTAGATAGATTGTTGTTATGTTTGCATATGTTTGCTTGTTTAATGATTCTATTTGAGGATAGGAGTGTTAAATATGCAGAGGCATTTAGTATCACTACTGCAGGATGCTGCTAACGAGACACTACAATCAGAGACCCTTCGACGAAACTATGTGCGATGCATTAATTGCAAAGGGTGATGTAAAAAAACCCATCAAAAAAGATGCAAAACGTTTGCGATGGTCGATACATCAAACACGGTTCAGATTTTAGGTGCGTGTGCGATGCGGGGCATACGGTTGATCCATATGAACTGTTTATGATGAGATAGAACAACAGAAATGGGCAGCCAGATCAAGGTGTGTGTGATTTACGGCATACAGTTCACCGTGATAAAATGTTTGTGATGAGGTGGAACAATAGAAACGGGCAGCCAGATGAAGGTGTGTGCAATATACGGCATACAGTTCACTCGGATGAACTATTTGTGATTAGGCAACACAAAAGAAACGGACAGCCCGATGAATGTGTGTGTGATATACGGCATACAGTTCACTCGGATCAACTGTTTGCGTTGAGCCAAGAGAACAGAAACGGTTCAACTTAACAAGATGTGTGTGATACGCGGCAAACAGGTCTGTAATCTGAAATTTGGGAAGACGGATAACAACACAGATGATTCCTGTTAACAAGCCGTGTGTGTTGTGAGCAAATGATTGCTGGTATACAATTGTGAGTGATTGATGAAAACATCACCGACGAGTTCCATTGTTTAGTCTGTGTGCGATGTGATTTGCTCTGTCCGCACAACATCTACGCTCTGTCTACAGAGCATCAACATATATACTTAAAAAGACAGCATTGCATAACCAAATTAAGCATACAATTACATAAGTGACTACACACATAAAATTTCCACACACCAAAGTAAGCAATTACATGCATACTAAACTAGGAGAAACGAGGATCTAATCATCTACTTCTTGTTGCGACAACGCTTTCCATTGCTCTGCTTTCGGCTGGATCCCTGACCGTTTTGGGGAAGGAGGCACTTCCTCATGTCAACGATCCACTTGTACATCTCGTAGCTCGTGTACGCCTCCTTGGCCACGTACACGACGTGAGCTTTGTCGAGTTTCTCCATCCAGGCCAAGTGCCAGGCATGCTTGTCCTTGTTGCAGGAATCCTTCATGTCTCTCTAGTAGGGGTCAATGATGGCCTGGGCGAGGTGAACCAGTGAGTCCTTCTCATGCTCGTTGCTACCCTAGATCTTGTATTGGCCTTGGATGTCGACAAGGTTCTGGCAGGCGATGCCTGAATTCTTAAGCACCTTTACATCGTTGGTGATGTCCACGGTAGCGAACATGTAGTGGGGACTGTTGACAAACCTGGAGAAACGCTCGCAAGGCCTTGTGGCCAGGCAGTAGTGGTAGATAAGGACGTGATTGCGCACGCACATCTAGGTGATGGCGACCTTGGGACGAGACCCGGCATGAGCGCGGGTGTACTCGAGGTCGAACCCGACCACCTTGTACTTCTCCTCAGCAAGCAACAGCTCCATGATGTTGATGTTGGCTTGAACTATGTCGGTATTTCCCCAAAGAGGAAGGGATGATGCAGCACATCAACGGTAGGTATTCCCCTCAGTGATGAGACCAAGGTTATCAAACCAGTAGGAGAACCAAGCAACACAACGTAAACAACACCTGCACACAAAGAACAAATACTTGCAACCCGATGTGTTAAAGGGGTTGTCAATCCCTTTCGGGTAACGGCGCCAGAAATTGGCACGTGGCCGGAGATAAATTGTAGTAGATTGGATAAATAGATCACGAATAAAATAAAGTGAAGCAAAATATTTTTGGGTTTTTAGAAATATAGATCTAAAAATAAAAGTGGCAAATAAATAAGAAGGCAAATAGCAAAATAGATCTGAGAATATATGATGAGAAAATAGACCCGGGGGCCGTAGATTTCACTAGTGGCTTCTCTCGAGAAAAATAGCATACGGTGGGTAAACAAATTACTGTTGGGCAATTGATAGAACTTCAAATAATTATGACGATATCCAGGCAATGATCATTATATAGGCATCACGTCGAGGATTAGTAGACCGACTCCTGCCTGCATCTACTACTATTACTCCACACATCGACCGCTATCTAGCATGCATCTAGTGTATTAAGTTCATGGAGAAATGGAGTAATGCAATAAGAACGATGACATGATGTAGACAAGATCTATTTATGTAGAAATAGACCCCATCTTGTTATCCTTAATAGCAACGATACATACGTGTCGGTTCCCCTTCTGTCTCTGGGATCAAGCACCGTAAGATCGAACCCATCACAAAGCACCTCTTCCCATGGCAAGAAAAATCGATCTAGTTGGCCTAACTAAACCAAAGATTCAAAGAAGAAATACGAGGCTATAAGCAATCATGCATATAAGAGTTCAAAAGACTCAAATAACTTTCATGGATAAAAACATAGATCTGATCATAAACTCAAAGTTCATCGGATCCCAACAAACACACCGCAAAAAAGAGTTACATCAAATAGATCTCCAAGAGACCATTGTATTGAGAATCAATAGAGAGAGATGAAGCCATCTAGCTACTGCCTACGGACCCGTAGGTCTACAATGAACTACTCACGCATCATCGGAGAGGCACCAATGAGGATGATGAACCCCTCTGTGATGGTGTCTAGATTGGATCTGTGGTTTCTGGAACTTGCGGCGGCTGGAATTGATTTTCGTCGACTCCCCTAGGGTTTTTGGAATATTGGGGTATTTATAGAGTAAAGAGGTGGTGCGGGAGGCCACCGAGGTGGGCACAACCCACCAGGGCGCGCCTGGGCCGCCAGGCGCGCCCAGGTGGGTTGTGCCCCCCTCGGGGCACCCCTCTGGTACTTCTATGGCCCATCCTGTGTCTTCTGGCCCAGAAAAATTCTCCAAAAAGTTTTGCTGCGTTTGGAATCCGTTTGGTACTGATTTTCTGCGAAGTAAAAAACAAGCAAAAAACAGCAAGTGGCACTGGGCACTATGTCAATAGGTTAGTCCCAAAAAATGATATAAAGTTGCTATAAAATGATTGTAAAACATCCAAGAATGATAATATAACAGCATGGAACAATAAAAAATTATAGATACATTGGAGACGTATCAGCATCCCCAAGCTTAATTCCTGCTCGTCCTCGAGTAGGTAAATGATAAAAACAGAATTTTTGATGTGGAATGCTACCTAACTTGTTCATCACATATTCTTTTCTTTGTAGCATGGACATTTGGACTTTTATATGATTCAAAGCAATAGTCTAGTTTTGACATGAAGATTTCAATGCTCAAGCATATCAACAAGCAACCATGTCTTTCAAAATATCAACACTAAAGCAAGTTATCCCTAGCCCATTATGCTCAATCATTGATCCATTCATGAAACACACTCGCATATTAGCTACACCCAATGCTCAAGTACGATCATAGTGCCCCTTAGTTGGTGCTTTATAAGAGAAGATGGAGACTCAAGTAAAAATAAAAAATTGCATAAAGTAAATAGAAAGGCCCTTCACAGAGGGAAGTATGGATTTGTAGAGGTGCCAGAGCTCAAAGCGAAAAAGATAGAGATAAAACATTTTGGGTGGCATGCTTTTCCTGTCAACGAAAATGATTGAGTAGTTCCCAATACTTTCCATGCTGGATATATCATAGGCGGTTCCCAAACAGAAAGTAAAGTTTATTCCTTTTTCCACCATACTTTCACATTCCACGGCTAACCGAACCCACGGGTGCCGTCCATAGCAACACTTTCCAAGGAATTTATTATTTGACAACATAAAGTAAATTCATTTTTCATTTCGGGACTGGGCATCCCTAATACCTTTGCCATACTCTTGTGCAATGACAAGTGAATAAACACTCATCTTGAGAATAACACTTCTAGCATGGAAAAATATCAGCCACCCCCTACCGTTTCATGAGCGGTATGAGCACACAAAAAGGAAATTTATTTTGAAGATTAGAGATGGCACATACAAATTTACTTAGAACGGCAAAAGAATACCGCATATAGGTAGGTATAGTGGACTCATATGGCAAACTGGTTTAAGGATTTTGGATGCACAAGTAGTGATCATACTTAGTGCAAATGAAGGCTAGCAAAAGATTGAGAAGCATCCAACCAAGAAACAGAAAATATCATAAGCGAGCATTAAGCATAACTAACACTGAATAATGCACCACAAGTAGGATGTAATTTCATTGCATAACTATTGACTTTCGTGCTTGCATAGGGAATCACAAACCTTAACATCAATATTCTTACTAAACCATAATTACTCATCAACATGACTCACATATTATATCATCATATCGCAAAACTATTACAAAGAATCAAGTTTATTTTGTCCAATGATCTTCATGAAAGTTTTTATTATATCCCCCTTGGATATCTATCACTTTGGGACTAATTTCATATGTTGCTTTTGAAAGCTCAAACAAATCTAAGTGAAGAACATGAGCATAAAGATTTCATCTCTCAAAATAGTATAAGTGAAGCATGAGAGAATTTCTTCAAAATTACTAACTCTCAAATAAATCTAACTGAAGCATGAGAGCATTTCTTCAAAAATATTAAAGCACACCGTGCTCAAAAAGATATAAGTGAAGCACTAGAGCAATTCCATAGCTCGAAAAGATTTAAGTGAAGCATAGAGAGCAATTCTAACAAATCATAGAATAATTTTGGCTCTCTCAAATAGGTGTGTCCAGCAAGGATAGATGACACAAAATAAAAAGCAAAACAAGTAAAGGCTCATATCATAAAAGACGCTCCAAGCAAAACTCATGATATGTGACGAATAAAAACATAGCTCCAAGTAAAATACTGATGGTCGTTAGAAGAAAGAGGGGATGCCACTCGGGCATCCCCAAGCTTAGTTGCTTGCTTCTCTTTTAGATAATAGCTTGGGATGCCATGGGAATCCCCAAGATTAGGCTCTTCTTACTCCTTATTCCTTCATCCATCATGATCTCACCCAAAACTTGAAAACTTCAATCACACAAAACTCAACAAAACCTTCGTGAGATCCGTTAGTATAACAAAGCAAATCACTACTCTAAGTACTGTTGCAAACCCATTCATATTTTATTTTTGCATTATATCTACTGTATTCCAACTTTTCCATAGCTTATACCCTCCAATACAAACCATAGATTCATCGAAATAAGCACACAACGCAAAGAAAACAGAATCTGTCCAAAACAGAACAGTCTGTAGCAATCTGAAAACTTCAAATACTTCTGTAACTCCAAAACTTCTGAAAAATTAGGACAATGTAGGAAATTTGTATATCAATCTTGTGTCCAAAATTCAGAATTTTTTGTCACTTATGTGAATTTTAAAAATTGTTTTACAGGACGCAAAAGTTTCTGTTTTTCAACAAGATCAAATCAACTATCACCCAACATGATCCCAAAGGTTTTTGCTTGGCACAAACACTAATTAAAACATAAAAAACACAATCATAACAGTAGCATAATTGTGCAAACACCCAAGAACAGAAAGAAAAAGGCAAAAATAAATTTTATTAATTGGGTTGCCTCCCAACAAGCGCTATCGTTTTATGCCCCTAGCTAGGCATAATGCAAAGATCTAAGTGTTGTCATCTTTATTTCTAGATCCATAGGATGCCCTCATGATTGATTCATATGGTGGCTTAATTTTTGTTCTAGGAAAGTGTTCCATACCCTTCCTTAGTGGAAATTGAAATTTAATATTGCCTTCTTTCATATCAGTCACGACACCAATAGTACGCAAAAACAGTCTACCAAGAATAATTGGACAAGACGGATTGCAATCAATATCAAGAACAGTAAAATCTATGGGCACATAATTCCTATTTTCAAGAATAAGAACATCATTAATTCTTCCCATAGGCTTTTTAATAGTGGAATCCGCCAAGTGTAAATTTAAAGAACACTCTTCAATGTCGGTAAGACCAAGCACATCACATAAAGACTTCAGAATTGTGGAAACACTAGCACCCAAATCACATAAAACAAAACACTCATAATTTTTAATCTTGACTTTGATGGTAGGTTCCCATTCATCCTGTAATTTTCTAGGAATTGAGATCTCTAATTCCAATTTTTCTTCCAAAGCTTTCATCATAGCATCAACGATATGTTTAGTAAAAGCTTTATTTTGTTCATAAGCATGGGGTGAATTTATAATGGATTGCAACCAAGAAATGCAATCAATCAAAGAGAAATTATCATAATTAAAGTCTTTGTAACCCAAAAGAGTGGGCACATCGCTAGTTAAAGTTTTGACCTCTCTAGACCCACTTTTATCAATTTTCTCAACAAGATTTTCACCCTCCGAATTATCGGGATGCCTTCTAGCTAAAGTTGACTCTTATTTAGTCCCTTTATCATAAATTTTAGTTTTGCTAAACAAGGAATCAATGGAAGAAACACCAATCACTTTAAGATCTTCATCATTTTAATGAAAGCAATCACTAGAAAACGCTTTTTCTAAAAATTCTCTTTTAGCTCTAAGCATAGTGGTTCTTTTCTTACTTTTATCCATAGAAACATATAAAGCTTTAATTGATTCTTCAACCTTAGGAACAAAAAAATTCATCTTGAGATTTTCTACATCATGAGAAATTCTATGAATGCTTCTAGACATATCATCAATCTTACTCAACTTTTCTTCTATCGTATTGTTGAAAACTTTTTGAGTATTGATAAATTATTTAATATTATTCTCAAGATCAGAGGTGTTCCTATTATTATTATAAGAAGGATTACCATAGGAATTACCATAATTATTAGAGGAATTTCTAGGAAAAGGCCTAGGATTAAAATTACCTCTATAAGCATTGTTATTGAAATTGTTTCGCGAGACAAAATTCACATCTACGGCATCACTATTTTGCTCAATCAAAGTAGACAAAGGCACATCATTAAGATCGATAGGAGCACTTTTATTAGCAACCAACTTCATAAGAGCATCAACTTTTTCACTCAAAGTAGAAATTTTTTCAACCGATTAACCTTTTTACTAGTAGGTGCTCTTTCGGTATGCCATTGTGAATAATTTGCCATAATATTATCAAGCAATTTAGTAGCTTCACCCAAAGTAATTTCCATAAAAGTACCACCCGCGATGGAATCTATAAGATTTCTAGAGACAAAATTCAATCCCGCATAAAATTTTTGTATGATCACCCAAAGATTTAAACCATGAGTAGGACAGTTTCTTAGCATCAATTTCATTCTTCCCCAAGATTGCGCAACATGTTCATGCTCAAGTTGCTTAATATTCAAGATTTGTGTTCTAAGGGAAATAATTTTCGCGGGCGGAAAATACTTAGTAATAAAAGCGTCTTTGCACTTATCCCAAGAATCGATACTATTGCGAGGCAAAGAAGAAAACCAAATTTTTGCACGATCTCGCAAAGAAAACGGGAATAATTTCAAATTCATAATATCATTATCCACAACTTTTTTCTTTGGCATATCGCATAATTCCACGAATGTGTTAAGATGGAACGCGGCATCCTCACTAGGAGTACCGGAAAATTGATCTTTCATAACAAGATTCAACAAAGCAGCATTAATATCACAAGACTATGCACTAGTGGCGGGAGGAGCAATCGGAGTGCTAATAAAATCACTGTTGTTGGTATTGGAGAAATCACACAACTTCGTGTTCTCTTGAGTCATCGTGACTATGCAACAAGATTGCACTCAAAACAGATCTGACGAGAAAACGGCGAACGAAAAAGAGGGCGAATAAAACAGAAAAATTTTGTGAAGTGGGGAGATGAAATCGAGAGGCAAATGGCAAATAATGTAAATTGCAAGGAGATGAGATTTGTGATTAGGAACCTAGTAGATGTTGATGATGTCTCCCCGACAAAGGCGCCAGAAATTAGCACGTGGCCGGGAGACTCTCTTGACTTGATCCTCCCCGGCAACGGCGCCAGAAATTCCTTTTGATGTTGGCTTGAACTACGTCGGTATTTCCCCAAAGAGGAAGGGATGATGCAGCACAACAACGGTAGGTATTTCCCTCAGTGATGAGACCAAGGTTATCGAACCAGTAGGAGAAACAAGCAACACAACGTAAACAACACCTGCACACAAAGAACAAATACTTGCAACCCGACGTGTTAAAGGGGTTGTCAATACCTTTAGGGTAACGGCGCCAGAAATTGGCACGTGGCCGGAGATAAATTGTAGTACATTGGATAAATAGATCGCGAATAAAATAAAGTGAAGCAAAATATTTTTGGGTTTTTAGAAATATAGATCTGAAAATAAAAGTGGCAAATAAATAAAAAGGCAAATAGCAAAATAGATCTGAGAATATATGATGAGAAAATAGACCCGGGGGCCGTAGATTTCACTAGTGGCTTCTCTCGAGAAAAATAGCATACGGTGGGTAAACAAATTACTGTTGGGCAATTGATAGAACTTCAAATAATTATGACGATATCCAGGCAATGATCATTATATAGGCATCACGTCCAAGATTAGTATACCGACTCCTGCCTGCATCTACTACTATTACTCCACACATCGACCGCTATCCAGCATGCATCTAGTGTATTAAGTTCATGGAGAAACGGAGTAATGCAATAAGAATGATGACATGATGTAGACAAGATCTATTTATGTAGAAATAGACCCCATCTTGTTATCCTTAAATAGCAACGATACATATGTGTCGGTTCCCCTTCTGTCACTGGGATCAAGCACCGTAAGATCGAACCCATCACAAAGCACCTCTTCCCATGGCAAGAAAAATCGATCTAGTTGGCCTAACTAAACCAAATATTCGAAGAAGAAATACGAGGCTATAAGCAATCATGCATATAAGAGATCAAAAGACTCAAATAACTTTCATGGATAAAAACATAGATCTGATCATAAACTCAAAGTTCATCGGATCCCAACAAACACACCGCATCCAACCTTTTGTGATAGTCATGGTAGAGCTCGTGGGTGTTGATGAGGTCGAGAGGGGTGGAGTGCCATAGGGGGCGCCACCGCCGGGAATGGACGGTTGTCTGCGCCCCATATTTGATTGGGAGGAGGGAGATGATGACTATCAACATATCATCGGGGAGGCTGCTGATGAAGTCTAGGCCTGCTGGAGTCGCTTGTGGTTCTTGCTCGACCCACCTTCGCTTGTTGGCAGCCCCGTTCTCCACCTCCGAAGTCTCCTCATCAACGATGCTTTTCTAATAGAAGTGGGAGTACAGGGAATATTTAGTTAAAACAGGGTAAAAGAAAAGTTTATTGGTAACTAGAAGTTAGTAGGTAGGAATAGAGTAAGAAAATGGAATAACAATTGGTTGCTAAAATACTACACAATTCCTTTGATATTGCTGGGTAAGTGAACATGCACATACTTGAAAAGAACACTTACTTCGAACAAAGTTTGGACAGATGATATCGTCGGGGAAGTTAGCATATATCTCATGACCAGGCTCTTTTATGTGCAGTGCAATTTTAGTGCCAGCTTTCAGTACATAAAACTTAGAAATTTCTGTCCAAAGGCCCCTGCCAAAATAGGAGTCACCACGTTCATCAAGTCTTACAGTAGCAACAATTGTAAATCCATGGTTTGTGTTCAGTATGACGTCCCTGCAGTCTTGATTTATGTAAAGGGAAAGATTGTGTACTACAGATGTTGTTGCATAGCAAGGGATGTGCTGCAGAAAATGTTAGGATTGTTAAAGAATATGGTAAAATGCAAATGTGGGCGAAATTGAAAGAACAGTACAGTAGTTGAAATCAAAGGAAAAAAACTATAATTAAACAGATAGGCTAACCATGATGTCATGGAAATATGAGAGTAATCGAAAGAACAATACATCATGAATTTGCCTAATATAGAAAGAAGAGGAAAAAAATCCCCTTTGACGTATATGTTGCATGTGGCACCTTTTATCCAGATGTAGCAATATATAGTATATGTTCAGGAAAGTAGGCCATGCCAACCGATTTAGGGTGAGATTGAACATACCGTGCGCATCCTGAGGTCATCTGGTACGGTGAGATGGAACTCCGTGTATGTCTGGCTGAGGCCGCAAAGTCCTGATGTGTTCGCGCACTGTAGGCTCTATGAATGAAAGAAAACCCTCAAATCAGCTCGAATAAAAATGAATTCATGGCGCTTTCGGCCGGGTGAGTAAAGCAGGAAGATGAACTGGGATAAGAGATGAGATAATATCTCAGTAAATTAGTTACCTTGTTGTCCATGAGAAAAAACCCTCAATACCGCGGATTCCCCAATCGGGCGGAGCTGGGTCCACCACGAGCAGCGTCGAGAAAGTCAATGGCGACAGGCGGCGGCAAGTGGAAGTGGCGAAATGCGGTGGGGTTTGCCGACAGCCTGGTGGCGGCGACAGGCGGCGAGCTAAGTGGGTGCCGCGGTGATAGGCGGTGCCATGCAGAGTCGCGGAGGAGCTTGTGCAGGTATGAATGGAGACCGGAGGGGGTGGCGGGCGGGGTGAGGGTTTTTGTGACGTGGGGATAGTGAGGGTTTTCTTTTTTCTTTTTTGAATTGGGTGGTGAGGGTTTTCTGTCCCACAAAGAGTTTCAAAGGCAATGGCTTGCTAGAGCCAACCGTGTGTGATTGACGTAACTGTGAAAATGAAAGTCATTCCACACGGTTCCAATTTGGGAACCGTGTGTAATTGACGTACTTCCTCCGTCCTGGTTTGTTGGTCCCCTTTGTAATTTGTGCCAAATTTTGACCCAAGATTTAACTAACAAATGTTTATGCATGTCACCAAAAAATTATATCATTGAACACTATGTTCAAATACGAATCCAACGATATAATTTTTGCTGACATGCACTAACATTTTGTCAGTTAAATCTTTGGTCAAAATTTAACACAAATTACAAAGGGGACCAACAAACCAGGACGGAGGTAGATTCCATCAACCGAACTGATTGCATCCATATCCCACATTTAGACATAAGTAAACATAGATTAAACATACTCAGGCATAGATAATAAATGAACACAAGCATAGTTCAACCATATATAGTTCAACCGTCATTAAGCATACTCAAGCACATTTATAATTAAGACACTACATAGCCATACATAGTTCAATCTCATCTGCCGGCATGATCGTGAAGCTTCTCCAGGTACTCCGCGTACGCGGCGTGCGCCACCCTGCGAGAATACTTCTGCCTGAAGGAGCCAACGGCTCGTCCTCTTGCATGCGCCAGGACACTTTCATACGCGTCATGAAGCTTTTGGTTGCAAAATGGGCATCGAAAGCCACCGTCCCAGGTCCTAATGCGCTTGTTATGAATTCCCGCATAAAGCTCCCTGAGGATTTGCCTCTTGTACCTCCTCTCGGCATCTTCATCCTCGCTGTCGACATCGTCAGATAGTACCTATACATATAGTAATAAAAAGTGGCATCAAATTTGGAATACAAACTGATCTCTAGCGAACATTTGGCAGTTGCCAAAATTTGGCATCAAATCAATTTTTACATGCCGAAAAGTAGGATTAGGAATTTCTAGATTTTATGGCTATTTTTTAGATATATCCAAAGATTATGGTTCGATTTTTAAGCACAATCGTCTATGTACAGACCAATCTTGAAAAAAAAATGGCACAAACAGATATTTAGGTCATTCAAAAATCAATTGTCAAGCCCTGGCTAGGAATTATTAGCACGAAACACTAACCCTAGTCAGATTATTAGCAGAAATCATTTGTATAGATGAAAAAACTAATCACTTGTCATTTCTACCATTCAAACAATCAATACACTACACAGATCTAACGAAACTTACTCAGATTTCATGGATTGAGAGAACATAACCATAGGATTTCTATTTCAAAAAGGGGGAGGCGGGAGTAACCAGAGAAACCCAAGGATATATTTGACACATAAATGAGTATAGATGACTAACCAGTTGTCCATCGTCGTCGGAGTCGTCGCCAGAGTGGTCGTCGGAGTCGTCGCCGGAGTCGTCACCGGGGTCGTCGCCGGAGTCGGTGTGGACCTCCGGCTCTGGCTGTGGAGGCACGACACCGTCGACGATGTCAAGGTGCACCGAGACCTCGGCGGCAGCGACAGCAACCTTTGTCTCCATCTTCACACCGTGCTCCGGTGCTTCTGCAGCGCCGGCGTCGGCACTCCCTCCGATGGGGCACTTCAGCGGCATCCTCATACACAGACGGCAGTGAGGACTGAGAGTGGCGTCGAGAATGCAGGCGGAGAGAGAGGATTGTGTGTGCGGCGAAGATGGGGGGTGCAGTCGCTCGGGCGTGCGATTAATATGGAGTAGTGGGAGAGAGTCAGGTGGCGGTCAAAGGCAGTCTCGCCTCCCTGTGAGCCTGCACACCAGACTGCTGGCATGCCTACCGTCATTTCACACAGCTACTCGCACTCCTCCTGATAACACTGTGCAGCGAGCACGCCTCCCGTCAATTCACAACTGCACGCACGCCTCCCGGTCTGCCTGCGTGGTGGACTGGTTGCATGCGTCCCGTCAACTCACACCTGCTCGCATGACACATGGGTCGCGTGGCGGCACGTATATTGTTTTTCTATTTTGATGATTAATGCTGCCGCTTTATTGCTTAACCGAAGCATGGCATGTATCCATTGTTGGTCTAACGCCCATGGTTTGAATAAATAATCCGTTTGCGATATTGGTTCCCAATAATTAATAATCTCCCATTTCTCAGAAGGTAAAAATTACATCAAAACTTGTCTCAAATTTGACAAAAAAAGTACAATACCATATTGCATTGGTGTCCATATGACAACACGATAAGTTTCATGAATTTCAAATAAGTTTTGGATGTACTAGATTTTAAAAATCAAGATTCTCAATGTTCAAAATTTCTTGCACGGGGAGTAAACATGCACCCAGTGAGGCACGTGTTTTCCAATCCATTTAGGTGCACTGTCACGTGTGCATGTAGCTCAAATTTGATTTTTGCACATTATACCCCTAGAAAATCAATCAATGTACTAAAACGTCTTAATGATCTCTATTCTTTTTTCAAAATTAAAACGTCCCTCCTTTGGTAACATATGTTCACCGCTGGAAAATTTAACATGCATGCATCGTAGTTGCAGTGGATGTGCGGTGTGTGTGTGCGTCTAGGGGGGGGGCTGGCAGTACACTATGAGTCGTGAGACACCGTGTGGGTTGGCCGTTTTGTGAGGCAGTCCCACATCAAAATCGTGGATTCGTTATTTAAAACATTACACAACCCTTTCATACATACATGTTTTGCCCACATGCAGTCGGTGGTTGTCCTACATGACACTCACTCACGTGTGTGACGCTTTCTGTGGGCCCGCAAGGTCGTCATCCATCACTTCGACCAACAGCCGATGTACAGAGAGGTCAATTTGACCAGCAAGGTTGATTCTTTTTAGTTTGTGTTACAGTGGGAGTATATATATAGTACGCGTTGAAGAGGTGGGAGGGGACTAGCATATATACTATGTACGCGTCTATGAACACACCTCACTCAGTGTCGGGGCTATTTGGTTTCCGAGGCATGTGCCACATCAAAGTTGTGCATTGGCTATTCAAACATCACACAACACCTCTGTGGACTACATGCATATGCAGACGGTGGTTATCCTAGGACACTCACGTGTGACGCTTCCATCTGTGGTCCCGCGAGGTTGTCGTCCATGCATTACTTTGACCTACATCGGAAGAGGTTAATTAATTTCACCATCAAGGAGGATTCATTTTGGTTTGTATTACAGTAGGAGCATATATATAGTATGCGTCGAAGAGGGGGAAGGGTACCAGCATATGTAGTACCCTTCATGAACCTTGCTCTGTGTGGGGACTTTTAAGGTTTTTTAGGCATGTACCACATCTAAGTTGTGCATTTTGGGTATTAAAACATCACAACCACACACACCTTTCAATACATATGTTTGGCCACATGCAAAGCGATGGCAGTTGTCCTCTGGCACCCACTCACGCGGTTATCAGCGATATCGATGCTTTCCATCTGTGGGCCCGCTTGGTCCATCACTACTTTGCTCGACAACGAGAGAGGTTAATTTAACTTAGGAGGGGATTATTTTTTGGTTTGTATTATGGTATATATATATAGGTCATGCTCTGGGATGACATGATATAGATTGAGCACACATGCATGTGTACGCATGAATCCCTCCCACCGAGTCAAAGTGAGCAGTACCACGACACGTCATGAACCGATCTTGCTCTGTGTGGGGACTGTACGATTTTTTACACACGCGCCACATCAATGTGCATGGTATTCAAACATGCACGCATCACCTACATACATACATACATACATACATACATACATACATACATACATATGCATGCAGTGGTTGTCTTCGAACAGTACACTCCCTCACGTGGTTATCGGCGACAAGAGCCTATATATTCGTGGGCCCGCATGGACATCCATGGCACTTTGACCGACAACGAGATAGGTTACCATGGTCGATTCTTCCTTTGGTTTGTATTATCATACTAGGTCATGGTGAGATTCAGACGTAAGTTTGAGCGCATACTATGCATGCATGCATGAATCCCCGTCATCAGCTCGAAGTGTGGTGTGACATACATACATACATACATACAATGCGTTGTCAACTAACCCTTCACTCCGTGTGGGGATTTCTGGTTCCAAAGCACGGTGCCACAACAAAGTTGTTCCATTGTGTATTCAAACATCTACACTCCATACATATGTTTAGGCCACATGCAGGCAGTGGTTGTCTTCGGGGACTAGCTACTTGCGTGATTATTGGCAAGCTAGCCCATCTCTGGGGTCGCATGGACGTCTATCACCTTGACCAACAACAAGAGAGAGGTTGTACGACCAAGGTGGATTCTTCTTGGTCCGTTTTAGATACATCTTGGTGAGATGACCTCTCCCGCCGACTGAAAGTCTGTGTCTGTGTGTGTGTGTGTTTGATGGGGGGGCTGCTACTTCGCACTTTGCTAGGTGAACCTCCGTGGGGGCAGGCATGCGTTCATAGCTTAGGATTACCCTCCTGCCGACATGAAGGGGGGGGGGGCAAGCAATACCGTGCGCTTTGTGAGATAGGTGCCACATCAAAGTTTTCCATTTAGTATTTGAACATCAAACCACCCTTTTCATACATATATTTGGTCCACATGTAAGTGTGTTCGTGTTCTGACCCTTTCCCGCGTCATTTTTGCCAAATTTATGAATGCTAGACAAGTCGGATGATGCAATAGACACGGTTCACTCACACAAACCGTGTGCCACGCCGGTGCCCCTGTCACGCACATTAGCACAGTACATTGGGCTCCACGAGGCTTCCCCTCTCAAAATTATCTAACCCGCCTGCAGGGTTTTTCTGTTTGATAACACACGGTTATTATGTTTCGACCGTGTGTGATGTTTGTTGTTCCCGCTCCCGCCTGCATCCCTCGAAAATACCTGCCTGGTTCGAGGGTTTTCTGTTTCATAACACATGGTTGTTATTTCGGGACCATGTGCGATGCACCACCATCCAAATTTTCAATTGCCTCGGCATTTTACTCCCGCGTAGTAAAATTTTCAGTAGCCGCGTCATTTCCTCAAACACCCCCCCCCCCTCCACACACACCCCAAAAACTCCTCGGCGCGCGCGCGCACACCCCCGCCCCCCCCCCCCCCCACACACCACCACAACCCCTACCTCGCTCGAAACCCTAGCAAGGTCGCCGCCGCCGCTACAAGGCCTCCATTGTCAACATCAGCCAGTTTGCCCGTGCAGCTTACCCACCGATCTCCATACCCTTGCCGCCCTGAGTTTCTTAGATGACGCCTGCCAAATGCCCCCTTTCCCAAAGATCCCCATCCCCCACTCCAGAGTGTCACGGCCTAAGCTCGACTATGCTTCCCGTGGAGCTCAAGGAGCGAGTGGCCCAAAAGAGGTGTATCACAGCCTCTTCACCCGACGTCACCGAGGTGGCCGCCGAGGAAGCTGACGACCATTACTGGCCGCAGGCTCTCAATCAGCAGGCTAGAGTATGCAGGTATGTCGCGGACGCCGGCTACGACATCGAGGTCGTCGACAGCGACGACCTGACATGGGCTATGTCACAGGTTAAGTGGCCCACCCCCAACCCCTCGGGTTCAACTGTCGTCGATCTCATCCATGGCCCCGCCGCTAATCTCCTCTAGCTCGCTGTAAAGAATTTGCCATCCTACATCGCCATTGAGCCCCTTTTGTCATTTCTGAAGGACACGTTCTGCAACGCTGGCTTGGGATCCACAGCTTCCAAGTCAGACCTCATCCACGGCGACCACGAGGAGGGCACCCTCTCCAGCTCTTCCAAGGGGAAAGAGCCCACCTGCGACATCAGGAAGGGCACCCTACAGCCGTGCTCTTCCAAGGGGAAGGAGCCCATCTGCGACAACATGGAGCGCACCCAGGGTCCGTGCTCTTCCCACGGGAACGAGCCCATCTGTGACGAGTGAGGAAACCCATGATTTGTTTTGTCGTGCCTCTTCACAGGGGGGAACCCATGATTTATTTTGTTGAGTCCCTTTTGTAGTGTCGTGAGAATATGTCCAGTTTTAATTGCTATATTTGGTTGTTTGCAGTATGCCTTGTTTATTTCAGTTGTTCACAATGTGATGCTCTATATGTGCAACTATTTACTATGCAGTACATTTTCATCAATACCTGTTTTAAACATACCGATAGGAATGCATATATTTGCTTGCTGTTAAGCCTGTTATAGCTAGCATATGGCTCTTTTAAAGTTTTTTTGTTGTTCGGTTGTTTGTAGTTAGCATATGTCCCGTTTCAAATGCTATCTTTGGTTGTTCGTAGTATGCCTTGTTTATTCCAGTTATTCACAACGTGATGTTCTATATGTGCAAGTATGAACTGTGCAGTTCAATTTCATCAAAACTAGTTTCAACAGTACCACTATGAATGACTACATTTGGTTGCTGTTAAGCATGTTGTACTTAACATGCATTTCCATTTTTATTTAAAAATAACCAGTGTACTTAGACCGGCACAATACCAGTTTGAATGACTATATTTGCATGTTGTTAAATGTTAGGCCTATTGCAGTTAACACACCTTTCCACTTCTTGTTTTGCTTAACTAGCGTGCTTAAACCTACACAATGAAGCTATCGTTTGGAGATTATTTTGTCTGACATGGATATATTTGGTTGATGTTTAGCCTGTTGTGCTTAACATGCCTCTCGATGTACTTACACAGGACAATTTTGGGAACGACTGTTGTTTTCCATCGAGGTTAGTTCCATCCATGGCTTATATATACTCACTATTCGGGATATCGGTAGTTGGTACCATATAGGCCGGGGTCTGGTAAGGGACTAATCGGTGAATCAGACTTTTAACTGAATATATCTGTAACCCATTTATTGGTAGGTTAACTAGGGCAATATCCAATATATCTGAGGCTACATAGCAACATGCACTGTACTGAATGTCTAAATATGCAATCCTAGGCCGCATAGCAACAAGGAAGAGTGTTACCTTAATGTTCTGATGATGTCTAGATATATGTAGAAGAGCAGCAGCAGCAGCAACAACAACAACAACAACAACAACAACAACAACAACAACAACAACAACAACAACAACAACAACAACAACAGTTAATCAGCTGATAATTTGTAAAAATGCAATAAACTCCCTCCAGCCCATAATATAAGATGTTAATTCATCCAATATGTGAGTATATTGGATGTTATAAGATATTATATAATGGGACGGAGGGAGTGTTGTACTACATCATTGTGCAATTGCTGTTTAGCTTCTAATATTAACTTGGTGCTTTTAGGTACATATGTCATTGGTAAAGATCCGCGCTTCGACCCTTTCTGCGTATGGGGCAATGAGATATTGATGAACCAGCATCAAGTGAGGAAGATGATAAAGATTGTTAGTAAAATGGGTCAAAAGATGGCAATTAAACTATTTGTTTACACTTTATCCAAGACAACAGGGAACTGTAGGATGGTAAGTAAGAACTCTGCAGCCTTCTTTTTACTGCCCATAATGAGTTGTGTTAGATGACAATGTCTGAATCTTTTTCCTTTGCAGTGGTTCCTAAAGCAGTTTACTCAAGATTACCTCTCAAACTACATGATTGGTGGGCATGCAAAGGTTAAAGTATTTCTACCAGAACATGATGACTATCTAGATGTGTTCATGAAGACAGTGAAGGATGGGCGGTCGGCCATCACAAGGGGTTGGACTAGAGTCGTGCGTGCCTTCTGCATGGAGGAGGGCACAATATGGGCATTCTGCTTCACCTTGTTCAGCAACCAGAATGTATTCCACCTCTTTCTTTACCGTCTTTAATAGTACAAGTATACAACCGTGGTTCATCATTCTTTATTTGGTGCTTATGTAATTCTTGAACATATGTACCTGTGAATCGAATAATGCATTGGTTGTTTGAACCTGATGGATATGAATAAAGCTATAGCATACTTTCAAATTAAAATCTGGTATAATTTTAAATAGCAGCAATTAAATTACGATGAAATTATGCTCTGCAGGTCGTTACAGCGCACACGGTCGGTAAAACACAAGTGTTTGTGATTTACACCATAATCCGACACGGTTCACAGAGAGGAAACATGTGCGATCATGCACACAGTTGCCGTTTGCAAAGCGTGTGTGCTGCTAGACAATATCACAAACGGTGCGGGCAAACTAAACATTTGTGATAGTTGCCTTATCATACATGATTTGCAATCATGAACTGTTTCTGATGTGGTACGCATCGTAAACGTTGCACCACAGAATAGCGTATGCGATAGTTATCATGTACGATGATGTTACGATGGTCCGACGTTTCGTAATCCTATCCGACACTCGTACGATGATTAGCTAATCTTCTTAATTAGTTATCGCATACGGTTCGGGAAAAGTGAATGTGTGTGATTGTCTGCTTATCATACATGTTCTATAATCGTGAACTGTTTGCGATGGGTCGCGCATCATAAACGTAGCACCATAGAATACCAACTACGATGGCAATGCGAGCACAAACAAGTAGCAAGGATGAAGCGTTTGGGATATTTGAGATATCAGAAACAGTTTTATAGGGACAACTGTATGCACCAAGGCTCCCTATCCCCGACGGTTTGTGGGTCGTGTGGGAAGGACCCCCTATCGCAGTCACTCACTTGGTAACGGTTCAAAATGCCATCGTGGAAAGGGGTTAAAAACCGTTTGTATAGCACCTCGATGTACCAGTGTATGCAATGCTAAATTATAATTTTAGTGATTTGTTACAGTAGAGAATGATGAGGTGTTGCATGATTTATACTAACTTATCTCACGAGTTCTTGTTGAGTTTTGTGTGGATGAAGTTTTTAAGATTTAAGGAAACCGTGATATGAGAGGAATTAAGGAGACACAGAAACTCAAGCTTGGGGATGCCCAAGGCATCCCAAGTCAATATTCCAACAAGTCTCAAGCATCTAAGCTTGTGGATGCCACGGTAGGCATCCCACCTTTCTTCTTCAACAACCATCAGTCAGTTTTGGTTGAGACTAAGTTTTTGCTTCTTCACATGATATGTGCTATTCTTGGAATGTCATTTTATTTTGTTTCCTTTGTTGTTTGAATAAAATACTTAAGATCTGAATATATTTTTAATGAGAGAGAGTCCTCACATAGTTACCCATTTACTTGACTACTCATTTGATTTTCACTTATATCTTTTTGGGGTAGTTTGTCGAACACTCTCATGATTCACTTATATTGTTTTGAGGGTTGATAATAATAATGGTAATATGCACAAGATATGAATTTGGTCCTAATGTGATGAATATTCAAGAAGGATATAGTAAAAACTTTCATTTAGATCATTGAATATGATAAGTTTGATTCCTTGCAATAGTTGTGCGATATGAAGATGATAAGATTGTGGTTTAGTAAGAATATTGGTGTTAAGATTTGTGATTCCCTATGCATGCACGTAAAGTCAATAGTTATGCAACGAAGTTATATCCTAGTTATGGTGCATTATTCAGTGTTAGTTATGTTCAATGGTTGTTTATGACTGTTTTGTTTTCTGGTTGGTCGCTTCTCAATCAATTTGCTAGCCTCCATTTGTACTAAGCGGGAATGCTTCTTGTGCATCCAATTCATTAAACCTAAAGTTGAGCCAATTGAGTCCACCATACCTACCTATATGCGGTATTTACATGTCATTCCAAGTAAATTTGCATGTGCCAACTCTAATCATTCAAAATATTTTTCCATTTTGTGTGCCCGTACCTCTCATGAAGCAGCAGGGGGTGGTCTGTATCTTCCATGCTAAGCGGGTCATTCTCACGATGGGTGTTTATTCACTTGTCATTGCATGAGAGAGGCTGGCAATTGGGATGCCCAGTCCTATGATCAAAACGAAAAATAATGAAACAAACTCCCCCGGAAAGTTGATTGTATGGAGGGCACCGAGGATTCGGCTAGCCATGGCTTGTGTTTGAATGGTTGAGGGGGAGTAAACTTTACCTTTCCGCTTGAGAACTGCTTATAATGTGTTTAGCATGGAATATATTGAGAACTCTCGGTCGTGACGTTGACAGGAAAGGCATGCCTCTCAAAATTATATTCATCTCCGTTTTAAGCAATGAGCTCTGGCACCTCTACAAATCCATGCTTCCCTGTGCGAAGGGCCTATATTTTACTTTTCAGTTTTTACTTTCATGCAAGAGTCAATAGTATTTCTTCTTATTTCAACCTATAATCTAGTTGGCAAGCATCACGTGGTGGGGAAAGATCCAGGCATATACGGCCATTCAAATATATTTGATCATGAATTATTATTGTTGACAATTATCTCTATGATAAATAAGTTGCGAGGCAAAACACTAAGCCCCTATCTTTCTCTGTGTTTGATGGATGCCATTTGTTATAAAAACATGCTTTGATTACTAGCAATCATAGAAGACTATATGATAATTGAGTATGTGGAGCTCTTACTTAGACTTTGTTGAAAACAAATTGAATTGCAATTGTTTGGTGACTAAGAACATAGGTTGTTAAGTTTCAAGAGAATGCATTGTTTGAACCATAACATGTGAATTGATTGCTACTTTATCATGATGGGTTTTATGAGAAAGAGTTGTTGTTATGATGCTAGGAAAAGTGATTGAAATTATCATTGATCAAACTTACGCACTATGCTAGCATTCACAGTTCATAAATTATTTCTTTTATCATTTACCTACTCGAGGACGAGCAGGAATTAAGCTTGGGGATGCTGATACGTCTCCAACGTATCTATAAGTTATGAAGTATTCATGCCATGTTAGCAACAATTTTATATGGTTTTGGTATGATTTGATTAGAACTAACCCGGACTAACGCTGTTTTCAGCAAAACTACCATGGTGTCGTTTTTTGTGCGGAAATAAAAGTTCTCGGAATTTGTGGAAAATTTACGGTGATTTTTTGTGGACCAAAAGAGAACCCCGAAGCTTCGTGGAAGGACCAGAAGAGCTGCGAGGAGGCGACAAGCCTGGTAGGCGCCCTGGGGGGTAGGGAGGGCCTACCGAGCTTGTCACTCCCTCGTGGGCCCCCTGACGTGAAACCGGCCCAAAAAATTCCTATAAATTCCAAAAACCCCAAAACTTAACCTAGATGAGAAGTTCCGCCGCCGCAAGCCTCTGTATCCATGAAAACTCAATCGGGACCCTGTTCCGACACCCTGCAGGAGGGGGAAATCATCACCGTAAGCCATCTTCATCATCCCGGCGGTCTCCATGACGAGGAGGGAGTAGTTCACCCTCGGGGCTGATGGTATGTACCAGTAGCTATGTGTTTGATCTCTCTCTCTCTTTCTCTCTCGTGTTCTTGATTTGGCACGATCTTGATGTGCCGCGAGCTTTGTTAATATAGTTGGATCAAATGGTGTTTCTCGCTCTCTATCTTGTTGTGATGAATTGAGTTTTTACCTTTGAGGTTTCACTATTATCGGATTGAATACTTGTTGGATTTGAGAACCCTTGATGTATGTCTTGCATACGAATACCCGTGGTGACAACATGGAATTATATTGATTCACTTATGTATGTTTTGGCACTCAACTCACGGATTCCCGAGGCGACATTGGGGTAATCTATGCATAGAGGTCGATGCATGTTTTCGTCCTACTTTCTCTGGTAGAAATCTTGGGGCACTCTTTGAAGTTCTTTGTGTTGCATTGAATATTATGAATCTGAAGTTGTTTCCTACATATTGAATAATCAACTCACGGATACTTGTGGTGACATTGGAGTATCTAGGTGACATTAGAGTTGGTTGATGCGTATCATATGGTGTTATTCTAGTATGAACTATAGGGTTGTTTGTGGCACTTATAGGGATGGCTCAATAGATTGATCAGAAAAGATAACTTTGAGGTGGTTTCGTACCCTACAACAATTTCTTCTTATGTTCTACGCTTGACAAGAACTTTGGAGTGATTCTTTGTTGCACGTTGAGGGAGTGTTATATGATTGAATTATGTTAGCAGTGTTGAGAGATTGCACTAGTGAAAGTATGAACCCTAGGCCTTGTTTCTAAGTGTTGCAATACCGTTTGTGCTCCATTTTATCACTTGATACCTTGATGTTTTATATTTTCAAATTACAAAAACCTATATCTACTATCCATACTACACTTGTATCACCATCTCTTCGGTGAACTAATGCACCTATACAATTTACCATTGTATTGGGTGTGTTGGGGACACAAGATATTTCTTGTATTTGATTACAGGGTTGTTTGAGAGAGACCATCTTCAGCCTATGCCTCCTACGGATTGATAAACCTTAGGTCATCCACTTGAGGGAAAATTGCTACTGTCCTACAAAACACTGCGCTTGGAGGCCCAACACGAGTCTACAAAAATAAGTTGTGTAGTAGACATCAGGAACGTATATTGTTGGTCTAACGGCCATAGTTTGAATAAATAAACCATTTGTGATGTTGTGTTCCAACTATTAATAAGCTCCCATTTGTAAAAAGTTTATATCAAAACTTGTCTCAAATTTGACAAAAAAACAATATCAGAGTCTATTGGTGTCATGTCATGACACCACGACCAGTTTCATGAATTTTGGCTAAGTTTTGGATTTACTGGAATTTAAAAATCAAGATTCCTAATGTGAGCGGCCGAGCCACTATGCTGAGATGTTTGAAATTTCTTTCATTTCCTGCATGGGGACTAAACATGCACCCAAGGACACACATATGATTTTCCAATCCATTTTGGCGCACTATCGCATGTGCGTGTAGTTCAAATTTTATTTTTACACAAGGAAAATGATTGCTTGTATCTGCGTTGGTATTTCCCCGAAGAGGAGAGGATGATGCAGCACGGCAATGGTAAGTATTTCCCTCAGTTATGAAACCAAGGTATCAATCCAGTAGGAGGATCCACCAAACTATGTAAGCAGTACCTTCACACAAATAACAAAAACTTTCAACCCAACGCATAAGAGGGGTTGTATGAGATTGAATAAATAGATCTAAAAAAACACAAAATAAAATAGGCAAAGAAAAAGTGCAGCAGCGTATTTTTGGACTAATAGATCTAAAAACAATATGATAGGAAATAGACCCGGGGGCCGTAGATTTCACTAGAGGCTTCTCTCGAGAAAATAGCATACGGTGGGTAAACAAATTACTGTTGGGAAATTGATAGAAAAGCAAATAATTATGACGATATCCAAGGCAATGATCATGTATATAGGCATCACGTCAAAGATTAGTAGACCGAAACGATTCTGCATCTACTACTATTACTCCACACATCGACCGCTATCCAGCATGCATCTAGTGTATTAAGTTCATGAAAAAATGGAGTAATGCAATAAGAACGATGATATGATGTAGACAAGATCTATTCATGTAGGAATAGACCCCATATTTTTATCCTTAATGGAAACGATACGTGCGTGTCATGTCTCTTTCTATCACTGAGATTGAGCACCTCAAGATCGAACCCATCACAAAGCACCTCTTCTCATGGCAAGAAAAACCAATCTAGTTGGCCAAACCAAACCAAAGTTTCGGAGAAGAAATACGAGGCTATAACAACCATGCATATAAGAGTTCAACAAAGACTCAAATAATATTTATAGATAGATCTGATCATAAACTCACTATTCATCGGATCCAAACAAACACACCGCAAAAAAGAGTTACATCAAATAGATCTCCTAGAACATCGAGGAGAACATTATATTGAAGATCAAAAAGAGAGAAGAAGCCATCTAGCCACGCATCATCGGAGGGGCAAGGGTGCTGATGAAGAACACCTCCGTGATGGTTGACCCCTTCGGCAAGGTGCCGGAGAAGGCCTCTAGATTGGATCTCGTGGTTCTGGAACTTGCAGTGGTGGAAACTCTGATCTCTCGACTCCCCTAGAGTTTCTAGAATGTTAGAGTATTTATAGAGCTGAGAGGCGATGGAGGAGCCTCCCGTGGGCCCCACTACCCACCAGGGCGCGCCAGGGGCCTCTGGCGCGCCCTGGTGCCTAGTGGCCCCCACGGGCTTCCGCTGGTGCAACTCTTGGGCTTCCTGGGTGTCTTCTGGGCAGAAAATATTCTCCAAAATGTTTCGCTGCATTTGGACTTCGTTTGACATGGATATTCTGCGAAGTAAAAAATAAGCAAAAACAGCAACTGACACTGGGCACTATGTCAATAGGTTAGTCCCAAAAAATGATATAAAGTTGCTATAAAATGAATATAAAACATCCAAGATTGATAATATAATAGCATGGAACAATAAAAAATTATAGATACGTTGGAGACGTATCAGCATCCCCAAGCTTAATTCCTGCTCATCCTCGAGTAGGTAAATGATAAAAAATAGAATTTTTGATGTGGAATGCTGCCTAGCATGTTCATCTCATAATCTTTTCTTTTATAGCATGGACATTTGGACTTTTAGATGATTCAAAGCAATAGTCTATATTTGACATGAGGACATCAATACGCAAGCATATCAACAAGCAACCATGCCTTTCAAAATATCAACAATAAAGAAAGCTATCCCTACCCCATTATGCTCAATCATTGATCCATTGATGAAACACACTCGAATATTAACTATGTCTAGTGCACAAGTATGATAATAGTGTTCCCTAGTTGGTGCTTTATAAGAGAGGATGGAGACTCAATAATATAAAAATGGTATAAATTAAATAGATAAGCCCTTCGCAGAGGGAAGAAGAGATTTGTAGAGGTGCTAGAGCTCAATGCTTAAATTAAGAGATAAAATTATTTTGAGAGGCATGCTTTTTCTGTCAACAAAGACGACTGAGAATTCCCAATACTTCCCATGCTAGATAGATCATAGGCGGTTCCCTAATAGAAAAGAAAGTTTATTCCTTTTTCCACCATTCTTTCACAATCCATGGCTAGCCGTATCCACGGGTGCCTTCCATACCAACACTTTCCAAGGAATTTATTATTGAACAACATAATTTTTTTTTCATTTTGGGACTGGGCATCCCTATTACCTTGTCACACTCTCGTGCAATGACAAGTGAATAAACACTCATCTTGAGAATAAAATATATAGCATGGAAAATATTGGCCACCCCCTGCCGCTTCATGAGCGGTACGGGCACACAAAAAGGAAATTCATTTTGAAAATTAGAGTTGGCACATACAAATTTACATGGAACGACATGGAAATACCGCATATAGGTAGGTATGGTGGACTCATTTGGCACAACTTGGTTTAAGGAGTTTGGATGCACAAGCAGTACTCCCAGGTAGTACAAATGGAGGCTAGCAAATAGATTGAGAAGCGACCAACCAAGAAACAAAAATGATCATAAAACAGCATTAAACATAACTAACACCGAATAATGCACCACAAGTAGGCTGTAACTTCATTGCATAACTATTGACTTTCGTGCTTGCATAGGGAATCACAAACCTTAACACCAATATTCTTACTAAAGCATAATTACTCACCAACATGACTCATATATTACTATCATCATATCTCAAAACTATTACAAGGAATCAAGTTTTTAACATCCAATGATCTTCATGAAAGTTTTTATTATATCCCTCTTGAATATCTATCACTTTGGGACTAATTATATATATTACCATTGCTACTAACAAAGGTCTCAAACAAATCTAAGTGAAGAACGAGAGCACATATTTCTTCAAAATAATTTTCATCTCTCAAAACAATATAAGTGAAGCATGAAAGGATATTTCTTTAAAATTTTACTAACTCTCAAAATAATCTAAGTGAACCATGAGAGCGTATTTCTTCAAAATTAAAGCACCACCATGCTGAAAAAGATATAAGTGAAGCACTAGAGCAATTCCATAGCTCAAAAAATTTAAGTGAAGCACATAGAGCAATTCTAATAAATCATAGCATCATTATGTCTCTCTTAAATAGGTGTGTCCAGCAAAGATAATTGTGACAAACTAAAATGCAAAACAACCAAAGACTCATATAATACAAGACGCTCCAAGCAAAACTCATGATATGTGATGAATAAAAATATAGCTCCAAGTAAAATTACCGATGGTCGTTAGAAGAAAGAGGGGATGCCCTATGCCTTCCGGGGCATCCCCAAGCTTAGTTGCTTGGTTCTCCTTGAATATTACCTTGGGGTGCCATGGGAATCCACAAGATTAGGCTCTTTTCACTCCTTATTCCTTCATCCATCGTGATCTCACCCAAAACTTGAAAACTTCAATCACACAAAACTTAACAAAAACCTTCGTGAGATCCGTTAGTATAAGAAAACCAATCTTTGCTTTAAGTACTGTTGAAAACCCATTCATATTTTGTTATTGCATTACACCTACTGTATTCTAACTTTACCATGGCTAAAACCCCCCGATATAGTCCATACATTCATCAAAATAAGCACACAATACAACGAAAACAGAATGTGTCAAAAACAGAACAGTCTGTAAAGGCTCGAATTTTACTCATACTTCTGTAACTCCAAACATTATGAAACTTTAGGAAAACTTGGGCAATTCATATATCAATCTTGTGTAAAATAATTAAGAGTTTTTAGTCGCTTCAGTGATTTTAAACAATTCTTCTACTGGATGTATTAGTTTCTGTTTTCCAACAAGATCAAATCAACTATCACCCAAGCCATCCTAAAGGCATTACTTGGCACAAACACTAACTAAAACATAAAAAACACAATCATAACAGAGGCATAATTGTGTAAACACAAAAAACAGAAAGATAAAGATAAAAAATTTATTTTATTCATTGGGTTGCCTCCCAACAAGCGCTATTGTTTTATGACCCTAGCTAGGCATAATGCATAGATTCAAGTATTATCATCTTTGGTTTTTGCAACCTTTATAAGTGTTTTCTCAAATCCGGGAGGCCCATTACGTTTCCCAATATTCTCAGGAAATGAGGCCATCTTGAGATCTAAAATATCCAACCGCTTATTACAGAAGGTAATCAAAGTATTCATGCGATTGAGGTTTCCACTAATATTTTTGAGAGGTTCATTAGATTTTTGCAAGACAACCAAAATTTTCTTTATATCACCCAGTCTGTCTAACATTTGAATCCTTTCTTGAGTAAAAGTAAATCCCTTGGATGGTGGTGGAGCTCCCAATATTCCCTCTATTATTTCATAAGCAGCATTAGCATCAATCTCAACAAAATTCCCTTTAGCAGCAAAATCCAAAAGTTGTCTATGATGCAAGGTCAAACCTATATAAAAATTACGAAGCAAAATTTTTGCATCCCCTTTTATATTGCAAATATGGTAAGATTCCAATAACCTATACCAAGCATCTTTTAAATTTTCTCCTTGTTTTTGTTTGAAGTATAGAACTTCAAAATCTCGTGTCAAAGGAAGCGTAGTGGTACTAGACATAATGACGAGGCAAACAAACAAGAGATCTAACAAGAAAAAGGCAAACGAAAAGAAGGCAAATATTTTTGTGTTTTTTCTGAAAATGTTTTAGAAGTGGGGGAGATGAAAACGAGAGGCAAATGGCAAATAAAGTAAATTGTAAGGAGATGAGATTTGTGATTGGGTACCTGATAGATCTGGACTTGATCCTCCCCGGCAACGGCGCCAGAAATTCTTCCTGATTGCTTGTATCTGTGTTGGTATTTCCCCGTAGAGGAGAGGATGATGCAGCACAACAACTATAAGTATTTCCCTTAGTTATGAAACCAAGGTATCAATCAGTAGGAGGATCCACCAAACTATGTATGCAGTACATTCACACAGATAACACAAACTTGCAACCCAACGCATAAGAGGGGTTGTCAATCCCTCCTCGGTATTGAGATAGATTAAATTGTATGAGATTGAATAAATAGATCTAACAAAAACACAAAATAAAATAGAAAAAGAAAAAGTGCAGCAAGGTATTTTTGGATTTTTGGATTAATAGATCTAAAAACAATATGCTAGGAAATAGACCCGGGGCCTTAGATTTCACTAGAAGCTTCTCTCGAGAAAATAGCATATGGTGGGTAAACAAATTACTGTTGGGCAATTGATAGAAAAGAAAATAATTATGACGATATCCAAGGCAATGATCATGTATATAGGCATCACGTCCAAGATTAGCAGACAGAAATGATTCTGCATCAACTACTATTACTCCACACATCGACCACTATCCAGCATGCATCTAGTGTATTAAGTTCATGGAAAACGAAGTAATGCAATAAGAACAATGACATGATGTAGATAAGATCTATTTATGTAGGAATAGACCCCATATTTTTATCCTTAATGGCAACGATACATGCGTGTCATGTCTGTTTCTTTCACTGAGATTGAGCACCGCAAGATCGAACCCATCACAAAGCACCTCTTCCCATGGCAAGAAAAATCAATCTAGTTGGCTAAACAAACCAAAGTTTCGGAGAAGAAATACGAGGCTATAAGAATCATGCATATAAGAGTTCAACCAAGACTCAATTAATATTCATAGATAGATCTAATGATAAACTCACAATTCATCGGATCCCAACAAACAAACTGCAAAAAAGAGTTACATCAAATAGATCTCCAAGAACATCGAGGAGAACATTGTATTGAAGATCAAAATGAGAGAAGAAGCCATCTAGCTACTACCTACGGACTCGTAGGTCCGTGGTAAACTACTCACGCATCATCGAAGGGGCAAGGGTGATGATGAAGAACCCCTCTGTGATAGTTGACCCCTCCGGCAAGGTGCCGGAGAAGGCCTCTAGATTCGATCTCGTGGTTCTGGAACTTGCGGCGGTGGAAACTCTGATCTCTTGACTCCCCTTCTAGAATATTAGAGTATTTATAGAGCTGAGAGGCGATGGAGGAGCCTCCCGTGGGCCCTACTACCCACTAGGGCGCGCTAGGGGCCTCTGGCGCGCCCTGGTGCCTAGTGGGTCCCACAGGCTTCCTCTGGTGCAACTCTTGGGCCTCCTGGGTGTCTTCTGGGCAGAAAAAATTCTTCCAAAAGTTTCGCTGCATTTGGGCTTTGTTTGATATGGATATTCTACGAAGTAAAAAACAAGCAAAAAACAGCAACTTACACTGGGCACTATGTCAATAGGTTAGTCCCAAAAAATGATATAAAGTTGCTATAAAATGAATATAAAACATCCAAGATTGATAATATAACAGTATGGAACAATCTAAAATTATAGATACGTAGGAGACGTATCAGAAAACAATCAATGTATAAAAACGTCTTAATGATCTCTAATTTTTATCAAGATTTAACACGGCACTCTTATGGTCACATGTTCATTGCAGAAAAAGTTTAACATGCCTCAAAGTGGCGGTGGTGGTGTGGTGGGTAGGGGGGTCCGGCACACTACACGTCGTATCTGAGCCTCCTTGTGGGATTGTCCGGTTTGTGAGGAATGTGCCACATCAAAGTCATGAATTGGGTATTTAAAACATTGCACAACCCTTCCATACATATGTTTGGAACACATGCATGCTGTGGTGGTCCTCGAACACTCCCTCGTGTGGTTACCAGCGACGCGCCCATTCGTTGGCCCGTGCAGGCTATCACTTTGTCTGACAACGAGAGGCTTTTGACTAAGGTGGATTCATCTTGGCCTGTGTTACGGTGTAGATCATGGTGAGATTCCATACAAAAGTTCGAGCGCGTGCGTACACACATGAATGCCCCCCGGCTCGAAGTGAGGGGACTACGCATCATGAACCTCCGTTTGGGGAGTTTCCAGTTTGCGAAGTAGGTGCCACATCAAAGTTGTGCATTGGGTATTCAAACATAACACAACACCTCCATACATATGTTTGGGCCACATGTAGGCGGTGATTGTCGGTTATCGGTGCTGCTTCCATCCGTGGGCCCGTGTGGTTCCATCACTTTGACCTACATCGAGAGAGGTTAATTTGACCAAAGGAGGATTTTTTTGGTTTGTGTTATGGTAGGTCATGCTGAGATTACATACTATATAGTTTGAGCGCATGTGCACGCATGAATCCCTCCCATCGGATCGAAATGGGGGGGGGGGAGGGGACCAGCATATATATGCATCGTGAACCTCGCTCCGTGTGGGGACTTTATGGTTCTCCGAGCCAGGTGCCACATCAAATTAGTTGTGCATTGGGTATTCAAACATCACACAACACCTCCATACATATGTTTGGGCCACATGCAGGTTGTGGTTGTCCTCTAACTCTCACTCGCGTGGTTATCGGCAACGCTTCAATCCATGGGCCCGTGTGGTCCATCACTTTGACCAACAGCGAGGAGGTTAGTTTGACTAAGGAGGATTCTTTTTGGTTTGTGTTATAGTAGGTCATGCTGAGATTGCATAGTATAGTTTGAGCGCATGTGTACGCATGATGAATCCCTCCCACCGGATCAAAGTGGGGGGAGGGGACCAGCACACTACGCGTCGTGAACCTCGCTCTATGTGGGGTCTTTAAGTTTTTCGAGGCAGGTGCCACATCAAAGTTGTACATTGTGTATGCAAACATCATACACCACCTCCATATACATATGTTTGGCCCACATGCCGGCGGTGGTTGTCCTCTGACACTCACTCATGCGGTTATCGGTGACGCTTCCATCCGTGGGGCCGCGTGGTCCATCATGTTGACCGACAGCGAGAGAGGTTAATTTGACCGAGGAGGATTCTTTTTGGTTTGTGCTACGGTAGGTCATGGTGAGATTACATTGTATAGTTTGAGTTCAAGTGTATGCATGAATCCCTCCCACCAGATCAAAGTGGGGGGAGGGGACCAGCACACTACGCGTCATGAACCTCGCTCTGTTTCGAGACTTTAAGTTTTTGGAGGAAGGTGCCACATCAAAGTTGTGCATTGTGTATTAAAACATCATACAACACCTCCATATACATATGTTTGGCCCACATGCAGGCGGTGGATGTCCTCTGACACTCACTCATGCAATTATCGGTGACGCTTCCATCCGTGGGGCCGTGTGGTCCATCGCTTTGACTGATAGCGAGAGAGGTTAATTTGACCGAGGAAGATTCTTTTTTGTTTGTGTTATGGTAGGTCATGGTGATATTACATAGTATAGTTTGAGGCTTTGAGCACATGTGTACGCATGAATCCCTCCCACCAGATCGAAGTGGGGGGAGGGTACCAGCACACTACGCATCGTGAACCTCGCTCCATGTGGGGACTTTACGGTTTTCGAGGCAGGTGCCACAGCAACATTGCGTATTGGGTATTCAAACATCACACAACACCTCCATACATATATTTGGGACACATGTGGGAGATGGTTTTCTTCGGACACTGATAACCCACAAGTATAGGGGATCGCAACAGTTTTCGAGGGTAGAGTATTCAACCAAAATTTATAGATTCGACACAAGGGGAGCCAAAGAATATTTGTAAGTATTAGCAGTTGAGTTGTCAATTCAACCACACCTGGAGATTAAATATCTGCAGCAAAGTGATCAGTAGCACGGTAATATGATAGTTTGATAGCAGTAGTGACAATAGCAGTGGTAACGCTAACAACAGTAACAGTTTTGTAGCCGTTGTAATAGTAGCAAAAGCAATAGTAACTTAGCAAGAACAATATGTGGAAAACTCGTAGGCATTGGATCGGTGATTATGTTGGATAATATTCATCATATAATAGTCATAACCTAGGGCGACACAGAACTAGCTCCAGTTCATAAATATAATGTACGCATGTATTCCGTAAATAATCATACTTGCTTATGGAAAAGAACTTGCATGACATCTTTTGTCCTACCCTCCCGTGGCAGCGGGGTCCATAAGGAAACTAAGGGATATTAAGGCCTCCTTTTAATAGAGAACCAAAACAAAGCATTAACACATAGTGAATACATGAACTCCTCAAACTACGGTCATCACCGGAAAGTATCAAAATTACTGTCACCCTGGGGTTTACGGATCATAGCACGTAATAGGTGCATATGACTTGCAAGATCGGATCTAGAACATAGATATAATGGTGAAAACATAAACGGTTCAGATCTGAATCATGGCACTCGGGCCCTAGTGACAAGCATTAAGCATGGCAAAGTCATAGCAACATCTATCTTAGAACATAGTGGATACTAGGGATCAAGCCCTAACAAAACTAACTCGATTACATGATGAATCTCATCCAACTCCTCACTGACCAGCAAGCCTATGAAGGAATTACTCACTCCTGGTGGGGAGCATCATGGAATTGGTGATGGAGGACGGTTGGT